>VDFB02058242.1:435229636-435589069 GCA_007258455.2 Sequoia sempervirens | reverse complement strand
CACTGATATAAAAATATTACTCCCTCAAGATATTCATTTCTTCCTCTAAACTTTCAAGTGCATGAATGAACACTATATGGACAAATTTACCTCAATATGTGGTTACAATGTACAACTCTCTACAAAGTCTATAACTGAAATGATGGTACCAAGCAGAAATGTGTCCTTATATAACTTGAATTTCAATTCCAACCATCAATATCTATGGGTATGTGTTGCATACTCATACACTATATTCTCTCAAAAATAGACATAAACAAATACACTAGTATATTTTCACTCACCAATTCATACCTTTTTACATCTCTACCATATTTTATACTATTTTCCACTAACTTATATTTTCCAAAATTTACTTGTTCATTTCTAATTGCATGTATATTCTCCATATCTACACAATTTTTCAAACATTACAAGCCACCATAACTATCACATATTTCATCCAAGCATGATTTCTTGTAGAATTATTGACCATATATTATTTCACATAAAATTATTGAAAAGAAACATCTTGAAGATCTAGGTGGATCCTTTATTAGACACTCTTGCAAACCCTTGTTAGTATGCAAACCTACACATATCGATAAACATCATTAATGATTAAAAAAAATTAATATGTACTCTACAACAAAAAGTTGTGTGTGTGTGATTACTTTGACATTAAATGTTTTTCCATTTCAAAATACCTTTAACTAATTTTTATTTGAGGATACATCTCTAAAAATTTGGAGAAAATTATTGTTTTATTTATATAAAAAAAATTCTTTGGATGTGGCTCACAATTTGGAGAACCAATTCTCATTTTAACATCTCTTTGATTAGGTGATATTCTTGTGTCATTTTTCCAAAATTATTCAATTAGGTATGCCAAAGCTTGAACTATAATTTTATCTTTATGTGGGTGTTTGCTAGAGAATGCCCATAATTCATTATTACTGGGTCCTCAACTCTTTCGTACCTACCAACATCCCTCATTATTTTTCTCTACGTATTTTTAGTTTTTGACTTATTTTTCTTATTAGACAATCTTTATTTGTTTGATTAGTGAATATAGTTTATGTAATTCCACACTGAGTGACATTTCTATCTTTGGTGTGTGAGGTGGAACCCACACTATCATATGCATTCATTCATTTTTTACAATAGACTTTTTACTTGAAATATCCAATGTTCTCTGGCCAATAATATTCATTATGGGTCTAAATTCAAGATTTCTCATCATTTCAAAAAATATTGACATATTTTGGTTTCATTTAAATTTTCAAAAAATAATTTCCATATTTTATTCATATATCTTCAACAAGTACAAATTGGAATTTTATCACCCATCAGTTTTAAAAAAATTATCAATATTAATTTAAAACTTATACTTTCTATGCAAAATTATAGGAGGTGTTCTCAATGGTAAACTTACCTCAATATTTGGAATTTATTCAATATTGAATTGAGAAGGAAATATAGCGTACCTTGAACTTGAGATGGGAAATATGATGTACCTTCAACTTAAGATGGGAAAGATGGCATACCTTCAACTTGAGATGGTAAATATGACATACCTCCAACTTGAGATGTGAAATATGACATTCCTTCAAATTGAGATGGTAAATATTGTGTGCCTTCAACTTTGGTATTTGATTTGCTCATTGGATAAATATTAGTTGCCTTTATTTATCCAAATTATTACCTCTCATGCCTTGAGTGGATGCTTCATGTTCATATGCAATTAAAAACAATGATGTCTTCTTCTATAATATTTCAATTTCTTACTTTCCAAGTAACCTCATTCATTATTTTTTCTTCCTTTTTAGTTTCACACTCCTTGAATGTTAGATTCTTTGGTCATTTCCTTGGTATGATGATGAATTCTATATCTATCATGAATAAGACATGGAGATTAGTTGAGTCATAGAGCATCAAACCATAACCAAAAGTTATGTATAATGTGTAATTATCTAGAAATTTAATGATGTCCACAAACACTTAAAGAGTATATTATTTGATCAAATGATCCTTATGGACAAAGTATGATATGTAGTGAGTTACATATGTGTGTCTTCAAAAGATCCATATGAAAAAATTATGATACATGTGCCAAGAAATCACATTCATTAAGACCCTAGACTATTGTCATAAGAATCATCATCATCAATTCATAAGGCATCAATATTAAAGGATTGCAATCCTAGCTTTGATAATGGAATCAAAGTGTTGTCCTCAAACTATCACATGCTAAAAATTGTTATTTGCATGCTATTATAGGACTGTCACACCTTAATATGGTCACAAGAACCTTGAATAAATGTATTCAAATGTAAAAGTATGCTAGAGTGGTAGACATTTTTATAAATTTTAATTTATAAGAGATAATGGTATAAAATTCAAATGAGAGCTTAATACATTGTTATAACACATTGGAAAGATATAGGAGTTGTTTTTCTTTTCCATTCATATTACCTTGTTTAAAACTCACTAAACACCTTCAAATGATGGTCCAAAATGTTGGATGGGTGTTAAGAAATGAGTATTACTAGATGAAACACCATGAGAACATTTCCCTCAATTGTAAAACACTTATACTAGTCATGGGATAGTCATAATAACTCATAATTAAAATAAATTAATTATTATAAAACTTAATATTTTGAGTTTTGTAAGGTACACCAAACTCAAACCTAGCTAGGTGGTGTCATTAGGCCAAAAAAAAAGATAAAATGAATAAATAGGATTTTTCTATAGTTAAAAAGAGGGATATTAGTAATATATAAATTAAGACTAAGTTGACATAATATCATTCAATTGTAGATGCACTTGAGCATGAAAACATCATTGAATAAATATATAGGATGTGGAAAGGATTTTGTACAAGTCAAGGATGATATAGAACTCCTTTAAAATGAAATTACTTTTAGTTACTCTTACCTCTATAAGTTAAATTTTTCTATTATAAGTTAAATTTTTCTATTATTTGACATGGGAAGTGAAATCAAAATTTTTACTAAAAGTGCATATGATGAAATGAGTTGTCATATACTAATTATATCACTACATATCATGTAATCATCCAATGAGGCATATGGAGGCATATTGAGGAGAAAACATTGGAGGATGTTTATTAAGTAAAAATGGTACTATAAATAAAATCCAACCTAATTTTAAATGAAATATATACTAGGACAGACCTATTAGACATTACAATGCATAGATAGGTAATTTGGAATGTGTAGGAGTTAATTGTGAAGTCCTCAACACCCCAAGATCACCTAGAAGACAACAATAAATTTCACAAGAGATAAATGGTAGAAATATCATGCTATGATTATGGATTCAAGATTGTCAAATTAGGATGTACATATGATATTTTTGTTATAAAGGCAAGTTGTTAGATAGGATTAGATAAGATCTTGACATGTATATTAATCTTATATAATGAGATATCTATCTCAACAAATATTAAATAACTTAGGATACAAGCATTAAATTCCAAAAGGTGAGATAAGATCTAGTGACAACTAAAACTATCTAGAAATATTCCCCCCTAGGATCTAAATGGACTTAACATGTAAATAGGACATAGATAGGTAAAATGACTATTTACACCAACTCCCCCCTTAAGTACAACTTAGGGAGTATTATTATGTAAGGTTACAAAGATGGATCCTGAATATGAGGCCATGTTAGGTACCCATGTATAATGCAAATGCAATATCTCGCAAATGGAGAAAAGGAGAAAATGCAGTGGGATAAAAAATCCTCCCCAACAAAAATGAAACAAAAAATGCTCTCAATGATGACTAAGAAGGAAAAACCCCATATGAGGAAAAATAACCCCATAAGAGAGAAGAAGAGAGACCATGCAACCCCCCTCAATGAAGTGTCTCCTAAAATTATGGTAGATGTCTGACAATGAATGTTGAAGGTGATCCATGACTATCAAACAACATTCCTCCCCTTGGGAGCAAACAAAACCAAGATGGTATGCAAGATTTCTTCCCATTCATGAAAAGAAGATGTGGGAAGGATGATATGTGATGTCTTCAAAGAATGATCAAGTGTCTTTATGTAGATGCTAAAAGGTTTCACTCTCCAAATAGGTGTTTTAGGCCACATTGTCAAAGAAGACAATACAAAATATCCTAGAAATGATTGTAGAACACAATCTAAAGACAAAGAAGCCTCCTCCAAATGTTTTCCAAAAGAATCCACATTCATGTTAGACTACAAAGGATGATCATGTAGAGAATGAACAAGAGGGTCAGAGAATTCCCTCACAATAACTAAAGAAGTATCATATCCATCAAAGAGAAGATGAAAGCAATAAATGATGTCTCCCAAATTTGAAATATGAAACTCACAAAACAAACCAGTAATGTTTTTCAAGTACTCATCCTAGGTAGCCATCTTTAAAATATAATGATTGTCATGTTGCATTGAATCACAAGGATCCAAGACTGTGGAATCACAAGTATCCTCAGGTACAATAGTAGATATGAGAGATGGAACATTAGTACATGTCACTCGATCCTCAAAAGGAATACCAAGATTTAAATGACCATACTAAATATTCTCAAAAGTGTCCACACAAGATGCCTCAATGAGAAAATTATTTGAATCAATAGGAGAAAAATCTAAGATGGTTTAGTCTTAAGATTGGTGATCAACCTCCCCAACTGGAAAAATATCTCTGCTATGCAAATCTCATATTATGATAGAATCTTGTGTGAATTCAACACTCTTGCCTACTCCACCATGTGTGATCTGATAGATATAAAGGATATTGGTTGAAAATAAACATGGCACTTAAAGAACATCATTAAATGATCTATCATTCGTATCAATGGACCCCTTCCCACAAACACGCATTTATGTGTTGTTAGCCATCAAGATGTGTGGTGGTGAACAAGTCTCAAATGAAGTGAACATACTCTCAAATGAAGCCATGTGATTGAGGCTTCTAAATTGAGCATCCACATCTCTGACTCAAAATTTGCAACTAAAACAAGTTCTTACCCTTTATGTATATTAGACTTAAATGATGAAGAATAATTAATTTTTCTTCTTAAGAATATGCATCAACTCATCAACCTGTTTTGAATAATATTGATGTTCATAATTCCCTATTTTCTTGCAATATAAACATGTAGGCTTCTCCTTCTTAGATCACTCCCCTTTAGAGGGAGAGGATTCAAATTTTTATGTGTCTTGTTCTTTTTCTTATTTTACTTCTTATCAAGATTTCCTGATTCTATTTTGTACCTTAGACTCACTAGCCAACAATACTTGTGAATTGGAAGTCTTGATTAGACCCATTTGCATTAACTTCACTTTCTCTTGGATTAGGAGATTTATAAATTCATCAAACGTAGGATCAACATATGATGCTCCCATATAAATTCAATGGGTATGAAAGCTAGAAACAAACACTAAATACTCAAGTCCAAGCTTGGATATAACACATTCAAATTTTCAATTGTAAATCCTCTTTAGCAATATTACAATCTTTCAACTATGTTCTTAGTTATTTTGATCTTGGAGATATAGTATTGGATGTGGTCAAAAATTTAAGGATCAAGATTCATCAAGTCATTATCAATCTGATATTGCCTAATCTTATTTGTTTTACCATATAATTTCTCAAAAGAATTCCAAGAATCTTTAGGTGTTTTACATGATTCAACATGAAATTTCAAATCAAATGAGACTAATGAAAATTTGCATCCAAGTGTTTTCTCACGATTGTCTCCCATTTTTCCAATACTTTAGCATTGGTAGGTTGAGGACTAATTATTTTATATGGCCTATAAAACCTTTCCCCATGAGATAATTTCATACTAATTTTCTCCATGAAGCAAAATTATATGGAGTTAGGAATTCAATTTGAGATTTCCCCATTGTATGCACACACAAAAAGAAAAATAAACCGATCAACCACTACAAGATTACCTCATAAATTAATCAATCAAGAAACTACCCAGTAATATATGATTGTGGCACTTTATTCTTATTGTGTTTAGACGTAATGCTTTCCAAAAATAGTGAACTAGAATTGATCTTAGTGCTTATAAATGCCACATTTGGCCACAATATCATTTAAATAATTTTTTTACACAATATGAGATCAATCTAATCACACCACTAGAAACTAAACAAAAATTATAACTTAAAAAAAATCACCCAAAAATGTTACCATAGGAGAAAGAATTGAGGCTCTAAATTTCCCAAAGCAAGAATGAATTAGAAACACCTATGATAATCTATAATTTATAGAAAAATCAAGCACCAAAATAAAAAATAAAAAAATTACATCACTATGAAGAGCATAAAATTTTACCTCGAATAAAACTAAATTTCTTAAGAAAAGGAGTCTGTATGACCAAGTTATGAGCCTCCAAAGTTGGACTAAAAAATAAAAACCTACAATGGAGAGGGGGGCCAAAAATCCAAAGGCCTACTAATGCAGTGTTGAAATCAATAGTATATGTGATTAAATTTGACGGTTCATAGGCCTTCAAAGGAATATTTGTTGCTTGCATGAATAATTCCTCCCAAATGGAATATTTTATCCAAATCTTCAAAATGTCAGAATATGCAAAATTTTGGGGGAATCTTTTGGTTTTCCTAATGGACTGGGGTTTGGTGGTTGTGTGGGGGGTATGGGGACACATGGATTTCTCTATGCATGACACATAGTGGGTGTTGCATAGCTCGAGGGTATTATAGGACCATGTGGTACACTGGGTATAGTTTGAAAACTGTACCCCACAAACCTTTTTTTAAAATATTTTTTTTTCTAAAAATACCTTATGAAAAATAGAAAAAAACTATAAAAATATTTTTCACCTACGAAAAAGTTTTCCTTCCATACCGTGCCTACAACTATCAAATTTTTCAACTGTATGGATGGTCATATGACACAAGGAGGTGAAATTGTTTTGAAGGCCTAGGTAAAGTGCTTGGATTTTGTCAATTTGACAATCAATATTAAGGTTTTTGGGCCTCCTGGACATGACGGAAAGGTCACTTTTGGCCAAAGTGCTCCAAAAATTTAGCTACCTCCTAGATTTGGTAACCTTTTCCCAAACTTGAAACCCTTGTATATCTGACAAAATATAATTAAATTTGATGAAACAAAATGAAAACTCACTTTATTTGATTCCCTAGATTTAATGGTGAGGTCTTTAAAACCTCCAATCACACTAAGAAAATAAACAAGCCAAGATTGGTCCCTTAGATCTAGGAAGAAGTTTGCAACAGTGAATCTTTAATACTATATAGATGAGATAGGATTAGAAAATATCTTGATATGTGTCTTAATCCTGTATAATAATACAACTACCTCAACAAATGTTAAATGACTTAGGAAAAAAGCATTAAATTCCAATTTAAGATAAGATAAGATCTAGTGGAAACTAACACAATCTAGAAATATTCCCTCTTAGGACCTAAGTGGACTTTGTTGGAGTACGTAAGACACAAAGAGGGGGGTGAATCGGTGTCTAGGTAAATTAATTCAGTTTTATGACTTTTAAAACCCTTTGTAAAACCTTTTAAGAACAATATGAATTATGTTTCAAAAGCTAATATGTGTACCAATTTGAATTGTTGATTCTTATTCACATAAATGTATGTGCAGAAATGTATATCTATGAAACAATAAGATCACAAATGAAACCAAATAAAGAACCAGTTTGCAATGAATTTCCTAAGTAGAAAACCCTCTTGGGGTAGAAAAACCACTTGCAAAATTGCCTCACTAGCTTGATGAACCTCGCTGGTTACAGAATGCCTCACTGGCAAGAATGGCCTCACTGACCAAAGAACCTCACTAGTTATAGAACACCTCAATGGCAAGAATAGCCTCACTGACAAAAGAACCTCACTAGTTACAAATATGCCTCACTAGCTTAACAATTCCTCATTGGAAATGACAACATTGTCTCACTGACATGATCATTTACAACATTTTTATAATAAAATATAAATCAAAGTTACAGAGGGTTACTCTGTTTCACAACAATGCCATCTTTCTCAACCTATACACTAATATCCTGAAAACTCAGTTTATGTATCTTGAGTCTTCAAAATATTGAGTGTATATATACATATTTAAAAAAGATTTTGCATTATGATACAAAAGGCCTTCAACCTTATAATCTCCTATTTTCCTCTCCAAAATTTCTTCTTCAAAAATCTCACACCACACAGTATGAAAACACTACTTTTTATATGCATCTTTTACTCTACCAATTGAAATAGTTTTCAGTTATATCAATTTACAACAATAGGAGAACAAAACTTACCCATAACAAGAGAAACAAATAAATCATTTTTTTTACAAAGATTACCAACAACAAATGAAACAAATCTAATTTGTGAAGTAAACAACTCTAAAAACCCGAAGACCCGGATAAGGTTTTTGAAATAGTAACCAAAATTAACCATCTAAACTACATGTTCATTTTCATTTTACATAATAATTGAAAGACCAATAGTTTCGACAAGAGAAAAATACTGTTTACCTCTACATGATTAAGCCTTAAACAAATAAATATCAAATAATTGAAAAACAATTTGTTACCCAGTGTATTCGATCTTTGTCATTTCAAGCTGCTGACAACATTCCACCTGATCATTGCAAACCCTGGACATATTCTTCATGTGATTTTTTTTTCCGTTGTTCCCTAGTGAGGGCATTAAAATAATGAAATAATGAAATAACAAATCCCTTTTGCCAAGCTTTGAAAATAAGATTTTAAACTTTAGTATACTTGATAGCCTCTAGCTTAGGATACACTTTATCACATATTTTAGCATGCTTGACAAGGATTCTTTCCAATAGAAAACTCTTATGTCACTTTTAGTGCCCAACACCATATGTGGTGCAAGTGACAAGAACTTTGACACCTTAATACAAGTAATACTAATGATAAGGTTTTCAAAATTTTAAAAACATATGAGATGCAAATGATAAGGTCTATAGACCTTTTAAAATTTAACTTGAATTCTCATCACAATGTTAGCATAGAACAACCAAGACCATAGGATATGCTCTACAAGTAACATAAACACCAATATCATCAAAGGACAATTGAGAAAAACACCTTAATACTTGTTATGCCTTAGGATATGTCCATGTCCTAGGTCTTCATCAATAACTGACTGATTTCATATCAACAGTTATCACCTTATCACGTAAACAATGGAGAATATACATATAAGTGGCAAAACCTAAGTCTTGTAATCTGCATTTTTATGTAAACACGAGATATGTCACCATATACCAAATAAGCGGAACCATCCAGTAACACATGGAGACTTCAACACACTTGCACAAACATATCATTTGAACTGTCTACCCATATGAGAATGCACCAATGTATACCATCTGCACAAACCATCAAGTGTATTCATCAAATGAATCTGCCTTATATATCTATCTTGTATCACCATCAAATCATTATCAACTGTGTTTTTCTTGTAATATCAAATGTATATGTCTTGTCTATGTATGTTTTGCAACAAGGAAAAAATAAATTAGGAAGGAACAAAGAAAAATAAACTCCCCCTTTGTCCTTGGTGACAAAAACATAAATGTCTCCCCCTTTTTGACACCCAAGACAAAGAATCTAAACCATTGTTTGTAAATCATCATGAGTAACACAACACAAAACTAATAGCCATATCAATGGGAACAAAGAACACACATGAATAATTCTGAAAGCATAATCACCATGAAAATAAAAATCTTCTGAGAGTACGCCATCAAATGGGAGTTTCTAAGAAATTTATGAGACATGGAGCAATTATATGGGCATTTGAGAGAAAATCACTTATCATTGAATAACCAATATCAAAACAACTCTCCCCCTATCTTGCATATCTACATGACCTCCTGAGACTGTTAAGTACCTCATAGAGTACTGAAAAAGACATTAGGTCACAAGATAATTGTGAAGAATGATGAACCTGTTGTTATACTTCTATCAACAAGCCACTATCACTAGGAAACCTGTTAATCAGATTACTATAGAAACTAACTCCCTAAATCAGCAACATCCATAAATGTATCAAGATCTATCCAAACAAGGTGTTTAATGCATGTAGAGAATAAACTCAAACCACTGCATGCTATCAAGTGTTTGTCAATTACCCCTGTATTGAAACTTGATGCATTTTGTATTCATTGAAATTTAAGTCATCCTATACAAAGAAGAGCATCATAAAAAACTATCATAGCTGCTAAACAATCAACAAGGTTATTGATAAACATGAATACTCCCCCTAAAGATGAGCTCTACACAAAATAATACATCAACCACCAAGAAATAAATACTACATGTGAATTATGCATCCAAGACTCTATTATGATCACTGAAATATGCCAAAGATGTCAAATGTAAATTGAAAAGTGTAAAAAATGATCAACACATGTCAATACCACCCATATTGGTGCAAGAGCACCTACACCTCATCCTCCATTTTTCCTCATTTGATGAAAAAATGTGGTTAGGAGGTTAGAATGAGTATTTTTGAGTATTTTTGTCATTAATAAGGTCAATCAAGACCATTGAGCAAGATCTAGGGTGAGTTTTTGAGTTTTGAGTCAAAATGTACACAAATGCACTCTTGCACTAAAAGATGCTCTTGTAGCCTTTGAAGGAAAAAACATGAATTTGTATGTGAATGTGCAAGGGTGGGGGCTTAATAATGTAATAAGGCTAATTCCAAGCCATTTGAATGGTTTTTAAGGTCTTAGATCTTTAGGATTGAAAGGTTTCTTCGAAATGCAAAGTTCTCATAATGTAATTTGGAGTAAACTCAACATTTATGATGTAATTATAATTAACCAATGGGTTCCCTATTGGTGTAATTAATTAATTAATTATTACACTAGCATAAGTTAACTTAGGTCTTGCATTTAATCATTAAGTCCTAGGTTGAATTATTAGATAAATCATTTAATAAATGGGATAATATTCCCTTCCTAGTTTGTGGGATAAGATTCCTTCTAGAATTTATCTCATCATTTAATGATTGTCACCATAGGGTTCACATGTTGTCACATATTGTTAGATTATAACACTTGGCAACATCTCATGCATATTAGGGTTTTCCTCTTGCCTATTTAATCAGGCATCTTGTTCATTTGTATCATATCATATCAATCATCATATCAATAGAATCTTCAATCAACATTCCATTGTTGCAACACTTCTTTTGTGGTTGATTATCTTTCATGGCTAAATTCCTTTATTGAAGCTTCAGGGGCTATGCAATCCAGCATCTCAACTTGGTATCAAAGCTAGTCCATTGAAACATCAACCCTAGAACCAGAAAGTTTGGAGTGCAAGATTCAAGTAGGCTTAGGGTTTTATGTTGCAGGCTAGTTGGTTCTACCCGGGAGCCAAGCTATTTTCTGGTGTAGATTAGGCCCTCTCCAACCTCTCCATTGCATCTAGAAGGCCTCAAAACCCAAAGATTGCCTGTTCATTTGTCAAAATTAGAGTAGATTCAACTAGGAGCCTTGAGGTATAATCTAGGGTTTGCATTTTTTGTACAAATCCATACATGTTTGCAGAAAAAATCATCCCTATAAGTCCTCCATCAAGGCAAATTTTTTTTAGAAAAATCAAAAAAATATTTGGCTTTTTTGGGAAAAAATTTTCTATAGTATTCGCAAAAATTTAAATCTACAGGGCAACTGGCAATTAAATTTATGGGTCGGCATAATTATTTTTTCTATGGATATAGTTTGGGCATTATATATTCATCCGTCGACATATAAATTTTTGGCATTTTTAATTAAATTTGAATTGCAAATATTTTGCAATATTCAAATTTTTCTGTCGGCCTATTCATCGACGGAATGTAGACCTTGCCAACATCATCTATGTCATCCGCTGTCATCTGGCCCCGCCACCATCAGTCACCATTTGAATGTTGACGTAGTCTTCAGCACTGGCTACTGGCTGACCACATCACCCAGTGATCACTTCCTCTACTCCATCGAAGTCTCCAGTGATGCCCCTGGTTCTACGGTGACCGGGGCTATCTTCATTGCTGAGCGGTGGTTTCTCCTCCCAGCCGCGCCACCATCTCAGCGTCCGGCCCACTAGTACTCCTCTTTGATGCTGCCCATCTAGTGGCATTTTGTTTTTTTTTGCGACAGCCAACCCCCCATTCACATCAACGACCGGGGGCTTATTTTTTTAGCCCTAGGTGCTGCATTTTTTGTGCCTAGTTAGCCAGTGCATCACCAGCTAGGCATAAATCTTTCGGAGGCTGTATCTTCCACATACGGTATCAAAAATTCACACACGATATACCATTGGAAAGCTATTGAAGTCTACTTTTCAGTGGTACACTCTATTTTTCAAGATTCTACTTTCAAAAAATATTCAAGTCAACTGAAGTCAACCCTCCATTCTGGACTCAAAAGCACACATCTTCGCATCAGATTGTTGGATTTCAAAGATTCTAGTGACATTTGAGAGATATTTTAGTGCATTTTTTTATTAGTCCAGTCATCTTCTTTGGTTTCAGCTCCAGCTATTTTTTTTTGGTTTTTTGATTCTTGTGATATCTTGAAAATTGAAGAAGAATTTGTTGATCTCAGAGGCATCTTTTCAGTTGCATATCTATTTGGAGGTCTTCTATTCTCTATTGAAGGTCATTATCTTTGTTTTTTGTGAAGAAATTTTGTTATGGGGCTTGCATATTATTCTCCTTTGACTATGTTGCACAAGGGAAACTATCAACAATGGCGAGATGGGATCTGCCACCATATTTAGTCACTTGATCTATTGCCTCATATGTATGATATTGTTCCCTATCCAAGTGAAGGTGTTCAAAAATTTGCTTGGAGTTGCAACAGGTATACTATTTTGGAAATCATTGCTATGCAAGTTGATTGTGTTGTTTTGAGGTCAATTGATCATTTTGATTGTCCTCACATCCTTTGGATTAAGCTTTGGGAGATCTATGGAGATTCAGATACTCCACCATTCCCCAATGATCATGCTTGAGCATGTCATTCTTCAGATCAAGTTCCCCATGATGCTATTGTTGTGTAGGAAGTTGAATACCTTGATCTTTCCGAAGTGGTTGACAAGGTCCCTTTCCATGCTTCTTCTTCATCAGAGACAGTTGGTATCCCTACATGTTCAGTGATTCCTTGTCCAGAATCATTGATTGAGGCTTCCACTATTATCATTGATCAGGACACATTCAGTTTTTCAGACTTGGCTTCACAGGATGGCTTTGTTTCAGGTATCACTGACTTGGCTACTTCTACAGGTTTGGAGGACATTCTTGAGGGGATATCACTCCTCTATTTAGATTTCACTTTGGAGAGTTATTTTGAGTCTCCTCATTTCTTTGTCTCAACCTTGATTGGGAATTCAGAGACCATCTCAGAGGCACTTGGTTTCTCTTTAGTGATTTCATATTTGAGACTTCTTCCCTATCATTCCATTCAAGTTTTGAGGTTTCTTACACATCCACCATTGGATTTTCTTCAGACTTCTTTCAGTGGTTTTGAGGACACTTCATTCAAGGGGGCAATCAAGTCTCCATCACATTCATCCTATTCATCCTATCTTAGTCTTTGGATATTGTTCAGCATCAGTTTCTGCATCATCCTAGTTTGTCACTCTCTTCATTGATTGTGGCCTCTTCATCATCAAGCAAGGAGACATTTGAGTAGTGTTCAGAAACATCATCATCCATGTTCATTCTTCCTTCCTTCAATTCCTATCCGAAATGGGAAGCATCTTTGCACTTGCATTTGGTTTTGTTTCTTCCAAAAGGGAGACAAGTTGTTTGTCAGCATTGGATCTCATTCTATCTTCAGACACTTCCCTTTCTTGCAAATGATCTCATCTTCTTGGGGGGCTCTTTAGTCTCTCTCTTTCCCTCCTATTGGGGGGAATTGATTCTATTGTATCCATGTGATGGATGGTGTACTTGGGGGGTATTTGGGAGTCCTCCATCCTTCCCATTTTCACATTCTTTCTTTTTATCTCCTTTTTTGGAGAGGGGTTTTGTTCCCATTGGGTTTTCCCCTTTTCTCTGTTTGTGGGAGATTTTTTGCATCTTCATGTACATGGGTACCTAACATGGCCTCATAGTCAGGACTCATCATCATATTAGGGTTTTCCTCTTGCCTATTTAATCAGGCATCTTGTTCATTTGTATCATATCATATCAATAGAATCTTCAATCAACATTCCATTGTTGCAACACTTCTTTTGTGGTTGATTATCTTTCATGGCTAAAGTCCTTTATTAAAGCTTCAAGGGCTGTGCAATCTAGCATCTCAACATTCCCTCATTGTAAATCAGTTGAGGAAATTTTTAAGTGATGGTGCAAAGTTTAAAAAGCCTCCCTTGGGTTGAGGTTGGAAGTTGATGAAGTTTTGAAGCATTAAATATGATAAAAACTCTATTTTTTCTATTTTTAACAGCATTTTTTCCTCTTCCCATGCTTGGTACCATCTGGTACATCATTGTAGGGACTCCCAATTGGCATGGTTTGAAAGGTGGTAGAGTCTACTTTCTTTTGGTGGTGATTTGGCTCATTTTCATTAATTATTGAGTAAGTTACATCAATTTTACTGAAAGTGGGTCTAAAACCTTGCAAAACAAGGGTTTGGACACCAAAATGGATGTAATTCCCATTTCCATCGTGGGAAAAATTTGAAACTTGGTGGATTGGTATATTTAGGACTCCTTTACATTCTTCAATTTTTTTTGAAGCAAAATATGGAGGTTTGCAAAAGTTATGTGATGTCGTAGGTCTAGTATTTGCCTTGTACAGTCCAAAATGTGATCATTTGAATACATTATTTGTTGATTTCTTATTATTTGAGTAAATATAATGGATGGAAAGCATGCAACAGGTCTTGGGGAACCTATTGAAGTATTTTAAAGGAATTATGGTTTTTTGGGTGTTCCTTGACAAGTTGATTCCTTCTTTGCACAAGTCGAATGAAGCCTTTTAGTGGCTTGTAACTTAGTTATTTGATACACTTGCTCTTGGTGTTTGGTTCTATGCTTTTGTGGATCTGTAAGGGTCTATGTAATAAGTATAAAACATGGTTTCTTTCTCTCTTATTGGCCTTTAACAAATTTTTATCATGACTGTCCTATTGGTGAGTGCTAGAAGGAATGCATGGATAGTATGGCAGCAATGGGGGAATGAAAGTTTCTATGAGCAAAGGCTGGTTGGTTGTTCATGTTTTTTCATATTAAGAGTGTCCAAATCATCCCCAATTCCTATGGTGATTTCTGGTTGTGTGAGTCAAGTTGTATGATTAGATTGCCTTATTGAAGGGTATAGTTGAACAAGTGTGTCAAGTTGGGTGCTTCCCCTGCCACTCTGCATCACAATTGAAGGAATACTTGCATCCCATACACCACCCTATGAATGGATACCACTGACCAAAAAACACTTGCAATATAGATAACTTTCATTCTATGCAACCTTTCTCTCATTCATTAACTACACAAGGAAATGTCAAACTAATTTTCATGGTGAGCCAAATTTAAACTGAGATACCAACTGCCATTAGGACAATTCTATCTTATGATCCATTCCATTGAGATTGTCTATTCAAGTCTTCCCTCAACCTTCATTGTAATACTTCATATTTATAACTTGATACTTGAAACATATATACCTTACATGCAATCAGGTCAACAATGATTTATATACAAAGAATATAATAAGAAATCAATGACTTATCGATGAAATTTGATAAGACATTAATTGCTTATTTAGAAACAAGTATACATATAAGTCATCAAAATGCAAATAAAATACATAGATTGTCAAGTAGCATGAATTTCAACATAGTAGAAAGGATATCAATCATATCAATTAGCCTTATTGAGAGGAATGATTACTAAATTTATCTCATATTCACATTTCCAAGACCAACTATAGTAATGAGGTAGAGTGTTGTATACTTGTACCAATCATCAATGAAGAAGAATGTTGTCTAACTTTATCAATCATGCTTGTTAACAAATGTAACTCTAAAGCATAGCATTGTTTATACCAAGAAAATAAGCAAATTCTTGTCCAAATTACAACTCTATGTTGTAGATACCATCATGACATCAAAAAAAACTTTGCATATTATCAAAAAACCAATATCAAATCAATCATATAGAATCATCAATAGGAGCATTGTATCAGTTACACCAGCTTAGTTGTTGTCCACTGTCACTTCCTTAATACTAATTTTGAAAAAAACTAACATATCATTTCCCAAAGGATTACTCCTACATCCAACTTGACACTTGCATTGTTAGTTTGATAACAAAACCCAAAAATCATTGAAAAAACCCATGCAATCTAAGATAAAAAAAAATGCCATGACATCAATTACCACAAAACATTTTCACCGGAAGCCACCTACAACAAGATACTTAAGAGATAAACCAACACTATGCATTTGTACCACCTATACTGAAGAAAATACCTTTGTAAACATCTCAAAGTAACTTATGAGTATTGAGAATCCACTGTCTCTTTCAATAAATCGTAGTCATGACTTTCAATTTATGTTCACAATTTGTGAACTAGTCCATTAGAGCATTAGATACTGACTTATCACAACATTATACAACAAAAATTAATAAGCATTCGTTTTCCCTTGGATATGCAATATAAAACACAACACTGATACTACCCTTGGAATTATCAATATATACATCAAGGCTTCATTAGCAACTTTGTAAACACTGTTCCTCACTGTATAAGTGCACTAAACACTAATAAGAGCAATCTATTTTTACACATGACACCAAGCTTTGTCCTTTCACTATCCCTACACCACTATAAGTAACAATATGTTGTTAGTTTGACTGAGATAAACCACTATCATGCATAAACACCATTAAGGATTGGATTATCAAAAAAAATATCATCATAAATATAAACACCAAATGACTACACTATTTCATGAACAATAGCAAAGAGCACTGAGCACTATCACTTTAGCACCTTAAACTGACATCATTACTGTCTCAGAAATCCAAATGTCGCTTTTGACTATTAAAGATCATTATGATGGCATGAATGATATATCTTCATCGCAATCCTGCTTTCTACATCCTTCTCTTGCTAACACACTCTTATAGACTTCTCGAAGGGGTTAAAAGATAAAACACTAATTTTCTCCCCCTTACCCATGTTACCTTTTATGCACTTTGGGATATTCCTTGTGCAATATGCACAAGTTTAGAATCCTTCTTATCATGATTTTGTTTTCTTCTCCATATTTTCATAGGCTCCTTCTTTTGCTTGCTCAAAGTGCTTACCACTTTGTTATATCTAACTGACCCTACAGGATTACTCTAGCAATACTGTGATTTATGTCCAACACTATTGCATCTATAACATATGATATTTCTATAATAATTATGATATCTATTTCTTGAATTTCTATAATCATATCTTCCATGCATCCAACAATTTCTTGCTAGATGGCCAATTTTATTATAGTTATAGAAAAAATTATTATAAACTTGATTTGATAGGATATAAGAAATTTTATCATCAGTCCATCCAAAAAAAATTCTTGAATGAAATCTACAATCTCTTGCTCTATGACTATATTTATGACATTAATAACAATGACCATGAAATTGGGAATAGTTATAACTTATTAAATGATTTTTCCTAATAGATGGAGTTCTTCTTTCGACATCAAAAACTTTCTTGTCTGATTTCTTACTGTCTTCACTTTTTGAAGCATGTTGTCCTTGACTATTATTCTTTTTACCAGCTTGAGTAGATTCACTAGTTGATGCTTCTTTCTCTTCACTTGATCTTCTAAAATAATCATATAGATGTATTTTCTACTTAGGGTTTTTCTAAAATTTGAGCTTTGTCCTATTTCATAACCTAAACCAAAGCGGCCCTTGTGACTCTTTTAAATTCTCAACATGTTATTTAATGCATCAACACCTTTCTCAAATTTCTGAAAGTTGAATTTTTCAATATCTTTCCTCAAAGTGACTATTTCACTTTCAAGCTTTTGGCATTCACTAGTTTTCACTTCAAGATAAGACTTTGTAACATCAAATATCCTTTTGGCTTCTCGTATTTCTATCTTTAGACTAATAATAAATTTGTTAGATTCATCAACTTGACTCTTTAAGTTAACAAGCTGAGTTTTTGCCTCATCAAACTCTAAAGACACTTTTGTAAAATATAAACATGTGTTGTCTCTTGAATCTTTTTCTTGTCGAAGTTGGTCTTCTAGTCTCTTATTCTCTTTTTTGAGTTGCTTGATTGTATCAAAAGCGCACAAAATTTCACCTTCTAAATATGCTTCACAATCACCTTCATTCACAAACAGATTTCCTTCTATATCCAATTCATTCATTTCCACCACAAATTCATCAAGTTCTATATTAGGCATTTCTACTTTTGTAGACTACGATTTTTCTTTCTTATTCCTATTCATCTTTCCCATGATACCTAGTACTCCACTACCAAGAATCCCCTAGTTTAACTCTAGACAAGGGTTTGGCTCTAATACCAATTGTGGGAGTACATGAGATACTAAGAGGGGGGTGAATCAGTTTCCAGGAAAATTAATTCAATCTGTTGACTTTTAAAACCCTTTGTACAAACTTTTAAGAACAATATTAATTATGTTTCAAAAACTAATATATGTACCAGTTTGAATTGTTGATTCTTATTCACATAAATGTATGTGCATGTATAACTATGAAACAGTAAGATCACAAATGAAACCAAATAAAGAACCATAATGTAGTGAATATCATGAGTGGAAAACCCTCTTGGGGTAGAAAAACCACTAGCAAGGATTTCCTCACTGGCTTGATGAACCTCATTGGCAAGAATGGCCTCACTTACCAAAGAACCTCACTTGTTACAAATATGCCTCACTGGCTTAACAATGCCTCACTGGAAATGACCACATTGTCTCACTGACACAATAATTTACAACATTTTCATAATCAAATATAAATCAAAGTTATAGAGGGTTACTTTGTTTCACAACAATGCCATCTTTCTCATCCTATACACTAATATCTCGAAAACTCAGTTTATGTATCTGGAGTCTTCAAAATGCTAAGTGTATATATATATTTACAAAATATTTTGCATTATGATCCCACAAGCCTTCAAATTTATAATCTCCTATTTTCCTCTCCAAAATTTCTTCTTCAAAAATCTCACACCACATAGTGTCAAAACACTGCTTTTTATATTCATCTTTTACTCTACCAATTGTAATAGTTTTCAGTTATAGAAAATGCCCACAATAGGAGAACAAAACTGACCCATAATAGGAGAAACAAATAATTTTTTTTGTTTACAAAGATTACCAACAATAAACAAAACAAAACTAATTTGTGAAGTAAACAAATCTAAAAACCTGAAGACCCAAATAAGGGTTTTGAAATAGTAACCAAAATTAACCATCTAAACTACATGTTCATTTTCCTTTTACATATCAATTGAAGAAATAACAATTTTGACAAGAGAAAAACAATGTTTACCTATGCATGATAAGCCTTAAAAAATAACATTCAAATGACTAAAAAATAATGTTACCTAGTGTATTCAAGCTTTGTCACTTCAAGCTGTCGACAACATTCCAGCTAATCATTGCAAACCCTGGACATATTCTTCATGTGATTTTTTTTCTATCATGCCCTAATGAGGGATTTGAAATAATGAAATAACAAATTCCTTTTACAAATCTTTGTAAATAATCTTTTAACCTTTAGTATACCTGATAGCCTCAGGCTTAATATAAACTTTATCACATATTTTAGCATGCTCGACAAGGATTCTTCCAATAGAAAACTCTTATTTCACTTTTAGTGCTCGACACCATATGTGGTGCAAGTGAATAATTTTCATGCCTTAATACAAGTAATACTAATGATAAGGTTTTCAAAGTCTTAAAAACATATGAGATGCAAATGATAAGGTATATAGACTATTTAAAATTTAACCTGAATTATCATCACAATGTAAGCATAGAACAACCAGGACCAGAGTATATGCTCTGCAAGTAACATAGTAAGCTAAACACCAATATCATCAAAGGACTTGAATGGATAAAACCACCTTAATACCTGTTATGCCTTAGGATATGTCCATGTCCTAGGTCTTCATCAATATTTGACTGAGTTCATATCAATAGTTATCACCTTATCACATAAACAATGGAGAATATACATATAAATGGCAAAACCTAAGTCTTGTAATTTGCATTTTTATGTAAACACAAGATATGTCATCATATACCAAATATGTAGAACCATTCAGTAACACATGGAGACTTCAACGCTTGCACAAACGTATCATTTGAATTGTCTACCCATATGAGAATACACTAATGTATACCATCTGCACAAACCATCAAATGTGTTCATCAAATGAATCTACCTTATATATTTGTCTTGTATCACCATCAAATCATCATCAACTACATATGTCTTGTATTATTAAATGTATCTATCTTGTCTATGTCTTTTTGGCAAGAAGGAAAAAACAAATTATCAAGAATGAACAAAGAACAACAAACTCCCCCTTTATCCTTGGTGACAAAAATATAAACTTCTCCCCCTTTTTCACACCCAAGACAAAGAATCTGAACCACTATCTTTAAATCATCATGAGTAACACAACACAAAATTAATAGCCATATCAACAGGAACAATGAACACACATGAAGAATTCTGAAAGCATAATCACCATGAAAATCAAAAACTTATGAGAGTACACCATAAAATGGGAGTTTTTGAGAAAATTTTGAGACATGGAGCAAGTATATGGACATTTGAGAGAAAATTACTTATCACTGAATAACCAATATCAATACCATTCTCCCCTATGTTGCATATCTACATGACCTCCTATGACTACTAAGTACCTCATAGAGTATTGATAAAGACATCAAGTCACAAGATAATTGTGAAGAATGATGAACTTGCTGTTATAATTCTATCAACAAGCCACTATCACTAGGAAACCTGTTAATCAAATTACTACAAAAAATAACTCCCTAAATTAGCAACATCCATCGATGTATCAAGATCTATCCAAACAAGGTGTTTAATGCATATAGAGAATAAACTCAAACCACTGTATGTTTTCAAGTGTTTGTCAATTACTCCTATATTGAAGCTTGATGCATTTTATATTCATTGAAAGTTAAGTCATCCTATACAAAGAAGAGCATCAAAAAAAATTGTCATAGCTGCTAAACAATCAACAGGGGTATTGAATAAACATGAATACTCCCCCTTGACGAGGTCTACACAAAATAATGTATCAACCACCAAAAAATAAATATTACATGCGAATCATGCATCCAAGAATTTATTATGATAATTGAAATATGCCAAAGATTTCAAATGTAAATTGAAAAGTGTAAAAATTGATCAATGCATGTCAATACCACCCATATCAAGGAATACATGTAGCCCATACACCGCCCTGTGAATGGATACCACTATCCCTAAAAACATTGGAAATATAAATAACTTTCATTCTATGCAACCTTTCTCTCATTCATTAACTACACAAGGAAATGTTAAACTAATTTTCTTGGTGAGCCAAATTCAAACTCAAATACCAACTGCCATGATGACAATTCTATCTTATGAACCATTCCATTGAGGTTGTCTATTCAAGACTTCCTTCAACCTTCATTGTAATACTTCATATTTATAACTTGATACTTGAAACATATATACCTTATATGCAATTAGGTCAGCAATAAATTATATACAAAGAATATAATATGAAATCAATGACTTATCGACAAAATTTGATAAGACATTAATGGCTTATTTAGAAAAAAGTATATATATAAGTCATCAAAATGAAAATAAAATACATATATTGTCAAGTAGCATGAATTTCAATAGAGTGGAAAGGATATCACTCATATCAATCAAACTTATTGAGAGGAATGATTACTAAATTTATCTCATATTCGCATTGCCAAGACCAACTATAGTAATGAGGTAGAGTGTTGTATACTTGTACCAATCAGCAATGAAGAAGAATGATGTCTACCTATACCAATCATGATTGTTAACAAATGTAACTCTGAAGCATACTACTATTTATACCAAGAAAATAAGTAAATTCCTATCCAAATTACAACTCTATCTTGCAGATACCATCATGACATCAAATTTATTTTGCATATTATCAAAAAACCAATATCAAATCAATCATATAGAATCATCAATAGGATCACTTTATTAGTTACAACAACTTAACTATTGTCCACTGTCACTTCCTTATTACTGCTTTTGAAAAATAAAATGACATATCACTTCCCAAAGGATTACACCTACATCCAACTTAACACTTGCACTATTAATTTGATACAAACAAAACCCAAAAATCATTGAAAAAAACTATGCAATCTAAGATAAAAAAAAAAATGCCATGACATCAATTACCACATAATCTTTTCCCCTGAAGCCACCTACAACAAGATACTTAAGAGATAAACCAACACTATGCATTTGTACCACATACTAAAGAAAATACCTTTACAAACATCTCAAAGTAACTTATGAGTATTGAGAATCCACTGTCTCTTTCAACAAATCACGGTCATGACTTTCAATTTTTGTCCACAATTTGTGAACTATTCCATCAAAGTATTAGATACTAACTTATCATAACATTATACAATAGAAATTAATAAGCATTCACTGTCCCTTGGATATGCAATATAAAACACAACACTGATACTACCCTTGGAATTATCAAGGTATACATCAAGGCTTCACTGACAACTAAGTAAACATTGTTCCTCATTGTATAAGTGCACTAAACACCAATAAGAGCAAGCTATTTTTACACATGACATAAGGATTTGTCCTTTCATTGTCCCTACACCACTATAAGTAACAATATATTGTTATTTTGACTAAGATAAAGCACTATGAGGCATAAACACCATTAAGGATTGGATTATCAAAAAAAAATTCATCATCATAAATATAAACACCAAATGACTGTATTGTGTCATGAACAATAGAAAAGAGCACTAAGCACTATCACCTTAGCACCTTAAACTGACTTCATTATTGTCTTAGACATCCAAATGTCTCTTTTGACTATTAAAGATCATTATGATGACAATAATGATATATCTTCATCACAATCCTAATTTCTACAACTTGCTAACACACTCTTCTAGACTTCTCAAAGGGGTTAAAAGATAAAACACTAATCTGCTCCCCCTTACCCATGTTACCTTTTATGCACTTTGGGATATTCCTTGTGCAATAAGCACAAGTTTAGAATCATGCTTATCATGATTTTTTTTCTTCTCCAGGTTTTCATAGGCTCCTTCTTTTGCTTGCTCAAAGTGCTTACCACTTTGTTATATCTAACTGACCCTACAGGATTACTCCAGCAATACTATGATTTATGTCCAACACTAGTGTATCTATAACATATGATATT
Organism: Sequoia sempervirens; assembly: GCA_007258455.2. Lineage (NCBI taxonomy): Eukaryota > Viridiplantae > Streptophyta > Pinopsida > Cupressales > Cupressaceae > Sequoia > Sequoia sempervirens. The sequence goes on along the minus strand of VDFB02058242.1, from coordinate 435,565,579 downwards.
GATATAAGATTTATGATATATATTTCTTGAATTTCTATAATCATATCTTTCATGCATCCAACAATTTCTTGCTAGATGGCCAATTTTATTATAGTTATAGCAAACATTATCATAACCTTGATTTGATAGGCTATAAGAAATTTTATCACGAGTCCATCCCAAATAATTTCTTCAATGAAATCTACAATATCTTTCTCTATGACCATATTTATGACATGAATAACAATGACCATAAAATTGGGAATAATTACACCTTATTTTATGATTCTGCCTGATGGATGGAGTTCTTCTTCCAACATCATAAAATTTATCTTCTGATTTCTTATTGTCTTCACTTTTTGAAGCATGTTGTCCTTGACTATTATTCTTTTTACGATCTTGAGTAGATTCACTAATTGATGCTTCTTTCTCATCATTTGATCTTCTAAAATAATCATACCTAATCTATTTTTTGCTTAGAGGTTTTTCTAAACTTTGAGCTTTGTCCTATTTCATAACCTAAACCAAAGCAGCCCTTGTGACTCTTTTGACTTCTCAACATGTTATTTAATGCATCATCACCTTTCTTAAATTTTTGAAACTTTCATTTTTCAATATCTTTCCTCAAAGTGACTATTCCACTTTCAAGGTTTTGGCATTCACTAGTTTTGACTTCAAGGTAAGACTTTGTAACATCAACTATCCTTTTGACTTCTTGTATTTTTGTCTTTAGACTAATAATAAGTTTGTTAGATTCATCAACTTAACTCTTTAAGTTATCAAGCTGTTTTTTTCCTCATCAAACTCTAAAGAAACTTTTGTAAAATCTAAACATACCTTGCCTCTTGAATATTTTTCTTGTTGAAGTTGGTCTTCTAGTCTCTTATTCTCTTTGCTGAGTTGCTTGATTGTATCAAAAGCACACAAAATTTCACCTTCTAAATCAACTTCACAATCACCTTCATTCACAAACAGATTTCCTTCTATATCCGATTCATTCATGTCCACCACAAATTCATCAAGTTCTATATTAGACATTTCTACTTTTGCAAACTATGATTTTTCTTTCTTATTCCTATTCCTCTTTCCCATGACACCCAATACTCCACTAGCAGGAATCCCCTAGTTTAACTCTAGACAAGGGTTTGGCTCTGATACCAATTGTTGGAGTATGTGAGACATTGAGAGGAGGGGTGAATCACTGTCTAGGTAAATTAATTCAATCTATTGAATTTTAAAACCCTTTGTAAAACCTTTTAAGAAAAATATGAATTATGTTTCAAAAACTAATATGTGTACCAATTTGAATTGTTGATTCTTATTCACATAAATGTATGTGCGGAAATGTATAACTATTAAACAATAAGATCACAAATGAAACCAAATAAAGAACAATAATGTAGTGAATTTCTTGAGTGGAAAACCCTCTTGGGGTAAACAAACCACTTGCAAAAATTGCCTCACTAGCTTGATGAACCTCACTAGTTACAGAATTCCCCACTAGAAAGAATGAACTCACTAACCAAACAACCACACTATTTACAGAATGCCTCACCGACCAAAGAACCTCACTAGTTACAAATATGCCTCATTGGCATAATAATGCCTCACTAGAAATGATAAAATTGTCTCACTAACATGATCATTTACAACATTTTAAGAATCAAATATAAATCAAAGTTAGAGAGGGTTACTCTGTTTCACAACAATGCCATCTTTCTCAACCTATACACTAATATCCTAAAAATTCAATTTATGTATCTTGATTCTTCAAAATCTTGAGTGTATATATATGTTTACAAAATATTTTGCATTATGATACCAAAGGCCTTCAACTTTATAATCTCCTATTTTGCTCTCCAAAATTTCTTCTTCAAAAATCTCACACCACACAGTGTGAAAACACTACCATTTATATTCATCTTTTACTCTACCAATTGAAATAGTTTTCAATTATAGAAATTACCCAAACAAGATAACAAAACTGACCCATAACAAGAGAAACAAATAAATTTGTTTCCTTACAAATATTACCAACAACGAATGAAACAAATCTACTTTGTGAAGTAAACAAATCTAAAAACCCAAAGACCTAGATAAGGGTTTTGAAATAGTAACCAAAATTAACCATCTAAATTGGGTGTTCATTTTCCTTTTACATACCAATTGAAGAACTAACAATTTCGACAAGAGAAAAACAATGTTTACCTCTACATGATTAAGCCTTAAAGAATTAATTGTCAAATAACTGAAAAACAATGTTAGCTAGTGTATTCTAGCTTTGTCACTTCAAGCTATTGAAAAAATTCCACCTGGTCATTGTAAACCCTGGACATATTCTTCATGTGATTTTTTATCTATCATTCCCTAATGAGGGCTTTGAAATAATGAAATAACAAATTCCTTTTACCAAGATTTGAAAATAAGCTTTTAACCTTTAGTATACCCAAAATCCTCAGGCTTCGGATAAAGTTTATCACATATTTTAGCATGCCTGACAAGGATTCTTTCCAATAGAAAACTCTTATTTCACTTTTAGTGCCCGACACCATATGTGGTGCAAGTGACAAGCTTTTCACTTCCTTAATACAAGTAATGCTAATGATAAGGTTTCCAAAGTCTTAAAAACATATGAGATGCAAATGATAAGGTCTATAGACCTTTTAAAATCTAACCTGAATTCTCATCACAATGTAAGCATAGAACAACCAGGATCAGAGTATATGCTCTGCAAGTAACATACAAAGCTAAAAACCAATATCGTCAAAGGACTAGAATGGAGAAAACCACCCTAATACCTATTATGCCTTAGGATATGTCCATGTCCTAGGTCTTCATCAATATCTAACCAAGTTCATATCAACATTTATCACCTTATCACATAAACAATGGAGAATATACATATAAGTGGCAAAACCTAAGTCTTGTAATCTACATTTTTTATGTAAACACAAGATATGCCACCATATACCAATTATGCATAACCATCCAGTAACACATGGAGACTTCAACACACTTGCACAAACATATCATTTGAACTATCTACCCATATGAGAATGCACCAATGTATACCATCTACACAAACAATCAAATATATTCATCAAATGAATCTACCTTATATATCTATCTTGTATCACCATCAAATCATCATCAACTATATTTTTCTAGTAATATCAAATGTATCTATCTTGTCTATGTCTTTTTGGCAACAAGAAAAAAACAAATCAGGAAGGAACAAAGAAGAACAGACCTAACGTATAAATATGACCTCGATAGGTAAAATTCCTATCTACACAAATAGAATGTGGGAATTTAGGATTTTCAAGGGTGTTGAAATAGAGGTGGGATTAGCATTGGGAAAATTGGATGATGAATTATCCATAGAGTACAACAAGGTGATGTTTATCCTTGGTTTTTTATAGTGTGGATGCTTTAGTCACTTGTTCTCTTCTTCATGGCTATGTGTTTTGAGACAAAAATTGAGGTTCAATGAAGAGAATTAATACTATGATATGTAGAAAATGAACTATGTTGACAAGGTGACATGAAAAAAGGTAGAAAGAAAAAGAGAATGTACCTTAAACTCCAAGATTTGATTTCAAAAATTGTATGATGTTGTCTAGCTCATTTTTTACTTCACACTCCTCCATAATTGATCTTTTACCAACTTCCATATATTTAATGTTCAATTCTATATCAATCTTATAGAATTATTAAAATTATGAAAAAATGCTTGTATATTATAAAATTCAAACAAAACACATGACAATTATCATTTCAACACTAGGAACATGAAAATATCAGTTCATTTAATCAAATTCAATCTAAAAACATGCAATTTAGTTCTTCTATTTTGACAAAATAAAAAAAATTGGTTGAATTTTTAAACAATGATTCATATTTTTTAGTAACATGAAAAGTGTGTTTCTATGTAAGATAAAGTGCAACTTGTAAAAAAATATAACATGTGGGTCTTGAATCACAAGATCCCTATTTATTTTTACTATTTTTGTGATTCTAACAAGTGTTCTCACATTATAACCTTTTTGAGAATTCTAATAGGGGGAGGAGGGGTATATATATATATATATATAAAGAGAGGTAGAGAGAGGTGGATAGAGAAAGGGAGAGTGGAGAGGGATGGATATAGAGAGATATATAGATGAATAGGGAGAGAGAGGTGAGATAGAGAGATGTATAGAGGGAAGGAGGGAGGGAGGGAGAGGTAGATAAATAGAGATATGAGATAAAGAGAAGTAGAGAGGCAAGGAGGGATAGAAAGATATAGGGGGGAGCGAGGAGGGAGAGAGATAGAGAGAGAAGAGGGGGAAGAGATATAAAGAGATATCTAGAGTGGTAGGGGAGACAGGTGAGATAGAAAGAAGTAGAGAGGGAAGGATGGATGGGATTTAGAGAGGGATATATATATATATATATATATATATATATATATATATATATATATATAGAGAGAGAGAGAGAGAGAGAGAGCGAGAGAGAGAGAGAGAGAGAACAAGGGATGGAGGGAGAGGTAGAGAGATGGGTCTAGAGAGAGGTCTAAAGAGGGACAAAGAGGGAGAGGAAGGAGGAAGAGGTAAAGGTAGAGATATAGGTCTAGAGATCAAGGGAGAGAGTGAGATAGAGAGAGGTAGAGATAGGTCTAGATCTCAAGGGGAGAGATATAGAGAGAAGTAGAAAAAGAGAGAGATAAGGAGAGAGAGAGAGAGAGGGAGAGAGGGAGAGATAGGTAGAGAGAGGGAGGGAGAGGTAGAGATAAGGAGAGAGAGAGAGGGAGATAGGTAGAGATAAGGAGAGAGAGAGAGGGAGAGAGGGAGAGAGGGAGAGATAGGTAGAGAGAGGGAGGGAGAGATAAAAAGTAGAGAGGGAAGGAAGGAGGAAGGGAGGGAGAGAAGGAGAGTTAGAGAGATAGGTCTAAAGAGGGAAAAGAGAGAGGGAATGAGGGAGGGAAGGAGAGGTAGATAGATAGGTCTAGAGCTCAAGGGAGGTAGAGAGAGGAAGAGGAGAGAGGGAGGGATGTAGAGAGATGTCTATAGGGATAAGGAGATAGAGAGAGAAGTGAGATAAATAGGAGAGAGGGAAGGAGGGAGGGAGAGGTAGAGGGATAGGTCTAAATCTCGAGGGAGATAAAGAGTGATATGGATAGGTATAAAGAGAGAGAGAGGGGGGAGGAAGAGGTGTATAGAGATATCTAGAGGAATAGAGAGGGAGAGAGGTGAGATAGAGAGTAGAGAGGGAAGGAGGGATGGAGGGAGAGGTAGATAGATAGGTATAGAGAGAGGTCTAAAGAGGGATAAAGAGAGAGGTAATTAGGAATGGGGAGAGTTAGAGATATAGGTCTAGATGTTAGGGGAGAGATAGTTCAAGATAGAGAGAGGTCGAGAAAGGCATATAGATAGAGGGGGGAGGGGGAGAGAGTGTGTGTGAGGGAAGGAGAGAGAGGTAGGTAAAGGTAGAGAGAGAGGGAGAGAAAGAGAGAGGGGGAGGGAGGGAGAGAGAGAGGGGGGAGAGAGGGAGAGAGAGAGAGGGAGAAGGGAGAGGGAGAGATACAGAGAGATATCTAGAGGGATAGAGATAAAGATAGAGGATGGATATAAATAATTAGAGAGGGAAGGAGAGAGGGAGGGAGAGGTATAGAGATAGGTCTAGAGAGAGAGAGAGATTATTTTTTCTTCACACAAATACGAGCATGTAATAATGTGTTATAATATGAGCACTCTATAACAAACTTGCATTATTATTTACTTTAGGTATTTCCAACCCTTAGGATTGGATTTTCCTTGAGAATCCAACCAAAGAGGGAATTATATGTCAACACCCACAAATGTATTTTTTTACAAATTCTAAAAATTGACACAATCTTGAACTACTCTCCATCATATTTGCATGTCCTTTAATGTCAAGTTAAAAATAACATAGTCACATTGAGCTCTCTCTTAGCTTTCTAACCATGTAATTTTTTCTACATTTCAATTATGTTAAGGTTTTTATCTTTAATTTATTTTGCTAGTGTCTTCATTTTTGTCAAAAACCTATATATAGTATTTTTGGTTTCATTTTTTACCCATTCATTGAAATTTGAAACAAATTACACTATTACTTGAACTAGACTCTATTTTATACATAGTAAAAAAAAAAAATTATAGTTTCTAAAAAATTTAGAAGGGTGCACACTTAATTTTTTATATTTTAGAATTGTTACTTTGAAAATTAATAAAAAATCATATATTTATTATAATGCATAAACAACATAATGTTAGTTAATTTTTCACTCAAACGATTTTTGAAATACTAAAAAAAGTTAATATTTTAGGGGGAGCACACCAAATGCTATGTTTTATTTTTTTTTGACAAAAATAAGAGCATTTTATGTTCCCTCCCTATTTGAACCCCTTAATTTTTACCATTTAAAAAATAAATTATTAGTTTAGAAAATAGATTTACAGCATTACAACTTTTGTTCTTGTTGCATCTTCAAATTTTGAACATAACTATCCTGAATTTCTTATCAAGATCAATTTTTCTTAATTTTTTAAAAAATGACCATTTAAGACACGCTTTTTATCTCTCATTTCCATACACTTATCCAAATTAAAATAATAATAAAAACTACTATAATCTTTAGTGAATGTAACTAGATAATGTAAGACTAACTGACTTTTCAAACTATCTAAAATTTAAATAGAGTTAAGAAATGCCTCCACTTATTCATAATAAAAATAATAATTATAAAAATAGAGCATTCTCTCAAAATAGTTGACCAACTCATAATACTAATGTGATCATAAAAAATCTAAAAATCTAAAATAAAAATTACAAATAAATTTAAACATCATAAAAAATAATATATCTATTTAAATATTTTTTTAATTATGTTGAAATTTAATTATAAAATTAAGATTATTAAAAATAACTTAATTTATGAATATATTTTTTTAATGATTTTAAATAATTTTTAATTTTAATTTAAATCAACACCTATGACATTAATTACTTTAAAACAACATGAATATATTAATTTAAACCATAAAAGCATGTCTATATTATGTCTTCATGACTTTTGCAATTCAATTGGTAGAGTCATCTACCTTGTATTTCACTTCTTTTGTGTTATGATTTTCTTTTAAATATATGTTGTTTGTGTAGTTTTTAAAAAATAAAGATATTTTAGCTTTGTTTTGTTTTTATGTATCTATCATAACATGATATCATTGTAGAATGTATGTAGAAATAATTATTAGCATAATTTAAAAAAAAAAATAGAATCGTAGACTAATATATACTTTTTAAAATACATTTGATTGGATTAATTTAGATTACATTTAAGGAATGTTTATTTTACTTTACACGATGATATAAGAATAATTTTTGAAAAAAAAATTATATTATCAAATCCCTATAACTCTTCAAAATAACTATTAGCATTTTTTTTTATATGAAACTTAAATTACACTTAAAGAATTTTTATTTTATTTTGCACAATGGCATAAGAATGACTTTCTAAAAAGATTTTACAAAAATCAGAGTCTAATATTCTCACAACATTGTCCCAACAATTAACCCCTTTTCCCTAGTGATTGACTCTTCGAATAAGAATATTAAAAGAGAGCTTAACAGTTATAGATGATAATGAGATGCATAATAATATTTCAACTATTGAAATCTACCCAACAATTAACTTTTAAAAGAAAATCTAGCAATTATTATGCCCTTCAAAAAATTAAAAAAATTGTTTACATGATCAAATTGAAAATTACGTCCTTCAAATTGAATAATATAAATTATAATTAGAACATTACCTACTCCAACTATAAAATATCTCCAACAATTAACCCCTAAAAGAGTACTTAACAGCTATTAATTGTCCTTCAAATGAGAAGCAGCATAATTATGGCATCCACTAAAATGTAAAGTAAGATAAGCATAAATATTGAGAAGAGTGCGAGGGCACATAACTCTGTAAAGAAAGAGTTTTTTGTTGGTGAAGAAAAGTTGCAGAGATAAGTAGAGCGCTGGCAGGTTACCACTCCTTTACCAGGTACACTGCAATATCTTCAATGCTATGCCATTGTTCTCAAAAACAGAAAAAACAATTTTCTCAAAGTTCTGTAATTAATTTTTTGGCTTGGAATTTTCATTTCTTGCTAATAAATCTGCATTAGCAACAGTTTATTTAGGAATTGTCTGTGTTTTTTTATTTTGATGTATGATTTAGTTTTCTATTTTGTTTAAATTTTATTAAATTTATTAATCAAATATTTAATTATAATTTTATATCTCATCTTTACCAAAAAATAATAGATATTTATCCGGTTTCATTAATTTATAGAACTTCCTTGAAACAAAAATTATGCATTCAGTTCTCTAATTTCTCCGCTAATTTTGTCATTTTCATAATTAAGTTTTAAAAATCCTCTACACGGGGAATCGGGAAGTACGTGTATTGTAAAATACTGTTTGTCAACATTACGAGAAACCAAAAAGTAAATTTACAGAATGTAGAATACAACGTATAAAAGAATTATAGTGCTTTTTATTATTTTGTTCCTATTTAATTTATAAATTTATCAAGTCCATTTAATTTTTCTTCTATTAGTAAATTTAAAATAAATAAAAAATCATTGTATGATTTATTAGATAGAAAAAAACAAAAATTATTGTAATTAAACAATGAAAATAAATTTTGACCAATTTTTAAATAATTGAAAAAATCAATAAAAATCATTGCACATGAAAATAGAAAGTAAATTTTTGTTTTTCTTTCACTTTGCTTGTCCCATTATAGAAGTTCGTCTATCCACATAAAAATAACATGAAATTTTAGACCAATATAATATATCAATATATTTCTTGTTCATTATATAATATATAATAACATTAATTATCATATATAGTAAGCTTAATTTTTATTAATAAGAAAATGTGTAAATGATCTAAATAAATTAGTCTTATTTAAAAACTACAAACTGAAAATGATCCACATCTTTATTTATCAACTTTATATTCATATTTATTACAAAACTTTTATTAATATTAATTGTGCATGTAATAAATTTAAGAATTGAATTTATTTAGTAAAGTATAAAATTAAATATAATTCCAAATTTTAATAGATTTTAAAAAATTATCAAAATAATTTAATATAAAATTAAAAATTTATCTTCACTTTCTATAAAAATTTGGATCCTAAAAGATTGTTTTTGTAAAGAATAATTTAAATGCTAACCTCTTAGATTTATTGTGTAACTATTTATAAAGTGTTTATTTAAAAAAAATCGAAACAAAGTAGTTTAATAGTTAAAATTATCCTATAAAAACATACATTTAAAATTCTTGTATAAATAGAATAATACATTGACTTTTGCAAGTGCATCAACATAAAATTTAAATACTGAGAAGTTTTATCAAATCACAGATTAAAACAAAAGCCTAAAACAAAAATTCACAAACTTTTAAGCCATTTTTTTATTAGATGAAGAAAAATTACTAGACAATAACAACTCATAAAAAGCTCTTCAACACCATTGTCATTTGGTGGTCATCAAACTCAAACAACGGGAGAAAAAGAAAAGGAAAATACAACAATTCATTAACAACATCAAACAAAAATATTCAAGTTGAAAGAATTAAACTATTATCCATGAGATAGCAAAAACCTAGTTGCAAGTAGAGTGGTTTGACCAAGATAAGAGAAGCCTCCATACTCAGCAACACTATTAGTACCATCAAAAAGCAACATCCCTAGAAAAATTCACTTGAAAATAAAATCTCTCTTCAAACCTGCGACCACCATCAGTTATTTTGGCTTCAAAAACATCAAGTTGCTTTTGTAACTCTCCCAGCATAGTGAGAAAGTCTAGTTTGGAGTGGAGTGGGGACTATAGAAGTAGTAGATGGGGTGAGAGATTCATACAAATGATCAAAGCTTCCATTTGAATGGAATAGAAAGTGTGGGAGAAAACAGTGAGACAACGGAGTTTCTTAAAAAATAAAGATAATTTGTTTGAAGGTCTATGGAATGATGTTGAGGTGTGTGGAGAGGCTAAGAAGAGCTATTTTCTAAGACCAAACTTGGGGAAAAGGAGTAGGGAGATTTAAAAAAGATTATTCCATAGGCATTGGGCATGGGGACAAAACCAAAAAGCATGCTTAATAGTCTCCATTTTAGCACAAAAAGGGAATGATGGTGTTGGTGAGAGCAAGGAAAGACAATCTCTAATGGGGACTTTAACATGCAAAATTTTCTAGGCAGTTATCTGGGCTTGATCTTCAACATTGGTTTTCCAAATGAGAGAGCTTAACTTGTTCCATTTGGCATGATTGAATCTACAATGCTATTTACAATTAAGATAGGCTAATAGGGAAAATGTAGGAAAGATTTTTCTATAGATAATTTTAAGGGGGAATGCACAGAGGTGTCTAATGTTAGGCCATTTCCAATCTGTGAGGAATTTGTCATGGCAAGGGATGGACAAAAGATAGTACAACTCAGGTGTGACAAGTCTTTGAATTTGAAGAATAGGAGGTTTTTCTGAGGGGGATAGTTTATATTGAGCCTTGAGTTGGTGTCATGTTTTCCAATTGAAAGCAACTAGATCCCAAAGGTCTCTAAAAGCTTGGATACCTTTGTTGAAGAAGGGTGATCCCACAATACTGGTTTACAATTTTTGGCCAAATTGGACATTGAACTAATTTTTTTTAACTAAAGCTTCACATTCGGGCACCTATAGCTGCTAAACCATGAGGAATTTGAAGATGATGCAAACTAGTGATTTGTGATAATTTGTCTATAGATTCTAAATATACTTTTTTTTAAAACAATTGGAATCACATTGCGTTTATTTTTCCATCTCCTTCAAAAACTAGTTTTTAACAATGAACACCATTTTTAAAGAGTGATGTTCATTGTAAACAACATAAATTTTTTTTCTATGAAGGATAAAATTCTATTTTTTTCAAATTTAGCTTTGTAACTATGATATATAGCACGTTCATTTGGTTTCATAGTGTTTTATTGAATTATTTTTTCTTAATTAAGTTTTTTAAGTCAAACCAATTACAATTTAGACATAGGCAGACCGTATACAACATAAAAAAAATTTTATGTATCGAAATTCAATTTTTTTTTACTAGATTAAAGACATCAATACCTAGCACGAACATATTTTTCAAAAAATAAATTGATAATCTACTATTTTTTCACATGTGCAAAACAAAGAACTTAATTTTCAGTGAAAAACTTATGCTTAATTAAACTAAAAAAATACATAATAAAACCAAAATATAATTAAATTATATTCAATGGATAGCTCGTTTTGAGGACTACCATCATCCAGTTGGTTCTATGAAGTTTCCTCCATTTTCATCCTCAACCTGAGATTTGAAAGAAAAATTTTATAGAAATTTAGTAGAAGAGGGGGAGAAGGGAAAACAAGGGAGGTTCGAGCGAACCCCCCTTGACCCCTTCAAGCAAAGGGGGGTCACTTGAAGGGCGGTTCACTTGAACCCCCCTTTTTTCAAATTTTCCTTTGTTTTCTTTAAAAAAACATGTCATATGGGCTTCGATTGAACCTGGCATGAAAATGGGGTTTGCTTGAACCCCCTAGTTCGAGCAAACCCCTAAAAACCCAAATTTTTGGTTTTAGGAGCATTTTTACAATTTTCCTTCCTCAATGTAATTGTAAACCAGTTTTGTGGGATCACCCAGAGATGTTTACCTTTAAGGAATTTTTTTAAAACAAGAGGGGCATTATCCAGTTGAACAAGATGGTTTCACCATATAGAGGAGGAGGCAAAGCTTAGACCATGGCTCAAATATTGGGCATACCAAGATAACTTTTTAGAAGTAATTTTCCTCACTTTCCAAATGGAATTGAAGGGGGTTGAACCATGAGTTTTGAAGTATGGAGCAAGTAAGATCTTACCCATCCATTTCACCAACTCCCATGACCAACCAATAGTAACAGTTTGAATGCAATGATGAACCAGATTTTTCCAAGGAGCATCACCATCCAAAGCTCTAACAATCCATTTAGTAGTAAGACAAATTCCTTGGGTGTATGTGTAGTGTAGAAAAATGTATCCCTTTACATTTTCACACTTGTTTGGGCCCTTATGAACTAAATGGACATAATTGTGCCTTATTTAGGGTGTTGTAAAGTGATTTCTTACACTTTCACACCAATCTAGGGTTTTATTAATTAATTAGATTTCTTTATGATTTAATTGAGTTATTTTGCATCCACAATCCTTATTTAATGCATCTTTCTGAGATTAATCCTGACATTTACCAACTTCCAACCATAATTCATATGTTTTTGGATTGTATGGCCAAGATTTAGTGATCTAGAACTAATACATCACCTTGGGCGTATGGGTCCCACCTAGGTTTTGGGGCCTTAATTTGGATTTCACATTAAACTAATCATTTCTTGAAATTTGTGTCCCGATCTTAGCCTAATGGGACTCATATGCCCTAACTGGTGTATGATTCCCACTTATCTTATACCTAAATTAAAGTCAAATTCTTGGTTGTATTTTATTCTCCTAGATCTAATGTCAGCTTGTAGTGTTATAGTTTCAAGAAATTTGGAATAAACAAGTATAAATACAAGGTTATTTCACTCATTTTCACCTAAGACTTTCATGAGAGAATTCCTTATAGAAAATAAGAGTTCACAAGAGCATATGTACAAGATTTTACAAGAGTGTTCAAGAGTGTTCAAGAGCATTCAAGAGTTGATTATCAAGAATTTTGGAGCATTATTCAAGTATCAAGCATCATTTCAAAGTCATCATGCATCATGTTTGTTTTTGAGCTAACATTTGTGATGTAGGGTTTCATGATTCAAGCAAGCATTCAAGTCAAGATCCATATCATTCAAGCAAGATTCAAGATCCACATTCATGCTAGCCATTTCATACATGTTTGTAGCATCTTATTCAAGGGTTTGGTGAGTTGCAACATTGCATATTTTTTCATTCATCATTCCTTCATTATATTTCTATGCATTTCAAGGTTTGATTATCGAAATGGGGTTTGACCAAGGCAAACCCATATCCACTAACAAAAAAAAAAATCCCTCTCTTTAGTGTGTGATTTGTAGATCTAGGTTGAAGAGAGATTGAAGAGAAAGATTGGAAAGAAGTTGTCAAGTTTGCAAAGTTGTAAAAGTTGTCACCTTGTTTACAAGATCACTAAAAGACACCTACAGAGAAAAATTTATGATTTCAGATCCGAAAATCAAGTTGAGAAGGAAGAGTAGAGATAGAAGAGTAGATTCAGATCTTGACCTTCTAAAAAAGTTGAGCAGGTTTGATACGCCACTTTTGGTGTATGAGTTACAGTACAGAGATTTTTCCAAATTTTAGGAGTTCCAGACTTGTCACTACCAAATTTTTATTCCTACCTAGAAACCCTAATCTGGGACTAAATCGCCCAGTCTGGTGTATGAGTCCCAATATGCATTAAATTCAACACTTCCAACATTTCAGGCCTTATTTTGAGCTTCTACAAGTTTTTAGGTAAGCCTCTGTACTTTTTTTAGTTTACTATTCTAATTTGCATTTATTTCTAGGTCATTCATTTGATTTTTACATAGCATTAGGTTTTGTCATTAGATCTTGCATGTTACTAGTCTTTCCAAACCCTAGATTGGTGGTGAACCCATTTTTAGTCTCTAAACATACCCTAGGACAACCTTTAGCAGATCTCTTTCCTTCATTCCATCCTTGGATTGAGATCTCTAGGGTTTCCTTGAGTGAAACTAAGTGAAATGGATCATTAACCCTAGTGTTCCATCTCCTAAAATGTGAAGCACTCTATTTCCTTGTTTTCAATATGGATCAATGATTCCTAAATATCCTTTATCTTTTGGTTGAATACAGTGGATCCATGAAGTAGTAGGTAGGCCCTTTTTTTCCCACTTAGTCCAAAGGAAGCTCCTAATTAATCAAGTCAATTTATTGTAGCAGGCTTTAGAAGGTGGCTAGCAAGAAGAAATGTAAATATGGCTGGCAATAAGGATCTTATTGGCAACTTGTAATCTACTTGCCATGGAAAGAAATCTATTGGTCCAATTCAAGAGTTTTTTTTTTTAATTTTAGCCAAGAACCAATTCCACATTTATTTCAACTAAACGCCAATTCCAAATGGAATAAAAAAGTATCTAGTAATAAATTTATGCTTGACTTCTCTCCACTCACTTGGGATCCAAGGAGGTTAAGGGTTGGGCCTTGTCATGATAAACTCTATTTTATGCATGATAAGTTTAGAGCCTGAAACTAAGAAAAAAAGATCTAAAATGTCAACTGTATTTGCCACTTCTTCTGTTGAGTTTTGGATGAAAATAATGTTGCCATAGCAAAAATGGAATTGAGAGAAGTACTATTTCTAGGAAGCGTGATTTCATGAATAATTTTATTGGCAAGTGCATGTTGAAAAAGATATCCAAGCGCATCAGCAACAAGAACATATAAGAATGGGGCAAGGGGACATCCTTGGCGAATGATTTTTGTAAGGGGAATGAAGGAGAAAGAGCACCATTAATAGCCACTCTAGCATTGGAATCAATGAAAATCATTTTAATTTATTCACAAATTTTAGGGCCAAAACTGGGCCACTTGAAAATTTTAAGAATAAAGGGACAGCTCGAATATGATCATATGCTTTATCAAATTCCAATTTAATGATAAGAGAATTTTAGGGCTTCCTCAAATGCCTAATTAACTACTAGTGCTATTACTATACTAAGTAGTTCATCACTAAAGAGAGAGATTCATTAAATTATCAATAAGGGAGACATAAACTTTAGATAGTGTTGGCAATGTATATGCATTCATGAATTCTACACATCCCACATATGTTGAGTATAGGTGAATGAAACACATATAAATATAGTAAAATATTTTAATTGAAATAAACTTCTATTTCTCAAAACAAAGTAAATGAATACAAACAACTACCTTTTTCTACAAGTACTTAATGCTTATACTATTTAGATAAATAACTATTATACTATAGTATGTCCTAACCTAATTAACCTCTATAGTACTCAACGGAATATCAACTATAGATTCTAATTCAAAATTTGTAATGCATCATTCATAATCACATGAACTGGAAACTATCACTTGTATGAACTAAAAACTACCAAATAAACTTACAATGTGTAATCTAATCTATCAACCTAAATTAAGGTAGTTTAGAATTACCTCAAGTTTCCTGCTTGAGTTGTTACGTCCACAAAAATTATTTCATCGCTTATAAAAAACATGCTATCAAATTATTTCTTCTTTATTGCCTCTTAGTCACACATAGAATCAAGTTGAACATAATCTATCCAAAATTCATATTCAATATATCACATATACGATCTATATCTCCTCCTTAACAAGGTGCCCCAATATATAGGGTTTGTGAGGGAGTCCAATTATCTATGAACTGAAAATAAACTGAAAAAAAAAAAGTCAAATCTTCCTCAAGAATAGGAAGAGGATTGAGTTTCAAAAAAGTAATAACTATAAAACATGAGTATATAAATCAAACAAGGGCTCTATACTCAACAGGTTTAACCGTTACTGTAACAGAAAACATACCCAAGCAAAGTAATTTCTATTATAATTCTTAGTCCTATTGGGAACAAACTTCTTCTCTTGCTTGTCTTATTAAAAGATAAAAGTAATGTCGGTGATTCATGATCTAATCCTTAAATTACCACCTCCATATTCTTTTGAAAGTGTTCACATTGTAGTAGATTGACTCCTTATTTACATCGAATTATAATCCTTATGCTACGGGTTGAGAATCACGTTGTTGCGGGTTGAAACATTTCTTGCTACAAATATTAGTCTTTATTCTTCAAAGCATTATCATTATTAACAATTATAATTTAAACAAAAAATCCTACTAAACTTCATGTAAATTCATAACTCATACATACACATATTAATATAACATGTTTCAATTCCAAATTCTTTAAACTACTTAAAGTTATATAAAAGGTTTGGTAATGTCTTAGAGTTTAGTAGAAATAAAGATAAAAATATGAAACTATAGCAAGGAACTAGTCAATTTTATGGCTGATTATTTCCCCCCAACTTAAGCTCTTGCTTGTCCTCAAGCAAGTTCAAGGTTGAAGGTTATACTGTAATACAGTTTCTTTGTAGTCTACTATTCTAGTTACCCCTTTTCATTACTTCAGGTAAAAGCCTTGGTTATCTAATATCTTTTCCCACCTAGCTTCCTCTGTTGTGTCTATCACTCACATCCCTCCTATCCAATTTGGAATAGGAAAAAGGAGAGGAGGATGAAAGGTGAGGGGAAGCCAAGTGATTCCATTTTTTCAAGGCAGCTTTGATGTACTTGTGTGCTCTTTTGACTACTGCCACATAATAAAAATAGAATGGGATTCTGTCTTTTTAAGTTCTAGGGTAAGCTCCCTCCATTTGTCTTGGAAAAAATCAAGTGCCTGCTTAATTGTTACTGGTGCAAGTTCTTGGAATATTTTGTAATATTTTTCCCTAAAATCCATTATTTTCTTTGTCACTCGGGTATGTGTAGGATCATGATGGGCCAAAAAATTGGCAATATGATGGGTATGTGGCTGACAACTTTTTTTTTACCCAAAATTGATGAAACAAAAAGGGTTTTTAAATGAGATTCTCACATTTCCACTAATATAAATTATTCTTTACTTTGAATTTAATAAGTAATTATTATTCATTTTCTATTTGAATTACGAGTAAAGTCTTGATTGATAGGTTGATTGAAAAACATCTATAGCTTTCAAATGGTGTCACATTTTTTGAATACAAAACATGTGTCACATTCTATGCTTTGCATACTATAGGATTAGAAAAATAAAAATTCAATTTCATGAAGTTTTGACCAAGTTAAGGTGGTCAGACATACAAGTTTTTGTATTTTTAAAAAGTTATAATAAAAAAATCATAATTAATTATTTACTTGGAAAAAAGTTACCAAAAAATATGCATCACATCGGGACATGAGTCCTCTACTTATATCCAAAATCTTATAAAAAAATATTATCATTTTATTGTGGTTAGGGTGGTCAGACAGACACCTACTTCTTATTTTTTCCTTGAAATTTAAGTACTACTACATTGAAATTTCAAATTTTCGCCAAATAGATTTTTTTTCTTTAAACAAACCTAGTAGTTAGGAAACTACATTCAATTTGCTACAAATTATATTCTTAATTATTTTTGAAATAATATAGATAACTTATTCAAATTTTTACGTCAAGTGGGCTAACTCTGATTTTTCTGAATTTTTTCCACTTAAGGGCCTATTTTTTCCATGATAATCCTGCACATACCCACTCCCTCCTTTTCTATAAGATTTATCCACTGATCCACCACTGCTTCTGGATCTCCTAATTCTTCCTTCAACTAAAGAGAAATTATTTTTTCTCTTTCTCGATATTCCTACAGTATCTATTGCCTCAGATGTTCATTTTGGATATAGGAAGCTAGTTCCCTGAGTTGACATCTCCTATAAACATCTCCATAGGGTGTTGAGTCCTTTTGCTCATTTAAAATATATCCAATTGAGCTAATGTGTCCAACCTTGTCCCTTGTTCAAATTTCTACAATATCTTTTCCAGTTACCTAATTCGAGCATCCCTTCTACTCTCCCTTTGTTGGTATGTTTTCAATTGTTCTTCTAATTCCTTAATTCTTTGCAAAACCTCTCGCAAATCCTTGCTTCCATATCTTCCTTCCAAAAGAAACTCTTCTTTTTTCAAAAATATTTCTTCTTTCACCTCTTTTGATGGTACAAACCCTTCTTTGAAAATAGAGCTTCTTGTAGGTTTGTTTTTCTTTTTAGCCATGAATAAGTCCTCTAAAATTGAATCAAAGAGCTACTAATCATATACTTGAAGGTTGTACAATTGGAGGTTTTGCATCACTAAACTAGGAATATTTTCTTCATCAGAATCTATTTCAGCTTCCACCACAATAATCTTTTCTTTTTTTATTCTTGGTCTTCCCTTTTATAGGCCCTTTTTTGAAAGTGATGTGATCACCTCCTTGGTTGTGTGGGCCTTTTATGTTTCTTATTAGGTTCAAAAGTAGAGGTTGCACCTTTTCTTTTATTTGGCTTAGAAGGGCTCTTTGTAGGGATTTCTATAGTTCCTGCTATGGGTTGCTCCCTAAAAGTTGCAAGTTTGTGATAATGGTCCTATATTTTCTTCATTGAAGTTTTCGGGTTGGGCATTTGACTATGGTATTGTGCTAAAATTCTCTTCCAATCACTATCCTTAGGGGAATGGTCTAGCTGAGACTACAAATATTAAAAAATTGACTATCATTCGCAATGTGTTAGATAAGAACCCAAAGGATTGGCACACCCAGCTCAGGTTTTCCCTTTGGGTTGATAGAACCCGAAAGAAGGTTGCCCTCAACACTTCTTTGTATCATCTAGTATATGGTCAAGAGCTGGTATTTCCTTTCCATCTGAAGATTTCCCAACCTATAATTTCTTAATGAGTATTACGACGAAGGGGAAAGGTTAGAATCTTAGTTGGCCCAACTCCTACATTTGGAAGAAAAATATGATGAGGCTATTGAAAACTTTTCCAAACACCAAGTTATCGTTAAACACTGGTTTGACTAGCAAGCTAGGGTCAAAACCTTTAGGATTTCTAACTTGGTTTTTTTATGTAAGGAAGATAAGGTAGCAGAACAACTTCCTATACTAATCTTGAGAGGAGAAAAATGCAAAACTTTGCAAATATTTAATAGTTACAAAAACTTAAACACAAATATCATGCATACCACAACACAATGATTTACATGGGGAAAACCCTTTCGAGAGAAAAACCCCACACTCCAAAAGCCACTCAATATATTATTCAGAAATCAAAATATTACAATATACTTGCAGAACAAGCTTCTCATAGGAGTATCACCACCAGAGATCAAGAGACAATATGACCACTATCAGACTCTCAGAATACACCCACGTCTACATACAACCCAATCGATTATAACAAGATTTTTGGAACCTTCTAGAATTAGGGTTTTACAAGGTCATTTTTCATTTTATGTATTAACAGAAAAATCTTGGCATGTCAGCAAGAAAAAACATTAGCATGTCAACGGGAAAAAACTTTGACGTGTCAATGGGAAAAAACTTTAACGTTTCTTGCTACAAGTGTACAGTATTTGCATCATCAGTCGCCACATACCAACATACATCCTATCAACAATAAACTAGGTATATAATTGCAAGGTTGAGACACATTTTTCCAACAAATCTCCCACTGGTTGAACACCTTGCAAGAGCAACGTGATGGTGTAACCATCGTCTCTTTAATTGCTAGGGACCAAAAGGCCCATAGTCTCTGAACACCATATGAACTTCTCTATGCTCACAAGCTTAGTTAAATAATCAACAACATTCATCAAAGTCTCTACCTTAACTAGCTTCACCCTGCCATCTTCAACCATATCTATAACAAAATGATATTGTACATTAATGTTCTTGGTCCTAGCGTGAAATGTCGAGTTCTTTTCTAGACATATCGTGCACTCTGACTATCACAATAAATTGTCACCGTACCTTATTTAATTCCAATATCTGAACACAGTCTCTTAAGCCAAATGGATTCTTTACAAGTATGAGTAGCTACTATATACTCTTCTTCAGTAGTGGAAAAAGCAACCACAGCCTGTTGCTTACTCATCCAACTAATTGCACCACCAAATAAAGTAAAAACGTAAGCACTAGTGGATTTTCTGCTATCAACATCACCTACCCAATTTGAATCCACATAACCATGAATATTAAGGGAAATCTCATCTTCAATCATATTAGTATGATAACATAAGGAATAATTTGAGGTACTTCGCAAATAACTGAAGACTCTTTTTATTGCATCCCAATGAACTCTACCAAGATTATACGTATATCTGGAAAGAACTCCCACTACTTGAGAAATGTTTAGTCTAGTACAAACCATAGCATACATCAAACTTCCAACTGTACTTTTGTACGACACTTTTCTCATGTCTTCCATCTCTGATGGAGATGTTAGACAATCTGAAATAGATAACTTTGTTCCAAATGAAATAGGAACACACAATGGTCTACAATCCTGCATATCAAACTTTTGTAAAATTGAGTAACTGGGAAACTTGCTTTGGCCAAGCCATGGCTTTTTGTTCATTCTATCTCTTTTAATTTCCATCCCAAGAATGTGTTTAGCTGCTCCAAGATCTTTCCTTTCAAATTTAGTAGCAAGTTGAGATTTTAGTTCTAAAATCATACCTTTCCCTCTACCAATAAATAACATATCATCAACATATAATGCAATAAACAAAAAATTATCACCATCAATTTTATAATAAACACAATGATCTGATTTAGAATGCTCAAATCCCAAACTCAACACATATTTGAACCACAAATTTTCATGGCGGAGGGTCTCTTGCACTTCTAGGGTTTTTCACCTAAAAGGAGAAAGGTATCCCACAAAAACTTGGGGGTTCACTTAAAAATAATGGAAGAATGGATGAAATATACCTAAATGCAATAAAATGATAAAAGATATTGATTATTAAATGAAAACTAATGAAATGCAAGTTGTTTGAAAACATAGTGATGTATGCAAAAATGACCTAAGAATGCAAATAAACAATGACAGAAATAAATAGAACTAAAGAGGTGCACGTGGAAGCTAGAGTGTGATGCGAAGAGGCTCTAGAATCCTGTAGAATTGACCGGTAAAGCTAACTGAGACACTTACGCAAAACTGGGTGACTTAGTCCTGTTTCAGGGAATTTCTATCAGAATAGGTTTCGGGAAACTAGGTGTCCAAATCTACAAAAATCACTTTTCAAGCCTGGAAGTGGGACTAATTCACCACAGATGGAAGCTTAGTCAACCTGGGAATCTTGGAAAGTTGAGACAAGAATCTAAAGTCCTCAACCTGCACTGTTTTTCCTGATAGACTATTGGATCTGAATCTGCATAAATAAGTTTGTAGATGATCTCCAAGCTTCTCTCGGGGTTTTCTTGACTTTTAATTCCTTTGATGAATTTATGACACCTTTTAACACCTTTCTCTTTGAAAAATCTACATACAAGACCTACAAAACACACATGAAAAGAGGGGAAAAGGGTTTAAGGGTTAGAGAATAGGGGTTTTCCTTGGTCAAACCTCAGTTTGGTAATCAAACCCTTGAAAATAAAATGAAATGGAAAGAGAATGATGAATGAATAACATGCAATGTCACTACTCACCAAACCCTTGATGCAAAAATATGAAGATATGCTAATGGTTACTCCAAGATGCTTGCTTGAATGATTACTTGAGAATTGATGCTTAAATGAGTTGATGGAATTGATGCTTGAATGAATGAGGGGGGGGTAAAATGAGAGAGAAAACCCTATATTTATAAAAGTGTGAAATTTTGTTACAAGACTTTACAACACTTTGAAATAAGACTTGGTAAGTGATAAAAAGGGGTTATTTAGGTGAATTATAATAAAAAGATCCTAGAAAAGTGTGAAAATGTTTTACAACACTTCACAACACTTTTACAAGGTATTATAAAGTTTTTAATGATTTATAAGAACTTAATACCTAATGTGAATGTGTGGGCCATATTACAATAGTAAATCAAGACAAAAATCAAGCCAAAAGCACCAAAAGGACTCAAATAAGCATTAAAAATTCCAAGGATACATTTTTTTGTGACACATTTAGCCCCCACTTTAGTGAGAGGCTGAACTTGCTTCAAACTCGCACTAAAGTAGCCAAACATGCATATCAAGAGGGATCTGAATGCACTTATGCTTAGCAAGATGAGACAACAACAATCAAGCTCCCAGGATCAAGATCCCATGGCAAACCAAGCATGAGTACAAAATGATACACATGAAAGTGATGATGAAATAGAAAAGAAGAAAAGAGAAAGAATCAGATCAAGCTTCGATCGTTTGTCTAGCCCATTGTAGATCATATCTAGGTTGTTTTTCCAGAAAAGAAAATGGATACTCACTCTGAGGTGGTGGAACTCATGGTTGTCCACCAAGTGAGAAGTCCTAAAATGTGAGAAACATACACTCATGGCTGGTATGCACTCACACACACGCAGGTGGCTATGGGGAAAGTTATGCCTTGGAATGGGCTTCCCGCTCAACCATATCAAAGTTATACCTCTTGATATCTTTAATAAGGCACCACAAAATAAAATGACTTTTCCAGCTTCATGAGACAAGCAAAGCTTCGTATGCTTCTAGAACTCACGAACAAACGCGATGGCACCACAGGCATGCAAGTTGTGTTATGCAAGCTAGCCATATAAAAAATGCAAAATGCAACATGAAAAATATGTTCAAAGGAGTCTTGCTTAGTTCATGCGAGGTCTTTAACTTAGGCAACATTGTGCCTAATGTCTCCCAGAGAGGACCAATCAAAGAATAGAAGATTCGCAACTTAGGGGATGCAATGTGTCACATGAGGCCACTAAGAGGAATGTAATATGCTAAGATAGATCAAGCTCATAAAGGAAACTAGACCCAATGTCATCCATAAAGCGACAAACACATCGTATGAAATAAGAAAGCTACACTAAGAACCATGAAAAAGGAAAAGAAATTATGCAAAATGATAATGCCAATGTATGCCCCCACTTTAAAGGAATTGCTACACACCGTACTATGAGCAATTACTTTAAAGTAGCAAATGAAAAATGCAATCAAGAAAGAAAGACATGACAGCCAACTTGGAAAGCCCTATGCCAAGTCATATGTTTCCAAGTAAGATTGTGTCATGTGAAAGAAAAGGAAAGAAGGAAAGAGGGGTTGCCCCCAAAAAGGAAAACACCAAACACATAAGCGATCTATGGATTTGGGATTATTATGTATGTTGCTGCAATGTTTTATTAAAGAGTGTGGAACTGTCATCAATCCCCAAATACATAGAACTAGAAGAATGTCAGAAAGAGAGCGAAAACAAAAGAAAAAGAACCCTTTTGGGTCAACATGGAAGAGACATAGGGTGTCTCAGTGCTTTTCATCGTCCCCAAAAGGAAAGCGAAAAGAGAAAATTAAAAGAAAAGGAAAGCCTTTTAGGTCAACATGAAGGAGACATTTTGGTCTCAATTCCTTGTGTCATCCCTAAAAGGAAAAATACAAGAAAAGAAAGCGAAAAAGAAAAGAAAAAGGCCTTTTGGATCAACAAGGAAGAGAGGTAAGATATCTCAATGCTTTGTGTCATCCCCAAAAGGAAAGCACAAACAAAAGCAAAAAGAGATGTATGACACATAGAAGAATGAAGATACAAATAGAGGAATTACACAAAGAGAGAGAACATCAAACAGAACAGAACGGGGGATCACATTACGCATATGCAATCACACAAAAGAAAAGAAAAGCAAAATAAAAAGTAAAAGACTAGTAAGGAAAATGCATGTCAACCATCTAACAAGTCATTCACCTCCCAATCATGTGCATTAGATTCGGAAGGTGAACAACTAGCTAGAGGGACATGAGCAAGGGTTGAACTAGGTGAGGTACCAGGTTCCTCACTCTATATAGGAGATATCTCAGTTAAGCTCATAGATGAGGAAAACAATGTGTTAATTTCATTATGTACTTCTTAGTCAATCTTTGTTGTTTCCTCATCATCATCCAATTTAATCACAACAAGAGGATGAATCATAATACCTGAAGGAGAGTGCACCTCTTGTTGTGGTTGTTGTATTGGATCACTTTGTAGTAAGTGGGGAGGAGGAGGGTCTTGCATTTCTTCTATCAAGTGTGGATTTTTATTTTCTTTTCTTCATCATGTAATGTGCGAGCAAGAGCACGACATAAACGCCTACGCTCCCTAGCTCCTCAATTTCATTTTATTCGATTTTGAATTTGTGTGGTTGTAAGAGTGGGTTGATCCACCATAGGCTAATTTTCTTCCCTAAGGGGGGAAAGGAAGGAACCATAGGAGGTGGATCATCCACTTTCTCTTTTACTTTATAAACTTTCTTTATGCAAGGTGGGATGGTGGGGTTGGTTTCATTGTCTCTTGGTCATTTAGACAATCCAGGTGAAGTGTTTATTGGTGGTTGATATTGACTGTTGGATTCTTGGTTAGGTTGAAGCATTGTTTCATCTAGGATAGGAGTTTCGGAAGTGGACAGGGACATGTTGCAAAGAGGAAATTTTACGATTTTCTTAGCTTTAAATTTTTTATAAGCAATGAAAAAGAAGTCCTTGTGAGGCATTATAGGTTCCATGGGCTCAGGCCAAAAGGATTCTAAGGAATATTTCCCTTTAGAAGACAATGGGTTAAAGCCGCTATGGTGGACAACAAATATTTCATTGTCAAATGGAAATTTCAAACATTTGTGAGCAACTGAAGGAACAACTTTCATCGAGCAAAGTCATGGATGGCCTAGCCTCAAATGAAATTGATCTGACTGTGGGATGATGGAGAATGTTACATCTAATATTTTTGGTCCTATATGTAATGGAAGGACGATCGATCCTATCATAGGGCATGTAAAACCATTATTTGTCTTGATCCATTCTTTTGGTATGTCATAGTCATCTTGATAAAGATCATGTAATACTAAAAACTACTCGGTGATAACGTTCTCTGCATATGCAAGATCTATTAATATCCCATTAATGGGCTTATCATATATTCGATCGGCTATGTAAAGAGGACCATCGAGAAGATTTTTGAGTATGTCTTGAGAATAAAAAGAAATATCAAGTTTTTTCTTCGGTAGGCCCTTACGAGGGATAATGTCTATTGCACCTACCATTACATCCATAGGATTAACATGTGTAAAAGGTGGAAGAGGATCATGTTGTTCATCATCTGTACCAACATTCATCACATCAATTTTTGAAGTTTCACTAGCTTTGACAAATGAAATATTGTGTTTAGGCATGGGATCAGTGAAAATTTGCAAATTTTGATTTGGAGGGCAAACAGACTTATTGCCTTGATCATTGACACTCACAATGGATAGACGGTCGAAATCAATGAGGTCTTGCATAAGGTGTTTAAGACACTTACACTGTTTTGTGTCATGTCCATTTTGGTGATGAAAATGACAATAAGTATTTAGTTTAAAGTTTGGAGGTAAGGGCTTAGTAGGATCAAGTGCTTTAACAATAGGAAAGGTGATTATTTGTTGTAAAATTTGAGACATTATATTATGAAGGGTATCAGGAAAAGGTGTGAATTGTCTCTTCAGATCCCCATAACTAAAGGGCACCATTGTTTTAACAGTTACCACTTGATTGTTGACAGGTGGAGTTGGTTGTTGAGGAAATTATTTATAAATGCATCAACAAGTTCATTAAATGAATGAATTGAATTGTTCGGTAGAGAGGAAAACCATTCCAAGGCGATATCTTTAAAGTCATAGGAAACAATTTTGCTAACAATTTATCGTCAAGGAAAAAATCACTACATAAGGCGGTATAGGCATTGACATGGTTAGAAGGATCCACCTTCCCTCTGGGTAAGTGCACCAAGATGGTTCCCAAAAAGGGGGCTTAAGTGGCCACTTTTTTCTAAAATCAGGAAATGCTGACCTTAGACGTGAAATTGAGGATAGTTACACTCAAAGTTTTGAGATGGAACAAAAACAAGGATCGAATTTCTTCGATTCTACTTTCTAAACTACTAATTTATTTTGAAAATGGTTGAGATTAAGGGGTTTGAAAGAGGGATGTACACAAATTGGTGTTGTTTTTGTCAAAAAAAACATAACATAGCAACTCTTGTACGACCTGAGCACGATGAACTTTTTTGTAGTATTTTTAAAATCACTATGGTCAGAAGTTAGTTAACAGCATCTAGTTGATGCATAGTTTTTTTGATAATTTTTTAATAAATATTTGACTTTTTACTAATTTTCTAAGTGGGCACTTCCTGAAAAGCGGAATTTTGGCCGTGCTCCCCCTAAAATTTTTTGAATATAATTTCTTTTTTTTCTTTTCTTTTTTTTAAATTTGTAGAATGGAGTCTAGTTTCTAAAAATGTAATTTATTTGAAATTTTGATGAACGGTTAATTTATAACAAAAAAAACACTAAACACTGCTTTTTGGCAAAAAATAGACATACAAACAAAAGAAATCATGGATGAAAGGCTTAACATTGTCAAAAAGTGAAAAAAAATTACATCTTTGGATAGCTAAGAGAGAACCTAACATTACCCGTGTTTTCGATTTTGTTGATATTTAACTAGATGCAATCTTGATGGTGAGCACGAACCTGATTATGTGAAAAATTGTAGAATTTGCAAAAACACGTCTTTGGCCTTGTTGGGAATGCCCTCCAACCTTTGGGTTTGTATTCCAAGGCAAATAATTTCAATTTTTTCTTTGTTTTTAACACAAAATAATGCGCTCGCGTTATAACACGAGCGCGTTTTGTGAAAAAAAATTCAAAAGTGGCCAGAAAATTGGTACCCAACTTCATGCACCCGCCCCTCCATATTTCTCAAATCTAGGTATCTCTACTCCTTATGGCATCAATGTTCATAATATTTCTAAAGATAGTGGGTTGCTTCGAACATAACAGGTGGGCGGTTTGTTCTAATTTTGATTGATGGTGGATATTTGTTTTTGCATGGAAAAACAGTTTGGAAGAGTTTTATTATGAGAGGATCAGTGTAGGTAGTATGAGGTGGAGGCGAAAGTGGTGAGGAAGTGTATGTAATGGTAGGGCAAGTGAAGGGAATACTAATAGGTGGTTGCATGGTAGAAGATAGAACAGTCGATTCCACATAGGAATTAGAGATGCTAGCAGGAATACCCAAGGAAGGAGTCACATTACTAATAGGTTGCATTATTGTTGCGACTTGGGGAGTGGTTTAGGTAGGTATAGAGGCTACCATTGAAGGAGGATGAATTTGAGTTCCTCCTTAGTTATGCACATTTCTTGTTGGAATAGGAGCACTAAATGTTGAAGGAAGATATTTTCCAAATATTTTAACTATGTTTTTCTCAAGGTCAAGACCTTCATCGCTTTCAAGCATACGGTGGGTGTTTTCGATGGTGGGAATTGTAGTGGCAGAGATGTTTTCAAGGCTAACTTGGTGTTGCAAATGTACTTGGTCCTCATGAATTTGAATTATCTTTTCTTGTGGGTTCTCATCATTCTTATGCTCAACATGCACGCTACCTAAATGCAAAGAGTTACTAAAGGTATTGTCCATGCCTAATGCACTATTATCAATACTAGAAGTAGTAGCTCTAGATAATCGAAGATCTACAACGAGTGTGCTATCACGGGATGCCATAAGTCTTGAACTTCTTTGCACTAAGGTATTATCAATAGGGCACCAAACACTCACGCAAGGGATTCCAAAGGTAGGGTGGATGCAAATGCAATGCAAAATAGGAGCAATAAAATGCTAATAACTAAAATTCTGGAAAGCAACATAGAAAGACAGAAACAGAAAGTAGAAATGCAAAAAATTAAGTACAACTGACAGAAAATGCAAAGCAAACTGTGCAACTGGACTAAGTCGCTCAGGGTGGCCAATTAGTCCAGGTGATGATTTTTTTGAAAATTTTCTAAATTTTTAAATTGATTTTTATGTTTTTTAGATTTTCAGATGAAAAACTATGATGCAAATGCATAATTTCAATGTTTTCCAATGATTTTAAATGCAAGAATGCAATCTATATGAACTTTTCACTAATGCAATTTTAAAAACCCTAGGATTCAAAATCTAATGTAAGCTAGTCCTAGGATGTAAATGAAATGTAAATCAGAAAGAGGATGTTCAAAATGCAAGTTCACCAAAATGAACCGCAAATTTTCATCGAGGAGGGGTCTCTTACAATTCTAGAGTTTTTCACCTAAAAGGAGAAAGGTATCCCACAAAAACTTGGGGGTTCACTCAAAACTAATGCAAGAATGGATGAAATATATCTAAATGAAATGTTCTAAATAAAATAAACTAATAAAAGATATTGATTATTAAATGAAAACTAATGAAATGCAAGTTGTTCAAAAACACAATGATGTATGCAAAAATGACCTAAGAATGCAAATAAACAATGACAGAAATAAAAAGAACTGAAGAGGTGCACCTAGAAGTTGGAGTGTGATGCGGAGAGGATCTAGAATCCTATAGAATTGACTAGTAAAGCTAATTGGGACACTTACGCCAAACTGGGTGACTTAGTCCTATTTCGGGGAATTTCTGTCAGAACAAGCTTCGGGAAACTGGGTGTCCAAATATGCAAAAATGAATTTTCAAGCCTATAAATGGGACTAATTCACCATAGATGGTGACTTAGTCCACCTAGGAATCTCAAAAAATTCAGGACAGGAATCTGAAGTCCTCAACCTACACTGTTGTTCCTAATAGACAGTTGGATTCGAATCTGTAGAAATAAGTTTGTAGATGATCTCCAAGCTTCTCTTAGGGTTTTGTTGACTTTTAATTCCTTTGATGAATTTATGACACCTTTTAACACCTTTCTCTTTAAAAAATCTGCATACAAGACCTGCAAAACACACATGCAAAGAGGGGGAAAAGGGTTAAGGGTTAGAGAATAGGGATTTGCCTTGGTCAAACCCCAGTTTGGTAATCAAGCCCTTGAAAATAAAATGAAATGGAAAGAGAATGATGAATGAATAACATGCAATGTCACTACTCACCAAACCCTTGGTGCAAAAAGCTGAAGATATGGTAATGGCTGCTCCAAGCTGCTTGCTTGAATGATTGCTTGAGAATAGATGGTTGAACGAGTTGATGGAATTGATTCTTGAATGAATAAGGGGGGGGGGGTAAAATGAGAGAAAACCCTATATTTATACACAATTATGCAGAATTTCCCAAAAATACCACATCACAGGCCAACCTCAAGGCTAAGAGAATAATATCCCGCCAGAAATTTGAAATTTTTTTTTTGAGCCAAGTAGGATTAAGTCGCCCATATTGGCAACTTAGTCCCACTTAAGCAAATTTAGTGGGTGTCAAGAATTAAAGAGCATTAAATGTTGTTTAATAGGATTATTCTCAAAAATACACTTAAGTAGGGTTGGTAAGTGTATTAAGGGGTCATTTAAACATAAGAAAGGGTTGAATTATTGATGAAAAGTTTAGAAAAGCGTGAAAGTTTGTTACAAGATTTTACAACACTTTGAAATAAGACTTGGTAAGTGATAAAAAGGGGTTATTTAGGTGAATTATAATAAAAAGATCCTAGAAAAGTGTGAAAATGTGTTCTAGTGCCTCTTCTACAGATTTGGGTTCATTCATCTTAGTATTCAAAGAAAAATAAAATCTCCAATCCTTAGGTGAATACCTTTCAGGTGGTTTTCTATTCCTTGTAAACCTACGAACAAGACATGAGTTGAAGGTTCTTCCTCCTCTTCTGAAGATCTAGAGCCAGATGAGCTCTCCTCAACTTCTTGTCTATCTTTAGGCCTCGATTCAACTTTCTCAGGTGTAGAAGGAAATTGAATCACATCTTCCTTTTTACTTTTATCTAGCTGCAATGTAATAGAAGAAGGATTATTTTCTCTAAAAATAATAGTTCTACTATGTATTACCTTCTATGCAACAAGATCCCAAAGCTTGTATCCTTTCACACCATAACTATATCCAATAAAGATACATTTCACAGTCGTGTTCTCAAACTTTGTCTGCTTCCCCTTTGGCACATGTGCATATGCCTCGCAATCAAAAACTATAACATTTCTTAATGAAGGCTTGTGATCCAACCATGCCTCTATAGGTGTCTTATCAACAAGAGCTGATGTAGGAGACTTGTTAATCAGGTAACAGGTCGTGGCAATAGTATCAGCCCAAAACCTTTGTTCTAGGCTAGCACCACTCAACATACTCCTAGCCTTCTCCATTAGTGCCTTGTTCATTCTTTTTGCAACTCCATTCTATTGTGGAGAATACAGAGTTTTATTTTTCTATGAATACCATAATCTTTACATAATCTATCAAAATCATTAGAGAAAAATTCACTGCCATTATCATTCCTTAAACATTTTATTTTCTTTCTAGTCTGCAACTCAACCATTGCTTTAAATTCTTCAAATCAACTAAAAATTATAGATTTAATCTTTACAAAATATACCCATGTCCTTCTATTATAATCATCAATAAATGAAGCATAATATGTAGATTTACCAATTGAAGGAACATCTAAATGACCAAATACGTCAGAATGAATAAGATCCAATACACCACAAGATTTATGAGAACTCGAGTAAAACTGAACGTGGTTTTGTTTTCCATAAATGCAATGCTCACAGAAATTGAATTCAAGATTACAATCAGACAAACCTTCAACAAGGTTTTTATTTTTCAAGGTCCTTAGACCCTTTTCTCCAATGTGGCCAAGTCTCTAGTGTCATAACATAGTTTTCTTTGCAGGTAACTTTGTCTCAGAAGAAAGAGCACCCTTGGGTACCTGAAAGCCATGACCATCTACTGAAGGTGAAATCCTCACTTCTTCTACAAACTTTATTTTCACAGAAGTACTATTGCACTCAACAGTGCATGCATCAAGCTTATACAATGTACCATATCTGACACCTCTAGAAATCACCATAGCACCTCTAACCATCTTGCATCCTACATCAAAAAATACTAATTGCACACCCACATCTATTAGTTTTCTCATAAATAACAAATTTTGTGCATCTAGGGATATGCAATTCACACCATTAATCCCTTTTATTCTACAATCAAGAAACCTTATTTTAACTTTAACATGGCCAACAATTTCTAAATGAGAATCATCACCCAAGTACACCTTACCTCTATCAAATTCTCCATATTCACAAAACCAATCTCTATTAAAGGTCATATGAAAAGATGCACCTGATTCAATTAACCATGCATCATTACCTATACCAGTCATCAAATTTGCAATGAATGTGTCACCATCTTCCTTCTCGGACTTGGAATCAAAATAGAATTTCTTGTTTTTCTTCTTTTCTTCTTTGCATTCCTTATGAACATGTCCAGGCTTACCATAGTTCTAGAAAACAACTTTGGACTTTCCAAGAGATTTAGATCTCCTCTTGGACTTAGATTTGTCACATTTTCATTCTTCTTTCCTTGGGTCCTCCACAAACATTTAGGGTCTCCTTGGTAGTGATGGTTACCTTCCTCCTCATCTCTTCAAAAATCAAAGAACCCACCACATCTTCAGTCTTCAATATAATAGTACTCCCAATAGCCATAAAAAGAGAATCCCATGAATTAGGAAAAGAACAAAGCAAGATCTGACATTTATCCTCCTCATCCATTTTGACACCAACTAATGCCAATTGAGCCACCAACATATCGAATGCTTCTAGATGGTCTGTGAATCGTCCACCCTCTTCCATTCTCAAGGAATACAACTTTTTCCTCAAGAAAATATTGTTCACTAAATATTTGGCCTAATACATCTCACCAAGCTTCTTCCATAGTTTTTGTACAGAGGTCTCTTCATGGAAAGTAATTAAAACAGAGTCTACCAAGAACAATCTGATTAGACCCTTGGATTTATGGTCCATAATATCATATTGAGCAGCTTGAGTAGGATCTACAGGCCTTGAAACATTCTCATCAGCAGCATCCCACAGATCTTGATCTATCAACAAATCCTCCAGCTTTAGCTTCCACATCTCAAAATTATTTCCAAAAAAAATCTCCACCTCTATTCTCCCTGATGAACTTACCATTTGAAAATTCTTGTAATAAGATCATAAAGTGTCTTTTCCACAAGCACCCACTCAAATATGGATTAGTTCAAATAACCCAACAACCCACAACTAAAACCAAAGGTGATCAAGCTCTAATACCACTTGTAAGGAAGCTAAGGTAGCGGAACAACTTCCTACACTAATCTTGAGAGGAGAAAAATGCAAAACTTTACAAATCTTTAACAGTTACAAAAACTTAAATAGAAATAAACACAAATATCACATGCATACCATAACACAATGATTTACATGGGGAAAACCCTTTCAGGAGAAAAACCCCACACCCCAAAATCTACTCAATATATTATTCAAAAATCAAAAGATTACAATATAATTGCAAAGAAAGTTTCTCATAGGACTATCACCACCAGAGATCAAGAGACAATATGACCACTATCAGACTTTTAGAATACACCCATGTCTACATACAACCCAACCACTTATAACAAGCTTTTTGGAACCTTCTAAAATTAGGGTTTTATAAGGTCATTTTTCATTTGACATATTAACGGAAATACCTTGACATGTCAGCGAGAAAAACCTTGATGTTTCAACTGTAAAAAACCTTGACGTGTCTTTCTAAGAGTGTGCAATATTTGCATGATCAATCCCCACATACCAACATACATCCTATCAACAATAAACCGTATATAATTGCAAGGTTGAGACACATTTTCTCAACACTTTACTGGGATAAGGCACATGAGAAGAAAGGGGAACATGGAGAGTTCAAAAATCTCTAGCTTGGCCCCTTTCAAATTTTTGAGATACTTGGGGACAATGCATATCGCTTAAAGACCCTCATCGGTGAGGATATCCCTTTACTCATTAATGGGCATTATTTGAAGCATTATTTCTTGGCTTGAGCTATCTTAGCTCACCCTTTTGTACATAGTTAGATTGGGTTGTTTTTTTGTTGCATCATCCCCATTTTCCTTTCATTTGGGCATAACTTTGGAGCAATTGGGGTCTCTCTGGGAAGTGAGTCTGGTAGCCTTTCTTTAATAAATCCTTATCCTTTTCTTAGAAGTGTAACATGTCGATTGTTCAATGAAAGTAAAATCACTAAGTTTTAACTTCAAGTAAATAACTATGTTCAACCTCATAGCAATAAAAAAAATTCTTCTATTTCAAAGACTAAATGCACATCTGAAGTAGAATATATTCCAAACTTTCTTTTTGCATTATAAGTGAAAATTATAATCTTTCCATTACATTTCAAATCTCAAGATAACATTTTTTGCATTACAACTTCCATAGGAATGGAAATCCCCTACAAATCTCGGTAGCCAACTGATGAGGATAAGCATCACTCAAGCGTTTTTCTACCAACCATGGACACAAATGTGACAATCCCTTGCACATCTGCCATATATGGCAAGATGGCCCTACCCTTCGATGAAGAGATTGGTTGGTAAAACGCCATAACAAAATAGCCTTATTGAGCCTAGTGTTGTGCCCTACAATCCAAAACCTAATCATGCAGTAGCTACACCTACAAATATGAATTTTTATCCTAATCTAAAATGTCTATACTGGACACAGTGAACCTTGACAATGTAAACAATGGCTACTTACACTAATTTGGCCAAATTTTCATATAAAAATTCATCTCTTCACCCACTATCTAGCTCATTTTGGTTAATGACCATTCATGTACTATGCATAGGCAATTCCCTTCTTAAGGTAATCTTTAACCCCATGAACAACCTATCTTTTAACAATATACTATACGTAGACAATTCCCTTCTTAAGGTAATCTTTAACCCCAGGAACAACCTATGTTTATAACAACCCTACATAGTAAATTTAACACATAAGCTACTTCCATTATAGAACAATCTAGTTCTAAGGTGTCCATTGAACTCTCTATAGTTTGACATACATACTAACTTAATTTTAATATCAACAAAAGCTACACTAGCTTCATCTTTCCCTAGTATATATAACTGAGAATATAATCACTCCTTATTATGGAGTGTGTACAAACACTCAAGAAAGTACATAAGTAGTAAAATATAAAAAGAATCTTTCAATAACATACTCTTTCCTAACTAGAATATAAATTCTCTTTCCACACAATACATCAACAGCTTTCAACCTTTCAAAACCATCTAAAATGTAAGAGGGTAGAATAACATGATTGTTAAATGATTAATCCCAAAATTATAAAACTAACTTGTAAAATTAATTCACTCAAAGACTCCTTAGTATTTTACCCAAGTCACATAGAAAATACTCACAAACTCTCACTAAACTCTCCTTTCAATTGAAGCTAAGCTCACTCAAAAATATCTTAGAAAAAAATTACAGAATGAAGTTGGATAGTACGTCCCAAATGAAGTGATCTACACCCCTATTTATAAATATTTATGAGACTTATCTAGCTATACTCAATCTAAGTTTATTGACACTTCTTAGTTGCAAGGTTTGACTCAACATTTTACTTCAATTGGGGTCAGCATTCTAAAACAATACTCATCATATTATAACAGTAAATCAACTAAATTGGAGACAACAAGAGTTCATCTAAGAAATGCAAGGTGAAAGAAAAATAGGTTGACTTCCATTTTGCCAGCAAAAGCATGAATTTTTCTACCTTTTACTGGGTCTATCTTCGTTGGAGATTACACAGTAATTTTAGACTTCTATTCATATAAAGAGAATTCATATTTGGCACCACCTATTTCTTTCATCATGTACTTTGTTGTTGATGTTACTTAGAATAATTTAGTGACTTAAATCCATTCAATATCTCTTTAAACTATTGACTGAGTCTTTATACATAATGTGTTATAGTATTAGCAGGTTGGTTGACTCACTATTGGTGACTTCTAGCACTGCACATAGCACATATGTTGCAATAACATTTATTCATAGTGCGCTATATATTGTATGCGCTTTATTCACAATATAAGTAGTGCTTGGTTTTAAACCCATGCTTTGTGTTTAAACATTACACTTTAACAATTTAGATCTATATATATATATATATATATATATATATATATATATTTATATATATGTATATATATTTATATATATATTTATATATATATTATATAAATATATATATCATTATATATATGTATATATATATATATATGTATATATATATATATTATATATATGTATATATTTATATATATGTATATATATATATATTTATATATATGTATATATAAATATATATATATATATCATATAATATATATATATATATAATATATATATATGTTATAATAATATATAGATATATAATATATATAATATATATATATATATTATATAAATATATATATATATATATATATATATATATATTATAAATATATATATATATATTCTATAATAATATATATATATATTATAAATATATATATATATATTATAAATATATATATTATATAAATATATATATATATATAACTTATCATATATATCAACTTTAAATCATAAAATCATTCAGTATTTTGAATGCATATATCTATTTTATCATTTTACAAATAAATCCATATGTATATATATTTATATACGTATATATGTATATACATACTTATATCGATGTGATCAATATGTGTGTATATATGCATATATGCATATATCTATATATACATTCACTTATATAACAATAGTACATATAATTATAACTCATCAAAAAAATATGCATATGATATATAGACATATATATATGCATGTCATATTATCCACTCGGTATTCCCATACCCTTGAGCAATCCGTCCATGAGCATATGTGGGTAGGTCTACCTACATGTACTCATGTACATATTAACTCACATGTATGGGTTTACGATCGACATGTACATGTATGCATATATATACATACCATGTATATATATCTTATTGATTTAAACTTAGAACATATAAGAAAGAACTCACATGTACCAAAGGAACTCAATGAAATCACAAACAAGAACATTCCCACGGAATCACAATTTGAACACAATAATAACTAAGGAATGACTTACCGGTTTCCCAAACTATGACTCAACTGGACCAATCTATATGTGTGTGTGTGTGAAAAGCTCAGCTAGGCTTCGTTTAAGGGTTAACCGACCAATCACTTCTCCTGAGTGATACTTCCCTTCCTTCTGGAGGCTTGACCCTTGTATCTACATCCAAATTAGAACATTGCAATGGTAGTTAACTGTTCATAAAAAATAATCATTTGCATATATATTATTTTCATAAGAAAAATACCAAAACAAATCAATGTTCATAACATTTAATCATAATCATTAAATCAATTGAACTTCTTTTCTTCACTTTTCAAATAATTTACATGTAACCAAATTGAACATGTTTTTCAATTAGAAATATAAGCACATTCATTTATTCAATATTTTAACCTATCATAGTAATAGTAAATACGTAAATGCATAATGGGGTGTAACAAGAAGAGTAGGGTTGAGTATACTAATTATAGGTTCTTTTGGATTTCATCATTTTTGTGTCCATTGGACCTTGAGTTTTCATCATATGTTGAAACCTTACACTTTTCATGAACAAGTCTAATGAGTTGGGGTCTCTTTTGAGTGGGAACGTTTTGTCAAGCCTAAGGTGAAAAATATTTATTTTCTACTTTAGCACCACCATTATCCTCAGCCTTAACATAAGCTTCATTGCTTGTGGGTTGAATGAGAAACAAAATGAAAGCAAGAGATGCCCATCAAACTAGGTATTCCTTGCAGAGTACCTCCGTGATGGTATCATTTTACTCGGCTTCCTAGACTTACATCTCTACATGGATTGAAGTCTCTCAAATCCATGCCTATGGGACTTCAATCTTGGATTTCCATTACATCAATGCTTATCATGTTCAACACTTAAATTTGCAAAACCTTTCAAAACTTTGATGAAATTAGAGCTCAAGTTTCCCTTGCAGGAACTTTCCATGGGAATTTCCATGTGGAATTCCATTAACTTTGCACCCAAAATTGACCTTATATCCAATGGCTCCCACAAAGTCACTTCTCGTATGACCTAGACAAACAAGCAAGAAAATGACTAGGTATTTTACCTTTACGGTAATTTATTGTGGACCTTCCCATGCAGATTTCCACTTGCAGAATTCTATTCATCCGACCCCATATCCCCCAACATTCATAATGCTCATCCCCACAATGCTCTGAATTATGCATCCTCCATCCCCACAAGGTTGCAAAACTTGTATTTGATTAGAAACTCCTAAAAATTGATGATTTTATGGTTTTTAATCATGCATTTGATAATTTTGAGGCTAATATTTGATGATATAGGAATGATTATCCATAATTTATGTAGGTATAGATTGCATCTTCTCCACATGATCAAAATTGTTTATTACGTGTCATTTTGCATATTTTATGGAAAAAGTGAAAAAAAGTAGATAAGGTATCCAAGATGAAGTACGAGTTTTATAGTGTTTAGGTGACTTCAAAGATATCATCCACTTGGTACAAGATTTTTGATACCAACCTTGTCCATATAGATATCGATGAGTTTAGGGAACGTACCCTCAATTCCCCAAAGACCGAATTGTCTAAAAGGGTCAAGCAGAGCAAGATTGCATAGGCAGTAGGATTTCCACCCTCGCTAATTAGCCTGAATTGATCCATGCCTATAGAGAATTCTACCATAAGGAATCCTAGAGAATAATCACAACAGAAGGAAGAATAGTAGTAGATTTTTCAGCTCCTTCTATAGCTAGGGTGTTTAGAATCCCTTCATTCTCACAAATGGACGTAATAAGCAAGGCTTATTAACATAAGGTTTTTGAGGAAGGTACCAACAATTTCCTACATGTGATCAACAAGAAATGGATGCACAATCCTCAAGAAAATGCGGGTAAGCTGCCAAAGAAATTATATAGGAGCAAATTCAAGGAGGAAGTTAATGATTTGGTCACACTACTAAGCAAGATTATTGATAGGTTTTCGTTAGGTCCCATTAATTTAGAATATAAAATTCAATTTGTTGACCAGGTAGTGTTCAAGGTAATTTGCAATAGAAGAAGTCTGGAGTATTTTATCGATTGTTCTTAGGATTGGGAAGTGGTTGGTTTGGAAGTTGAGGTTGATTTACCTACTCAGTCTGAGGAAGATTTTGAGGTGGTGGTAACAAATTATGTTTTTGATTCCTCCTAGGACCAATATAAAATTGATTTTATCCTTGATTCCATTGGGGAGCAATATGTTGTGGGTACCATTGTGGTTGTGACTAGTTTCACCACTGTTAAGTTCCCCATGATTGACTTGCCCATTTAGAAGATCCCCAATAAGGAGTTCCCCAAGTAGGTTGTGGAAGATAGGGCTGATTCCAAGATGGAGGCCATTGCTTATCAACCCAGTTGTTTTGGGGTCTCCATGCAAGGTTGGAATTCTACCCATAAGAAAAATTACCTCCCTGGCGTTGATTTAACACATTTATTTCTTCTTCCACCAGAGCAGTTTTTTTCTTAGTATTCTTAAGATCAGTAAGAAGCTCACATTGATTGGTAGGGTGGATTTGCTCACAAAGTTGACAAACATTAACCTTTTCTAAAGGATACTCACGTAAAAGATGTTTATTTTGACACCTAGGACAATAGATTGACAAAGTCTTAGGGTTAAGTGTCTTTGCTTGTATACCATCCAACGTAGTGTTCAATTAGACAAGTATGTCTGTCTTAAGATTTTCTATTTCTTCTCAGAGCTTACCTATCTTGTCATTCCCTTTGAAAAGATTTGTTTTTTGAATTCCTCCCTGAGTACGTGAGAAATTGCAACACAAATCACATATGTCTTCAATGTTTAACTGAGACACGTCACCTTTCCCATTAAATCAAGGCTTCTTCTTGCATCATCATCGAGTCCCTTAAGAAATATAGTCTTGAGAATCTCAACACTAATGGTCATTTCTCCACATCATTTAGATAAGAAAAGAAACCTATCCAAATAGCCCTCTAGACTCTCATCCTCATTCTGCCTAAGTTTAAACAACTCTTCCTTACGATCACTTACCCTACAATAACTCTGATATTTATTCAAGAACACAGTCTCCATTTCTTCCCAAGATGTAATACTTCTGGATGGTAGTCCCATAAACCAACGCATGGTTGAATCCTTCAAAGTAGAAGGAAAAAACTTCAATTTCTGGTTATCATTTTTATAGTCATAGGTTTGACAAAGGACCTTAAATTCAAAGATAAATTGCTCTAGGTCTTCCAAAGATAAACCACAGAAGGTTGGAAGGAAAGCTGGAGAGATGTTTTTCATCATTGTATCATCATCTGCATCCAGAGCAATAGGATAAGTGAACGTTCTAGGTAGTTGAGGATCATTGTTATTACAGTTGGCATCATTATAGTTAGCTTCTTCCCTCATATCTCCCATGATGTTCAGAGGAATATGCTCCTCAAAAATAATTTCTTCAACAACAGGTTGCACTACAAGATGATCTTCTGGGAAATAGTGGAAATCCTTGGGTGGGTTAGGCTCAAGTAATTCGTCAACAGAATGGTCTTTTGAGTCTTGGGCCTCCCTATGTATAACTAGGACGTATTTTGGTGGGGTCTTTGGTATAAATAATTTGTGAGGGCCTCTTTTCCTAACCATGTAGAAAAGGAAGCCAAAGATAGTATTTTTGGCCTAAAAGAGGTATTCTAGGCGTCTCCTATTAACACTCAAGCAAAAGAAGCTAAGGGGTCCCTGGCAACAGTGCCAAAAAGTGATAGGATGTCATTAGGTCCCATTACTTTAGAATATAAAATTAAATTTGTCGACCGAGTAGTGTTCAAGGCAATTTGCAATAGAAGAAGTCTGCAATATCTCCCTCAGGTCTTCTAACTTTTAAGAAAAACTTAATATTAATTCTAACTTCAAATTGTCTAACTATAAAACTGTAAAGCAATTTATTCCTAAGAAAACAGGAAATGTTTGAACTGAAATCATAAGAAAAATAATTTAGAAAGCATAATAACTAAATTGAAAAGAACATAAATGACTAAACTAAAATGCTAAAAATTTATAAAAGTAGAAAAACTTATAACAATCCATAAAACATTTTCTTAACAATAAAGATTCGAACAGTTAATAACAGAAACTACAGAAGTGAAAAGCAACAAATACTTCATAACTAAAATTTCATAATAGTAAATTTAATGATTCTCTACAGAACATCATCATAATAAAAGAAAACACTTATCTACTCTTGTTGAGTGGCCAACTTGTGGGTTGTCACATTCATTCTCAGCTCACATTCATAGCTATTTCAGAAACACTTCTATCAATCGTAGTTACCATCCATAACTCATAACTCAAAATTTTTAGATAACAATCTCTTTATTCATAAACCTCAAAAACATTCTGACAGTATAACATTACTTTTTCACTATATATCTTACTTCTTAGAGATCATATCTTTTATAGAGAAACTGTAACTACATCCTATATTTCAGATGGTATGGATAACCATTGAAAATATCTAAAATAGATCTAGGAATAACTTGTATGTCTTTAAAAACCTATTATATAGTATTTAAGAGGCTCAAGCCGAGCCATAAAGTCTTTAATTCAAAGGATAATAGAAATAAAAAACTTTAAAAGCAACTATATTTTCGGTCCATCACCCTAAAGTTCTTAAGCATATTTCCAGCATATATCTTCAGCCTGTTCTGGAGCACGTGTTGGCTAGATGCTTCAATCTGCAACTTTGATTGACTGATTATTATCTACAAAACACTTAAAATAACCCATTAAATTTGTATTGGCAAAATACTTTAAGAAATAAAAAGAAATAAAGTTTATACAATTTCTTACTAAAAATTAAGCAATTATTTCTCCTAAAATTTAATTAATTGGCAGAGGATAGAGATTTGCATGTATGAACCAGGTCTTTATGGTATTATCATGATGAGGTTATTTTTACCTCATCAATTACCAGTGTGCCCATTGCCTCCACATTTGAGGAATGGATGTTTTTCTTAATTGAGGAGATTTTGATAGGAGAAATTTGATTGGGCTAGAATGATTAGTGACAACATGAATGAATAGTTCTCCGCAGTGAAGAAAATTTCTAAATTTTATGACTTCATATATCGTCTACCTCTTGGCATGTAACTTTCCATACAAGAGTCTCACTTGCAAAGGTAGTCTGGGAATAGGCCTTGATTATTACATAGTTTATGAGTGCTACCCACAGCTTCAAAATAGAAACTTCAAGCACAACTACAAAAGAGTGAACGATGTGTTTACCATGTATTACAAGGAGATTTTGGTGTAAGATTGTCTTATTCTATAAAGGGTATGATAAAGAAGTTCGGGTACTAGTTTAAATCTAGTTCCCAAATTTTACTTTTTTTTGGATCGAGGGATTTTCCAGTGCACCTTATAGACCTTACCAAATTATCCAATGGACAATATTGTGTTGTTAGAGCTGACTATACAATTGGGTGCTTCGCATCAATTACTATAATCAAAGCATAGAGTTTGGGTTCCATACCCCATGACTCTGGGAAGAGGATTATATGCTTTTCTTTTAGCCTCATCTGTAGAGTATTCAAATAAGGAAATTTAGGAGTTTGGCTACTTGTTCCACACCAAAAGAGGAAATGTGAACCCTCTCAGAAAATATAAAAGTGGGTTGGAAAATAGCACACTCACCAACTACACATTAAGGACTTTTGGGCCAACTATGAAAATGATGAAGAGGTGAGGAAAAGAACGTACATGAGTGTATCCCTCAAAATTATTTAGACTTGCAATCTGTATATAGTGCCTGATCAATTAAAAGAGGATGAGAATGTTCTTGACAAAGAATCCTATAACAAAGTGGTCAACTTTCCTCTTCCATTGCTAGACTGGATAGAGTCTAGGAAGAAGTTAATATTGATATAATCACTCATTCAATGTTGAGGAGGACCAAGAGATGGATCGAGGCACAATTTTCTTTTCTAGAGGAGCAAAAGTTTGAGCTCACCTATGGTGAAAAGGATAAAGAGGATGCTCAAGACAATGAAGACCTATGTTATCATGCTAGTACCTATTATATCAATTTCTACAATTAGTCTTATGAATGTTGCATTCTTTAGTGGAATGGGTACTAGAATTATGAATTTAATACCACTTCCCAATATTGGGCTAGTTATTTTTATCATTTTTAGCTAATACTTCTTTTTTGGATGGTGTTGAGAAATATTCCTTGGTTTGGAATTATCCTTGAAGGGCTTAGATTGGGGATCATTTTGAGACTTATAATATTCTATTTTAGTCCCAACTTTATCCTCTAATTCAAATTTTAAAGAAAATATGTTGGCATTTCCAATTATAGAGATCCATATAAATTTCACATTTATAATTGGATATGTGGTCTCGACCTTGACTTATACTTCAAAATAAGGTTTATATTTGAATCTTAAATACATATTTTTTGACTCTAAAGTATGAAAAATATCTATGTACTCCTTCATTAATTGATCTCAACCTTGCTACAAATAAGAGAACTTGATGTACTGTACCATAGCTAGAAACTAGATAGAATGTCTCTTTTAGGGTTTTGATGAATCCATGACATGTATTTAAATGTATTCCTAAGTCATCCTCATATATTGTGCAATTATAGTTATTCCATCGATACTTCATTAAGAAAGAAACTTTGAAAGAGCACATGTATTTTTTCTTGGTCAAAGAAATAATTAACTAAATAGTATGAATAGATTAGGTTAAGTTAGCTATCTATAGAATCCACATCTATATTTGTATCAAACATGTTGAAAGCATGTCTAGATTCACTTGTGATAATTGTGAATTGAAATGGTTCTAAACTTTTCTAAAGAGTAGGAAGAACTTTTATCAACAATAATTTATTTTTGACATGCATGGCATCATTCAATATTTCTCATTATCTTTGTAATACATCCTCTATAATTTTATAGAACGTATCTTGAGTTTGGATTTAATAATAGTTTATCTCACACTTAAGGGCATGTACGAAGGTGTGATAAAATGTTATGATTTTTTATCTATAAATTCATATATTCATACTTCATATGAATTTGCATACAAATAACGAATAAATTTTAGATACCACTATAATAACACTTAAAAATTATATGAATAACTATACTCGGATACCACTATTATAGAGCCTAAGGAATAAATTGGTGGATAACCCAATTGAATATATTCAATTAGGTTAAGTGATAATAGTTCATGCATATGATAGAGGTTAGTAATATAAAAAGTATAAAATTGAACAACAAAATAGAGAAGAAAAGTAACAACCAAATGATAAACTATAATATCATTTTTTTATCATGCTAGGTTTTTATATTGTCAATTAGAATTATAGATGTATGCTAACTATAGCTTGCTACTCCTCTCTATAATAATTAACTACAAAATATATTTATTTAAACTAATGTAAAAATCAAGAGAGAGATGAAGTGCCAAGTGAAATCATGATATTTTATATTTTTCTTCAACTATCACAACTATTAAAGACTAGTCAAGCTTTTTCGTACCATAAAAGTTGAGTTAGGACTTCTAGTTTGGAATATGGGTGTTAAGCTAGATGAAGATCCTACTAATGAAAATAAAACTTGTATGCTAAGAAAATCCCAAGATTCAGGGTGTGCTCTAGTGACCTAGATCCTCTTGGATCAAGGCTATCACTAGATGTGATTTAAAAAGGAAAACTTCTTCAAAACAGCATTCTAGACTAGGTATGACCATTATAAGTTTTTGGTGGTTCCTATTCAATTGACCAACAATATTGATGATTTATAATGAATTTGGTATCTAGATAAGTTTTTTATAGTTTCTATGGTTGATATCTTAATATATTCATATAATGAAGAGGAGCATGAAGAGAAAATTTTGAGTAGTTTTTCAGTGCCTCAAATAAAAAGAATATATGGGAAGTTATAAAAATATTCCTTTTTTATAATGGGAGATTTAATTCTTAATTAATATTATCTAAAGTGATGTCATATGAGCTGACTTGGGAAATATTCAAGTTATAACTAATTGGCTAGTATTAAGAGTCATTGTAGAAATGTGTAGCTTCATGGGTCTTGCAAGTTTATCTAAAATATTTTATAGGTAATAAATAATGTGCAATAAAATTATTCACCATAAAATAATGATGTATCTTGGGAAACACTTGGATATAGAAAAATATTGACATCATAATAATACCTACAAAATACACTATGCAAACTCCATCTCAAGCACTTAATAAATAGAGAAACCTTATGTTGCACTATGTTGTCATTAGTGTTGTCATCAATGTCAACCTCTAGTGTGGATATGTTGAGAAGGTGTGTATGGTGTTGTGTAGGTGTCAGATGCAATAGGGTCACT
The DNA here is from genome assembly GCA_007258455.2 of Sequoia sempervirens. Lineage (NCBI taxonomy): Eukaryota > Viridiplantae > Streptophyta > Pinopsida > Cupressales > Cupressaceae > Sequoia > Sequoia sempervirens. Next base: position 435,521,517 of record VDFB02058242.1, on the reverse strand, counting down.
TGGTTTCCAAGTGCTTTTGAGAAAATTTGCATAAAGATCATGCAAGTGACTAAGAAGTGTTATGTATTTTGCTCCACATTTCTTCATTCTTGAAGATGTGCTTACATGTGGTTTCAAAGTGATCATATCAAAGGTCTTCAAAGGTGTTATATCCAAAATTTTAGGTTTTGGATCATGTGGCAATAGAAGATATGTTTGACAGTGTGTTGGAATATCTTTGGCTTGTGAAGAGGGATTTCTAAGAGAACTGGAACTGCTCTTCATTTCTCCATGCTGAAGTTTCCTATCTTTCATATTTGGTAATGTGCTAATATTTTGTGTACCTACCTTCCCTTGGTTGGTTTAGTGTATAGCTATTTTGCAAGCTTAGATCATAAGTTGTATCTCAATGGCAATTTGATTGATTGCATAGGATGATAGTATTCTCAATTTCATGTGGTTACACCAGTGTTTTTAAATATTCTATTGATGTTGGAATATTCTATGATGTTGTGTAATATTTCTACAAGGTTCGTAGGATTTTTTTGACCTTGGTGAAGTGTGAATTTGGTTGCTTAATAGTGTTAATGTATGTTTGGACAACTTGGTGTGTTAGCGATGTTTTTGAACAAGCTTTGTTGTTTTTGGAAGGCTGGTGTAGCATTTCAGTGTAGATTTGGGTCCTGGTTAACCCTTGATGTGGTCCACCCTCATTTCTTTCCACCACAGAGGTGTTTGGTGTTGACCTATTTGGTGGTTGCACATTTTAAGTCCATATATTTCATTGAAGCCAACTTAGAGAAGGTTATTTGAGGTTGTGAAAGATATATATGCAAGATCAAATATTTGGAGATGTGTGTGGTATAAAATGAAGTATGTGTGATCATGTGTTCAGATTTGAGTGTGAGAAAGAATTCCTAAGACTCTTAGAAGCAATGAGAAGAAAGTGCATATCGTTTAGTGTGCCAAAAGTTGTTGAAGGTGGTGAGCCAAAGGTTGTGGATGGTAAAGAGACATTATTGTGGTTTCTCTAATTGATCTAAGGTAGTGAGCCTCCTTGTGACTATTTCTTTGTAATTCGAAAGAAGTGATCTTCCTAGGAAATGAGACCTTGGTAGTGAGCCTTTTCTCTTTGATAATGAGTCCTCTGGGTAGTGAGCCCTTCAAGCAGTGAGCCTCTTGTAATCAGTTTTGATTTTCATATAGTGAGTTAATCCTCACCGTGGTTTTTCCCTTTTAGGGTTTTCAACATAAAAATTAGGTGTTCTATTGTGAATGATTGTAGATGTGTTTTTGTTTCATTTGTCTACATTCTGACTAATATACTTAATAAGGTTTTTAAGGTTAAATGCACAGTTGATTCACTCCCCTCTTAGTTATCATGTGTGTCTAACACCTTGATGCATGAAACCACCAAAGGGCCCGGTCACAAAGTCATGAGCTAATAACACCAAAAATTGGTACAAAAATCCCTTAGTCAAATAATAATTTATAAACCTGAAGAAAATTCCTCATGCTAACATAGCATAATCCTTATATATACCTATCATAGGAATATCTCATCATATGCCATAACTAACCTCCCAACTTGGCTAATCTTTTTTTTTAATTCAAACCCTCCATAGATTTTTTTATTATTGATAATTGTATGTCAATAGTTGGTGAATTTTATTGGTCAACATGTGAAACTCCCTCTTATAACCCTCATATGCATCATAATTGCTTCAGCATTTCTAATGTGAGCCTAATTTTTAGAGGCCATAAATTTTGACTTGAGAATTCAATTGAGCCTCTTTTTTCTAACATAATATCTAAGAGAGCTCCATGTCACCACAACCCACTTTAGCCAGTTACAATTTATTTCAATATTTTTTAGAGAAAAAATCCTTTATAGCCCAAAATTTATATATCAATATTCTTAATATTAATATACAAGGTTGAGACACCTTTCCTAGCATGAATGCGAATCTTGAAGAGTGCAGAAAAAGATTGGAAAAAATATATGGATCCTAGAGTGAAGGAAACAATTGGAGATTGAAATGGGGAGATTCAACTATGGTGGATCTTCAAATTTTAGTCATGGAGGAGTGTCAATGGATAGAGGACATGAAAACTTATTTTTAGTCCTTACGGAGGAAAATTTAGTACTAAGAGTATAGATTTATTGTAGAAGAAATTTTTGTTCCCAAATGAGGGTGATGATGACTTTAATTTGCACCCAAGTCAACATATCTACTAAAAATAAATTAGGATATATTGGAATTTAGGACATTGGGACAATTTTTAAGTTAACCAAAACATCAATATCTGAAGTGAAAATGTGTCTTTATTGAGTCTAGGTATGAAATTTTTTAGGTAAGTTTAAGGGTTCTTGAAAGGCTTAGGAGTGGTTGTAAAACATATTAGTGACAAATTTAGGCTAGGAAATGGGGAACATGAGGATGAAACCAAAATGAATGAAAAATTTTAGGTGGTGATAACAAATTTAATATGTTTTTATATTACATATCCTTATGTATCATATGACTATCAAGAATGATCACTATCAACTTATTTTTCATTGGACCTCTAATGGTAATTTTTTTGGCTAGAGCTCTCATGAAATTACTAACAAAAGACTATTCTCAAACCATTTTCTTGTTTTCTTATCATGTGCTCTTATATAAGCCTATGATTTGTTGGTTCTTCATCACACTTTCCATGTAACCCTCCAATATGGACACAGATGCATTCAAATCATCCATTATAGCCTATTTATCCTACATGTGAGTTTTAATATTTGTATTGTGAAGCAACAACTCCTCCTTTAAAAATATAGTAATTGTCATACAATAAAATCACTCCATAATTTCTAAAATATCATAAAACTAATCTAATACCAAAATGATATACATGAAATTTCTTAAACTAAAATCTTTTATCTTGGAATGCCTCTAAAGGAAAAAGTGGCTTGATATCAATAATTGATTGGTTTCCTTAATGTTATTAATATTCAAAATGAAGTACAAAATTGGATACAACTAAGATTGCTCTTATCACCACAACCAATCTCAAAAATTCCATTAGAATTTAGTTGAACTCTCCTACGTTGATCTATACAACATTCAATTTTGCCTCTAACAATGGAAATAATGCTGTCTACCCCTATTTATAGATGTTGAAGCATCTCCCTCATATACTAAAAGTGTCTGTAAATACAATTTAAAGTGAAAAAGTTAATTATTAAATTTATTTCAAATTCTATTTTTTGTCAATCATATCAAGACTACCATATCTAATAACAATGTATAAATCACTAAAATAATTTTAAAAATTATCTACATAATTTTGTAACCACCTAATATTTAAAAGTGGTTATTTCACCTTATAAAAAAAGCGGAATATTTTTCCATTATTGATCATTTGTTTAATTTATTATATCAACCTTAATCTTTTTCAAACCCTTATAAATCAATATCTGAAAAAAAAACATTAATTTGTCCTTTTCCTTCACTAAAAATGTCTGTAAGAAGGTTTAAATACTAGCACTTGCACCTAAAGGAGGTTCAAGGATTACATTGATAGAAAACTATATGTATGTTAATATGTTAGAGAATGTGTGTTTGTACATGGATGCACTGCAAAGTCTAGTTGCATGTGGCTGGATTAAACAATTAATAATAAGTGTTAAATAATGGAATGAAATAAACTTGGACAAATCTAGACTTTTTCCTTAAAAAAATTAAGTATTATGAAATATTTGCAGACAAATTTAAAACATAAAACAATACAAATAATAATAAAAAGTTGTCATCAAATTAACAAAAAACTGTGCAAATGGAAATAGAATATTCCCATCCAATTGTCAAAACAATATTTATCTAGATTTTATGTGATAAGTGAGATTTTGGAGACTTTACCATTAAATGATAGAGGGTTTACCATTAAACGATAGCTAAAACTTGTTGTCCAATGACTCAATAGTGGTTTGAAGGCATGATACTTGTTTCAGACTCAAATCTCACACTATATGTACCCTTATATCGACTAATTAAGGGAAGACAAAAAATTTAAGAGCCCTTTTTTTAAAAACCCTCTTTTTCATAATGACCTTCTCCTTACGTAGCTTCCATACATCCATTTGAATCAAACAATTTCATAAAAATATTAAGTTACTATGGCTACGAAGGCATTTTGCCTTTTGGTGTTACCTCGGGATAGAATAAAGTCCGGATCAAAGAATAATAAGCTGCTGCTTAATTTCATTTTTAATGTAAATTCATTTTATTCTGTCTAAACTGTTTGGTCAGCGGTAAATCTCTGGACCAAATTCCAGCCTCGTTTTCTGCTCCGAGAGAAATGAGAACGTTAAAAGACAAGAGATTGTATTTGACATGTTGAAGCTAGAAAACCAGATTCCATTCTGCATTCTGGAAAAGATCCTAGAGTTGGAGCTTAAAGACCTTGGAGCAGTGCCGGCCTTCCTGGCCAAACAATTAAACAGCCTCACTGGTGGGTTTTTCCGAGGCTATCCTTTTTCACCCGCAGTAAAGGAAAACGAAGAAGCAATTGAAAAACTCATTAAAGGAGGTGTACGCCATCTCTTGGATTTGTCAAGGCAGGTGATTGCAGATTTGTTATCACATTCTGGTTCTCGTTCCGAGTCCGATAACTCCATTAAATGTTGTGCTTGCAATGTTCAATGTGGTGCTTCCACTTGCAATGCCACTGCAAATAGCGTTGTTTGTTTTAGAGGGGCAAGACGGACAGCTGTAGATGGAAGCAGGATACCTTCAGCAGAAAAATTGAGGACTGCTGGAATTAAACTGAAGTTAAGCACTGAAGGAAATTTCCATTTTAAACGCAGATGTTTCCGAAGCAGTTCGCTTTATCTCCCTCAAATAATTGTTGACGATGACACAGATACATTCTTGAGAAATCTGGTGGCTTTTGAAGAGTGTCAAAGGCAGAAAAACTCCCCAATTAAGCGAGTAATTTCGCTCAACATGCATATAATGGATAACTTAATTGACTCCAAGGAGGATGTTGGGCTATTTCGGAGAGCCAATATTATCAAAAATTATCTGGGGACTGATGAAGATGTGGCTAAAATATTCAATGATCTGTGCATCGGAATCTCTTACAAGGATGATTTTAAAGATGTTTTAAAAGATGTTAATGATCATTACAACAGCAAACTGAACTTGTGGATTAGCGAGTTCTGGCAACAGCATTGCTCAAGGCCATGGTATGTTGTCTCCTTTGTGGCAGCCGTACTTCTTTTAGTGATGACCCTTTTACAAAACATGTATACGATGGAAAGTTATTTCCAAACTTCGTAAGAGGTTCTTCTTGTTGTAACCTTTGTTTTAGTTGAAAATAGTTGTCCCTACATATATATTTTTATATATATTATATCGTAATTCAATATATTAGTATTTCTGTTTAAAGGAAGTGTAATAATTAAATTAATAGAAAATAAGAGCTGCAGTGAAATTCCTGTCAAAATGTTCAAGAATAGTTTTGTTTTAATTTGTTGTGTCTCCAAAGTTATAATAACAATGTTGATGATATAATAACTTTATAATAATCTTGAAATTTGTCAAATTTTTTATTTATGCTACAGTTGACACTGTTGTAATATTTGTACTAAATGCTGAAGATTGAGGAACTTTGTGATTCTACATTTAATGTTAGCTTTTTGCCCAGTACATTTTATCACATTTAACTGAGAATAAAAGACATAAACTGTGGTGACACTTGAAGATTGTGCACCGTTTCAGTGAGAATAAATGCCAACAATGCATTAAAAGGATAATCTATGAAGAATAGCAATATTGTTTGTTTTCAATGACAGTGCTTTTAAACTTTGGATATTGGTATACATAATGGTCAGTTGAGGATAATGACATTGCATACAGGTTTAAGGTGTGTGAACATGATCTTACATATGCTAATTAAGACCCTTGCTTCAAGAATTATGAAACACATGACGGTTGAATAGGTGAAGGGCAGTCCCAGTCCTCTGCAAATGAGAAATACACTAAAAAAACTAAAAGCCTAATATCTCCAAGTATAAATGTACCTTTTTGTCCATGTCTGAACTTCCATATATTTTAGAGAAGCATATCTTAGTGAATTGTAAATGGTAAACAGTGTTCATCTGAACCATACATATCCTTGTTTCGAGGATTTTCTTTTATAATTTCAATTACCGTTTGTCTTCATGGTGTGAACATTTAGTTGTATTAGTATGTTTATGTTGTTTCTTTGTTTTAAATTTTTGAGATACTGCATTGATAGAAAATTACAAGATTCTTGGTGAGACAACGTTATAAGGAATTCAAATTACTAGTTTGTAGTTGGCAATACCCTAGAGTATATGTGGACCAAAACTTAAAAGATGAGATAAGAGAACCCAAATCATATTTTGACTGAAAAATGCAAGTAAGGCTTTGGAGCTCAAATCTTAGTGGAAGTGGGAAGGCATGGTTTTTTGGTTAGAAATGATCATGATTTATAGAGCCAACATGGTTTAGAAGTAATATTTGAGCTTGGAGAGGCATTGATTACATAGATTTAGGATCTTGTTCGTGCACTTAGGAATTTTAAAAATTTGATTTATTCTTGCAAGAAACTGTGCTCATCCTAATTCAAATTATGAAATGACACAGCTTCATGAGATGCATTTGTATTGTAGATCTAAGATATCATAAAAAAATAAATGAGGTTAGCTTCCTTGCAAGGTGTACAAACATTTTCAAACACAAAGGATGTTTTCTAAGTAAAATGCATCATTGGGGTGTGATATGTAGTAGTGATATTGAATTCCAAAAATTTGAACCATGGTCTATTATAGGTTTGTTTGATGACATCACTATATGGCATGTTTGAAGGGTTTCCTCAAAAGTGTAGTTGGAAGCATCACCTCTAAAAACTACAATTGAAGCACACTTTTGATAAATATACTATGTTTTGAGGGCATAAAATTTTCCATTCATTGTTTACTATATATTTTCTTGTTGATCATCCTATTTATATTTCCAATGCACAACACATACACTATTTTTTAGTTAAGGTCCAATCATTATATCACAGATCTTTTTGATCTGTGTGAGCTTATTCTTTTCAAATCATTGTTTTGGAATTTGTGTTGTAGAAAGTCATGAAAATATGTTATTGGTTTTGTATTTAACTATTCAACATTTATTCCATAGATTGTTTACTTGCTTCTCAGGAAACCTTGTTGGCATTTACACTCTCTAGTCTCTGGGTCCATGAGGTTTGTTGTGGTGTTATATTGTGTTAGTCATCCATTGTTTTGTTGACTCAACTAAAAAATAAAAATTCTTTATGAGCAAGCACGATGTGCATTTTCTCTCTCTTTTGTCAAACCATATCTGTGAAATCCAAGAATAAAATGAATTCCTAGAACCAGTTGGGGGTAGTCGACACATTAATTGAATGTTGACACTTCATGATCAAGGGATTATGAAGTTTTTGTGTCAAAACTGCATTCCTAAGTTAACATATACTTTCCAAAACTATCCAATTGGGTCTTAATTTCAACGAAGAATAAATTTGAAAAGAAAATGGAAACTTCAAAGTTCAAATCCCCATACCAAAGAAAGTAATTAGCTTATGGGTTGTTGTCATGTTATCACAAGTAAGGATAGCAACTTCAATCAAAATAAGTTCACATGCATGGTTTTGAAAAAAATAGTTAAATACATGGTATGCACTATTGTCATAGTAATGAAGGCCAAGAAAAAATAATAAGTTGTTTCTCCTATAAAAGTCTACTACACTACTAAGTTATCATGCCCATCCTAACTCAAAACAAGAAAACTACTTTCAGATGGAAACCAATTATGGTCAATGCTGGATAAAAATGCAACCACTGTTCATGCTATTATGTTTTATTTGAATCTTGTTCTTATAACTTAACAAAGTCAAGTAAGAATATTTTAAAATAATCCTTGAAGGTTCTATTGGTTTTTCAAGCATTTTGGCAATCTACTAGTTACACAAAGCATAGTTCTTTTTATTCCTAGAACAAAAATTTTTATTTGATTTAACTAAAAAATGCATGTGTATTTTTGTAAGAAACCTACCTAAGATCTTTAATAGGAAAGTGAACAATGACATGGAATAGGAGAGGAAGAGAGTGTCATATCAGCAAAGAGTAGCTACAAATATTAGGGTGATATGATGTTGTTTAGAAGAAAAGATTTGGGTAACAACTGGATAGAGCTTATGGTAGATTAAAGGTTGATAGAGGCATGAAAGAAAGACACTATTTATGAATGTACAGTGGAAGAAGACAAAGTAGTGCATTTAAAGACAATAAGAGACTATGGTGGATACTAAAATTAAACATAAAGTTCATTTGCTAAATTGGAGCAAGTTTCCCTACCGCAAGGCTTTACAACATTTGCCACGATGTATATTTTACTTTTGATGAGATGTCAAGCAACTCATTGTAAGCTCTTGGTCCCTTGGATCTCACTTTCACTATAAGCTATGCTATATCCATTTCCTTCTACCAACTCCTTAATCTACAAGTTATGAATAAATTAGAAGTCAGGAGTCCTGCTCTTTTTTTCTATTTGTGAACACCTTATACAAAATTTGTAGGAATAGATAACAATATTTCATGGGTTTTGCTTTGATTGTGCATACTTCATAATTGCCTTAATGGTTCGTGTAAGGGTTATGCAATGCATAAATGCATCTTGAATAAGGTAAATATAATAATACAATAAGGTTTTGGATTTCAATTAGTTATTCATTAACAATTTCCTAGTTAATTGAGAATAAAAGACATAAACTATGATGACACCTGAAGATTGTGCACTGTTTCAGCGAGAACAAATGCAAACAATGCATTAAAAGGATAGTCTATGAAGAATAACAATATTGTTTGTTTTCAATGACAATGCTTTTAAACTTTAGATATTGGTATACATAATGGTCAGTTGAGGATAATGACATTGCATACAAGTTTAGGGCGTGTGAACATGATCTTACATATGCTAGTTAAGACCCTTGTTTCAAGAATTATGAAACACATGAAAATTGAATAGATGAAGGGCAGTCCTAGTCCTTTGCAAATGAGAAATACACTAAAAAAACTAAAAGCTTGATGTGTCCAAGTATAAATGCACCTTTTTGTCCATGTTTGAACTTCCATATATTTTAGAGCAGCATATCTTAGTGAACCACAAATGGTAAACAATGTTCATCTGAACCATACATAACCTTGTTTTGAGGCTTTTCTTTTACAATTTCAGTTATTGTTTGTTTTCAAATGTAAATATTTAGTTGTATTAGTATGTTTGTGTTGTTTCTTTGTTTTAAATTTTTGAGATACTGCACTGATACAAAATTGCAAGATTCTTGGTGACACAACGTAATAAGGAATTCAGATTACTAGTTTGCAGTTGGAAATACCCTAGAGTATATGTGGACCAAAACTTAAAAGATGAGATAAGAGAACCCAAATCATAGTTTGACTGAAAAGTGCAAGTAAGGCTTTGGAGCTCAAATCTTAGTGGAAGTGGGAAGGCATGATTTTTTGGTTAAAAATGATCATGATTTATAGAGCCAACATGGTTTAGAAGTAATATTTGTGCTTGGAGAGGTGTTGATTACATAGATTTAGGATCTTGTTCATGCACTTAGGAATTTCAAAAATAATCTAATGTAATATATTTAAAATTTTGAAAATAAATTTAACAATATTTTACATATTAAAATTTAAGAATATAATTAAATAATTAAATAATTAAATAAAAGTAAAATTCATCTACTTCATTATTATACTTTTTATGTTTAAACTAAACATATGAATTATTCGAACCAATAATTTTTTTAGTAATTTTTAAAAAAAAAAAAATAAAAAGGTTAAAAACTTTATTGAAGATCAAAAACAAGCATTACAACCAAGACCAGGGCAGAAGCCCGCAAAACACAAACAGAGCCAAAAACTCAATTAGCCAGCACCCCCCTCATCCTCAACAAGAACCCTCTCTAAATCCAGACTAAGCTCCTGAGGGATTTGGGCCCAATCATCAACCTTCCAATCCTCCAGATGCTCCAAAGCCCACTTGGCCAGACAATCAGCAGTCCTATTCCATTCTCTCAGAATATGGACAAAAGACACCCTCTCCATCAAAGTACCAACCTGCAAAATCTATTCTACCATCACTGCCAACTTCCAACTCACATCCAACATCTTCCTTTGATTGAGCAAGTTAATCAAAACCTGTGAATTAGATTCACAAATAACCCTACGCCACCCCAGCTCATAGGCCCTCTCCAAGGCATAAAGAATCGCCCATCCTTCCATAAGGTTGATAGTCTGTGACCCCTTATGGAAAGAAAAGAGGAAAACCACCGAGCTAGAAGAATCCCTACCAACCCCACCAATTCTAGCTGGACCTGGATTTCCCCTAGAAGAACCATCAACATTAACCTTCAAGGCACCCACAGGGGGTGGCTGCCATTTCCCCAAGCGTTGGACTCGCTGCCTCACCTGCCTACCTCTCTTGCAACAAGAAGCAGGAGGGGTTAACCCCTGGATACCCAACCGGGCCACCAACTCTGCATCCTTCATCTCAAGCGGAAACTCCACATCCCCCTTAGCTTGAATCGTCTCTTGAATCATCCCAAGAACTCTGAACCACACCTGCTAGACCTGCAAATGCTCCCCTCTAAAAATCCTCCTATTCCTTTCCAGCCAAACCTGCCATAATAAGAAAATAGGCCCTGCCTGCCATGCATCCTACGAAAAAGAGGCCATCGAGGGAGGTCTTCCCAAGCTAGACCAAAAATCCACTAAGGAGGATGCATGGACACAGGGACTGTTCCAAACTCCCCACAAAAAATGCCAGAGCTACAAAGTAAAAGGACATCAAAAGAAAAGATGTGAAGAGTCCTCTTCACCTCTCCCACACAACACACACTTAGACAGGCCCTGAAACCCATGCTTCTGGATGTTATCCCAAGTCAGACACTTGTTCCAAGCCAAAGTCCAAATGAAGCAGTTGCATTTCAGCCAAGAAAACTTATTCCACACCCTTTTCGACCAAGGAACCTCTGCCCCCTTAATCCTCTGAGAAAGTAACCTCTGATATCCTGACGCAACTGTGTAGTGACCTTTCGAATTATGATACCATGCAAGAATGTCCCTATCCCTAAGGGGAATGCACTGTTTGCCCGAGAGAATATTATGCAGAGTCATACATTCATCTTCCATACCAATCACCGACCACTCCTTAGGAGTCTTCCACCTAGCACTCACAAGTTGTCCTTGAACAAAAAGCACCTTAAAATCACTTACCCTCATCCAACCAACTTCACCGAATCTCCTACTCAGGGTTGCCAAATCAGGGAACTGAGTGAGAATGGGAGGATAACCATCCCAAGAGTCATGCCAAAACTGAACCTCTGTGCCACACCGACAGATCCAAAATAAGTCATCCTTGACAAGCACAACTCCTTTCTTAAGAGTAGCCCAAATAGCAGATCCCTTTCCAACCAAAGGATAGCGAGGGATATCTTCCCCAGGAATATCCTGAAAATACTTAGAGGAAAGAATCCTGGCCCAAATCCGATCCTTCTTCGTGCACCAACGTCAAAAAAATTTCGCAGCCAACGCCATCCCTACCAATGAGGATTGCCTCAATCCCAAACCACCAAACTACTTAGGACAACAAATCGTATCCCATCTAACCAGAATCCATTTGGAAGACATCAAATTTCTAGCCCATAAAAACTATCTTGCTAATGAGTCCCGCTCCATAACAAAGCTCTTCAGGGCCACCTGAAGCATACACCTATAAATGGGAAGAGCCTGGACCACATAGTTAAGCAATTGGACCTGCCCTACAAAGGAAAACCATCGATTGGTCCAGTGAGTAACCTTCAAATGAAATTTGTCCAAGATAGGCTGCCACGAATCCTTTGATAATCTGCCCACAGCAATAGGAAACCCAAGATAGGACAAAGGAAGAGCCCCAATCTGAAATTAAAGAATCTGAGCAATTCTCCTCTGGATAGAATCTAGAGTGTTAAAGAAATAGATGGAAGACTTATCTTCATTAATTAATTGATTTAAAGCCACAAGATATATATCCAAAACCCTGCGTATATTCGTTGCCTCCCGAATAGTGGCAACCCCCATCAAGGCAGTATCATCCACAAACTGCAAATGGGATTGAGGGGGTACATCACCTCCCCACCTCCACCCCTGAATAAGTCCTAGCTCTACATGTCATCTCAGAAGGCGCCCCAAGCCTTCCACTAGGAGAATAAACAAGTAAGGGGAAAGAGGATCGCCTTGCCTTATCCCTCAAGAAGCGCCAAACAACTCAAAATGCTCCCCATTAGTTAAAACAGAGAAAGAACTGACGTGACACAACTCATTACCCATTGAATCCATTCATCTCCAAAGCCAAAAGTAGCCAAGACCTTCTGAAGAAAAGACCAACGGACTCTATCGTATGCGTTTTCCATATCAAGCTTGATAAACATAGCATTTTCTCTAAAATGCACCATAGAATGTATGGTCTCAGTAGCTATAACAATACCATCCAGAATCTGTCTACCCTCCACAAAACCACTTTGCTCCTTAGAAATGAGTAACTGCAGCCACTTTTTCAACCTATTATCAATTAGCGTTGAAATAATCTTATACACCACATTGCAAAGAGATATAGGCCGAAACTGGCTTAACCTGTTTGCCCCTTCACACTTGGGAATAAGCACGAGGAAAGTGGAGTTTAGGGCCTTTAACATTTGCTTATTCCTCTACGACTCTTTGACCACCTCTAATAAGTCCAGTTTGATAATCTCCCAGAACTCTTGGAAGAATTCAATTGGGAAACCATCAGGGCTAGGGGCTTTTCCTTTCTTCATTTGAAACATTGTCCCCTCAAATTCCTCCAGAGTGATCTCTCCCATGAGATCCTCCATCATTTCCCTGGACACTAGGGAAGGGATGCAGGAAAGGACCTGAGCTTCCTCCACCGGACTCCCCTGCGAATCCTCTCTGAAGAGGGAAGAAAAATAATGAACAACTTCATTTGAAATACTTTGAAAAGAATACATAGTCTCTCCCCTATCCGTGACCAAAACATGAATAGAATTACTGTTACCAAATTTTCACCTCAGCTCAATTGGAGGAGTTGGCTGAATGTTATCACATCTTAAGGTGGAATTGCATTTAAGTTCAATGCTGTTTCACATTATCATTATTATGCATTGAGTAAAAGTTATGCATCTTTAAAAGAGAAATAGAGTTTCAGAAACTAAGTTTTCAAAATGCCATTTGAGTATTCTAGAAATGGCAGAAATACATAATTGATAACATGAGCAAATAACATTTTAGATGTTTTATTTTATTTCATGAAGAAACTCATATTTTACAAGGCTTCATTTGATTTCACAATCAGAATGATTTTACAACATTGCATGAAAATGCATTTTCTCTTCAATTGAAAAGTATAATTGAAATCAAGAATCCACACAAGTTGTGGATGTGACTGTTACAATACATTTCTAATAGCACATTGCACTATTGAAGATGCAGAAAGTAAGATACATAAGTGACGACATAATCATCATTGCGTGATTATCGATGTTTGATGTTGAATGGCGCACCTTTCTCCTTTTCGAGCTCCGTCGACCTGTAAGAGAAAGAAGGGGTGTCAGTGGCATGATTATGAAGTAACCTATATATGGAGCACCCGCAATAGTATAGCCTACTATTAACCATGCATTGAAACAATCAATCAAGTGTAGTACAGAAGAAATGAGCTGAAGGAGGAATAACAACATCATGATCATCATGTTCTATTTTTATACTAACATTGTTTGTTTCCTTGTGCAGGTATAGGTAAAATCACGAAGCTAAACATTATTAGAAGACCAAGCATGTGGAGAAAAATGAGCTCCCACAAGGGTTGAGCTCGACATGCTGCCCTATTCATTAATGGGCCGATTTTAAAGATACATTATCATGTTCATCGAGAGAAATGAAATTCAACTGAAGGAGTAAAAGCAGATGTATCCATCAAACAACTAAACCAACTATGCATTCATAACAATCAAGTCTGTTTTCTGAAGGCTACAGGTGAATAGTGAGTTTAGTTCACTAAATGATTTTAACTGAGTACATTTACATTAAATATTGTTGGATAAGTTTAGGTTCTTTGCTGATCGTAATCATATGTCATGCAAGTTTCAGTTCATCAATTATTTCTCTTTACAGTCAAGGATAGTGAACATGCATACGTTATGCCTTAATGGTTTGATTTAATTTTCATCATGAAAGAGAACAAATTTTAAAAGCAGTTGATAAGTGAAACATAAAAATTCATGAAGAGTACCATGTTGCTCAAGAATACAAAGGACAAACAGTGCATTTGAGTGTTGAATGAATTTCTAGTTCTAGTTGACTGGTAAAGTAAATACTACATTATGAATTGTAATAACAAGGTAAGCTTCAGTTGTTTTGGGTCGAGCCCCATAAATAAATATAAATAAACATATAGGTTATATTATTCTTGTCATGAGTTTTCATTTCTGGAGGTGTTCTAAAAGAAAACAGTAAATACCCATGTTGGGGTTTCCAATGAATGACAATTTAACTTGTTTCAAACTGGTATTTGGTCAGATTTGTTCAATTTTTGAATAGTCATGGCTATGTGTTAGTTTTTAGCACTTATGCAATGGAAATACATTCTTTTCATGAAGTGCAAAGTACCAAGGAGATGAAATGAAAATACAAACATTTAGGTCATTCTTTTGTTTCAAAGGTTCAGAATAAGCCACTGGCTCATTTGGGTCGAACTCATATGTTATAAATCATAAATAGATTGGTAGCTTTGAATCTCAAATATCCATTTTTAGGTTTGCTTTTGAAATATAGAAAAGTAGATATCACGGTGACCCATGTGAAGTTTTTGCCCGAGACAACAGTTGAGTCAAAATGCAAAATGTTGTGTTGAGCCAAGTTCCAGAAAACACAATTCTCTTTTGAATTTTCAAATACCCACATGTGGGTTTGTTTTCAAAGTGCAGGAGAAAGCAATAATGGAGATAACCCATATGGGTTTTACATTAAAAGGCAGTAGAATTTAAAATGCAAAGTTTATGTACTGAATCGAGCTTCAGAGGTAAAGGAAATACAATTTTCTTTAATGATTTCAAATACCCACTTTCAGTTTTGTTTCAAAGTACAGAAAATTCAATTACAGTGATACCCACAAATGTAAATGCTTTCAAATAGACATAATGATCATTTTTCTGTTTTGGGTCGATCCCAAAATCCACAAAGAAAATGTTTTTTCAATACACATCTAGTGCGACCTGAGCATGGCCAAAATTCATAAAACGAAGAGGGTTTCCTCTAGCTTCAGAAAATTAATGAAGAGATACGAGCTTGAGGGGGAGAATTACTAGTTTAAGACTGAGAGAAAATCATCAAGGTCGCGGCCAAATCCATATTAAAGTCTCAAAACTTCAAATGAGAATCCAGTTCGAGCCCACATGAACGGTTGGTGAAAGTGAAGAACATAGAGGAAAATACCATTGAGCTTAAACCCAAGGTTCGAAGTCTTCCAAAAAAGGCACAGAAATATACAAAAAATTCATTAAGGGGTTGTGTTAGCTGCGGCTATAAAGCCATAAGTGAACAAAATGTGAATCCGTGCAACAATGAGCAAATATCTTACCCCTGTCACAGTGGAAGGAAAATAATAACACAAGCGAGCTCTCATGGAGTGAACTAGCAGAGGTCGAGCTCGAACTCATTATGGCCAAAGAGGAATAGGTGCAGAGAAGACAAGAAGTCAGAACATGACAATCCGCGGCCTTAATGGCCTATCTTTTTTCTAAAAAATAAAGTAAAAAGCTTCCATACAAAGAGAAATAGACTTACTCACTAAGATTCAACCACTGGAGAACAGGGAGGAAGATTACTAAAGCTCACGAGGCTTAGTTTCGACACAATCATGGTGGCATGTTTTTTCCAGACAGAGTTTTCTTTCTTCCAAAGTCACGAGTGCAAAATGAGTGATCATTAGGGTTTGACTTCGTTTTGATTGAAACCCTAATTCAACCCTATCATCATCCAGAATGTTCCATCAAAGCATGTGGTCAAATTTTGAATGGGGTCGAAGTTCTAATCTTTGCATTATGACTTTATTGAAGTCTGAGTTTAATACTATATGTTTGGAGGCCAAAATTCAAATTCCTAAGTTGGTTGATGGGTTAGGTCTTGGTGATTCATTTCTTTTTCCTTGGTGAAATATAAAGTGATGAAATATGAAGCCTTGGGTATGATAATATTGATGAATATATTGTGACCTAAGATTAGATTTTGATGCCATATGACCTAGGTTCTTTTGTTTAAGGTCAATGATCTTTTTAGGGTTTTATTTTTGATTGATTTTGGAGAAATCAATGTGGATTTTGATGAGAAAAGGATATTTGTGTTTTATTTTTATGATTTTGTGATAAAATCAGAATATTGTAATGGAGTAATAAGGAGTTTTCTTTTTTGCAAAATATTTTCAATCTTTAATTGCAAAAATAGATTAATTGTGCAAATCTGCATCCTGTAAAGCAGAATCATAAAGTGATATTCTATAAATTGCTTTGTGTTTTCTTGCTATTTTTAGCAGATTTTTGTTGACTTTTCCTCTTGGTCAGATTTGAGACCTATCTTGGAGAGATAAGGTGTTTTTGAGCTTTTAAAGCAAGATTAGCCTATTTTTAGAGGCTTGACTGTATGATCATAAAAGCAGTATGCTTTTTTCTACTTTTAGGCAGTTTTTGAGACAGTTTGAAGCATTTTTCCTGGAGCTTTTTTTTGAGCTCAGATTAGGGTTTCTTGAGGGCTATGTATTGAAAGACTTAGTCTTTTTAGCTCCTTCTTAGTTCAGATCAGAGTTCCTGCTCTTATGCATTTTTTGAGCTTGTGAACATTGTACTTAGTTTTTGATAGATTGACACTCTTTCAGTTCCAATAATACAACAGAGTTCTTCTTCCCGTTTTCTTGTCTCAAGACTGGTAACAACAGTTTGATGCTTTGTGTATTCAATTTTGAAGCCTTAATGTCCTGCTTTTATGATTTTTTCTGCACAGGGTTTCATGTTTTCAGGTTATATGTTGTATTCGATGCTCTGAATCTCCATATGAATGAATGATGAAATCATGTATTGGTGAGATTGTAGGGACTATTGTAGTAAAGGAATTGTTGTGAGTGGCAGGATCCAGTTTCTGTTAGAGGTTTTAAACCAATCATCAGTTAGATTCAGATTTGTTTTCAGTTCATCTTTTTATCCCTTTCCCTTTGAAGTTTTAGAGTAATATTTATTATTCAGAGAACTAGCTCACTCTAGAAATTCCTTCTTCGTTCAGATCACCCACATCTGAAGAAGGTTTCCATGTTTCAGTAGTTTGCTGAATATTGCATTTAGCAGGGTGCAAAACTATTGATAACAATTACTATGCCGCCGAGCCTTTACAAAATTGAAGAAGAAAGCATAATTTTTATCCCCCTCCTGCAATCACTCAATTCGAGCTTTTTTTCTTCCAAAAGATCTCTTCCCGCAATTCCCATTCTTCCAAAGCTTTAAGAGCCCTTGATTCCTCCTGCATCGGAGTCTCTGTCACCCCATTCTCCCTAATTACCCTCGTAATACCATCCAGCTTAGCTTGTGCTTCAGACTTGGCCTTGAAAATATTTTTGAACCATTGCCTATTCCAATGCTTAAGCTTATATTTAACAAATTGAAGAAGATTAGTAAAGACATATATTGTCATACCAACGGATGGTCTACCCTCCCGCCACCACTAAGTAACATATCCATGGAGATCAGGATCACGCAACCACATAAGCTGGAACTTGAAGGAGGGCATGTGGGGCCACCCAGTCGAGAGGACAAAAAGCTTTATACGACAATGGTCCGAGCCTTTCCAGTCCAGTATCTCTGAGCTAGATGACCACCTCTCACCAACCCAAAAGCAAGAAACCATAAACCGATCCAGCCGTTCTGTGATGTAGTGTTCACCGGCCCTCCGATTGTTCCAAGTAAATTTTCCATTGCTAGGCTTGATATCAACAAGATTCAAAGCATAAATATTGTCTTGGAACATCAAAGCTGAGGCCTCCAACCTCATGGTACCACCCTGTTTCTCAGCAATCTCAGTGATAGAATTGAAGTCATCCCCAATAATCCATGGATGGTAAGGAGCCATACTTCGTACATATCAAATATTCGACCACAAGAGTTGCTTGCCCTGCAGATCTACAAGAGCATAAATGTTGGAAAAAAGAGCCATCTCCTCTGATTCAAGACAAGAGGCCACCATAGAGATAGAGGACTTGAAGGACACCCACCACTGGGGGCTATTATTCTGAGGGTTCCACAAGCAAGCCACCCCTCCAGACGATCTCTAAGCTCCAATGCACTGGCATTCACCATGCTTCCACAACTTGGGCATTAAACCCATCATACAATCCACAAAAAGCTTGGTCTCTTGCAAAAAAAGAATATCAGGAGACTGACATCTAACCAAATCTCGAACAACTTTTTGTCGAGGGCCATTGTTCAAGCCCCTAACATTCCATGAGAGAATAATCATTTCAAGGGGCTTGAGAAATGAGAATCCAGAGTCTTGACTGACCTTGATTCCACCAAAGTTTCCCCTATCAATTTAGTCTTCTCCATATCCTTCTTCCTACCCATCTTAGCCACTTTCTCCACCCCCCCTTTCTTAACATTTTTTTGCAAGATACCCAATTGAGGAGGCAACTTACTATTTTTACCCACCTCAGCACCTATTCTCCGCATGGGATGAGTCAAAGCTTCATTTCCCTTCCCATCAGCACTACCTGATTCCTCCTGAGTCTCCATCTTTAGATCTATTACCAAATGCAAGGTCCCATCCTCCTGCGGAGTAGGAGAGACCCCAGATTTGATCCCCTCTTGTCCATAGCCTCCCCCATCCTGTTCAGTGCACTGTAAGCCCAAACACACCTCCTGATGCTTTGTATGCTCCAACTCAATAGAATGCCCATGTTCAGTATCCAAAATTCCTTGATCCAAATCTATCAAACTTGGATTCACTTCCTGTTGGCTAAGATCTTCCAAAACCTCAAATCTATTAAAAGTATCATCATTCTGCCTCTCTTTCATAGTCCTTTTTTGCCCCTTATTTATGTTTTGAGTTTTGACAGGAGTAAAGCCATCCTCCTAGGTACCACCGCCTAGAAGAGGACCCTTGCCCTTATCCACCCTAGGCGGATTACTAGGGGGTTGAGAAGAATGAGTCTCCAAAGGCTTGGCCCTTGGGAATCTACGTTGTAAGTGGCCATACTCATGACACAAATGACATCTAAAGGGTAAGGTCTCATAGTCAAGCTGTTGAACCCGAGAGTAAGATCCTGCACACACTTCTAGAGAGTCTGGAAATGGTTTACTTAAATCAATTTCTACACAGAACTGGGCATATGCCATTACCTTTTTGAACTACGTTTGCTGCAAAGAACCCACATGTTTACCAAGCATTAAAGCTAGTAAATGCAAAACATCATCACACCAGCACTTGACTGGGAGCCTCGGCAATCGAACCCAAAATGGAACCCGACTTGGAATCTCCTCGGCTGGATTGAAGCCCGCATGCCACGGCTTGATAAACAAGCCCACCTGATTGTAAAAGTAAGGGCCTCCTTCAAAAACCTTGATCCTATCTGCCATGCAATCAAATGTAACCATAAAATAGTTATTTTCTAAGAGCCTAATCTCCATCTCTCCTTCCGACAGCCATGTCCTATGAGCCTAGGCTTCCAAAAATTGCAATGAGATTTTCAATCCCAAAAATTTGCAATACAGAGAATGTTGTGAGTAGTATTCGATATCCTCCATGAGCATCTCCATCAAGATCACAACATTCAGCCTCTCTTTGCACCTTTCTAAGCATCCATTAATCTTCAGAAACTGAGACTCTCCTAACGGTCCCATCTCATTCATCTCTAGATTATGAGAAAATAAATTATTGTCATAAATCTGGGACCCTTGTGGCAAGGGTTTTGAGCCAAAAGTAGAGCGGAAATCCATCTTGGGTCCTGCCCTTGACAACTCCCCTTGCGCCTTTGAAGAGAAGAAAAAGAACCCCAACTGGACAAACAAACCCTTGAGAAACTCAAGAGCATAAAGCCCCACACAAGGGTTAGCACCACACTATCCTTCACCAATAAGGAAGAGCACAAAGAAATAATCCCCCGCAGCTCCTCCCGTCGCTACCCACAAACCCTACACCCACCAGTTCTTCCGCTACCCCTTCCAGCACCTGGCCTCCCCAAACGACTTATCGCAGCCCTTGCCAAGTTTTTTCAGCAACCAGAATCCTCCCCCTACACCTGCCACCAGCTTCTAAACCCTGAAGCAGCACACACCAACAACCCCATTGCTACCTCCCCTAATCCGCTAGTGAAATACCCACCACTGGAGATCCCACAAACAGAACACAAAGGCAAAAAATACAACCAAACGACGCGTAGTCTGTAAACCCTAAACCACGAGGAAAGCCCCCCGACAACACACCAACAAGAAGATCAACAGATTGAGCTAGGGCACGGGCGCCCTAGCTCCGATCGCACAACAAAGGTTTGCCATCATTTTTTTAGTAATTTTTAATAATTAATATTTTTTTATTTTTTAGTATTTATATTTGTGTGTTTGTTACTTTTTCTTTTCAAATGTTAGAAGATTTTTGTCTAAATTTTACAATTTTTTATAATATTCATGATTTAAATATTTTATAATATTTACATGATCTACTTGTGAATATTATATAATATTTATATTTTATACAACATAAAATTATTTATCTAATTAAAGAGGTTGATTTTATAATATTTATTAAAATAATTTGATATTTTATATATTAAAGTTTTAAAATATAATTAATAAATTTAAAAATAAACAAAAGTAAAAAATTTCTACTTCTTCATTATTATAATTTTATATTTAAGCTAAACATATGAATTATTTGAATCAATAATTCTTTTAATATAAAAATAAATAAATTTATTATAAATATGAATAAAAAATAAAGATAAGAAAATCAAACCATCACCCTAAGCAGATCATATCAAAAACATCCCAAAAATCTAACATAAGAACTAAAACTACTAGTAATGTCCATCATGATAGCATGAGTTAAAACTGACTTAGCCATAGACCACCAAGGGTCATACCAGTCATAGAGAAAGATAAAAACATTAACAATGTCTTTAGCAGAATAAAACATAAACAAGCGTTGATTCAGCCAGCCCCAGTCAAAAAACCTAAACCCCCAAAAAACTAATCCTTCTTCCTGCTGCATGGCTTAACTAAAGTTATGGTAGCCCAATCTTCATGAGGAACTTAAGTAGTTCCTTGTTAATTAATATATTATTATATTAATATATTACATGATAATTTAATATATTAAAAATAATTTTATAATATAATATACTAATAATATATTAAATTATGTATTAGATGTATATTATATAGTATATATTTTTAATTTGTGACTAGATTATTTTTTATATACTATATAATAATTTATTAATTATATTTTAAGATATAATAAGTAAATAATACTTAGAATGCATAGTAATTAATTGTCAAATAAAAAATACTTCCATTAAATCCCTTGAATAATAGTTTAACTTTGTGGTGGAAAAATATTTGCATTAAATCCATTGAATAACAGTTTAATTTTGTGGTGGAAAAATACTTTGTGGTGAAAAAGTACCTTAAAAAATTATCCATCTGCCCTTATCGCTCAAAAGTTTTGAGCCAATTACATTTCAAAAAATTAATTTTTGATATTTGTTTTGTTAAATGTTTTGCATATTTACTTTATAATTATACAAATATTTGTCAAATAGAAAATAAAAATGAATTCTCATTTGTTTAAATCAAAATTATGAATAACTTGTTAAGGAAAATGCGTGCCTATAATTCCTTGAAAAAGGTTTAAAACCACTATATTTATATAGTTACTAAGTTTAGGATTGAACATATATATTTCTTTGAAAATTAAATGTTAATTTAGTTGAGATGATTTAGAAATTGTAATTATTTTTTTTTGTGTGGAGGAAAGTAGGAAAATCTTGAACTAAGTCTTTGTTTCTAATTTAGGTAGTTATTTTAAGCACCTATTTGCTACCAATTCAAACTTTGTGAAAGAAAAATCAAGTAAATAACTAACTTCCTTTTTTTTTTCCAAATATATGTTATCTAATTAATTTCACAATAATTAACAATTACAGAAATAATTTCTCATGATGATATAAGAGTTAAGTCTTAGAATCCTTAATTATTTTTATAAATAAATTATTTATTTTTTAAAACTATTAAATTATATTAATATATTAATATTGTTAAATCAAATATTTAATATTGTTAATATTTGTATATATATATATATAATTTGATTTAAAAGTATACATTAAATTTTATTTAATAAATAAACGAGTAAATATTCAATCATAATAAGTTAATTATCAAAATGTATTCAATTTAATTTTAAAAATATTCTTTAAATACTTCTATAAATAAAATTTATTATTTAAATTATATAATATATTTATCTTAAATCAAAATATTAAAATTTTAGATTTCATATATATATGTATATATTTAATTAACTATATTAAATATTACTCATTAATTACGGAGAGACGTTATACAGTGAAAGCATTCAAGGAATATTCTCCCTAAAGTTTTTGAAGCTGCATTGAAAATGACAAGTAGGTGGAAGTATTAAATTTATTGAATAGATTGTTTACTACACATTTTTTATATTAAAATGGTTGTAAATTTTTTTCCACTAAAAATTAGGTGAATGAAACAAATTAAGAAATGCTAAATTTAGTTTTTTTTAAGATTAAAATTAAATTACTTATAATTTACTTGAATTTAAATTTATAAGATTTAAAATATAAATTATTTTTAACATTTTGTATTAGTATATATTAGTAAATAGTGTATTTTTATGTAGGATGTAGTTCTTTTTCCTTTGTCTTATAGTTTTAGTAATGTTGCTTTTTAAAAATAATTTAAATGATCATCCAATATTTAAGTCAAACATTTACTTATTATTAATTTTCATGTGTTATTTGCATTGGATTAAATTTTTTTTAAAAAAAAATTCAAATAGAAATATAAATTTTATAAGATTAGAAATATAAATAGAAATATAAATTTATAAGATTTAAAATAAAAATAAAAATATAAATTTATAAGATATATTAAAATGGTTGTAATTTTTTTTCCACTAAAAATTAGGTGAATGAAGCAAATTAACAAATGCTAAATTTAGTTTTTTTTAAAGACTAAAATTAAATTATTTATAATTTACTTGAATTTAAATTTATAAGATTTAAAATATAAATTATTTTTAACATTTTGTATTAGTATATATTATTAGTAAATAGTGTATTTTTATGTAGGATGTAGTTATTTTTCCTCTGTCTTATAGTTTTAGTAATGTTGCTTTATAAAAATAATTTAAATGATCATCCAATATTTAAGTCAAACATTTACTTATTATTAATTTTCATGTGTTATTTGCATTGGATTAAATATTTTAAAAATATTTTTTCAAATAGAAATATAAATTTATAAGATTAGAAATATAAATAGAAATATAAATTTATAAGATTAGAAATATAAATAGAAATATAAATTTATAAGATTAGAAATATAAATAGAAATATAAATTTATAAGATTTAAAATAAAAATAAAAATAAAAATTTATAAGATATATTAAAATGGTTGTAAATTTTTTTCCACTAAAAATTAGGTGAATGAAGCAAATTAACAAATGCTAAATTTAGTTTTTTTTTAAGACTAAAATTAAATTATTTATAATTTACTTGAATTTAAATTTATAAGATTTGAAATATAAATTATTTTTAACATTTTGTATTAGTATATATATTAGTAAATAGTGTATTTTTATGTAGGATGTAGTTCTTTTTCTTTTGTCTTATAGTTTTAGTAATGTTACTTTTTAAAAATAATTTAAATGATCATCCAATATTTAAGTCAAACATTTACTTATTATTAATTTTCATGTGTTATTTGCATTGGATTAAATATTTAAAAAATATTTTTTCAAATAGAAATATAAATAGAAATATAAATTCAAATAGAAATATAAATTTATAAGATTAGAAATATAAATTTATAAGATTTTAAATAGAAATAGAAATATAAATTTATAAGATTAGAAATATAAATTTATAAGATTTAAAATATAAATTCTTTCCGTAGTTTTTCTAGGCTTGTGTTTCGAAGATGGCAGTGCATGAGGAGTATCCGTCTGATGTGCCAGGATTGCCGGAAATGTTCGTGCAACAATTATGAAATTTTTTTTAATTAAAATAGTTAAATTATTATTTTAGGAGTTTAGAAATTTAAATGTAAGAGAGTAAGAGTGTTTAGTTCTTAAGGATTAATGTTGAAGAATAAGTTTGATATAATGTAGAGTTTTTTTTGTTGTGGTAAATTGAAAATATATATTATTTATAAATAACATGTGTTTTGTAAGATTTGATCTTGTCTATTATGGGAATGTTTTGATAGATCTATAAATTGTGTATAATTGTGATGCTTGCACTTTGAGCTAGATTCTCCTAGATTGACCCCTTGCTTAGAGTAGCTTTATAGTTGTAAAAATTTCCAAAGACTGTTTATAATATTCTATGTCATAGAATGATTTGATGCAAACACAAGTTTATATTTGTGGTCCAAAGAAAAGATTCTTAGAATGGTGTTCCTTGCAATGCATAGGATTTCCAATTGTTTCCTTTTCAAGATGGTGTGAAACTGGAAATCACACCTTGGTGTGCAATGGGTACATCGAAGAGTTGTGGAAGGTTAATTAGGAAAAAAATGGGTCTATTTTTTTGCAAACATTTTGCAAAGGTCAATTTTTTTTTTTTTAGACTGCAGGAATCGGGTAGCACGACCCCCTATAAAATGCAGTGCGCCTGGTAAACTTTTTAACGTGACCGGCGGCGCTGGCGCGACACGCCCTCCGGTACCACGGGACGGGGGAGACTAGAACTCGTGACCAGCAGAGCCGCAACGGAAGTACTTAGCCAACTGAGCTAGGGCCCCCGCCCTTGCAAAGGTCAATTGGAAGGCCATTTAGAAAATGATTTTTTTTTGTGCAACATAAGTTTCAATGGAGAAGTGATAGCTTCAAATCAACTATGCATATTTTTATAGGGATCCAAACATGATTGAAACAAAACCTCTAAATGAGCTCCATTACCAACAAGCTCATGTTATGTTGCAATATAGAGAGAGGGAGGGATACAAATAGAAAGAGGGAGAGATAGAGGGGGGAAGAGTGTGAGAGAGGGGGGAGGGTAAGGAGATAGAGGAAAAAATAGAGTGAGACTTAAAGAACAAAGAGAGAGGACTTGAGAAAGAGAGGGATATACAAAGAGGGGAGAGGTAGAGAGAGATAATTTGTCAAATATTATAGTCGTAACTTCCATAGTAGACATGCATACAAAAAGTGGAAGCATTAACAAGGCACATGAACTATTTAACATAATACCTGAAATTTTGAAGAAGATGTCATCTCATGGACTACAATGATTGTAGGATATGTACAACCTTCCCACATTTACATAGATTTTTAAGAGCAGACAATAAGTCTTAATTTTTTTAGGATCCAAGTAAAAAAGTAGCATCATTGTAAATACTCTAAAACCTATATCCATATGTGATCTGTAAGGGCCAAGAAAACACATCCACACAACCATCACATGTTTAATTGGCATCTTAATCATAAAGTTTAGGGTTTTCTTGATGTACTCAACATAGGCAAGAACCTCAACCATACACACAATGATCAATTTTAAGTGTAATGCAATAAAGGTTACTCTTCTTATTGAAATATATGAACGCTCATCCACTAAACTCGAATGGCTACACACACAAAGAACACAAGCAAAGCTTATATTGTTATGATATGTTTGAGAGTGCTTCATTATTTCAAATATTATGAGAACATCCTTGAAAAATCCATTTTGTGCATATCCTGCAAACTACACCACATTTCTTTGATGCACTTTTTTAAATAGTTCACAAGCCTCGTTTATGCTTTACATTTTCCATACATGTCTATCAAAGCATTTCCAACTATATTATTTGACAAAATTACCCCTTCCATCAAATCTATACCGTGTTCCAAAAATCCCATTTTGGGACAGGCGAGGAGAATGTTGGCTTTACAACTACCAATTTGATTTTCTTGAAAGTTTCTTAATCTTTGTCAACAAGTCCATTTTGTTCGTGTCCTGCAATCATAGCATTCAATGTGACCAAATTTATTTTGAGGCACATTGTCAAACAGTTCATGTGCCTTGTCTATGCTTGCACATTTTGCACACATGTTTACCGCTTTGGTTGTAACTACATCTATCCAAATTACTCTATCCTTTAGATGCTTTGATGGATGTCCATACCCTATTCCAAAGCTCCCATTCAACACAAGCTGCAAGGATGTTGGCAAAGGTTGTAGAGTGGCTTTAAGCCCATCAGCCGCATTTGCATGAAAGTTTCTAAAGCCTTTTCAACAAATCCATTTTGTGAATATCCTACAATCAGGGCATTCTACGAGAACTCATTTCTTTAAGGCATTAACTCAAACAGTTTGTGTGCCTTGTCTGTCCATTAGTATTTTGCATACATGTCTACCAGGGAAGTTGTGAATACATCATCTTACAAAACCCCTCTATCTTTTATCCTGTGAATAGTGTCCATAGCCTGTTCCAAAGCTCCCATTTCAACACAAGCAAGGAGGATGTTGGAAATGGTTGAGGACTCTGGCTTTACACCTGCCAATTGCATTTGTTTGAAAGATTCTAAAACCTTTTCAACATACCCATTTTGTACATTTTATGTTTTTTTGCATACAGTGAAACAGTGCGACAAGCTTTGGAAACCCATGTCTTCTTATCTTGCAGTAGCTAACTTCTACAACGCAGGAATTTAAGCTATGCATGGGTGGGCGAGTGACACCATTAAGCGGCCAAAAAATAGTGCAAAAACTAATAAGATCAACGATGCACTTGTTTTCAATTGTTGGTCAGGTGTTGTGGAAAGAGGTCAACCGTTGATTTCAAAGTTTAGATTGATATCTCTCAAATTGGATACGCCTTCGATGTAAAATATATAGGAATGTGTGTGGACACAAGTGTAATAGAAAGCTAATTATAGTAAATATATGATAGTGAGAATGTATGGATAAAGCAGAGTTAAATGGATAGAAATGAGTGAGTGGAGGATTGGATGGTGGAAGAAGGGATTGAAAAATGTGCCCACCTTACATGGGAGTGCTTTTGTCAATACGTATGTTTATTAAAATTGTTCTACAATTAAATTGGAATTAGCATGGGTATTCAAATTTCATTATTAAAATAGATAAAAATAATTATATATATATATATATTAATAAATGTATAAAAAATAAAAATATATGGATACTTGATTACTGTTTTTTAAACAAGGTTGTGTAGAAGGATTTTTTAAAATGTTATTTAGTGATTTTTTTCATTATTAAGTGAAAAAGTCCCTAGGTTGAATGCATATGGGATAGGTTCATGTTGGGACCTATTTTTGGAGATTTGGATAAGCTTTGTCCCTCCTAAAGTTCATATGAAGAAATTTTACAAGATTTAACTTGGCTATGAAGCAACTTGAATTTAAGTCATCAAATCTCTTTTACCTAGGTTCATACATCCATCTTAGTATATTTTATCTATAAAACTCTTGAAGTTTATGGGAGTTACATTCAAAGTTAGGGCTAGAGTTCAATTAGAGTTCCTTGGTTATGGGACAATTAGGGTTAAGGTTCAATCAAGATTCAATTAGGCTTAAGATTTAATTAGGGTAAGGGTTAAGGTTAGGGTTGGCTGGGGTAGGATTTTAAAATAAGATTTAGCATTATTGAAAAAAAAAACTCTACATAATTTTTAAATAAATTCTATATAATAAAAATTTAACATAGATTTAACATAAATAAATGTTTGTTTAAAATAAAATATGATATAAATACAGTTTAAAATTTCAATAAATTTTAACATGAATTTTTAAAAATGGTTTTGTGAATCACAATTTTTTCTCAATAAATGGATTCTAAAATTTAAAATCAGATTTTTTCTTGAGAAAGGATTTGCATGCAAGGTAAAATAACTATATAAATATAAATTTATAAAAAAGAAAGAAGGAAGATTCAAATGAGCCTACTTGAAGTTTAAATCTCTCTTGAATCCAAACTCTCAACCCTTCCAAATACTTGTTCCTCTTTTCTACAATAGGGAAAAATACCTCCTATTTCTTGTCCTTCCCACTTTTCTTTTCAAGAAGTTGCTACTAATATAATTGTATGTAATTTTTTTAATAAGTTAGGATGATAATGGCTATAAAA
The DNA here is from genome assembly GCA_007258455.2 of Sequoia sempervirens. Taxonomy (NCBI): domain Eukaryota; kingdom Viridiplantae; phylum Streptophyta; class Pinopsida; order Cupressales; family Cupressaceae; genus Sequoia; species Sequoia sempervirens. The sequence goes on along the minus strand of VDFB02058242.1, from coordinate 435,493,036 downwards.
ATTCTAAGTTTCATAATTTTTTTTGAGGTTGAATGGTTGTATTTATAGAAGATGTATGCTTGATTGATGGTAAAATCAACAGTCATGATAGAATAAGAGAATATGAAAGTTTTCATTCTAACTCATGAAAGGATGATAATGAATTCTAAATTTAAAAAGATGGATAATGGTGCACATGAAATTTCCCACTTTATACATAGTTATAAAAAAGAAGTTTCTAAAAGGGAGAGTAGTTAATTGATAAGGGTTAACTGATAAGAGACAAGGTGTTGGCTAGAATAGAAAATAGAAAGTTGAGGTAGAGAATATGACAACTTTTTAAATAATTAAAATTTATTTATTTTTTTATTCTCTCATAATTTGAAAAAATTCATATTTCTGTAAATAAATTTTTGCATCATAAATTTTATTTATTTATTTATCAAAGGATCTATTTGTTTTTTTAAATATTTTAATTTATTTTTCCTTTAGTTTTTTTTTTTTTTCTGATCGGTAAATAGCTGCTAGGGGCAACACCTGTTATATTGATATCAAAAATATTTTTACATCCATTGCCACCATGGCTTTTAGATTATTAGAGACTATTTGAACCATCCTTTACATACTACTTGCTTCTATTCCGACTATTCTTACCCCTATTTGTTACATATTACAAAATGAGGGTTCTCATACTGGACAAAACGACCCTCGCAGGACGTGGACTATACATTATCAACTTTAACAAAAAAACCAAAAAAAAAAAGAGTAGAAATTTTTAGGACCCACACCTAGTCTTCATCAAACACTGCTGCATGCATCTTCCTCGCCTTTATTGCATCGGCTATCACTAGGCATTCGGGTCCACATGCACTGTGGGCTGAATGATTGGCCTTTTCTTCAATGTCTTGAGAGTTCTACTCTCACCATTCGTCGCTTCCACCAAGCTCCTAATCCTCATTGTTTCCCGCCACCACACTGCCATCCAATCCTTTTGCTTGAATGTACGCCCCCACCCAACTCGATGCTAGAGTGCTAGTCATGTGCCCGCCAGTCGTAGGAGGAAGGAGATTGACTTGTCAATCTCTCCCCATCTCTTCTCCAGCTCTTACGGGTGTAGTGTTCATAACACCACAAATTTTGGGATCTCTAGGCTGTTGCCAAATGACATGTAGTAGTGTTGTGGCAGCGGGATAAGCAGGTTGTTGTCCACATTGTCTAGTGCCTTGTCTATCTCCCCGAGCTAGGCATGTTCAAAAACCATTTGGCATAACTTCTTGCTCCCCGCCTTTGAGATCCCCATGTATAAGAGCATGGCCAAGAACATGGCCGATATCTCTATATTTTCCCTAAACCTTTGTTGAGCTAGGAGAAATTCTTTACCCAGTACTTTCTTTGTTGCCCATAGAATCTGTGGGTGTGATGAATTCAACAACCCTTTCAACCTCTTATTTTTTACCTCTCCATAGAAAGATTGTTGTTACTTGGCCGTGTTCAAGAAGAGCGGAGTCTCCATGTCTGCTACTCAACTCACACACAAGATGATTCCAATTATGAGTTTTTCAAAGCTGCTTCTCACTTTGCCCGCTTTGTTCAGCTTGATCTCTTTTTAACCTCGACCCATCTGTCTTTGCTATGATGACCACTTAGAGAAGTGTACCACCACATCACATCCACCAACTCTTTCATTCAATGTGGCTGCACAAGCCGCCAATTACTTATGATCCACCATTATCGAGTGTAGTTGCTATTTTTATGCACATGCTATTTCCAATATCAGCCTCTTTCCCAACGTACTCTTGTATGAAAACTCCCATGGATGAGTTGCTCTGTCGGCACACTACCATTTAATGATCTTGTCCTCTACATCACAACCCTACTGATGCCAATGTGCCCCTTTTTTCTCTCCCCTTTTTTTTTATTTTGATGGCAATTTGGAGGTCTACATCATCACATCAAATCCTTTGGTTCCTTGATGCGATACGGTTGCACGAGCTGCTGGAAACTTACTATCCTCCCCTTCATGACATCATTACCATTTTCATGGAAGAGTTACTTCTGATATTGGCCACTTGAGAGTCGTACCCCTGAAAGATACCTACCTCAAATTTTCTACCCTAATTACATCTTTAATAATGATGATTTCCACATCATCATGGCTCCTCATGGAAACTTGTCCTTGAAGCATCGCCCAGATCTGTTTATCAAAGTCAATACCTTCTAGTTCTAACTTTACTACCTTTTTGGCAGATCCTTTTATCTTTTCCGGTGAACACATGTCTTGCCCCATTTTCAAGGCTATCATCATATGGAAAGTGGGTGTCCAGAGCATCCACCTCACCTACCTTGTTAGCCATCCTTCTTTGCCACTCCCTTGGCCAAGTTGTCTGCCACATTGTTTCCCTCTTTATAGATGCGAATTACCTTAAAAGCCTCAAATTTGTCTAGGAGCTTCTTTATTGGTTGTAGCCAGTGATTTAATTTCCAATTAGGAGTGTTGTTGAGTCGTATTGCATTGATGGTGATTATAGAATCTCCTTCCAAGTGTATTTTCTTTGCTCCAAATCGTTATTCCCAATTGAAATCCCTTCAAGGTCGCTCAAAAATATGCCTCATTGTTGGTGTATACTCTCAGGGGAATGGATCTTTCTGCAATTATCCTCCCTTGATCATCTTGTGCCACACACCCTACTCCTCTAGGCCTTGGATTGCCCTAGGCGGCTTTGTCAAAGTTTATTTTAATCTACCCTTCTTCTAGAGATTCCCATGCCACTTCATTCCTTTTTTGTTGGCCAAATCACTCATGCCTAGACCACACAAATGGGGAATAGCTAGGCCACTGAATGCTTTTTTCACTTTGTCATCCCAACTTGTGTAGATCATCTGCTTCTTTGATTTTGATCGAGCTGCATCATTGAATGTTTCAGTGATCATACTTTCAATTTTGACGCAAAGTCTCTCCTGGGTCATTTCCTTGTCTTGAAATATTCTTCTGTTACATTCCTTCCATATTTACCAAATTATAATAGAGGGGGAAATTGTCCAAATGCTATCAAATACTTCTTTTCTTTGAGGTTGGGGACACATATTGAACCATTCCAGTAAACATGAGGGCATTGGGAATTGGAAGCTTAGTTTATTCATAAAAAATTTCCAACATTTCTCTATATAGGGGCAAACCAATAACAGGCGATCCACATTTTCACTACGCTGCTTGCAAAGGGCACACCATCCTGGTCCCTATATTCCAAGCGTGGGTAATCTATCCTCTATGAGAATTATTTTCTAGACCGCCAACCATGCAAAGACGCTTGCCTTTGGAAGGCAATGTTTCCCCTAAATGAGTTTGTTAGGTTAGTTTTTCCTTGCTTCTGACATTTCTTTTATTTTGTAACCAAAATTGACAACATATGACCCTGTAGACGAGCCACACCACCTAATAGTATCTTCTTGATTGGATGGGGAGAAAGTTCTTTCTTTTAGGATTTTAGATAGAGCATCCTTATGATCTTGTGGGGCATTTAGATCTTGTAGAGAGTTCCATTCCCATTTTTGGACTCCATCTTTCCATTTTTGTTTTTCCATAATTGCATATCCTGTCTCCCCAGATCTGTGTTGTTTCTGCTTTGATTTGCTCCAATTTGGGATGTGTTACCAAGGCTTTTTTTTTGTTCCAGGAGTTTGACCCAAAAGAGGCTAATTTTCCATTCCTTACTTCCCATGTTACATGCTTGGTGATGATGTCTCTGCATTCCAACAAATAATTCCATATTGCTGAGCCTCTCAGGGGGTTTGTAGTAGTAAGGATTCGAGTTGGGGAGTCTGAATCCAGGTACTTTCTTCTCAATATGTTGACCCATTTATGAACTCCTTTCGTAGTTCCACACCAATTTTTCCCCCATAGCCATGTTCATCAACTTTAATTACTTGATGCCCATTCCCCATGCTTCCTTGGGTGTACATACCTTCTCTGAGGCCAACAATGGGAACTTTTGTTGTTCCCCTGATCCACTCCTAAAGAAATTTGTGAATATTTGGTTGATTTTGCCTTCAACCACTATTGGAATCTTTAAGTAGCCCATTGAATAAATTGGTATGGCTGAGAGCATTGATTTACCGATCATAAGCCTCCTTGTTGATGACAACCACTTCCCTTTCCATGTCCCCGGTTTTTTTTGAAACTATTTACTAGGTTCTCCCAGTAACATTTTTTATTGATGCCAATGAAAAGAGGTGTTCCCAAAAACCTACCTGGGAAGTTTTCCACTCTCAGCCCCAAGATCCTTGCCAATTCCCTCTGTAGGCTAGGTTGTGTATTGAGGAAGAAGAACTCTGATTTATACGAACTGATGCTTTGTCCTGATGCTAAGTAGTACTCATCTAGGAAGGTTCTAATTTTACGTGCCTCCTTTATGCTTGCCATGCCAAAAATTATTGTGTCATTTGCGAATTGTTGGTGTGTTTTTGCTTCTAGTTCTTTCGCCATTGATACTCCTTTCCAATCCCTTGATTGCATTAACACACTGATTCCTCTTCCCATAGCCTCTGCCATAATGATGAATAGGAAGGGAGATAGGGGGTCCCCTTGTTAGATGTCCCTTTTAGATGCAAAGAAGCCTTGTGGTGTCCCATTTACTAGGACACAAAACTTGGCAGTCGATATGTAGCTTCTAACCCAGGTGATCCACTCTTCCATGAAGCCAAATTTTTTGAGCACCTCTACTAGGAATTTTCTGTCCACTAAATCATATGCTTTGAGGATGTCTAATTTGAGAATCATACATGGATCCCTTGCCTTTCTAGCTGAGTGCAAGGTTTCATGAGTTGTAATGATGCCTTCAACAATTGACCAGCCTGGGGCAAAGCCACTCCGTTCTTCCGATATTATCTGACTTAGAAAACATTTTAATCTATTGGCTATAATTTTGGTGACCACCTTATAGACTGTATTATATAGTGCAATAGGCCTAAAATCCCCCATTGACCGAGGGTCCCTCTTCGTAGGAATTAGGCCCAAGAAAGTGTGGTTTGTTGAGCCCATCATAGTCATTTTTTTCCTTGATTCTTCCAGTACCAATGTCAGATCTTCTCCCACAATGTCCCATAATTTCTATAAGAAGCCTGTCAGAAACCCATCCAAGTATGGGGCCTTATTAGGATTAAGCTAGAAGGTTTCTTTCTTCACCTCTTCCATAGTAATTTTTTGATATAGTTCCTTGTTTTGATCTTCTCCTATTACCACTGGAATGAAGCTCAGGAGTTTGTCCCGAGCAATCCTATTTTCTAGAGTTGGTCTGTTTAGTATTACTTGAAAAAAATTCACTACTTCCTCATTGACCTCATCCATTGATTGGGTTTCTGATCCATCCCCCCTTCTAATTGTTGTGATTTTGTTTTTGCTCCTATTTTTCACCGTTGTTCTGTCAAAATACTTGGTGTTTCTATCTCCTTCCTTTAGCCATGTTTCCCTTGACTTTTGTTTCTAGATACACTCCTCTCTTTTCAAGATTTTAGCCAATTCCTCTTTCAATATTTTTTCCACTTCAATGCCATCACTTCCCATGCCATTTTCTATGATGTGTTCATTGAGTGTAGATAGCTCTTTTTCCACTCTCTCTTTCTCTTGGAAGATGTTTTTGAAGTGTAACTTGTTCCATTCCTTCAATTTGTTTTTCACATGGTTCAATTTTTTTCTCATCTTGTATAGATGAGAGTGGTTCCCAATTCTTAGCTCCTCCCACCACTTGACAACTAGATTTGGAAGTCTTTCATCTCTAAGCCACATGTTTTCAAACTTGAACATGCTTCCTTTCGGGGATGTATCTGGGTAGATGAAGAGCTGGACTAGAAAGTCATTTGATCCAATGTAAGGTAGTATAGTAACTTCTTGTAGGAGATTCTCTCCTCCCTAATCCCCAAATAGGAGAAATCTGTCTAGCCTCTCTACAATACTGGTGAAGTCTTTCCTCTTATTGGTCCATGTATAGGTCCCATTCTTAGTTTGTATGTCCATTAGTTGATTGTTGTCCACTAATTCCTAAAAGTCCTAATGAATTCTTTTGGATCTACCCAACCCACCCCTTTTTTCTCCATAGTTTAGGGTAGCATTGAATTCACCAGCTAGGATACCTTTCTCTCCCCTGAGACTTGTTATAGATGTGGATAGTTGCTGCCATAATTTTCTCTTTTCAGCTGTGGCTATAGGCCCATACACATTTATTATTGTGAATTGTTCATTCTTTTGGAGCAGTTTACATTTCATCATTATCCAGTTTTTGTTCTCTTCTACCATGACTCTTGATACTTCTAGCGGGTTCCAAAGGACACCTAGTCCCCCTGATGCCCCTTCAACTCCCACAAAGTGCCCCTTCCACTGTCTCCACCAATTGAGTCTACTTTTTCTTTCTTCGATGTCCCATTTTCTTTCTTGTAGTAAGAAGATGCTTGCTTTTGATTGGTCAATTTGGTGCTTGACCAAATGCCACTTGTTAGGGGCATTTATGCCCTGAACATTCCATGTTATGAACTTCATTTCACCTAGGGAAGGATAACATCCTTCCATGTCCTCAACTTTGTTTTTCCAGTTGCATTTGTTGTTATCTCTAGTTTGGCCTTGTTTGTCTTAGGCCCCCTCTTTCCTTTTTTCTTGATGTTGGGCTTCTTTATTCTTGACTGAGATTGTTCAAGGTTTCTTTCTTCCATAAGCTCACCTTCTTCTACCTCCTCTTGGTACTCCTCATCTGATTCCATCTCTGCTTCACTTTCATTGTCATCCGCTTGCAAATCTTTATCAATTCCTTCTTCCTCCATTTGCATTGTTTTTCCCATTTTTATATACTTTTGTTCTCCCTCCTCTTTCCCATCTTCATCAACCCCTCCTTCCTCTGATGGTATTTTTGATTGATTTTGATATTCCTTTCCATTTTTCTCTCCTATTCTTGGGTTGTTTATTTCATTTGAGATCTCTTCTAGCTATGTGGTAATGTCTTTTTGTAGTTCTCTGGTTTGTTCTAGTAGAGTACTTAGGTCTTTTTTTTCCTGTGTTGCCACATTCACATCGTATGTTTTTTTTTGACACGGTTCCTTGCTTCCAAGTATCTACCATTCAACCTTCTCTTTTTAGATCCTGAGTTGATTATTTGACCTAGGCATCTGTTGCCTTGGGCGAAGGTAGTCCACAGACTCTCGAGGTGACTTTCCTTCTCTGCTATCTCTATTTTTCCATTTTCCTTTCCCTTGTTTGGGCTATTATCCTTGTCAGCTACCATTCTCTGAGAGAATCCTCCCCTTACAGCCTCCCTAAATAAGCACCTCTTGACTTGTGTTCCTTCACATGTGATCACTTTCTGGTGCCAACTTCCAAGATCAGATAATATTTCCAAAATTTTATAAATCCCCACTCCTTCCACAATTTCCACCAGGATATTAGCTTCAACTTCTTTTTTTCCATTGATGAAGTCTTCATCGATTCCTAGACATACCCCTAGGGCATCCCCAATCTTTATCATAACTTCCACACTCCAGTATTCAGATGGGAGATCAACTAGTTTAATCCATGTGGGGATATTTTTGATGGCATAATTTTGTGGATCAAAGTTAGCTTCCTATTTTTTACAGTGAAAACTATAGCCCTTAAAGAACAAAGGGTTTCCATACACAATTTCCTGTTTTAAGTTTATGTCAATGCATTCAATGAGAAAGAAGGAGTTCAGTAATTGGTGAACACTTACTTGATCCTTGAAGCTTTGCTTCCACCAATCCATGATCTCTTCTTTAAGGCATCCTGGGCCACACCATTTTGTAAATAGGGCTCTATTTTTCAATCTGGCAACCCTCGATTCAATTATTTATGTTGGCATCAAAAACAGTTTGCTCCCCCACAACCTTAGATTTGCATCTACTTCTCTCTGTCTTCCTTTTCCTTGATGATTTTGACTTCCCATTATTCTACCACCATGGCTCTATAAATGGTTGGGATTTTTTGCTTGCTTTCCCCTATTCCAACTGGCTCCTGCTTTCTTTTCCCATGTTTATCAGGGTTTTTATTTTCTCGATTGGTCCTTTGGAATCCCTACCTTTGGTTCACCGATGTCATTGGCCTCATATATTTTCTCAACTTGTGGCTATCTCCGATCGATTGGATCCACAACTTGTTGTGGATGACCCTTTTCTTTAGTGTTCTTTCTTCTCCCCTTCCAGGGGTTGCTAGTTATTTTTGGCTTTTTTCCTTCTTTGCTCCTCCAATTTGCCGATGTTTCAGCCTTAGGGCTTCTTTTTTCCTGAACCACCCATGCCTACAATTTGGAAGGCTACCACAAGCAACCCAAATTTCTCTGTTCCTATTCCATTTGCTTGTTTTTAGCCCTTGCTGCTCCATCGAGCTCGAATTCCTTCGATCAATCTATTTTTGAGGGCATGAGTTATAGACATCCCTCTTGCAATAGCTCGGATGACACTTGTCCACCCATTCACCATTAGTGAACACCCACTATGGAATGTGGGTGGTAGCTCCATCCCTGCTCTCCCCTGCCTCACCCTACTCTGATTGGTTATATTTTTCGTCATCTCCCCAATGCTTCTTTCCCTGATCACTTGCTTTTTTAACTCCTCCTCACCACCTTGCACCATCTTATTTTTCCTTTAGTTTTAACATCATAAATTATATATAATAAAAATAATAATTATCTCAACTAACTTAACTCAATAATAATAAAGTTTTTTCCAAATGTTCAAAGAAAGAGGGTCGTGACAATTTCCATATGAGTTTTGGAGAGGGTTGATCTTGTTGATTTTGGGAAGGAGAAGTGGAGAAGGCTTGGCTTGGATCTTTTCACCAATCTCCTATCATCTTGACAATATTTTTTGAGGTATGAATCTTGTTTAAACTTACATTTAGGGTTTTTCCTTATGCATGGGATAGGTAATGTGTAGTGTTATGTGCATTGTTGGGAAATGGATTATGGAGGCTATTCTCACCCATTTTTGGAGAAGTCTCATGGGGTGAGAGGGGAGGATCATCCATGGGAATAAATACCTCCTTAGAGAAGGAGAGGAAGTGGGTATGAGTACCCCTCTTTGGAATGTGTTATTATGGAAATTTGAGTGAGAAGTGTGGTATGGAAATGGAGTTTTGATGGATATTAGAGACTTATTGTGGAATATGGTTAAAATGTCTTTCCAAGAGAGTGTTGTCTATCCTATTTCTCCATTTTTTGGTCCTATGTGGAATCAAGTGTTAAAAACCTTGGAGGGAGTTGTGGGCATGTTTGAGTTCCCTTCATGCATTGTTTTATGATTATATATTCGAGTGTTCACCCATTTCCCTTGGGAGACTCCTAGCTTGGGGCTATTGGTTTTTCCAGCCAATGGTTGGGCTGTGAGCACCACCATTGGCCCCTGGAGATAATTTTTTTGTATCCTTGTGTAGTTATGGAAGATTGTAGCTTTATTGTGACAATGTGGCTATGGGGTGTTGTAGTCCTTAGTAAAGTGGAACTATCCTTGCTATCATTGCTAGTAGAAGTAATAAGAAAAGTTTACGAGTATGAAAATTATATTTATATTTGAAATGATTGTAAATTTAATTTAAGAATGGAATGGAATGCATGTAAGACAAACCTACCTTTCTAAATTGAAATGCATATGTAATTTTTTCTATCTATGTTTCAAATGGTTAATGTTATTCAAAGATAAAATATGTTAATATGTAAAAAAAATGGTAGGTTAGGAGAATATCTTTGGTTACCATATATATCATGGAAGGAACAAGCAATGGTGTTAATAATATTTTATCATTGTACTCTTCATGAATGTATATATATGTGTTTAAGATTAGTCCTATTGTGGTAATAAATAAAAGGAAACATTTATTTGAAGGAGCCTATTCATAACTGCATGTAGAAGCTAGAGTATCATTCTATTTCTTCATACCATTGAGTGGTTTTGTTTATGAAGTCTAAGAAAATAGAAGATAGAAATGTAGGTCTATTAAATGAAATGAAACATTGACCTTAGTTGGAAATGAAAGACACTTTTGAGTAGCCATATAAAATATGAATATTTTAAAAAGCTAGCTAATCTTTAAGTAAATGATTAGTTCATGTCTTTATTTTTATCTCCTATTAACTCGACCCATTGGGAAACTTAGCATGTAGTTTAAAAGAAAGTTGAGTTATGCAAAAAAATGTTGTGCACACCCTACCTTTGTGTGTAATTGTTCAATCCTATAGTTTCATAGCTCTATTTCAACATAAGGTATACTGTTGTGTCAGGTGAAGGAAATTTATAAAATAGACTATGGATAAACCTGCTCATAATATGATACCCCTATCCTTTGGAAGTTCTTGTGAATATAAATTTTTATTCACATGTCTTTATAAAATAATTTGTTATTTTAAAGGAGATGGGGTATTATAGTAAAAATTTAAACATACCTTTGCAAATAATATGATGTTATTCATATGGAAGCATATGTATTGTTGGTTCTTTCTCTTAGGGATAACTATTGTATGCAAAAGAAAAAAACATATATAAACAAACCCCTATCTTTCATCTAATTGTAAACATTAGAAGAGCTCATTTATTGTTGGATTTACCTTGATTTCCTTCTCCTTTTGCTCGAAAATAAGATAAAATAGAAAATGAACTAATGAAGGGAAATAAAATAAGAGAATAAATACATCAACATATCACCTTGCCCTGGAGTTTTGATCTAGAGCTTTATCTATGCTTCTCCAAGGCCTCTACCACAAAACTTCATATTCTACCAAATAAACAAAAAAAATCATATGTACTTTTTATAAAATGGGTTCACAATTGAACTCCTCTTTCTGCGAGGGAAAAGGTAGGAAATGAAAAAAATAAAATAGTAATTATAATAAATAAAAATATATACACAGTAATATTAAATAAGTGGTACAAAATATCTTCTCACTTGCTAGAACTAACTTTGTGGTGCAATGTTTCATCCCTTACCATACCTTGGCATGATGTGGGTAATAAAATAGGCATTCACCATTAATCTATTTTTACCACCCCATAAAATGTGTATGTTATGCCCATTTATTATTGGATTATATATTTAAAACTAGGATAAAATTGCCTCACATTTTACCTTTGTAAGCATAGTTATCCATATAGGCATCGCTTATAGGTATTGTGTGAGGGGGAAAATCATAGATGCTAAATAAGATAAATGTACTTGAAATTAGAATCTAATCTATGATCAAGAACATTAATCTAAGATCTATTCCTACACTTACAAAATGCACAATTTAGAATACTAAATCCAAGAACATGAAAATTAAGTACATAAACAACTGAATTCAATAATAAAACTGTTACCCATCTCATATTGAAGTATATTGGCAAGGATTTGGTTACTCGTATCACTGCGAAGCCTCCATAGTTCGTGCGCAAAATATTGAAGAATGATGTCTCGGTTGGTTGATCGAAGAAATGTTGAAGCTCTATCAATGGTGTTTTGGCATTACTTCGTTGTCTAAATAAGTTGATTCTTCGATCCTTTTTTGTGAGGAAAGAGGTTTGTTATATAGAAAATGTGATTCGAAATGGATGATTAGGATTAAACAATGTTGAATCAAGATCGATGGTTGAGAGGTGTTGAGAGGATTTAGACATGAATAATTTGTGCAAAGTAGATTGAAAAATTTGTGTGATTGAAGAAATAGATTGAATGATCAGTGGGATTGAGGAATATATTGATCAGTTAGGAATTGATTGATCAGTCAGGGAATTGTAATTTGCTTAATCATAAATAGATTGATTTGTCAAGATTAGATTGAGAAATCAAGGGATTGTAATTTACTCAATTAGGAAAGTGGTTGAGAAAGATTAATTATTGATTTAGTTAATTAATTCATTTTGAAGATGAACGTGCAAATCAAGTTTGACTTTTGCAAATAAAGTTGCATTAGTTTGATTTGATTTTTGATGATGTTTTGAATAGTTTGATTTAATTATTCAAATTTTGGAGGGAAAAATGATTTAACTAAATTATTATGATTTAATAATTCAATCGACATAGGGGAATAAAGTGATTTATCAACGTAATTAAATAATTGGTTTTTGTTTAATCAATCAGGAAGAATAACATGAGATTAGGACTTTATTAAATAAATGTAATTTATTTAATTGGTCAAAATGATGAAATGTGAATTAATTAAATAATCTTTTTTTATTCAATTAATAGGAGAAATAGGATTTTTCAGGACTTTATTAAATAAATGGAATTTATTTGATTTTTCCAAAATGATGAAAAAGTGAAATAAATAAATAATGTCGTATTATTCAATTAATAGGGGAAATTAGGGTTTTTGATGCTTTTGATGTGAAATGTAGTGATGTTTGATGATAATGATGTCGATGATGTGAAAATATCATTTATAGTGTGTGATAGGTGTTAGGTCAATTTTACATGTCTACATTTTGCCCCTCTTTGATACAAAGTACTGGTTGCTTTGTTTCAAAGATTCTATTTTTAAGATCAAGTTTTTGATAAAAAATTATGCTTCATTGTGCCTTGGTGGTTAGCAGAATGATGGAAGGACTTTGTGCTTCCCCCTCGAGAGGTTGGTCATAAATTTTATTTTTGAGGTCAAGCTCACGACATTGTTCTATTTAGGGTTCCCTATTTAAAAATTAGGGTTTCCTATGAAAAAATAGGGTTTTGGAGGGTTAATATAGGTAATTTGGGTTCTAATTGCCTCATCTGTGTTTTGATCCTATAACAAATTCTTATCTCTGGATTTCCCATTTTTTCAGTTGTCGAGGAGCAATGCCTAGGATTTAGGGAGCCCCGCATCGTTCAAACTTGGTTCGAGAGTTTGGATAGCCCGTAGGAATTGGAGGCCTGATATGTACCCTCTTCTCATTTTTGTCTTGTCATGTTCTCGTAATTTGTGTACAAAGGTATCTAAGTCAATAGCAAGGTTTTACGAGTTTTTGCGCTTTTGCAGCATTTTCAACATATTTGCTAGTTTAGGAAGCTTGCACTTGCTCTAAACCTGTGCACTTTCTCTAGACATGTTCCTTTGACTTATACCTTCGCTTTTGTTTTGTACTTTTTCTAGTGTTTTCTCACTTTTGCTAAATGTTGCTCCCTTTTGTTTGGTTGGAATTCTAAGTCTCATTTTTCATTACTTTTGTGTTGTTTTACATGTTCAAAATAAAACCCTAACATCATGGGTTAAAATGATTGCAGGTGATCCTTAAACCACTACAGCCAAGGGAGAGACGAACTTGACATCTATTCGATGCTATTACCAGTTTCGATGTTCTAGAGCGAGACTTTCTAGATGTGGTCGGGCTTCGTCATATTTGTTACATGCCTCCCATCTAGACTCATACAGTGATGATGACCACACTTTTGGAGCGGTGGCATTTAGAGACATCTTAGTTTCATTTACCTATAAGAGAGGTGACCATTACACTCGAGGATGTTTGGAGGATTCTCCACATTCCTATCCATGGTGAGCTCATGACATACCATGTTCAACGGGGTACTCGTGCGATGTGGCGTGTGTTGGGTGATAGACACTTGGAGGTTCAAAATTCTAAGATTGATTTGTTTGAGTTTGTTGGCAGTGCAAACCCTATTTCTCTTGTCCTTTGTGGTTTGATTTTATGAATAGTTGTTCTTGATAGGAGAGGTCATCAGTTCCCTATTGGATGGGGTATTTGCATTGAGGGTATGTTTGAGCATGGGACCAGTTTTCCATGGGGTTTGTGTCTTCTCGCCCACCTCTACAGAGATATGCATGAGGTTGTATATTGGGGAAAAAAATCTATTTTTGTAGGTGTTTCTCTTTTGCATATTTGGGCTTGGGAGCACATTGTAGTTTCTCAGCCTGATGGGATATAGGATCGTACTCCTGAGGATCCGTACTCATATCGTTATGGAGATTTTTTACACTACACCTTACCTGGGGATCTTCTGTACTAGCACTGTGTTCGATGACATGCCATGTTTTTTTTGGAGACCCTATATGGATTGTGAGGCATGGCCAGAAGATCCAAAGCAACTTGTTTACTATTGGCAGACCAGATGGTTGATTGGTTGCTCCCACTCTCTGCTAGAGCATTACTTACCAGACAAAGAATGTTGTTAGTTTGGAGAGAGACGAGGTTGGTTTCTTGGTACTTATGAGGCCCGTTTTAGTCAAACCACTAGGGAGGTCCATGTATTGGGTCACTAGGTAGTTAGAGATGCTGTTGTTGCTGCATTTAGAGCACTTTCCCTAGTTGGTTGGGGTTGGTTGGTTGGTTTAGCAGATTCGGGTATGATACCTAATTTTGATCAATTATGGGCATGATGCATGCCTTTAAGGTTCACAAATCCTAGGGGTGATCCTACATTAGCTAGAGCAGGTGTTACAGGTCGATGTGGGGAGCGAAAAAAGATTGAGGTTCTTCTAGAGCAGTTGGGTAGGACCCAACATGATGGGGCATAGGGTGATCAGGCGTAGGGTGATTAGATTCCTTAGGTGCATGAATAGGTTTCAGGTCCTCCTCCCCCACTTGGAGATGGAGGTGCTCATCTGGCTATAGAGATAGTGTGGCAATAGATCGTGGAGGCACAACTTGCCACAGTGACATCAGAGAGGGTTATCCTGAGGGTGGACTAAAACAGTGAGAGTGGGCGACGACATGTTGTAGAGGCTCAGTTGTAGGTGATTACGATAGAGAGAGAGATAATCTCATAGTAGAGTGTGATACCCTTCATGTAGAGTGAGATTAGTGGTTATAGAGGGCTACATACTATCAGAATCTCTATGATGCCTTTGTTACTAGAGCGCAATGGTGGCCACAATTTAGAGAGCCTAGTGTTGCGGGTGATAGTGGTGGCAAGGCAAGTGATCATTCTATTAGACAGCCAGATCTAGATGGTGGTCCTTAGCCTAGTCTATAGGGATCTCTCCTTCCTGTTGGGTAGTTTATTTTTTGTACTTGATCCTCATGTTGTTTATTGCTCAGAGACATATTATAGACATGTTTTTTGTATATATATTCATCATCCTAGTCGAGGCCTCATATATATGTGTTATTTTGTATCATCCTATTACACTTGGTTCATGATGATGATATATATGAGATACAAATTCTTCGATTCAACTCATTTTATGCTTATGTGTTGATCATGGATGACGATGTATGACGATGTAAGTTTATGTATGTTTTTGATGTATGCATATGACGTGGATGGATGGATCATACGTTATAGCATATGATGTTTTATTATGGATGATCAATATATCATTTGGATATATGATGTTTATGTGATGATGATATATGATGGATGCATTCCATTTATTCATGATACATGATGTTTTATTGGTTTATTATCATGATGATATGTATTGACGACATTATGGATGTAGGAGAGATATGGTACTAATGATATTGTTATGGAGGATGGATGTTAGTTAGAAGATTTTTTTTGATGATGGATAGAAATTTGATATTGTTAGTAGTTGATGAGTTGCTTTTGCTTTGCTTGGAGGCTTTGCAGTTTTGAATAATCCTATTTGATGTAGCAATAGATACGATGCACCGGGGTATTAATGACCAAGGTGACTTTGTATCCATTGTGTGGACTTTGAATCTACAAACAAAGAGTATTCTTTCTCATACCAGACATACATAAACTCTTTTTAAATTATATGTTTGGGGTTGTGTTAAAAAAATTCGGACCAGACACATAGAGAGGTATAGAACACCTAACATGCAACTGCTTTACGAATTATCTCAACAAAACTTTCATACACTCAATAAAGAAAGTATTTTCCATGGTAGTATCACAAAAATATATTACAAATAACAAATCAAAATGATGCTCAATTGCTCCCATTCCTTATTCTCTAAATCCTTACGAACATCCTCGAAAGATCTTGGGAATGAGTCAATGAAATAAATCATAAAAATAAGAATACAAAAAGATTAAAAAAAAATTTTTAGTATCACTTTCCATATCTATTTGATGTTTTAGGACTATTATCCATTGTTGATCATGTCTATCGTACGAACGGATCCGTTAAGGCATATCTTAGGATGTTGTTGGTGAATTGTCAAAAGATAGATAGTTGATACTTGGGCTTTGTTTCCATTTGTTTTACAATCAAATTTTTGTTATTTTTTTCTTGAAGATTCTAGCTTTTGATGTTTTCTTTGTTTGTTTGTTAGTTTCATCAAAGGGTGATTGTGACAGTTTGTTTATTTGGGTGATGTTTTATTGTGGATTTTGATGACGAGGTGCGTCTTTTCGATTTTCTAAGTTTTATGATGTTGTTTTTAGGGGACTAACCTAGGGCCTAGGGGAATCATCAAAGATAGATCTTGCCTATGTTGTACACATAGAGGCTCATAGTTCATTTGGTTTGAATATTTTTTACCTTTTCTATTTTTTGAATGTTTTTGGATTTTGTTGTTTTTGACTATTTTTGGATTTTGATTTTTTTGACTAAGTTGAATTAAAGCATGATAGAAACCTAAAGGGATTGACCTAGGGTCTCGAGGGATATTAAGCCTTGCCTACATTGTACACATAGAGACAATATAGTTTGACTATTTGGCTCAAAGCATAAATTGTTTTCTTTTGGATAAACATCATTGATAATCTGGATTGATATTCCACTTTTGTGTCTAGAGGATATGTTGTGGGAAATCTACTTGAACTAGTTGTGAGGTTCAAGTAAATGTTGATATCTTAGACTGTTTGAGTGAAGGAATAACTCAATGATGTTCTATTTTTGGTTTTTTTCAAATGTTTTTGATTTTTGTTATTTTTCAAATGTTTTTGATTTTGTTGTTTTGACCATGATAAGATGTCACGAAGATCTAATCCATGACCAACTTCGGGAAGTTGCCCCTAGTTGGAGACAAGACTACTTTCTTTAATCAGTAACAATCCATGGTTGGATACATGTTTTATTATGAGACAAATGGGTGGATGTTGTAGTTTTCACTCCAAGAATTTGTATTTCTCTTTACTTTTTTTCTTGCTTTTTGATTTTTTTGTATTTTTTTATCATTTTTTCCTTTTTTTTAAAATTTTTTACCCTTTTTCCTGGGGTATTCTAATGTGCTTCATGTGTAGAAATTATTGAGGTGGCTATTGTTTAGCAGTTTTACCAAAGGTTCTCCTTTAGAAGTAGCCAACTGATATGCCCCAGAACTATAGCTTGTTGTGATGACAAATGGGCCTAACCAATTGGGTTCAAATTTTCCTTTGTCATCCTAATTTAGTTGTACCTTTTGATTCTCCTTGAGGAATAAGTCACCAATTTAAAATTTTGTCTTTGATTTTCTTTTCATAGCTTTGCTTGAGCCGATTCTAATAAACTTGCAGATGGTTTAACATGCTGAAATGCCTTTCATCTAAGAGCTTTAATTCATTTAGCCTAGATACCTTGCATTCTTTGTTGTTGACCATGTCCTTTAATGAGATTCACAACGAGGGGATTTTGACCTCGATAGGTAAGACAACCTTTGATCCATAGACCAAGGAAAATAGTGTGTTACTTGTAGATATGTGAATGCTGGTTCAATAAGCCCATAGGGTTGGGTTTAGCTACAAATACCAATCACAACCAGCTTCATTAATAGTCCTTTTGAGTATTTTTAATATGGTTTTATTAGATGCCTCAACTTGACCGTTTCCTTGGGGGTAGTAGGGCGTGGAAAATCTATGTTGGATAGAAAATTGGGAACAAGGTTCTTGGACATCTTGATTTTTGAACGAGGTTTTTTTGTTAGTTATTATCGTTTGGGGAATTCCATACCTATAGATTAGATAGTTCAAAATGAATTTTGATATTTTTTTGTTGGTTATATAGGTCAATGGATTTTCCTCTGTCGATTTAGTGAAGTACTCTATTACTGTGATAATAAATTTGTGTCCGTTGGAAGATGCGGGTGAAATCTTACCTATTAGGTCTAATCCCCATTACGAGAAAGGCCATGGTGTGGTGATGGGTCTCAATTCCTATGCTAGTGCATGAACAAAATCACTATGCTATTGGAATTGGCAGTACTTTCTAGAATACTACATGCATTCTTGTTCCATGGAGGGCCAATAATACCCCATTCTGAGCAATTTCAGGACTAGGTTAGGTCTGCTAGAGTGGGACCCACAAATACCTTTGTGTACCTCTTGTAAGGCTGTTTGTGCTTCTTCTGCATTAAGACACCGGAGTAACACACCATCTAGACTACGACAGTATAGGGTATCTCCTAGGATTGTAAAACGAGAAGTTTTATGGGTGGTTTTCTTTTGAGTGGTCATTAGGTTAAGTGGTATGATACCATGCTAGATGTAGTCAAAGGTGTCTTGGTACCATGGGGAGTTAAGACCAACAACAACACATACCAATTATGATTCCATGATGTTGAATGCAGGTACAAGTAGTTGTTCTATGAGGAACTCATACTTAGGAACATTCTATGGAATATCAAGCAGTGAGCCTATTGTTGCCATGACATCGACAACTTTGTTATTGATCCGAGGAACTTGCTCAAAGATTATTCTAACAAAGTATTCCTTGAAGTTGTCCACCATCCTTTTATATGATAACAATTTATCATCTTTTGTCTGGTATTCATCATTCACCTATCTGATCACTAGTTGAGAGTCTCCGAAGACATGTAGCTCTTTTATTCTCTATTCAATAGCCATTTTTAGCCTTGTGATAAGAGCTTCATATTTTGATATATTGTTCGTGCATGGGAAAGTGATCCTATAGGCCTTGGGTATACTATTTCCCTATGGTGTGAGAAATAGAACACTTGCTCTAGAGCCATGTTGAGTATGGGAACAATCAAAGTATAGAGTCCAATGGCTAGTTTGTTCTGTCATCAAGATACTCTCATATGGAAAGTCCAATGTGAGAGGCTTGTGATCATCTATGGGTGCTTTGAATAGTTGGTCTGCTATGATTTTTCCCTTGATAGCTCTTCTATCCACATAATCTATATCAAATTCACTTAGGATCATCGCCCATTTGGAAATTCAGCCTATTAGGGTTTCCTTTGCTAGTAGGTACTTGAGTGGGTCTACTTTTGAAATCAGCTTTACCTTCCTGTTTAAGATGTAGTGTCTCAATTTTTGTGTTGCAAACACTATTGAGAGACACACTCTTTCAATGGGTGAGTGGTTTAGTTCATAGCCCATTAGTGTTTTGTTGATGTAGTAGATTTCTCTTTCTTTATTATCATCATCTAGTTGGGCTAGGAGAGTTCCCAATGCTGCTTATGTGGTAGATATTGTGCCTTCTACACACATGCCCTATTTAGACCGAGGACCCCCTCTTTTTTCCTTGGTTTTTGTGCCCCTATTGAGCTTAGGATGGTCATATACCTTAAAAATTTCCAAATTCACCTTAACTAGGTCACCCACCCAAATTTCATGAAGTTTCAGGCTTTTGCGGAAATACCCCTATGGGTTTCCGTCACTCGGAGGCCATTCCGTCCTTCGCCGTTTGCAAGTCTGCCTTCACAGGTATCCTCTTATGGAATTCCATGTCTGTTTTTCCGTAGTTTAATGACATTCCTTTTGTGCCCTCCCACAATAGAATCCCCACATGTTACTCCTGCATTTAGGTCCCCCACACTAACTTTGGACCACCATCTCCCGACCATCGGGTTTTTGCTCTCCTACCTACCGCACCCCTACTGTACCAACAATTATTTCCTTCATTAATGAAGGTTTTCCTATAATTAACCCACTCCTCAGTTTTCATTTTCATTTGAAGATTTTGAAATTTGGAAGAGTGAAAGAGCTCTCGTGTGTGCAAGAGGACTTGGACATTGAGGCAACTGCTTTCTTTCCCCCTACGTGATTTAGGTAGGCACCCAATCATTATATTCAAGCTTTAGTCATTCGTCATTTTGGAATTGTCAAAGTTGTAGGGTTTCAAGTTGTTACAATATTTAAATTAGGGTTTTTTGTTATTCTTAAGTGGTGTACAACACTGCGCCCCCTTGCTTCACCAATTTCTATGCTTGAACACCCGTGCCCTAAATGATAAAGAACCAACCACTGTTCTTTTATGAGTTTGTGAAGCCCTACATGTGGGATTCCATCCTCCCTCAGCCACGTTTTAGCGACTGTTTCCTATCAGCTCCTTGCCCTTTAGGTCTCGCCTATCCTTCTTGGGAACCATTCCAAATGATATGATCAAATGACTAATTTTTTTTTAAGTTGTTGCAGGGATCACCCTTTAGAAACCTGAATGTGGGACTCCATTTCCTCATGGCTGTAACTAATGGCCTATCCCACGTGGATCCCTGCTTTGTAGGTTCCACTACTATTGTGCCATAGGAGCACCAAACATTCCATCAAGAAAACAACTAAGTCCTTAGGTCTATGCGGGTGCACCCTTGCAGGTTTCTGCATGCAGATCCTTGTGTCTTTGCGGTCGTTGTTTAATGGAGAAGCCCCTCGCATCCTTCCACTATGTGGGTCCCATGCTCCTCGTTGCCAATAATTTTGAACTCAAATGAAAAGACATTAAGTCAATGCAGGTCCGTCTTTGTGGATCACCATCTGCAGAAGGTTGTCATGCATCACCATTCTTAGTGGCCAACCCAACAGGACCCCTTGCCTTGAGTTTCCCATGCACCAATGTCAATTTTGAAAATATTCAAGGTTAGGCCCTTTGCAGGCACACTCTTGCAGACCTCCACATGTGGACCTCCATGTCTCCTCGATCATTGCTTATGACAAATCTCTCACATCCTTCCGCCTTGCGGGTCTTGCATTCATTACTTCCATAAACAATAACTTTCAGTTCAAGTGACAAAAACTTCAAGTCAAACCATCTTCTATGGGTCTCCCTTTCTGGAAGGTTGTCATTCCTTAGTAGTTTCTTTCGAAAAATCATCAATAGCTCCCCACCATGCGATCCCTGCACTCACCACCTTTGTGAAACTCTAACTTGCAAACAAATGCCAAATCCTAGGATAAAGTGGCATTGCGGGTCTGCCCATGTGGACCTCTGCTTGCAGAATGCCACTCACTTGAATCTGCCATCTAGTGATAAAACCTTATTGGATCTCAACACCCTATCTTTCGCACGACCAACTTCTGCAACTCATCCAAGATGAAATCTCCAAAAGGAAGGTGACTCAACATGATTTTCTGCACGTGCCCAAAATGACTAAACTAAAATTGGCTAAGTAAAATGCCATTGTGGGTTATGCTATGCGGAACTCCGCTTGTGGAACGTCTTTTACTTGAGGCTATTTCTTACGATGAGACCCAAACAATGAAACTAAAGCAGCTTCCCACCCGATAGCTTCTACACCTTGATTCTCCACATGAGCCTAAAAGGACGGTTTAACTGAGGGAAATAACTCTAAGTGCTTCCACCATGAGTTTCCTTGCGTGCTTAATGAATTTGCATGGTTTTGATTTAAATTTGACCCTTGCGAGATTTCACCCTCAAAACTATGTCTGCGAAATTCTATCCTCATAGAGCCATTCCATACAACATTTATCCTGGCGACTTCCGCTAGGAAGAAACCCACATTTCTAGAAATTTCACCAATGAGCTCAAAATGATGGAATCTAATGAATGTAATGATCTTTCCCAGGTATACAAATGTATTTTAAAGGTATATTGATATGATTTAACTGATGTTGCACCCTTTTGATTTATCAAAATGCTTACTACACCTTTTGTGTGCAAGATTTTTGGAACCAATAGAGCAACCGATAGAGAAAATGGACAAAGGAAAGAAAATCATGAGAACTCCCAGAGGGAAGGAAGAGAAAGCTAAAATGAAGTACGAGTTCCATAGGGTCGAGTGCACCTTGAAGATTACATCTAATTGGGAAAAAGTAAATGAAACAAACCTAGATTACTTTAGCATTGATGAGTTTAGATAGAGGGTCATGGTTAACCCTAAAACAAAGGAAGCCTTGAGGATAAAGAAGAGTGGAATTGCGAAGGAAGTAGGATTTCCTCCTACCCTAGTTGCTCCAGAATTGGATTTCACTTGTTGGGAATGCTATCATGCTCATACTTAGAGGATAATCACTGGAGATGGAAGAGTATTGGCAGAATCAACCCCTATGTCTATTGGGAAGACATTTGACATTCCCCTTTTTGATAAAATGGAAGAAGTTGAGAAGGATTTCTCCTTGAATGTATAGAAGGAAAATCCCACGAGGTGTAAAAGAACAATCAACCAAATGTGCCTACTTGAAAAGAGGGGTAGTGCTAACAAGGTGCCTTAGACATTGTACAGGAGTGACTTTGTAGAGGAAACCAATGACTTGGTGACTCTCCTAAGTAGAGTAATGGGCCTTTCCACTTCCTCACTCTTTGAGGAGTGGATGTTTTATTTTGTAGAGGAGACTCTTCGAGGAGAGGCCAAGTTTCATTGGGCCAAGATTATTAGTGAGAACCTACATAATCAATTTGTGGCAGTAAAGAAAACTTCAAAGTTCTACATGACCTCCTATTTGGTATACCTTCTAGCAGTGAAGTTTCCCTACAAAGGGTTATACTGTATCGACACCTTGAGAAGAAAGAAGGGGTAGAATAAAGTGTACAATTGTTACCCATAGCTCTAGTATAGGAATTTCAAGAAAGATTATAGGATGATGCTTTCATTGGGCACATCATTCAGGCCCTAGTAGGAGACTACAATAGAAGAATGTCCCACAGTGCCAAGGCAGTGGTAAAAGGCTTCGAGTATTGGTTCATCCATTTCCTTAAGTTGATGTATATTAGAGCTGAAGGATTCTCGGGACTCCCATACAAACTTCCCCACTACCCCAATGATAGGATCATATTGCTAGAACTTACCTAACAATTGCAGATCACCCACACTCTATTGAATAACAAGTATCGTGTTGGGGTCCCATACCCCATTACCTTTGGATAGGGGATGTATTCTTTCCCTACTGCCTCATGCATGAAATACTCTGAGAAGGAGCTTGTAGAATACAACCTCAAGCTGCACAAAAAAAGAGGAGGCTTAGATCCTCTCAAAAAATTAAAGAAGCAATTTTGGAGGTAGTACACCAAAAGGCCACACATTAAAGATTTTTGGGCCAACTGTGATGATGATCATGAGGACTAGAGGCAACATTACATGAGGATGAATTCCAAATTCATGAAGGCCATCAAATTATACCTAGTTCCCGATCAGATTATGGAGGATGACAATGTCCTCGATGAGAGGTATGTTGGTTGAATATTTTGCAAACTTGTGAGGTTTAGCAAAATGGTTGTTTCAACCATAGTGTGCGAGAATAAATCTCACCTATTTGTATGAGGGAAGGCTCCCCCTCATATTTACTATTCTATTTTCTGTGAAAATGGTAGACTCTATTAATTCTATGCTATAACTTATGGTGTTACTCATCCTATTCTCTTTTTTCAGAATAGATGTTTAATCTTTCCTCCTTTCAAGAAAGAAAATCCAGAATAGTAAAGGGAAAATTTCTGCTATTTAACTATTCTATAATAGTTACATAGAGAGCGAGCTTAATGTGATTTTGAAAGAAGCAAATTTTCCTGAAAGCACAAAGTCTTCCGTTGCTTCCCGGGATGGGTAGATACCACTTGAAACACAAAGTCTTTATAGCTTATCATCCTATCAACCTTTCACAATATGACTTTCGCTAACCAATAGTATAAAACTAAACAACAAAATAAAGCACAAAGTCTTTATTTAGATGCACCTCTAAGCTGAAAACAAGAAAGATAATATAAGCACACAGTCTTGTATTATATCTCTTGTTATGAATTCACCTATCCCTAGTCCTTCAAATTTGCAGCATGAAGACTGCAAGAAATCAGACTAAAGTCTTTCCACAATAGCTCTACAATTTTTCAAGAAAAACTCAAAAAAATATACTACTATGACATAAGAACACAGTAATAATATGCAGTAAGATTCAACACAAAGTTTGAAATCTTATATTCCTTCCTTGTATTACTTGAAAATCATGTTTACATACACAAAGCACAAAGTCTTCTTTGTTGTAAATTTCTGTAGAGTTCTCTCTATTGCCAAAAAGATAAAGATTACAAAAGACCTCCTCAAGTATTTATAGGAGAGAAGTCATGAGAAAAAGGTGGGAGGATCCCAATTAACTAGAGAAATTATCTCAACCACCAACTACTTGCAATTGACTTATTCCAAATTACAGTCCTAATTTATTTTGACATGTAATTTGATTATATGTAATTACAATTTCTGACTTTACATGTAATTTGTCCAAAAGGAAAAAAAATGAAAATTAAATAACACTTCAATTATTTCCATGGCCATCTTTGAAACATTGAAATTTATGAATGGAATTTTGCAGTTCATCAGGATTTGGCCCTTGAGTGTTCTTGGAAAAAACAATTGTTTTGATAATGGTGTCACAACATCTGATGACTAACAATCGATGCTCTTCCAATGCAATTTGCATCTTATTAAGAAATGCATGATGATCTACAAATCTACTGATGGACTGTACGATGAAGGTTTCGACTTTTAACTCCTGATGAAACTTTGTTGTTAATGCTGAAAGTATAGAATCCTCAGGAAGTATCTCACCATCTTGATCTTCTAGCTTGTAAGACTCCTTTTCAAAGCTTGAAATGATATCCTATTCTACTTCAACCACTATCTCTTGAGCAGCCTGCATATCTAAAATGAGCTCTTTGAATACCAATGTTTTATTTAACAGGAGCTCTTTAGTCTCAATATACATTTCTCTGTTTGGTATTATCGCATTGGCACATAAGATTTCCAAACGTTCTTCATTCAAAGAATACCAACTCTTCAAATCACTTTCCATAGATTCCAAAATTTGTTTGAAAGTGTCAGAAGCTTAGCGTTGTTTCAGCTTTACTATCTTTATATTAACCATCATATCAAGAACCTTTTTAACCACTTGAGTACTCTAGTTTATCAACTGATCAACCCAAGAATCAATTGCCCTTGCTTTTTGTCCAGCTTTTTCAACTTGTTTAATAGACTCTTCAGAAATAGAAGAAGACAATGAATCAATCATTTCTGAAGATTTGGTAATCCTTTGAATAACTAAAACAAGATGTGCATTCTCCTCTTTCAACTTTTCTTTCTTGGCCAAGATTTCATCATAACTTTGTGCTAAGACTGTTACTAAACTTTGAGCATCTTGCATCAAATTGGCATGAGTCTGTTTTCCCAACTCTATCCCGGTGAATTTGTAATCAGATGAATGCATCTTCTCTTGTAGCTTGTCTGAAAGAGGTTCAACTACTTCTGTTTATTTCATTTTATTGTTGTCCACAACCACTCATGAAACCATTTTGGCTTAGACTTCCTCAGCTGCTGGAAATCAAACACATAAGGAGATATAGCCTATTTCTTCCTCTTTAGAGTGATTGAACTCAACCATGGAGGAAGATCCAATGTATTCACATCTGAAACAACAACCATGGTTTGTATAGAAACAGACTTATTTTGTGCCATAGTGGTCATTCTAGGTGAAGCCTCAGTTTGAATTGCAACTAGAGCTTGTTTAGATGACATATTGTGATTAGCATCAACCATAAAACAATCAAAACTTGTTGTTGATGTATCTATCTCTGGAAATACCATCTCTGATATCATAGGATACATTGAATTTGCATCAAGAACATTCTCCAAACTGTTATGCATATCATTCATAAAGTGTTCAATGCTGATGTAATTGAAGTATGATGAGCCACTTTTGTAGGTGCAATAGAAGAATCAAACACTGTTGAGAAAGAATCAACATCGTTATCAATTTGATACATAAGAGATAATATAGAAACTGGTGCAACATCAATATGAGGAGACCTCTTACTTAGAACAGTGGGAGATTCAAGAATATCTTCTTCTTGTTGATCAATGATTTGGATCTGTGTCTCACTAACTTCCTTCCATTTTAATGTTGTTTTCTCCAAAGGTTTTTCCAAAGCATGGCTGACCTTTAACTTAATTGTAGTTCCTGAGGAAGAAGCACCTTCCTTAGATTTCTCTCTAACTTCTGATTTCAATCCAATAGGTCTAGTTGAATCATCATCATCACTAACTCTAATTTTTATGGTTTTGACACCTATACTCTTAAGCCAAGAATTAGTATTTGCCAAAATTGATTGGAATCTATTAAAGATAGAACTAGATTCCTTATGAGACCACTGTATTGCTGGAATAGAAGCGTCAGTAACATTTTGTT
Organism: Sequoia sempervirens; assembly: GCA_007258455.2. Classification (NCBI taxonomy): domain Eukaryota; kingdom Viridiplantae; phylum Streptophyta; class Pinopsida; order Cupressales; family Cupressaceae; genus Sequoia; species Sequoia sempervirens. The sequence goes on along the minus strand of VDFB02058242.1, from coordinate 435,466,851 downwards.
CTTCATATGCTAGATTTAAAATCTATCCATCATCAATCACTCCTTCTGGGATCAAGGTAAGATTAAGATCAACAATTTGTTCAATTGTGAGCCTGCAATAATCCATCCTATGGATGTCCTTCTCTATTCAAAGATCCACCTAGATATCTTCAATGAGATGCACATGTGTGAAAGATCTTTTTATCTTATCCTTCATTCTCCTGTATTCAAAATTTGTTCTTGCCTCGAATCTTTTCAATTTGATCTCTTGAATTTCAATTTCCATTGCCTTTTCTTTTGAAGTAGTTGTCAAAGAGTATCTATGAATCTGCAATGGATTATGAAAAGAGATGCTTACTCCATCTTTATGTTGTATAGCTTGTCGTGCATGTACTGTCATCAATTTCCTTGCAAACTCCATTAAAATGATTTTATCTATCGGATATCTTGGAAGCATGTATGGCTGATCTTCAAAACAACCAAATCTCATGTAGGTGAAGGTGGGAAACTGGAGAAAGAGACAACCATATTCATTCACCTTCTTCCAGACAGCCTTAGATACTTTGTTGTTTTGTAAGGTCTTGTCAAAGAGACACATGAAATGTCCAAAGAATGCATCTTGAACTCTCCTGTAATGAATTTTACTTGGTCTTAAAGGTAACTGATCATAATACTCCCATACTGGTACTAAGGATCTATCACCTTTGGTAGAAAGGCCTGGAAATTGTCTCAATGAAGCTGCTATGTAGACCAAATAGGAGTTCATGTAGAACGTGAGCTTAGTAGGAACTTGTGCAAGCTGCTCACATAAACTATCACTGATTGCTTCACCCTAGAAGATTGGATGTTGTGCCTTTCTTATCACCACTATGAACTTGTACATCCACTTCTCAAAAACATTAGAGAATATTAACCCCATTATTCTGCTCAGAAGTGTGATTATATCATTAATCTCTTCCTTGAATTTAGACCGGTATAGCTTATGCCACCGAGACAAAAAAGTTCAATGCTTTAGAAGCCATTTAGTGTTGATATGTTGCACACAATTTTCTTTCTTTTGTTCATAGTGATCAAGAGCACTTTTTATTGAAATGTTTGAATACATAGGCACTGTTACCCAATTTTCACCTATGGGCTCAATTGGGCAAGGCAATCTATGTTTCAGGTGTTCTTGAAGGCCAAATGGGACATTTCAATCAAGAGTTTGATCATGCGCATGAGGGTATTTCACAAGGGAGGGCTATTGGAAAGTATCACTCAGTCAGATTTGGCTTAAACTCATCAGAGAGGTAAGTCTGCAAGACCCTCCTACTGTCTTGCCGACTGGCAGTGTGTTCTTTGTGTTTGAATACACCGGTCGCCAGGAGTTTTTATGTATCTCTCCGCTGGAAGGAAGTCACACTAACAGTTGCTCAGAGGGCTACCATCGAGGATAAGGTTTCACATTCGCTATGATGTCTCAGTGACCGTTGGGAGTCTCACTGAAGTGGCCGACGTCAGAGTGAAGTCTCACCAAAAGCAACAGAGTCTCGGTGAAGAAAGTTATCTTTGACAAAAGGTCTTGCCGATATAAAGATGTCTTCCTGAAAGGATGGGCTCTCGGCAAAGGTTGGTGCCTTCACCAGAATGTCTCGTTGAATGAAGGAGGTCTCCCTAACATATTTGACATCGGTGTAGTTTCCAGCTGTCGGGGTAATGTCTTGCCGACATGGTGTGGTCTCACCGAAAGATAAAAGGAGATCGCAAGGAGATTGAGGCTTTCGCCATGAGGTCCTAGTGACTCTTTGAAGTCTTGCCGAAGTGGATTGACTTTGGTATAGCATTGTGTTTTCGCCTTGAGGTCTCACTGAGATGGCGATGTCTCCCCAACTAAAGAGAAAGTAGCTCATCACCGAGAGATTGAAGCCATCGCCATGAGGTCTCGGCAACCAAGTGATGTCTTGCCAAAGGACGGAGCTCTTGCCCAAGGAAGGTTAAATCGACATAAAGTCTCGCCAACGGCTTAGAGTCTTCCCAAAATGAAGAGTTCACCGAAGGATAGTGAATTCTATAAGATGTCTCGGCGAATGAAGGTGGTATCAACGATAGAAGCAGGAATTAGTATGATTGGTGGACCTCTCTATGAAGTTTTCCCGACTTGCCACAGTCTTGTTGAAGGAAATAAAGAGCTTGGTGGAATGGAATGTGTTTAGGGTGACATCAAAGATGTCTCACCGATAGAAGATGAAGGGTCTCAGGGTAGCCTCTTGCTTTCGGTAAAATGTCTCACTGACACTCGGGTGTCTTGCCAAATGAAGAGGAGCTCGGGGAGATATCGAAATGAACTCGGCGAAAGAGAAGACCTCGGTGTGAGGTCTATGCGAAGATAGTATGTCTCGCCGACATAAAGGAGCTTGCCAAAGAGTAATCTTAGTGAAGTAAAGGAAGCCTTCGGTGTAACATTCTGAGCTCGCTAAGAAGTCTCGGCGACCCGAGAATGTCTTGGTGACAGGGTCAAGTGAGCTCGGGGAGAAAAAGGAGAGATTGATAAGATCTCTCATCGACAGACGGGGAGTCTCATCGAACAAATGATAAGTGAGCTCAAAGGGAATGGGGCTGCTCACCAAAGGGTCTTCCCAAAGGGTGAAGGTCTCAGCAATGAAGAGATTTATGTGTGACTCAGAGGGGCTCGTTGTAACATCTTGCCGAAAGCGATATGTCTTGCTGATATTCTGGGTGATAATAAAGACGATATCGACATGACTTTTGGGCTTGCTAAGAACTCTCATCGATAGTTCCATGTTATGCCGATAGCTTTAGAGGGGAATAATCACATCGGTGAGACACTTCCAGTGTCTCACCAAAATGCGATTCTGACTGAGGAACTTTTGACTGCCCGAAGAAGCTATGTGGAATGGCTCAGCCAATTAGAGGGAGCTAAAGGCGATCCATGGCTGTCTGACCAGCAAAAAAAAAGATCAACAAAATGTGAATCAATGCGGATTTGCTCTGAAGTCAGAAGCATTCAAGGCAGATCGGCCAAAGAGATTCAAGGTGGACATGACGATCAGAAATGAATGTGGTAGCTAAGAAAGATCTGAACGCTTCTCTGGGAATGTTTCTTCACTGACATGGACAACATGGACACGCAGGAATGAGGTATTAATTTCAATCAAAAGATCTAAGGCAGATATTTTTGTAAGCCCAGAGGGGTCGACATTTTCTTGTATATAAGGCATTTTTTGCCTTTTTGTAAATAGTTTGCATTGTGCATTCGAAAGAGTTAGTGATTTTTATCAATCCTTTCTCGACTAAATGTATGTTTTGTAACTCAACTGGAATCTAGAATACAACACAAAGTTTACATAGGAAGCTACTATTATTGTTTGTATTACTCTCATTTCTGTATTTTAGACTATGCAGAGTTCTTAACTGTGTTTTTCTGAAATCTGTATTCATACCTAAGGCTGTGAAATTCATCTTTCCTTCCTAAGATATGCATGTAGAGCAAGCCTATTAAGAATAACACATGAGTTTAAAAGGGTTATGTTAAGAAAGTGAAAACACTGACTATTTGCTTTCCAGTGTATGTTCTTTCTGTGTCCATTTCATGATTTCTTATAAACTCGGTGTATCACCATAGGAATAGTTCAGTTTAGTTCCATTTTCATGCATCCCTTCTCCTTTTATCCTTAAAGAATCAGTAGTTTAGGTGATACCCAAAGGAAGCTGACCTTCTCCGGAGGTTCATTTCAAATTCAGGTGATCCACAACCTTGAAATGATCCCATGTTTCACTAGAAAGCCTAGTTTCATAACTTCACATAGGGTGCATTTCTGGGTGACAATAGTTTCTGGCACGCCCGGTGGGACTGTCGAACAGATAGTTTGGAAGTTATATGTCTACTACTGGTTTTTGATATGCAGCTAGTAAATTTTAGGCCTTTCATAGGTAAAGTATCAGCATATAATGGCGACTCCAACTTCATAACAACTAGTTCCAGCAACCCAGGTGTCTGCAATTAATAAGGTTTGATCTTTAGGCTTGTTTTACTTCATGTCTTAGCTCTGCAATGATTAGTTATCAGCAATATGAGGTCTTGCCACCTCCATTCCATGAGAGTCATGTGTATATGTCCTCCCATCAGCCATACTATACAGAACAGCCTACTATTTTTATGTCAAATGACCTGATATCAGTAGATTACCAGTATTTTCATCATGTTTCCCACCCTCCCACTCCTGGTCAACCCTTATTTCAACCATTATATAATCAAAATAAACCCCAGGAGGGGGTTTCTGATGTTAACCAACATGATTATTTGCATAATCAATCTCTGAAGCATCCTTACCAAACTATAATGGACCTGCTCCAATAGTTTGACCATGTGTTGTGGGCCTTGAGCTAGAAGTTTGAACATATGTAGATTAATGATGTTAGTAAGGTGTTCTCCTACATGTATGACATGTTGGTTGAGGTCAAGGAACATAAAAAGCTCATTTCGCAGCAGCAGGAGTTGGGATGTCAGTTTGAAGAAGATCTTGAGGGAGAGATAGTAGCCAAAGAGGAGCAAATGAAATTCTTATCTGCTCAGGTACAAGGTAATCGGGCTTATTTAGATTATCAAGCATGAAGGTATGAAACACAGACAGCCCTTTCCATTCCTAGTTTTCGCTCACCTCCTCCTATAATGTTGAATCATCCGATGAAGGAGGAGGTTTCCAAATATAGGTTTCCTAGCTTTAAACAAGAGAATCCTTCTGAGCTCTTTAGTGAGCCTATCAATAAGTCTTCTACCTTCAGGATTCCAAGTTGGAAAATCCCATCTCAGTCACCTTGTGAGTTTCCTTCACCTATCATGCAACTCAAATCATGCTCTGGCATCCAGGAAGCAAATGAAGAGCAGCCCAGTGATCAGGTTAGTTCATTCACCATGGAGGAGACTAGAATTCCAAATATGTTACATTTAAACATGGAGGAATACAGACTACAGTTGCAAAAGGCTGAACTGGAGAAGAATTCTCAAAATGTTTCTGGCAATGTTTTAGCTGATGATCCTCCCACTGTTCTACAAGATGGTGAAAATGTTCCAATAGGACAACAGGGTGAAATGGTGGAAAAGGCTGACCAAGAAGAGCAATGTACAGTCTGGAATGAAGGTGTTATTTTTCCCACTCTAGATGCTATCTCAGAACAACAAGAAAGCATGGGTGGGTTGCTTATTGATGATAATGAGCAAGACAATAGGGCCTCAATTCAGGGAGAACAACCTAAAATTGAACCTGATATTATCCTCCAAGGTGGGAGATTTGATGTTTTTGAACATGTTGGGGTTGGAAAAGCTACTGTTGAGTTTTTTGAGGAGGAAGCTAAATTGGATTGTTACCCCCCTTGCTTGAATTGTTACCTCATTGCTTGAATTGTTACCCCCATTTATTAAGGAAAACAAGCCTGAATCAAAATGTAACTCTTCTAATGATGATGAGAATTATGAGTAGCTTCCATTCTGGTGCATAAAAGAGCCAGAGGTTGATGCATTGATTGAAGATGTGATGGAGGAAGCTATCTCATTGTTCTCCATCAAAGAAATGGGTGTCTAGTTGGGAAAGCATGAGCATACCAAGGAGATTGCCATTTTTTCATCAAGTCAGCCATAGGGATTAGGCTCTTCCAGCCAACAAGATGATAAAGTGGCAGTCCAGGAGCAAGAAATTAGCAAGGAAGGCTCAGTCTTTGCCCTTACCAAAGGCTGTCCAATCAGATATCTAGCTCAGATGGAATCCAATACAACACCAAGGATGAATCTTGCACCCAAGCATGAGGGTATTGCTCAGGAGGAGCGCACTCAAGTTACCTTTCCACCTTAGAATGAGAATGTTTACATTTTGTATGAAAAGGTTAGTAAGCTTGAATATGTTCTGCAAGAGATCTTGCAACCATCCGTTGAATTGTCATGCATGCTTCATTTCTCTTTAGTTGTTCTCCAGCGTAGCAAACATTGTAAATTTTTTAGAAAGGGTAGTTATTTCACCCAACCTGTCAATGGGTTTGTTTGACCAATTTCTTATAGTTTAGTGTGGGGTAGGTTTATTTATTTTTTCTTTCCCTAAGTGTTGTTTCAACACATGTAAATAGTTTATTTTAGTTTTTCTTGTTTTCAATAAGTTTCTAAGTGTTCTAGTGAGTCTCAAGATGAGTTACAGCCATGTACAAAGCTACTCTTGATCTGTTTCTAAGTTTCCCCCCAATGACTCCATGCCCAATGGATAGGCCTAGGCTACTATTTTCATGTTTAGCAGGCAAACATCTAGCAAAGGTCACCATAATTGTTACCCAATTTTCACCTACGGCCTCAATTGGGCAAGGCAATCTATGTTTTAGGTGTTCTTGAAGGCCAAATGGGACATTTCAATCAAGAGTTCGATCATGCGCCTGAGGATATTTCACAAGGGAGGGCTATTGGAAAGTATTACTCTGTCAGATTTGGCTTAAACTCATTAGAGAGGAAAGTCGGCAAGACCCTCCTGTTGTCTTGTCGACTAGCAGTGTGTTATTTGTGTTTGAATACACTAGTCTCCAGGACATTCGGGTCGCCAAGAGTTTTTATGTATCTCTCCACTGGAAGGAAGTCACACTGATAGTTGCTCAGAGGGCTACCATCGGGGAGAAGGTTTCACATTCGCTATGATGTCTCGGTGACCGTTGGGAGTCTCGCCGAAGCGGCCGGCGTCAGAGTGAAGTCTCACCAAAAGCAACAGAGTCTCGGAAAAGAAAGTTATCTTCGACAAAAGGTCTTGCCGATATAAAGACGTCTTCCCAAAAGGATGGGCTCTCGGCAAAGGTTGGTGCCTTCGCCAGAATGTCTCGCCGAATGAAGGAGGTCTCCCTGACATATTTGACTTCGGTGTAGTTTCCAACCGTCAGGGTAATGTCTTGCTGACATGGTGTGGTCTCACCAAAAGATAAAAGGAGATCGCCGAGAGATTGAGGCTTTCGCCATGAGGTCCTAGAGACTCTTTGAAGTCTTGCTGAAGTGGATTGACTTCGGTATAGCATTGTGTTTTCACCTTGAGGTCTCACCGAGATGGCGATGTCTCCCCTACCGAAGAGAAAGTAGCTCATCGCCGAGAGATTGAAGCCATCGCCATGAGGTCCCGCCGAAGGTCGGGGCTCTCACCCAAGGAAGGTTAAATTGACGTAAAGTCTTGCCGACGGCTTAGAGTCTTCCCGAAATGAAGAGTTCGCTGAAGGAAAAGGAATTCTATAAGATGTCTCAGCGAATGAAGGTGGTCTCAATGATGGAAGCAGGAATCGGTATGACTGGTGGACCTCTCTATGAAGTCTTCCCGACTTGCCATGGTCTTGCCAAAGGAAATAAAGAGCTCGGTGGAATGGAATGCATTCGGGGTGACATCAAATATGTCTCACCGACAGAAGATGAAGGGTCTCGGGGTAGCCTCTTGCCTTCGGTAAAATGTCTCACCGACACTCAGGTGTCTTGCCGAATGAAGAGGAGCTCGGGGAGATATCGAAATGAACTCGACAAAAGAGAAGACCTCGGTGTGAGGTCTGTGCGAAGATAGAATGTCTTGCCGACATAAAGGAGCTTGCCGAAGAGTAATCTCAGTAAAGTAAAGGAAGCCTTCGGTGTAACATTCTAAGCTCGCTAAGAAGTCTCAGAAACCCGGGAATGTCTTGGCGACAGGGTCAAGTGAGCTAGGGTTGAAAAAGGAGAGATCGATAAGATCTCTCACTGACCAACGGGGAGTCTCATCGAATGAATGATAAGTGAGCTAAGAGGGAATGGGGTTGCTCGCCAAGGGGTCTTCCCAAAGGGTGAACGTCTCAACGATGAAGAGATTTCTGTGTGACTCAGAGGGGATCGTTGTAACATCTTGCAGAAAGCGATATGTCTTGCCGATATTTTGGGCGATAATAAAGGTGATATCGGCATGAATTTTGGGCTCGCTAAGAACTCTCATCAACAGTTCCATGTTATGCCGATAGCTTCAGAGGGGCATAATCGCATCGGTGAGACACTTCTAGTGTCTCACCGAGATGCGATTCTGACTGAGGAACTTTTGACCGCCTGAAGAAGCTATGTGGAATGGCTCAGCCAATCAGAGGGAGCTAAAGGTGATCTATGGCTATCTGACCAGCAAAAAAAAGATCAACAGAATGTGAATCAATGCAGATCTAGTTTGAAGTCAGAAGCATTCAAGGCAGATCGGCCACAGAGATTCAAGGTGGACACGACAATCATAAATGAATGCGGTAGCTAAGAAAGATCTGAACGCTTCTTTGGGAATGTTTCTTCACCGACATGGACAACATGGACACGCAGGAATGAGGCATTAATTTCAATCAAAATATCTAATGCAGATATTTTTGTCAGCCCAGAGGGGCTGACATTCTCTTGTATATAAGGCATTTTTTGCCTTTTTGTAAATAGTTCAGATTGTGCATTCAAAAGAGTTAGTGATTTTTATCAATCCTTTCTTGACTAAATGTATGTTTTGTAACTCAATTGGAATGTGGAATACAACACAGAGTTTACCTGGGAAGCTACTGTTAATGTTTGTATTACTCTCATTTATGTATTTTAGACTATGCAGAGTTCTTAACTGTGTTTTTCTGAAATCTGTATTCATACCTAAGGCTGTGAAATTCATCTTTCCTTCCTAAGATATGCATGTAGAGAAAGCCTATTAAGAATAACACATGAGTTTAAAAGGGTTCTGTTAAGTAAGTGAAAATGCTGACTATTTGCTTTCCAGTGTATATTCTTTTTGTGTCTGTTTCATGATTTCTTATCAACTCAGTGTATCACCATAAGAATAGTTCATTTTAGTTCCATTTTCATGCATCCCTTCTCCTTTTACCCTTAAAGAATTAGTAGTTTAGGTGATACCCAAAGGAATTCGGCCTTCTCTGGAGGTTCATTTGAAATTCAGGTGATCCATAGCCTTGAAATGATCCCATGTTTCACCAGAAAGCCTAGTTTCATAGCTTCGCATAGGGTGCATTTCTGGGTGACAACAGGCAGATCTGGTACTCTGAAAATTCTATTAGTGGTTTCTGGATCAAGCCTAATGACCACATTACTATCATCATCTCTGATAGTTCTAGATTCTCTTTCAAAGCAACCTGCACATGCAAGGATAAACTCTGGTTGTAGGGTAGCAACAGGAAAAGAGGAAACCAAATGGATATGAATTCTTAAGAACAATTCCATATCATGTGAAGTTGATGTCTCATCTCTCTTAAGAAACTCAGACATGTCAACATGTCCAATCTCTATATCTCTGATTTCTTCGATATTTGAGACCACATGAGATGGAGAAATCTCATTCTAATATTTATCAAACTTGTACTTCATCTTTTTATTTGGTGGAGAAGTTGGTTCCTCTGTCATTGAACAAGAATTTGCAAGGCTGCGATTAAAATTCCATAAGGTGAAGACATCATCAACATCAACATGTGTAGACATCTCGAAGACTCAAACTCAAAGTGGTGTTCTTGTTGTATGAGGGTAGAAAATGAGGATTATAACTCATTTCAGATCTTGGAAGGCTGATTGCAAGTGAAAGTGACATAGGCTTTTCATGGAAAATGGAAAACTTGGTTTACATCTTTAAAAACTGCAAGTCAAAACCTTTAACGTGCAATTGTTGTTAAGTCCAAAAAGTCCAACTTTTAGACATTTTTGAAGCATTTCAGGATTTTGGAAGATCACTGCAAGTAAAGTGTATAATAGGGATTTTTGAAAGTTTTTGCAAGTGAAAAGTGCAAATAAGTTTATTTTCTTTTGAACTTGTAATTGCATTTTTGACCAAAATAGCCTACTTGCAATTAGTTTGCAAAATCCCGATTTGCAGCAAAGGGCATCATTTTTCTTTATTTTTCTTTTGTAGAAAATGGAAATGAGATGAAATGGAAGGGGAATGAGGTGAAATGAACATGAAATGGCATGGAATGAAGGGTCAACAACATGAAAGAGAAAATGTTTTTAATGAAAATGAAAATGAGAAGCACATTTTCAGCCAATTAGAGGTATATGAATGGAATAAACAAAGTTTTCAGCCGATAAGAGTGAAAAACGCGTTTGTATGAAGGTGTTTTGAAATATGATGAAAGGAAAATGCACATGGCAATAACGAAAATGAAAATGCGTTTGGGAAATGAATGATAATGGAGGTGTATGGAGTGACATTTTTATTTAGTGACGATTTGAATGAATGAAAAATGAAAGACGTTTTCAATGGAGGGTGAATGAAATGAAAGGCATCTTAAAGAAAAACGTGTTTTTCATGAAAGCACATTTTTTTTTTAATATGCAAATACCAACTCACACAAAGGTGCCTCAATCACAAAGGATTTCATAATGTAAGAACATTGAAATGTAAAAGAAACACAAAAATAAAATGAAACATACCTATAATAAAAGATTGCAAACCAAAATGAAGAGGAAAACCCTAGATGTCTTGCAAAACTCAGCCAAAGAAGTTTGAATGATTTATCATAGCTGGGGGTCTTCTTATTGCAGCCAAACATTTAAGAATCCACCATGAAAAGAGGAGAAGAAGCAAACTCAAACACAAACAATCTTCTCCTTCAATGGTGTCGGGATTTTCATGACTCAGAGCAAGTAGAGAAATCGACCCTCTTGTAAAATCATACCTTTTCAAACATTTTACAAGTTCATTTTGAGCTAAAACACTCAAATCAGGTTTCTAACAACTCATTACAAGTTTATTTTCACTAAAGACCCAAATTGGGCTTTTAGAAGCATGTAACAAGTTACTTTTTATTAAAATAACTCAAATCGGAACTCTTGAAGGTCTTTGCAAGTGAATTTTAATTGAAATTGGGTTTTTCCAAGCTCATAACAAGTAAAAATATCACTCAAATTGGAAAAATTGGGTTTTTGGAGGCACTTTACAAGTTAAAACATGACAAATAATTCAAATTGGAACTTTTTTAACTCATTACAAGTCCCTTAACTGAAATCAAACTTTTTAAAACATTTTAAAAGTAATTTTTTAAAAAAGTAACTTGTAAAATGAATTAAAAGTTCCTATACCTGTAAGTTACACAAAAAGTTCCTACAAATGACTTAAAAAAGAAAATTTAAAAACAATATCACTTGCAATAGAGATAAAAAGTTCCTATTACTAACTTGCAATAAGAAAATAAATTCCCTACTTGCAGTGATGCCCCAGAAACCCGAAATGGACCAAAAACATAAGGAAAATGACTCAGAAATTTATGAAAATGAATAGGAGTGAGTCAAAAAGGATATCTAAGGGAAACATGGATCTAAAACTGAAAATTTTCAACCTTTTCACCTCATAAAATGTGCCTCAGGAGAGAAAATCTTCAATTTTATTCAAAATTTTAATAGGTTATCCCAATTTTTAACAAGTTAAAATTAGGGACAACAGCTAGCTCCATCTAGGGAATGACTTTCGAAAGTGGAAGTAGTAGAATCTAGAATCTTATATGCCTTAGTATCCATTGGGTTACAGAGTCAACAAAACAAAAGACGCAAAAAGAAAAACAATAAAACAAAAATAAACGACCAAAAGACTAAAAAGACTAAAGGACTTGTATACAAAACTTTTTTGAAGCCTTACTCAAAGTAGTTCTTTAGATGTTGCCCACTATAAGTCAGTGCAAATGGAGTACCATCTTTATAGGAAAATAGAAAGTTGTTTTCACCAACAGTTTGATGAACTATAAAAGGCCCATGCCAGAGGGAATCAAATTTTCCATGCATGCCTTTGGGTTCTCTTCTTTTATCCCAAAGCAAAACACGATCTCCAACCTGAAATGCTCTTTGCTTTGCTTTCTTATCAAAGAGAGCCTTGACTTTCTTGTGATGATTATTTATATGATCCACCACTTGTGATCTCTGCTCCTCCAATTGTTAAAGATACATTATTCGTTTATCCAAGGAACTTTCAAATTTGTCATCTTCAATAGCCTTGGCCAACTTAAGAGCTAGAAGCTCCAAAGTAATAGGAATTTCTGCATCCAACCCATAGAGTAATTGGAATGAGACATTCCAATGGCTCTTTTAGGTGTGATTCAGTTGGCCCAAAAAGCATCATACAATACCTTGTGCCATGTTCTCTTATTTTCATTCACAAGCTTTCAGATTATGGTAACCAAGTATTTATTACTAGATTCCGCTTGACCATTACCTTGAGGGTAATAATCAGAAGAGTGAGCCAAGATAACACTATAATCAAAGCATAACTGAGTTACTTCATAAGAGGAAAATGTAGCTACATTATCTATCACCACCTTGTATGGAACACAAAACGTAGAGATGATATTTTCTTTAAGAAATTTGCACACTACTTCAGAGGTGGTATGTTTCACTGGATTTTCTTCCACCCATTTAGTAAAATAATTTGTTTCAGAAAGAACATATGAGTTCCCAACACTTGAAGAAGGATTAATAACACCAATGAAGTCAATTCCCCATTGTCTGAAAGGTTCTTCTATTATCACTAGTTTTAGAGGCAGCGCTGCTAACTTCTGTTTGCCAACAAACTGCTGACATTTTACACAATTGCGCACCCATTCATATGTATATTGAAAGAGTGTTGGCCAGTAATACCTAGCTCTTAAGATCTTATGTGCAGTAACTGGTGGTGAGAAGTTTCCACCACATTCCAAACTATGGAAAGATTCCAACAATCTGTCTTGTTGTGCTTTATCAACATAGCGTTGAAAATTACCATGAATGGCCCATTTGTATAAACCACTGTCCCAAAAACATAGTTTGTAGCTTTAAGCTTTAAATTTATTTTTTCCTTAAATGAAAAATGCGCTGGAAATTCACCATAAGTCAGAAAATAGGCAATGTTTGAGTACCATTCATCGGTAGTACTAACAAGCAATACCTTGGGAAGGTCATCAAAAATATTTGTTCCTATTCTTCTTCTAAATTATTGTCAACCATAAGCTGACACAGACCCTTTCCACGAACCAACTTGGTAGGATTGATTTCAAGATCATACTCTTGAATCTTAGCTACCCAATTACCTCTTTTTGAACCAAAATCATGTTGTGTCAAAATAGATTTGACTACCGAATCAGGAACTAGAACAATATTATGAGAATTTTGAATATAAAATCTGAAATACTTAACTGATTTTACCACAACAAAAGCATTCTTTTCCATTAAGGAATACTTGAGTTCATGAGCTTTCAAAGGGAAGCTCATAAAAGCAATGGGAGATTCAATTCCTTCTTGATTTTTCTGCATTAAAATTGTAGACATAGTATGCTCAGAAGCATAACTATACATGATGAAGTCTTTAGTATAATCTAGACAAACCAACACTGGTGCATGAGCAATTACATCTTTGATTTTAGAAAAATCAGCTCTACCTTCAACATTCCAATGGAAAGTGGTTTTCCCTTTCATCATATCAACGATATGATGAGTTTTCTCAGCAAAATCAGGTACAAATCTTCTCAAGAAATTAACCTTTTCAAAGAAAGAATGAACAACAGTTTTACTGGTTGGTAAAGAAAGATTTTGAATAGACTTAACCTTCTCTGGATCAATTTTGATTCCTTCTTTAGATACAACATGTCCAAGAAGTTTTCCCTCTGTTACCCCAAAAACTGGCTTCTTAGGATTAAGAGAAATACCATGCTTGTGACATCTTTCCAGCACATCTTGAAAATGAAAGAGGTGATTTTCATGATCTTTGGAAAAGACAGTAATATCATATAAATATACCACAATATATCTTCCCAAGATACCACTAAAAGCTAAATCCATAGATCTCTAAAAAGTTGCTCCTGCATTAATCAATCGAAAAGGCATCCTGCAATATGCAAATGTACCCCAAGGAGTAGTAAACGTGGTTTTGTGCTAATCTAACTCACTTACCTCAATCTGATTATAACTTGAAAATCCATCCAACATAGACATCATTTCAGCTCCAGTTACTGTTTGTAACACTTGATCCATTATTGGAAAAGGATAATTGTCTTTGAGTGAAAATTGATTGAGATTCCGAAAATCTACACAGATACGTATCTCTCCATTCTTCTTGTGCACTGGAAATATATTAGCTATCCATGTTGAATGATGGATAGGGAAGATAATTCGTGCATCTAGCATCTTCTAAATTTTAGAGTAAATAGTACCTGAGATTTTAGGATTATACTAGCGTTGCTTCTACCTGAAAGGTGTTTTTCCAAGCTTTAAAGGAATTTCATGTTGCACTTCATCAGGTTGAAATGAATTAAGATCATCATAAGAATAAGCCAACACATCACTGTATTGGCATAAAATTTGAATAAACTGATCCTTTTCTTCATAAGTACAATTGTTGCCAATATTGACAAACTTTGGATTTTCTTAAGATCTGATATTATATTTCTCATATCCCATATGAGAATCAGAACTTGCTTTCTATTGGCTCTTGATATAGCAATCATGCTTATCAAAAAGTCTTTCCAATGAAACCAATCCTTTAGGAATTCTATTTCCTTTCAGCTGTAGAATTTCTTCATTTGGCTCTGATAAAGTGTTTGACATTGAATCTGAAGAAGAAGAAGAATTACTTCCTTCAAAATACAGTTTGTTAAAACTATCTTCGGCTTGTAGAAAATTAATAATCTATTTATCATCATTAAAAATCTGCCAATGATCCCAATTTTTAGGTACACTTGGCCTACAAATCAATTCAATGATATATTTATCTTGATTAAAATCAAGATGTGGAGTTAAAAGAGTAGCTGAAACTGCTAGAGAATCAACTCTATCATTTAATTCACGCGGAACAACTAAGATGCTGAAAGCATGAATTTTTTTGATATTTTCCCATAATAGATTGCGAGTGTTTAAGCCTTTCATTCTTTGTCTGATATGCATTCCTTACTTGGAAAACAACTAATTCTGCATCACCTTGGGTGTGAAGATTCTTAATCCCTCTTTTTAACGCAACAACTATTCCCAACAAAAGTGATTCATATTCTGCCGTGTTGTTGGTATTAGCAAATTGCAACTTGAAAGAATAAGGGAAAATATCTCCTTTGGGAGAAATAAGAACTACTCCAACTCCAGATCCATTAGCAGCACAACTAACATCAAATTCAAGAGTCTAGACATCATTTTAACTAATAATAACATTGGAACTACTGGAACTACCTTCTTCTAAAATAGATACATTTTGAAGGGAAAGAGTGTTTTCTTCTTCCAAAAGATGAGAATGAACTTCTTCTAACTAAGGAAATGATTGAATATCCTCATCTGCAATTAAAGATGAAACATCTTCAATCATATTATGAGAATCAGAAGAATTTATTTCTGATACTTGATTTTCATCTGTATCAACATTCCCTTCACTTGCTAAAAGATATGAAGAATTTGAATCACTTGAAGGACAATCTTTAGCAAACTTAGAAACTTCATCGATATGGAGATAATAATTCCCGAAACCTATAGATTCAAAGAGAATCTATGCATGAGGATCATCAGATTTTACCACTGTATACTTGGTTTCTTTTTTAGGAACCAATTTCTGCACAATTCCTTTGATAGGAATCATGGCTTCTGTCATGTCCATATTAAGTTCACCCCCTACATCCTTACAAAAATTATGCCCAAGTAACATACCATAAGAAGAAGGAACATCCACAACCAAGATAGTCGTCTTTATTTTCTTGTCAGGAAATGCTGCAAAAGAAAATTGTGCATCTTTGATTTTCCCAACTAAGGGCACTTGTTTATTATCCATTGAATAGCAACTACCAAAAGTTTTGGTAAGAGTTAACCCAAGACAATTAGCCACCTTAATAGGCATAACATTATTTGAAGCACCAGAATCAATAACACAGTTGCTCAACTTAAAACCATTGATAAACAAGGAAATATAGAAAGGTTCTATCTTTCCTGGGATTGAAGATGGAATGGTAATCAAGTTATTAGGTAGATTCTTAGCTTCTTGAACAATAGGGGTATTTTCAGTAGAGTTTGAGATAGGACAAGTATCCTTATTCTTCACAAATTTTACCAATCTATCAAATTGGTCAAGATTAGCTTGAAGATAGTCAACTTCAGACATTTGAATCTTTGTCTTCCTAGCATGGTCAATAATATCAAAAGCTTGAAAGGAATTTGCTAAGGATGCAGAAGTAGTATTTTCAGCTTGTGATTTAGGATTTGATATATTGGTCTTTGGCTCATTAGAAGAAACTATAGGAGAATTACTCACCTAATTTTTCGTTGCATCTTTAAATAAAGTGGGAAGTGGTGTTCCTCTTTTAGCAATGGTAACTGGCAACTAAACATTGTTCTTTTCCTTTGCTTCTTCATCTTGTTGAGCTAAACGAGTCTGGGAACGTGTCATTACAGCATAAGCTTGACTATGATCATTTTCAGTTGCTACTGAATTGTCATAATGCATGAACTGTATAGTGGAGTCGCCAACTGCTTCTTCTTCACCTTGATAAAAGACAACATCATCTTCAGCTTGAAATTTAGCAAAAGAAGGTTCATTTTGGTCCATCTCGTAATATCCAATTAGTGCTTTTTGTGGAGGAGCTTCAAGTGCAAGCCTCTCTGGAGGAGGAGGCAACTTGGATTGATTTTTAGCAGCATAATTTGAGGCAGAATTAGGATATATTCTTCTAGGAATATCCTTATATGGAGCAGCATAAGGAGCTTGTGAAACTTGCATCTTTAAAGCTAGAAGTTCATTAGCTAATTTCTGCACCATAGGATCAATAGAACCTGAAATAGAAGATTCAAAAAAGAATTTCCTTTGGATCGATTAGGATCCTTCCAAATTTTCCCAGCTAAGATCAAATCATCTTCTATCTCCTTGGAAAGAGCTTGAGCATTGGCAAAATTAGTTGGAACAACTCTTCTTAGCAAGAAACTAACTTCAGGAAGTTGAGTATTAATGAAGAAACACTTAAGATTTGTTGTAGTAGGTTGAGAAGTAGTAGGAATTCTATTTGCTAATTTGTTGAACTTAGCAATGAATTCACACATGCCTTCATGTGTATCTTTCTTCATTTGTGTTAATTGAGCCAACAATGCATGTTCATCTTTGGTTGGCTTGAAACACTCTTCAAACTTGGTCTTGAGTGTATCCCAATTGGTAATAACACTAGCTGCCAGGTTATAAAACCAATTAGCTGCAATTCCTTGTAGCGTCACCACAAACAACCGTACAACAACATCTTGATGTTCTACACCTAGAACACCACATGCCATAAATAAAGCCTTGATATGTTCATCGGGGTGTTGCTTTCCATCACCATGGAATTTAGGAAGGTTCTTACGTGAGCCTTGTGGAAGAGCATGAAGAGGTGCGGTGAGATTTAGAGGACCGAAAGTTGTTCCCCAAGGGCCTTGAGCCATTGTTGAAATAAAAGGGACAAATGGAACTAACAACTTGAGAAAGAAAGGTGAAACTTCTCTTGGGATAGGTTTCTTTTTCTTTGATGGAGGAAAAATAGTAGTTCGTGAAAGAGGGGTTATAGTAGTGAGAAGATCAAACTTAGCTTGTTCAGCCCAACTTATTCCAACTCCTTGAGAACTTTCACCCTTTTTATGTCAAACATAGTAACGGATGTCCTCTAATGTAAAGACTTTTACAACTGACCCAAGTAAGCAAATTTAAAATAAAAAGAATACTGGACTTCAAAAGAAAGCTAGAGGCTTTCAAATGCATTCATATCCCCAGCGGAGTCGCCAAAAATTGTTGCTTGAATATTTTGCAAACTTGTGAGGTTTAGCAAAATGGTGGTTTCAGCCATAGTGTGTGAAATAAATCTCTCCTATTTGTATGAGGGAAGGCTCCCCCTCGGATTTAATATTCTATTTGCTGTGAAAATGGTAGACTCTATTAATTCTATGCTATAACTTATGGTGTTACTCATCCTATTCTCTTTTTTCAGAATAGATGTTTAATCTTTCCTCCTTTCAAGAAAGAAAATCCAGAATAGTAAAAGGAAAATTTCTGCTATTTAACTATTCTATAATAGTTACATAGAGAGCGAGCTTAATGTGATTTTGAAAGAAGCAAAGTTTCCTAAAAGCACAAAGTCTTCCGTTGCTTCTTGGGATGGGTAGACACCACTTGAAACACAAAGTTTTCACAACTTATCTTCCTATCAACCTTTTGCAATATGACTTATGCTAACCAATAGTATAAAACAAAATAGAAAAATAAAGCACAAAGTCTTTATTTAGATGAACCTCTAAGCTGAAAACAAGAAAGATAATATAAGCACAAAGTCTTGTATTATATCTCTTGTTATGAATTTACCTATCTCTAATTCATTCCTTCAAATTTGCAGCACAAAGACTGCAAGAAATCAGACTAAAGTCTTTCCACAACAACTCTACAGTTTTTCAAGAAAAACTCAAAAAAATATACTATGACATAAGAACACAGTAATAATATGCAATAAGATTCAACACAAAGTTTGAAATCTTATATTCCTTCCTTGTATTACTTGAAAATCAGGTTTACATACACAAAGCACAAAGTCTTCTTTGTTGTAAATTTCTGCAGAGTTCTCTCTATTGCCAAAAAGATAAAGATCACAAAAGACCTCCTCAAGTATTTATAGGAGAGAAATCATGAGAAAAAGGTGGGAGGATCCCAACTAACTAGAGACATTTTCTCAACCACCAACTACTTGCAATTGACTTATTCCAAATTACAGTCCTAATTTATTTTGACTTGTAATTTGATTATCTGTAATTACAATTTTTGACTTTACATGTAATTTTTCCAAAAGGAACAAAACTGAAAATTAAATAACACTTAAATTATTTCCATGGCCATCTTTGAAACATTGAAATTTATGAATGGAATTATGCAGCTCATTAGGATTTGGCCCTTGAGTGTTCTTGGCAACAAAAACTGTTTTGATAATAGTGTCACAACATCTAATGACTAACAATCGATGCTCTTCCAATGCAATCTGCTTCTTAATAAGAAATGCATGGTGATCTACAAATCTATTGATGGACTGCATGGTGAAGGTTTCAGCTTCTAACTCCTAATGAAAATTTGTTGTTAATGCTGAAAGTATAGCATCCTCAAGAAGTATCTCACCATCTTAATCTTCTAGCTTGCAAGACTCCTTTTCAAAGCTTGAAATGATACCCTGTTCTGCTTCAACCACTATATCTTGAGCAGCCTGTATATATGAAATGAGCTCTTTTAATACCAATGTTTTATTTAACAAGATCTATTTAGTCTCAGTATACATTTCTCTGTTTGGTATTATTGCATTGGCACATAATATTTCCAAACGTTCTTCATTCAAAGCATACCAACTCTTCAAATCACTTTCCATAGATTCCAAACTTTGTTTGAAAGTGTCAAAAGCTTGGCATAGTTTCAGCTTTACTATCTTTATAATAACCATCACATCAAGAACCTTTTAACCACTCAAGTACTCTGATTTATCAATTGATCAACCCAAGAATCAACTAACCTTGCTTTTTGTCGAACTTTTTCAACTTGTTTAATAGACTCTTCAGAAATAGAATAAGACAATGAATCAATCATTTCTGAAGATTTGGTAATCTTGTAAATAACTAAAAAAATATGTCCAATCTCCTCTTTCATCTTTTCTTTCTTGGCCAAGCGTTCATCATAACTTTGTTCTATGACTATTACTGAACTTTGAGCATCTTGCATCAAATTGGCATGAGTCTATTTTCCCAATTCTATCTTGGTGAATTTGTAATCAGACACCTACATCTTCTCTTGTGGCTTGTCTGAAAGAGGTTCAACTACTTTTGCATATTTCATTTTATTGTTGTCCACAACCACCGATGAAACCATTTTTTCTTTCTTTGCAACCTTTGGCTTAGATTTCCTCAACTGCTGGAAATCAAACACATCAAGAGATATAGCCTGTTTCTTCCTCTTTAGAGTGATTGAACTCAACCATGGAGGAAGATCCAATGTATTCACATCTGAAACACCAACTGTGGTTTGTGTAGAAACATACTCATTATGTGCCATAGTGGTCATCCTAGGTGAAGCCTCGGTTTGAATTGCAACGAGAGCTTGTTCAGATGACATATTGTGATTAGCATCAACCATAAAACAATCAAAACTTGTTGTTGATGTATCTATCTCTAGAAGTACCATCTCCGATATCATAGGATACATTGGATTTGCATCAAGAACATTCTCCAAACTGTTATGCATATCTTTCATAGAAGTGTTCAATGCTGATGTAATTGAAGTATGATGAACCACTTTTGTAGGTGCAATAGAAGAATCAAACACCATTGAGAAAGAATCAACATCATTATCAATTTGATATATAGGAGATAATATAGACATTGGTGCAACATCAATATGAGGAGACCTCATACTTAGAACAATAGGATATTCAAGAATATCTTCTTCTTGCTGATCTATGATTTGGATCTGTGTCTCACTAACTTCCTTCCCTTTGAATGTTGTTTTCTCCAAAGGATTTTCCATAGCACGACAAACCTTTAACTTAATTGTAGTTCTTGAGGGAGAATCACCTTCCTTAGATTTCTCTCTAACTTCTGATTTCAATCCAACAGGTCCAGTTGAATCATCATCATCACTAACTCTAATTTTTATGGTTTTGTCACCTATACTCTTAAGCCAAGAATTAGTATTTGCCAAAATTGATTGGAATCTGTTAAAGATAGAACCATATTCCTTATGAGACCACTGTATTTCTGGAATAGAAGCGTTAGCAACCCTTTGTTCCTCATACTCTGGATTTAAAATCTGTCCATCATCAATCACTCCTTCTGGGATCAAGGTCAGATTAAGATCAACAATTTGTTCAATTATGAGCCTGCAATAATCCATCCTACGGATGTCCTTCTCTATTCGAAGATCCACCTAGATATCTTCAATGCAATGCACATGTGTGAAAGCTCTTTTGATCTTATCCTTCATTCTCCTATAGTAAAAATTCGTTCTTGCCTTGAATCTTTCAATTTGATCTCTTGAATTTCAGTTTCCATTGCCTTTGCTTTTGAAGTAGTTGTCAAAGAGTATCTATGAATCTGCAATGGATTAAGAAAAGAGATGCTTACTCTACCTTTATTTTGTATAGCTTGTCATGCATGTACTATCATCACCTTCCTTGCAAGCTCCATTAAAATGATTTTATTTGCTGGATATCTTGGAAGCATGTATGGATGATCTTCAAAACAACCAACTCTCATGTAGGTGAAGGTGGGAAACTGGAGAAAGAGACAACCATATTCATTCACCTTCTTCCAGGCAGCCTCAGATACTTTGTTGTTCTGTAAGGTCTTGTCAAAGAGACACATGAAATGTCCAAAGAATGCATCTTGAACTCTCCTATAATGAATTCTACTTGGTCTCAAAGATAGCTGATCACAATACTCCCATACTGGTACTAAGGATCTATCACTTTTGGTAGAAAGGCCTGGAAATTGTCTCAATGAAGCTACTATGTAGACCAAATAGGAGTTAATGTAGAACATGAGCACAATAGGAACTTGTGCAAGCTACTCACATAAACTATCACTGATTACTTCACCCCAGAAGATTGGATGTTGTTCCTTTCTTATCACCACTATGAACTTGTACATCTACTTCTCAAAAACATGAGAGAATTTTAACCCCATTATTTTGCTCATAGGTGTGATTATATCATTTATCTCTTCCTTGAATTCAGACTGGTATAGCTTGGGTCACCGAGACAAACAAGTTCGACGCTTTAGAAGCCATTTAGTGTTGATATGTTGCACACAATCTTCTTTCTTTTGTTCATAGTGATCAAGAGCACTTTTTATTGAAATGTCTAAATACATTGGCGCATCTGGTACTCTGAAAATTCTATTAGTGGTTTCTGGATCAAGCCTAATGACCACATTACTATCATCATCTCTGATAGTTCTAGATTCTCTTTCAAAGCGAGCTGCACATGCAAGGATAAACTCTGGTTGTAGGGTAGCAACAGGAAAAGAGGAAACCAAATGGATATGAATTCTTAAGAACAATTCCATATCATGTGAAGTTGATGTCTCATCTCTCTTAAGAAACTCAGACATGTCAACATGTCCAATCTCTATATCTCTGATTTCTTCGATATTTGAGACCACATGAGATGGAGAAATCTCATTCTAATATTTATCAAACTTGTACTTCATCTTTTTATTTGGTGGAGAAGTTGGTTCCTCTGTCATTGAACAAGAATTTGCAAGGCTGCGATTAAAATTCCATAAGGTGAAGACATCATCAACATCAACATGTGTAGACATCTCGAAGACTCAAACTCAAAGTGGTGTTCTTGTTGTATGAGGGCAGAAAATGAGGATTATAACTCATTTCAGATCTTGGAAGGCTGATTGCAAGTGAAAGTGACATAGGCTTTTCATGGAAAATGGAAAACTTGGTTTACATCTTTAAAAACTGCAAGTCAAAACCTTTAACGTGCAATTGTTGTTAAGTCCAAAAAGTCCAACTTTTAGACATTTTTGAAGCATTTCAGGATTTTGGAAGATCACTGCAAGTAAAGTGTATAATAGGGATTTTTGAAAGTTTTTGCAAGTGAAAAGTGCAAATAAGTTTATTTTCTTTTGAACTTGTAATTGCATTTTTGACCAAAATAGCCTACTTGCAATTAGTTTGCAAAATCCCGATTTGCAGCAAAGGGCATCATTTTTCTTTATTTTTCTTTTGTAGAAAATGGAAATGAGATGAAATGGAAGGGGAATGAGGTGAAATGAACATGAAATGGCATGGAATGAAGGGTCAATAGCATGAAAGATAAATTTTTTAATGAAAATGAAAATGAGAAACACGTTTTTAGCCAATGAGAGGTATATGAATGGAATAAACAAAGTTTTCAGCCAAAAAGAGTGAAAAAGGCATTTGTATGAAGGCGTTTTGAAATGTGATGAAAGGAAAACACACATGGCAATAATGAAAATGAAAATGCATTTGGGAAATGAATGATAATGGAGGCGTATGGAATGATGTTTTTATTGAGTGACGATTTGAATGATTGAAAAATGAAAGATGTTTTCAATGGAGGGCGAATGAAATGAAAGGCATCTTAAAGAAAAATGTGTTTTTCATGAAAGCACTTTTTTTTTTTGAATATGCAAATACCAACTCACACAAAGGTGCCTCAATCACAAAGGATTTCATAATGTAAGAACATTGAAAGGTAAAAGAAACACAAAAATAAAATGAAACATACCTATAATAAAATATTGCAAACCAAAATAAAGAGGAAAACCCTAGACGTCTTGCAAAAACTCAGCTAAAGAAGTTTGAATGATTTATCACAGTTGGGGGTCTTCTTATTGTAGCCAAACATTTAAGAATCCACCATGAAAAGAGGAGAAGAAGCAAACTCAAACACAAACAATCTTCTCCTTCAATGGCGTCAGGATTTTCATGACTCAAAGCAAGTAGAGAAATCGACCCTCTTGCAAAATCAGACCTTTTCAAACATTTTACAAGTTCATTTTGAGCTAAAACACTCAAATCGGGTTTCTAACAACTCATTACAAGTTTATTTTCACTAAAGATCCAAATCAGGCTTTTAGAAGCATGTAACAAGTTACTTTTTATTAAAATAACTCAAATCAGAACTCTTGAAGGTCTTTGCAAGTGAGTTTTAATTGAAATAAGGTTTTTGCAAGCTCATAACAAGTAAAAATATCACCCAAATTGAAAAAATTGGGTTTTTGGAGGCACTTTACAAGTTAAAACATGACAAATAATTCAAATTGGAACTTTTTAAACTCATTACAAGTCCCTTAAGTGAAATCAGACTTTTTAAAACATTTTACAAGTAAATTTTTTAAAAGTTAACTTGTAAAATGAATTAAAAGTTCCTATACCTATAAGTTACACAAAAAGTTCCTAAAAATGACTTAAAAAAGAAAATTTAAAAACAATATCACTTGCAATAGAGATAAAAAGTTCCTATTACTAACTTGCAATAAGAAAATAAATTCCCTACTTGCAGTGATGCCCCAGAAACCCGAAATGGACCAAAAACATAAGGAAAATGACTCAAAAATTTATGAAAACGAATAGGATTGAGTCAAAAAGGATATCTAAGGGAACCATGGATCTAAAACTGAAAATTTTCAACCTTTTCACCTCATAAAATGTGCCTAAGGAGAGAAAATCTTCAATTTTATTCAAAATTTTAACAAGTTAAAAATTAGGGACAACAAGGTATAATGCTTTTATTAATGTGTCGTTGCTAGTAATTGATTGGGTTGAGCCAGAGGTCACAAATTTAAACATTGTCACTTGCCTGGTGGACTAGAGAACTAGAGAATGGTTGGATGAACAGATAACACAATTGCAACAACAAGGAACAAAGCTTACTTATGGGGAGCTTGAAGATGACATAGAAAGTGAAACAGATAATGGTGTTGTTGTAGGCTCTTCGGGTGAGGCTCCTAAGTCTCCTCCCATCACAAGATTGAGGAAGAGGAAAGACACACCTGAGCAGTAGTCAAAGTAGAAAGTATACACTAGAAAGGCTACTGAAGGGAAAAGGCCATCATAGAAACCAAAGAGAATGGGAACCTTTGTTCCTGAGATGCCTGCCATATAAGAAGAGTGGTCTCTACCTCAAGAAGAAGGAGAAGTTGAACAAATGTGATCACCACCGCCCACCACCACTGTACTCCCATCAACCACTACCACTGCTCCATCTCCCTCTACTCCTCAATCACTATGTGTCTCATCTCTACCCAGTATGGACATCTCTATCCACCTCACATCCGCATCTCTGACTGCTCCTGTGGTGGTGCTTGATTCTTCTTCTTCCACTACTTCCCTGCTATTGTCCTCCTCACTTTTTCCCCAGTTTCCAACTATTTCCACCCTTCCTCCTTCTTTTTCTACAACCTCTATGACACCCCTTACCTTTCCAGATACCTTCACTTCATATTTTCAAAACGTGCCACCTTAGTTCTTTGAGGTTATTCTAAACCCTCAAGTCAAAATGCTTATGGCCCAGCTTGCTGCTGCCTTACCTCTCCCTCCACCTCCTACTAAGCCACCTAAGATGGGGGGTAGAATGTATATTTCTGAAGAAATGGAGAGGTTAAGTGTAGAGCAACCCAAAGAAATAGTTGTGGATGTTATTGGAGATTCCAAGGACTTGGATCAAGAGGACTACTTTGAGCATCCTTAGGGAGGAATAAGGATTGATTTGGATGAAGTAGCCTTTGATGAGGAAGGGAAACAAATGCCTAAGGGTGGGGATGTAGGTAAGTTTGATGCTTACTATGATGTTGAAACTTTAGATCAGGAACCCAAGGGAAAATAGGTTGAAGGGCACAAGGATGAAGAAGCAAGCCCAGAGGAACATCATTTTGAGGAAGGGAAAACTAATACAGATAATGATATAGAGAAAATTGGTGAACTCCTAAGAACTGGCCAAGATGAGGGCCTGCAACATGAAGTACCTCTGGAAGGAGAGCAAGAGAAAGATAAAGAAGAATGTAAGAATTAGCTATGAAGGTAGCCACCCAAGATCTAGAGGCCTAATAGAAAGCACAAGCATAAGATAGATAGAAACAATATGACAAGAATAAACTATATTATGCCAATGATGCAAATATAATGTAATGTAATGTGCTAATGTAAAAGTACATAGGAGACCTCTTGGTTATATAGCCAAGGTGAGAACATAGAAGGGCATAAGATTATGACAAGTGTCATAATCTTATGACATGAGACAACTGTGAAAATCTATCACTCCACCTAAAGTGGAAAAGTGATAATGTGATAATCACCACAAATGGTGAATCACCCACAAAAGGTGGAGAGGTAATCACATGATGTGTCCACGAAAGGTGGATGTGATAAAGTAATAACATGATAAGTCCACCAAAAGTGAAAATTCTCCAACTACCTCCTATGTGGTCCCTAAGTAAACTTAACTAAGGTGTAATCATGACCTAGGACAAGGTACAACACTTTTAATTACACCAACAAAGAAGAAGAAGGGAACATAGAAGAAAAAGATGTTGAGCCCAACAAAGGCATTGAAATTGAGCATGAAGAAGACAAAGGGGTAGCACAAGAAGAAGATACTACTGGTGTGATAAATGTAGAATTTGTTGAGCCTGACAAGGGAAAGGCCATATTACAAGAAGAAGAGCATAATAAAAAAGAAGGAAAAATTGAAGATGCTCCTAGGCATGAGGGAGAAAAAATTTTAAAAGACAAAGAAGAAGGGGAAAGCAGTGAATTCACCACTACATCCCTAGATGATCAAACAAAATTCCCCTCATGGTTGGAACAACAGTTGAAGAGAAAGGCTCCAATGCTCACAGATCCCAGGGTTTGATTGGAAGCAATCCTGGCTAGAACACAAGTGAAAACATGGAAGGAAAAGAAGCCAAAGATTAGATCACATATCAAAATAGATGCTTCAAGCTCTAGAATAGTACAAGTGGCCACTCCCGTCACAGAAAAAGATGCAGATGCCCTTCAGGGAAAGGATTATCAAATAACAACCATCAATTTGGGACCAACATCTAGAGCCCAAAATATTAATGAATTTTAAGGGTTTGTCTCCACCATTCTCCAAGAGATGAATAAAGATCAATTGACAAAGGAGGAACTGAAAGCACAGGTGGCATAATTGATTGCCTATATACATTAATGGACATCATTTGGAGAAGAAGCTTTGATGGAATCGCCTATGCCCGCCTTGCTCTCAAAAGAAGAGGTCAATAAAATGGATAAAATGAAGAACTAGACCAAGTCTACTTTTGAATGGTTCAAGAGAGTTATCGACATGGGTGAAAAAGGAATTCATTGTGAAAACAAGATGCATAATGAATATCGGGTTTTGTAGAAAGAGGTAGAGTAAGTGATGGAGATTTGTAAGGAGTTTCCTGAGCTTTATAGAATTACATACTCAAAGTAGGAGAGCATTCTCAAGCTCTCCCAAGAGATCTGGGAAAAGGATTTGGCCCTACCGAAGGAGGACCACTGGTTGCTTGAGGCATGACTACTAAATTTTGAGTATAGAAAGGGAGTTATGGAAAAATACCTAATTGAATTAGAGGCCAATCATGAGAGAATTTTGGATCATCGATCTGCATGTGATGAATTCCTAAAACTAATGATAGGATATGAGATGTCGACACTGGAGCTAGATCGAGAAGCTATCAAGCACAAATTCCACAAGAGAATGGAGCAAGGAGCTAGTGACACGTTGTAAATAGACTTCATGGATTTTGCTGCACAAGCCTTCTCAGAGTCAGAGAAAATGATTAGAGCAATACCAAAGTGCATAAAGCATCAGGATCAAATGGTGGAAGGAATTAAAAGGGTTTCTGGGTAGATATCTAAATCTAACTTCTTCGAAGAAAAGAAGTTGTTGGCTACCATTGGAAAGTTTTTTGAATATGCTACATCACAAAAGGAAGCTAGAAATCCCATAATAGATGATGATCATTTGTTAAAGTAGCTAAAAATCCAAAATCAGATAGAGGAAAAAATAGGCTACAAGAAAAAATAGAGAAAAGACAAAATAGCCTATTTTTACATTGTAAAATTTGTACTTCTATTGGGCGATGTGGAAACCCTAAACTAGAATGAATTTGAGCCATTCATTCTAAGGCAATCTTGACCATTCATTCTACTTTTTTAAACTATAAATAGGGGCATCCTCTCAGTTTCAAAGAGAGATGAGTTGTTGTGTAAAGGAATTTTTCTACAATATATGATGAAAGCATTGAAGTTGATGGTTTTTTTTGTATTGTCCATTATGTGTGCATGATTCAATCTCCATGTTTGTTTCAACATTGTTCATTTAATTTTAAGTTTATTTTCAGCTAGTAGTTCTTGTTCAACTTTAATGGTGGATGTATGTCATAGTATTTGATGCACTTCCAACTCATACTTTTAGTAACTTGTTGATGTAGAATCGTTGTGTAAAGTTAGTCTGAGCTATTTGATATGTTGCACTTAAGTTTAATTGTATATTCATGCTAAATAGGTGAATGCACAATCTGAAAATCTGCAAAGAGCCTTAGAAGATTGCACTAGTTTTTTGATATTGTAGGTTGTTCTTAGTTAAGAAAAACTTATTTTGGGAAGTCTGTCTACTACAAATTCACCCATTGTTACTGGTGATCATAGTTTTAGATTTAGGAAAACTCCTCAACCCTTCAACCTTTTGAATTTTATTTTAAAATATGAGTTAGAAATAAGTTTGCAGCATCATAACAGTGTCAAATCTAATGATTTAAAGAAGTTTTAGACAGTTGACATAAAAATGCTATCATTGTGCATCCATTTCTAGAATTTTGAAACTTAGTCATAGACCCATGAAACTCCATGCCTAGTCAACCATAAATTCCCCTTTGTGATTACTAATAAATCACATTAAACAATTGAGCTATTTTTGCAAAGTCATGACCTGACACCCGAGAGACCTTGCAGTGATTTTCTAAAAATTAGTTGCAAATTTTCACCTCTCAAGAGAGATAGAACATTTACATTCTGTCTATGTTCAGAAGTGCAAAAAAACTCATCAATAGTAGACATGTAGAGCACCATCTCCTTTTCTAGGATAGGTGGCATGAGTATAGGAGGAGTAAGTAGGTACTCCTTGACTTGTTGGAATGCTTGGTCACATCTCCCATCCCACTTGAAGGTGATGTCCTTGTGTAGGAGATGAGTGAAAGGGTGACATTTTTCTGCTACTTGTGTGATAAATCACCTGATGGATTGCAACTTTCCCTGTAAAATTATCAACTGCTTTAGTGTTTTTGGTAGAGGCATCTCTAGAATAGCTTTTACCTTTGCAAGATCCACTTCAATCCCCCTTCTTGATACTATGTACCCTAACAACTTCCCATATGTTACTTTGAACACACATTTCTTGGGATTGAGTCTTGGATTATATTGTTCAATCTTATCAAACACCCTTGCAATATTTGATAAATGGTCTTCCCTTTTGACAAAATTTTCTAGACTATCACCCACATAATCTTCCATGGTGTGTAGCATATCATGAAATATGGTTGTCATTGCTCTTTGATATGTTGCTTCTGCATTCTTTAGACCAAATGACATTACATTTCAGTAGAATGTCCCCTAAGAACAAGTAAATGCTATTTTGTGTTGATTTTCTAGAGAGATCTTTAGCTAGTTATAAATGAAGAAACCATCCATTAAGGATAACATCTCATGCCCTGCTATTAGATCCATGATCATGTCAATACTTGGAAATGGAAAATTTTCCTTTGGATAGGCCTTGTTCAGGTCTTTGAAGTTTGTGCAGATCCTTATGCCCCTAGTAGGCTTTGAAATTGGTACTAAATTTGATATGCATTGTGGATAATTGATGGGTCTAATAAAACCCACATCTAGTAGTTTCTTTAGCTCTACCTTTACAAGTAATGCTATCTGAGGATGTATTTTTCTTAGTTTTTGCTTGATAATATTTTCTCTAGGGACTACAACTAAATGATGTACCAGTAATGTCGGATCTAGTCTAGGCATGTCAGCATAGGTCTAGGAAAAAAATACCTTTATCTCGTTGATGAATGCTATGAAATTTTCTTTTTCTTCGGGATCAAGTGATGTCGCATGGTATGTTATCTTTGGTTCTTTTGCTATGCCAAAATTTATGGACTTTGCTTCTTCTACCAGAAGCGTTGATCTTTCTTGGTACTCAACTATGGGAGATTGAACCCTCCATCCTTAGGTGCCTTGGGGAGGTTTTCACTGTTGGATGCATCCTTTATTTTCTTCTTTTTTGGATCTAATAGATCCACAGTGTGGTCTTCCCTAGTGGATCATATTTTTATGTTTTTTCTTTCATTTTTGCAAATGGAAGATTCAATCTCTCCACCGAAGTATGTATCCTGTTCAAGCTCCATGATGAACCTTGCTTTGTGATCTCTTGCTGGTATGTCTGTTCGAAGTCTCATGAACTCCGTGATTTCCTCATCATTCTGGAATTGATCCAAAATAGGTATATGTTGTTGGTGATCCCAGTCTATCAATTATGGTTAGCAAAGTGGTAGGATATCATCATTATCTGCAAAACTTATGGAGGTTGTCGAAATGGTAAGTATGGCTTGGGTGTCTTTTTCCCACTGGGTGTCTAGGTCGTCATTACTAGAATTGGGGGAATCATATCCAATGATATAGGAAGGTGATTCCTATTCGTATTCATTAGAATCCTTTCCAAAATAATCAATGCGAAAGTTGTCAAATAGGTCTTTGACGGGTAAGTCATTGTCCATGATATGGTAGATATCCAGTGCCTCAACGCTAGTAGAAGTTTCTTGTTCTTTAAAATAGGTTCGTCCGATTTTTGGGGTAACCACGTCTTTTGGATTATAACCTAGTCCCATATTTTTCTTTCACTTTTCTAGTATGATTGGCTCCCACCGACCCTGTTTGTGTATCCCAAGGCCACCTGTTCCTTGATACCCTATTTGTTTAGCTAATTGATACCCTCTAGTGTTAGGATCAATTAGTATGGGTTGTGGCTTATCTGGTTCTTTTTGGTCCTCCTTGTAAATCATGGATGAGAAGTCCTTGAATATTTCTTTGCATTTCATGTCTCTCCACCTAGTGAAGATCATGGGATTGGCTATAATTTGCACTATCTTGAGCTCTTTTGAACCTCCATAGACTTTGGGCGTTGGTGGAAGCATGCCGATGCAAAATGCTTGGTTGAAATGGTAATTCCCATTACCTTGTCCAGTACTTGAACCTTGGCTTCCATTTTTGGTTGCTCACTTGATGTGTTCTTGGTTGATGTCGATGGTAGTGTGGAAGGGTCAACATATGAAAATGAGTGGAAGGCTATGTCCTTGCTAGGCACACATTGGATTTTATTGTACTTCTCTTCCAATTTTGCACATAAATGAAAAGGCTTAGAATTGACATATAGTGTTACTTCTTTTCCTTTGTGGGGAAACATTATGCACTGGTGAAAGGTTGATGGTACTGCCTGTAATGCATGGATCCAAGGGCGTCCTAGAAGGAGGTTATATGGTAAATCAAGGTCAAGTACTTGACACGTAGTTTCTGTAATAGTTGGTCCTAATTGCATTGGTAGCCTGACTGTCCCTTCTAAATCCCTCTCAAGGTCATCATAGGCCATTCTAGTGATACTCTTGCCTTTTTCAATCACATCATCAGAATACCCCAATTTTTAAATTTTTTTTAAGGTATAGATGTTTAAACTTTCACCATTATCTATCAATACTCACTTGACCATGGTTTTGTGAAAACCAACATCTATGTAGAGGGCTTGGTTGTGGAGCATTCTTTGTGGCAGATCTTTCTCAAAAAAGATTAAATGATTATTGGCTGTGATCTTGCCAACCATGTCTTGGAACTAACTAGGATCGAGGTTCTTAGGGATTGATGTTTCCAATGCCTTTTCTAATATCTCCCTATGTGTGGGTGATAGCTTCAACAATTCTAGGATTGATATTAATGCAAGAGTCTTTTTCAGTTGTCCCACAATACTATGATCACTTGGTGACTTAGTTGTGGGTTTGGGAGGGGCTCCTTGTATTTTAACTCTTCCTCAATGGGTAGTTACGTTGCAGTCATTGTCTCCACCTCATATAGTTACAACATTTTCCCTATTTGTTAGTGTAGTATTTTTAATATGTTTTTCCTACGCATTATTAAGCATACTTAGGTTATATGAGACATGGTTTACATGAGGAAACATGGCGTAATCCATCAATTACATGTGTCATTCTCACCCACACTTGGGCGGTTGAGTCTCACACCCTCTTTTGGCCTTTTTTCCCACCTCACAAAACCACTATCATGTCTCTTTCTAAGTAGGTTATGCAACATGTTTGACATTTTTCAAGTAGGCATATCTCCCACCTAATTTGGTTATTTGGGAGTTATTACCCCTCTTGGAATTATAGGCCCACATTATTCTATATAATCAACACTCACCTCTCCCTTCTATTTAGTCCAAATGAGCTCATATCAGCTCGGTTAGTTCAAGGGAGTGTTGATGCATATTGTATCATTTTGAGTGTGATAATATCATTATTCTATTATTGCACCATATTCCAAAATTTCATCCTCTTGTTGCTCTTGTGTAGAAGGTTAATCTTGGTTTTGCAGGTGATCTTGTATGCTTGAGTTCATCAGCAACTCTTACATGGTATCAGAGTGTTCAAATTTGCAAGCCCCTTCTTGAATTTGGGAGAAAATCAACATTGAGCTTTTGCTAGGAGAATTTTGAGCTAAAACAGACCATGCCATCGTGTCCAAAAACCCCCATTTTCATATATAATTTATCCAATTTGGACAAAGTTGAATTTGGAGCAAAACAAAAATTGTCCAAAGACCCCTTGCACACATATCGAGGTGATTTTTTTTTTGCAAAAAAAAATGAAAAAAAATAAATATTTTCAATAGTTTTTTATTGACATTTCAAATAGAAAAAAAATTGAAAAAAAGGAATCCAAAAAAAAATTGAAAAAATCCAAAAAACTTGAAAAATAGAAAATAAAAATAAAATAAAATAAAAAATTGTAGCAAGTACTGCCTATGTAGTACTTGCACAAATCTGATAGTACCCACTGCAGGGTACATTGTACCCCCCAATAGGGTACTCTTGCCCACCACCACGCGACATCCTTTCATTCACCCACACAGGAGCCTCAGCCTCACCACAAACTGACGAATAGAATTGGCGGTCACTATTTAAAAACCAAAATTTTCAAAAATCTGATGGGTTTTAGAAATAGAAATAGCAAAAAATAAACCCGGTGACCTTTCTAAAAATTTGGGCAGCAATTTAAGGAATATTCTGATCATTTGCAAGATTCTGGTGGTAGATTCCATCAGTGAATATTCCTTGTGTAGGAGAAATAATCTTTTTTTTTACGCCCATCCATCTGTCAAATTTAATCGCTATTTTTGTTGACGTCAACACACGTCAACATGACATCATCGGTTCATAAGAATTTTTTCCCCCCTCTCCGTTGAGCATATGATTTTGGAAGGCGAAATTCGAGAGGCTCGTTCTCAACCATACAAAGATCTTTTCACGAGCAATTCTTTTTTATTTGGGGTAGAATTTTGCAGGCTTTGTACAGGTGGAATCTAGTTTTTCTCAAGAGATCTAGATTTTCCAAAAAATCAATTTTCTTAGTAGATCTAAAGGATAGTTCTTGTTTTTTGAACTTCAAACGGTTGTAACTTTCACATACGACCTCATATTGAGGCGATTCTTTTTTTGAAAGTTGATATTTTTTTTAGCACTACAAATTGGTGCTATTTTGATGTTCTAATTCTGATATTAATTTTTACTTTCAGTATTTGGGTCTAATTTTGGACATTATAAAATTTTGGTAACAACGCTAGAATTGTAAACACACTAATTATAAAGTGCCACCATCATATTTTTCTAGGGTGATCATTGATTTAGTGAAATTTGGGGGGTGATTTTGTGTTGTTTTGATTGCTTTCATTATTTTTGTTGTGTGTTAGTGCAATGGGGAAAACTCAAATTGAACTCCTAACTCCATATAATTATGAATCATGGAAAAAATAATTATGGAATTATCCAAGAGAAAAATGTTGCATAGGCTATGTAAAAGAATCTATTCCTGAACCTACTGATGTTGATGCTAAGGAAAAATGGGAGATCAATCGTGAGAGAGCTCTTGGTTACATTTGTTCACTAGTCTCTTTTGATTTACAATTTCATCTTGAATCATCCAAGACACCCAAGGAGGCTTTGGAGACTCTTGAAAATTTGTATGGTAAAACTAATAAGATTAGAGGTTATTAGATTGATAATGATTTGATGAATCTTGATTCAAAATTTTTTGACCACATCCAAGACTATATCTCCAAGATTAAGCAACTAAGAACACAACTAAAGGATTGCAAGATTACTAAGAAGGATTTACAATTGATTCTCAATGTGTTATCCAAGCTTGGTCCTAAGTATTTAGTGTTTGTTTTTGGCTCTCACACCAATAGGATTTCTATGGGAACCACATATGTTGACCCTACATTTGATGTGTTTTTAGATCTTCTAATCCAAGACGAAGAAAATCTAATTCAAATGGGTCTCATCAAGGCTTCCAAGTCACAAGAATTGGTGGCTAGTAAGCCTAAGGTATAGAAAGAGTCAAGGCATCCTGATAAAAAACAAACGAAGAAAAATAACAAGCTACAAAAATAATTTGAAACCTCTTCCTCAAAAGGGGAATCATCTAAAAAAGAGAAGCCCACATGTGCATATTGCAAGAAATCTGGGCATGATGAACATCAGTGTTATTTAAAAAAATTTGATGAGTTGAAGCATCTTTTAACAAAGAATAAAATCAATTTTCCTTCAACTATGTCAAAGGATTCATCATCTTCTTCTAAACCAAATTCAAATAAACAAAAGGGGAAAGCACTTGTAGCAATTGTAGATTTTGAATTAGGGAGATGGATCCTTGATTCTGGAGCTTCCCATCACATGGCTTCATCACAAAGTATGTTCTCTTTATTTGAAACTTGTTTGTCACCAAACATCCTTATGGCTAACAACACATATGTGTGTGTTTGTGGGAAAGGATATATTGACATAGACAAAGGATCATTCAATGATGTCCTTTGTGTTCCTTCATTGTCAATAAATATCCTTTCTATCTATTAGATCACACATGGTGGGAAAGGAAAGAGTGTTGAGTTCACACCATATTTTGTGATTATTTAGGATTTGCATAGCAAATATATTGTTTTAGTTGGGGAGGAAAATCATAAATCTCGAGTATACACCTCACATTTTTTCTCTAATGTTCCTTCGGCTGATGTACACTCTCAAACATCTAGTGTGGACACTTTTGAGGAGATTCAGTATGGTCAAGTGAATTTTGGTATTATTTCAACTAAGGTTCAAGATACATGTGTTGATGCTCCATCTCCTACATCACCTGTTATTTCTAATGATACTAGTATTGCTACATCCATGGCTTCTATTCATTTAGTGTAGTAGGACATTCATTGTCTTCCAGACATAGCTACTTGGGATGAGTACTTGACAGACATTGCGGGTTTGTTTTGTAAGTCCTATCTTGAAGACTTGGAGGACACAATTGAGTGTATACATCTTCTCTTTGATGAAGTTTCTTCATCTTCTTTAGATGTTGACGGGAAACCTTTTGAACCTCTTGTTCTTTACCCACACGATCATTCCTCACAATTTGACATGATTGTGGTTACTATTGATCAACATTTGGAGGAGGAATCTTTGTCTTTTTATTTTTTTCTACATCCATCTCCACTAGGTATTGGATTGTCATCTTTTGTAGTGTGGCCTAGAACACTTGATTTGATGGTGACAACTTTCAGCATTGACATGGGGACACCTGAGTAGAGTTAATAGAAATCATATATTTTCATCATTCTTCCTTCATATTCCTTTCAGGAATGGGAAGATATCCTGCATACATCCTCAGTTTTCTCTATTCCTAAGGGGAGGAATATTGTTTGGCGATCTTGGATCATCTTTAGCTTCTTGTGTCAAGCATCCACCAACAATGTAGAAGATTCTACATTGGGGGATTGTATGGTATCTCTTCTTCTTCTCTCTTGGGAGGGAGTTTTGTCCTATGAGTTTTCTCTTTCTCATTTTTTGAGAGGTTTCTTTGTACATGGGTACCTAACATGGCCTTGTAGCCAAGACCCATCTTTGCATTGTTTCATCCTTTCACCCACCTAAGTTATGCTTAAGGGGGGGTGTTAGTGTAGGTTTTTTAATACTTATTTTTCCTACACATTATTAAGTATACTTAGGTTATATGAGACATGGTTTATGTAATTACACATGGCATAATCCATCAATTACATGTGTTGCTCTCACCCACACTTGGGTGGTTGAGTCTCACACCCTCTTTTGGCCTTTTTTTCCACCTCACAAAACCACTATCCTATCTCTTTTTGAGTAGGTTATGCCACATGTTTGGCATTTTCCAAGTAGGCATAACTCCCACCTAATTTGGTTATTTGGGAGTTATTACCCATCTTGGAATTATATGCCCACATTAAGCTATATAATCAGCACTCACCTCTCCCTTCTATCTAGTCCAGATGAGCTCATATCAACTCAATTAGTTCAAGGGAGTGTTGATGCATATTATATCATTTTGAGTATGATAATATCATTATTTTGTTATTGTACCATATTCCAACATTACATACTCTTGTTGATCTCATGTAGAAGGTTAAGCTTGGTTTTGCAGGTGATCCTAGATGCTCGAGTTCATCAACAACTCTTACACTATTGTCATCAGTTTGTGAAAGGGTTCCTAAGACCATGTTTCTGTATGTGTAGTTAGCATTGTGGTAAGCTTGTTCCTTTCCTTTGTCGTCCCTTTTGGCATGGTCTGTGATTGGGTTTGAGTATATTTGTAGGTAATTGTTTTCGGGATGATGTTCGATGTCCACTTCCCATTTGTTTATTAAGTCTTGGATGAGGTGTTTGAGTCACATACAATAATTGGTCATGTGTCCTTTGACCTTATGGAATTCACCCAAGTATTTTTTTGTTATACTATGGTGTTTTGAAGCTAGGTTCCTCACAATTCGAGCGATCATTGACCTTAATGAGGTTTTTCTATACTAGTTTATGCTTGACTGTTTCAAGTGACTCTCCTAGTATTGTGAATTGCCTCCTCGGTTGATCGTACTGCCTCTTTTGGTCTCCTTGATTTGTATGTTGATTGACTATCTGATTGTTCTTGGGATAAGTAAGTTGGTTTTTTTGTGTATTATTTGGAATGTAGCTCATTTGTGCCACTTTCCATTTGTTTTGAGGTGTGTTTTGTGCATGCCATAGTGTCCTAGCGTCAACTACTCCATGGTTTGCAACATTCTTATTCTTTTCCCAAATTTTAGGTTTTTTGTTTGAACTAGAGGGACTATCTTTTGAGTTGTTCAATTTAAGGACTCCCCATGCAATGAGGGATCTCTCAATATTAATCCCTTTTCAATGGTTTCTTCAAAGTCTTCTAGACATAACATTGTGAGTTAGTAGTTGATCTTAGGTAAGACGTTGGTAATAAATATGTCTATCAACTCCTTGTCGGGAATGGGCCATTTACATCTACTAGCTTTGTGTCTCCATCTCTATAAGTAGGAGGTAAAGGAATCTCCTTGACTTTGTTTGATATTGAATAAGCTTGTGATGGTGACATCTTGATCAATGTTGAATGAGAAGTGACTTATGAACTTGCTAGATAGTTCATCAAAGGTTTTAATTCATGGTGTCAAATGGGTGAACCACTCCATAGCATGACTTGTAAGGCTACATGGGAAGAGTTGCATGAGGTATGAGTCATTTGTTTCTTACATCCATACATGATACTGAGAATTCTCATACATGATCTACTAGATCTCCTCTCCCTTTATACTTTTCAAACTTGGGTATTTCAAAGTTTTTCAGAAAAGGTTCTGCAGTGACAAAATGATTGAATGGGAATGGGCATATTTCCTAGATGGTATAGGTCTTCTTTTGTTTTCCTACCTACATGCCTGCTATTTGTTGGGTGACGTCCTCTAGTTTTAGTTCCATTTCTATTTTTGTACATTTTTTTGCAAGCCCTACATATAATAGCCTTGTTGTCCTACCATGTTTTGGTCATATATCTGGTATTATGAAGGTATAGGACCTTGGTAACCATATTGGGTGTAAGGAGGGTTAGCTCCCTGTTGAGTATAAGGAGGGTTAGCTCCTTGTTGCGTGTAAGGAGGGTTAGCTCCTTGTTGTTGGGATAGACTATACTAAAGGCTTCCTTGATGGTGTGTTGTCGGGTTACCTTGTTGGTGGGATGATTTGAGAAGGGTGCCCTGTGGCATTCCTTGTTGGGTTGGACTATACTAAAGGTTTCCTTGATGATGCATTGGTGGGTTACTTTTTTGATGGGATGACTGAAGAATGTACCCTATGGCATTCCTTGTTGGGTTGAAATATACTAAAGGTTTCCTTGATGATGCATTGGAGGGTTACCTTGTTGATGGGATGAATGAAGAAGGGTGCTCTGGGGCACACCTTGTTGCTAGGAAAGACTATACTAAAGGTTTCCTTGATGGTGCATTGGCGGGCTACCTTGTTGATGGGATGACTAAAGGAGGGTGCTCTATGGAACATCTTGTTGTTGGGATGAACTATACTGAAGGTTTCCCAGATGATGCATTGGCGGGTTACCTTGCTGATGGGATGACTAAAGAAGGGTTCCCTAGGGAATACCTTGTTGCTGGGATAGACTATACTGATTTTTTTCTTGATGATGTGTTGGAGGGTTACTTTGTTGATGGGACGATTGAAGAAGGGTTCCCTAGGATGCACCTTGTTGCTAGGATGGATTATATTGAAGGATTCTTTGATGATGCATTGGTGGGTTACCTTGTTGATGGGATGAATATGGAAGGGGACTCTGTGGTCCACCTTGTTGGTGGCATTGATTCGGAAGGGGACCCTGTGGTTCACCTTGTTGGTGGTATTGCTGATTTGGAAGGGGACCTTGTGGTCCACCTTGTTGATGGTACTAATTATTTTAGGAAGGGTTGAAATTCAAAGTGTTTTGAGGTACATATTGTATGGGAGGAGGATTATTGTTTTTTGATATGTATTGGGATGGACCTCCTTGATACTGTTGTGCCACTACTGCTTGTTTGATCTGAGTTGGTTTTTTGTACAAGGGGTTTTCCTTGGTTTGAACACTGTTTTGTGAGAATACAGGTGGCATGTTGGCCTCTCTATGGGATTGGTTATCTGTCTCACAACCAAGTTATCCCCTAAGGGAATAAGATTAGGATCCTTGAGGGCCTCCATGTTAAAATACACTGGGATTTTAGCACCACTTTGTCCTAACTTAAAGAAGTATGAATTTAGGTCCTTTCTCAATAATTTTTCCATTAGTTTAAGCACTTTTTGGTTGTTGGAATGCTTAAATAGTTCTTCATCGTATATCTCCTCCTTAGTATCTACCTCCTCTATGATTACTCTTTCAAGGTCACTTGGCCTATAGACCCATGGGCCACCTTCGTCATTCGTGGTGTTTGCTAGTGGGATGATGGTGTTGTTCTTGCTTGCTTCAATTTTTTTGTATTGTGATCACATAGTTGTTATAAACAATTGCCAAGCTTTTGTGATTGTTTTCATGACTCCTAGCCTATGGAAAAAGTTGGCCTATCGGTGAAAAGAATAGATAGAAATGTTCTAGTTGATTTTGACAGGTGCAATATTTCTTGAGATGAACCCTTTGGTGAAATTTTTGTAGGGCGGTTCTTTAGAAGGCAGAGTATGGATTTCCACTTAAGGATTTTTCTCTTTCCATATCTAAGGATTTTTCTCTTGCCATAAAGCATGAGGGATGTATGTCTATTGACATGCAGGTGGTGGTAACATGGGTCTTTTAGCAACTATGTCTGATTTCTCTTCCTCTTCGTCTAAGATTTGTGTTGCGTTTCTCCACGGGCTGGATGTTTTGTTCTTCTCAAATATGAAGGTTCTTAAACTACTAATGATATCAATTTTTTCACCTTCAATGTGTGTGAGACTAGGTTAGAGGATTAGTACTACAAGGTTCATTTTTTGAACTGGAGTAGTCAGTCACCAGATGGTCATAAAGTGTAATGGTTTTGAGATGGTTGCTATGAAGCTCAAGACCCTAAGGTTTGAGTGTTGTTTTAGGATGGTGCTACTTTTTGGAAATAAAAATGTTGAAGGACTAGGGTCAATATTTCACTTCCTTTTCTAGAGGATATGTTGTGGAAAATCTTACTTGAACTATCTATGAGTCCCAAGTAACTGTTCATATCTTAGATGTCCAAGTGAAGGAATGATCCCAGTGGTTTGTTTTTTATTTTGATTTCTAACAAGTAGGATGGAAATAATGGATGAAGGACTATGTGGCTTATTTGTTTTTCCAATTATTTTGTTCTAACAAAGATCTTGTAAACAACTATAGTTTTTTTTTTCTAGATTGTCAGTAGGATAAAGAAATAGCATCGGATTATGAGCAAAGGTGTAAAACTATGAGCAAAAGTGACCAGATTTATCAAGTGTGGCCAAAAATGTGTCAAGTGTGTGGGTTTTGGAGAAGCAAGTGTGAGTTGGAAAAGAAAGTGCGACTTCTATGTGTTTTTTTCATATGCAATGATTGCTCAAGCAAAATTGAGCTTCTTCTAGAAATGGTGAGCAATTTAGTGGCAAGTGCATTGGTTTCTCATAAGCAAGTGTGAGTAAAAAGAAGCAAGTGTGTGGGTTTCACATCAAGTGCACAGTTTCTGTCAAATGCAACTAATTTTCATTAGTGAAGTTTTTGGGATAGAGAGAAAATGTAATGAATTTTTAGCAACTGCGGTAGAAAATGTGGCAACTGCGTTGGAATTTTGTGCAAAGGAGGTCTTTGTGTGTTTTGTTTCTAGTTTGATCAATCTTTCTTCAGATTTTTGCAATTTTAAGTTGGTTTTTCCTCAATTTCTCTGTGTTCGGAGTATGGCAAGTGATACAACAATACTTTTTTGACTTAAAAAGCATGGAGTTTGTGTGACCTTCATGTCTATGGATTTAAGTTGTGAAATCACAATACCCAAGCCATAGTTTCCAAATGTTTACTTTGATCTAATGCAATCTGAAATTGAAGCCTAAATATTCAGAAACCTTTAAGGAAAATCCTTTCAAGGAATGCAAATATAGGTATTCTTTTAAAAGCATACACTAAGTCAAAGGGTTTGCTATTTAACCATCATGTCTAGTGTTTGTTTGGATGAGTTCTTTTTAGATCAAGCACAAAATTTGATGTCAAGATTGTTTTGAATGTATTTGGAAAGTTTAACATAAAAAAGCATTTACAACCCTAGGGATATAAGCCATTCTTTTAGGTAGGCTTGTCTCATACCCTGAAGGGATGATTTTACATGCAACTTATGGTGCAGGCCTAAAGTTGGACATGGAAAATAACTTCTCTGAAGTAAATTCTGATGCACTACTTTCAAAGATTTTTTTTGGATAAAGGGGTAGCTTCTAAAACAATTTGGCTCTTAGTAATGTTCTAGGGATATTATTTTTTGGCCCATATACATGTGATGTTTTGCTCAATTAAGAGGCCTCATAGCCCTTGTGGGTTTTTACGTATCACAAGGATACTAAAGGAGAATACATTAGTATAGGCCAGTAGCACCCGATGGGATGAACTTTCCTCACAACCACAATTTATTTATATAGCAGTTCAAAACGAAAGTACCACTCTGGTCGCCTGTGATTTCTTTGGTCTGGGATGTTTCTCAATAGGCAGGCCCTCTAAAGGTATGTTTTAAAAATAAAGATGCGAAAATCAAGATGTTTTCAATCACCCAAGACCACTGAACGGTGTGAAGGGAGAAGACAACCATCTAGCTTGCCAAACACTGAATGCACAACAAACAATTCATAGCAATTTAATTCTTTTTAAGCACCTCGAGTGGTGCTATCCCAAAAAATATGTGAATAAGATATTAGTGATTCTTTTTAATTGCATCCAATGGAAGTGTTCTAGACATCAACCAATATCATAACAAAGGTGCAAGAAAAAAATAATAATTTGTTCATTTTTAAGCCCAAATCTGAGTGTTTCTAAATTGATCCTAGTCTTACTTTGTCAACAAAAGAAAATAAGAGCCTGCATCAACAAAAATAAATTGTTTTGGTCATTTGTGTTCTTTTTTTATGCACCAAAATAAAGATTCCTAATTATGAAAACTTGGAAAGAGTTCATTTTTAGAGCACCCAAATTGAAATGTGTGTTGTTATTTTTATGCACCAAATAACAATTCCTAATTTAGAAAAACTTTGAAATGGTTCATTTTTAAGAGCACCAAAAATGAAGTGTTTATTTGTGTTCTTTTTTTGAAAGCACCAAATCAAGATTCCTATTTTAAGAAAGCTTTCAAATTGTTCATTTTTAGAGCACGAAAATAAAAATGTGTTTGTTTTAGGTTCTTTTTAAGCACTAAATGAAAGTTCCTAACTTTAAGAAAGCTTAAAAAATGTTCAGTTTAGAGAACTTAAAAATAAAGTGTGTTTGTTCTTTTTAATGCACCAAATAAATGAATTTATAACTTTAAAAAGTATGGAAACTATGAAGTTCTTTGACTGTTCGTCTTCCCTACAAAAAACATGTTAGTGGATTCTTGACCCTACATACCCAAGAATTAATACCTATCACACATTAAAAAACATGCATTCATTAGCCAATTTTTAAATTTTTTTTTGCAAATCTTGGACACAGGTTTGTCAGAGAAAAAGCATAGAAATCTTAGCAAGTGCGCCCTCTGTCATTAGTCAAATGTGCTAAAAAAGAGCAAGTGCACCCTCTGTCATTAGTAAGATGCACAAAAAAATATCAAGTGCATGGTTCTTAGTGTCAAATGAGCAAATTTTAGAGTCAAGTGCATGGTTTTCTTGATAGGAAATTGCAAAAAAATTTGGAACAGTGCGTGAATTTTTTTAAAAAGTGCTCTGAAAACCTGCAACTTCAATTCAAACTCATAGAAATGTTAGTATTTAGGAACACGGTCCCATCGAGCATGCTAAAATGTGTGAGGGGGGAAATCATAGATGCTAAACATTATAAACATACTTGAAATTAGAATCTAATCTATGATCAAGAACATTAATCTAAGATCTATTCCTACACTTACAAAATGCACAATTTAGAATGCTAAATTCAAGAACATGAAAATAAAGTACATAAACAACTAAATTCAGTAATAAAACTGTTACCCATCTCGTATCAGAGTATATTCGCAAGGATGTGGTTGCTTGTATCACTGCGAAGCCTCCATAGTTCGTTTGCAAAAGTGTGAAGAACGATGTCTTGGCTGGTTGATTGAAGGAATGTTGAAGGTCTATCAATGGTGTTTTGACATTACTTCGTTATTTGAATAGGTTGATTCTCTGATCCTTTTTTGTGAGGAAAGAGGTTTTTTATATAGAAAATGTGATTTGAAATGGACAATTAGGATTAAACAATGTTGAATCAAGATCAATGGTTGAGAGGTGTTGAGAGGATTTAGACATGAATAATTTGTGCAAAGTAGATTGCACAATTTGTCTAATTGAATAAATAGAATGAATGATCAGTGGGATTGAGGAATAGATTGATCAATCAGGGAATCGTAATTTGCTCAATAAAAAATAGATTTATTTGTTAGGATTATACTGAGAAATCAGGGTATCGTAATTTACTCAATCAGGAAAGTGTTGAGAAAGATTAATTAATTGATTTAATTGATTAGTTCATTTTGGAGTTGAACGTGCAAATCAAGTTTGACTTTTGCAAATAAAGTTGCATTGGTTTGATTTAATTTTTGATGATGTTTTGAATAGTTTGATTTAATTATTCAAATTTTGGAGGAAAAAATGAGTTAATTAAATTATTATGATTTAATAATTCAATCAACTCAAGGGAATAAAGTGATTTAGCGATGTAATTAAATAATTGGTGTTTATTTAATCAATCAAGAGGAATAATGTGAGATTAGGACTTCATTAAATAAATGTAATTTATTTAATTGGTCGAAATGATGAAACGTGAATTAATTAAATAATGTTGTTTTATTCAATTACTAGCAGAAATAGGGTTTTTAGGACTTTATTAAATAAATGGAATTTATTTAATTTTTCTAGAATGATGAAAAAGTGAATTAATTAAATAATGTCGTATTATTCAATTAATAGGGGAAATTAGGGTTTTTGATGCTTTTGATGTGAAATACAGTGATGTTTGATGATAATGATGTTGATGATGTGAAAATTTCGTTTATAGTGTGTGATAGGTGTTAGGTCAATTTTACATGTCTA
Source organism: Sequoia sempervirens (assembly GCA_007258455.2). Taxonomy (NCBI): domain Eukaryota; kingdom Viridiplantae; phylum Streptophyta; class Pinopsida; order Cupressales; family Cupressaceae; genus Sequoia; species Sequoia sempervirens. The sequence continues at coordinate 435,423,015 of VDFB02058242.1, read as the reverse complement.
CAGGTACTTATTACGTATAAGGGATATATTTAGGATATAATTTAAGATGCTGAATAATCAATGTTCATCTATTTAATGTTTGGTCACATAAATATTTTTCTATTAAGGACATTATAATAGACATATATATCTATATAATAATAAATAATTAATATCTATCTACCATGGTTGCAATACATGAGTGTGAGTATTATGTATATAAAATGATAAATAAGTATTATTTACCTATTGCATATATGTTACATTCATAGTATATCACCTATATATAAGGATAAACACTACACATAATAGTTACAATTAAATTTATAGGGATGCATACAATAATTGAAATCACAATGTTAATTATAGCATTAATATTAGTGTTAGAGGGGATATTATTATTAACAAATAATATAATTACTATCAAGTGTAATGATAGGATTTATGGGTTGATTTTTTTTCCCGCTTCTCAATTTTGAATTGCCTACATGCATGGTGGATGTGAATTTGGGGGTACCCCATAGCCCCCCTCCCCTGTCCTCTTCTGACTGAGTTCTTGCACCAAAACATGCTACTCCGACAACCTCGAGGGACCCTCCTGTGTTGTCTGCTATTGAAGAGCTTGTGCCTCCTATTCTAACTACTGAAGATGTGCCAATGATCTCTGTCACTCTGAAATCGAAGGGTTGGAAGAATGTGTTGCTTAAAGTCCAACAATAGATAAATCCCATCCTCTTTCGAAAGTGGTGATTTTTGCTTTTGGTACTGAAATCTCTATCCTTGAACCCACCAGTGATAGGATCGTTTCTTCCATGGAGAATGCGATGGTGGGGAAAATTTTCTCTTTTCACCCTACTCTAGATATGGTAAGAAGATGGTCGACTACTAAGTGGTGCCTCAAGGGAAGTGTGGAAGTTTGCGCCATGGCTGGTGGGCTATTCCTATTGAAATTCATGGCTACTAAAGATTTGCTATCTATGTAGATGCTGAAAATTATCACTAGGTCTATGACTTTATTAAAACCCCTTTTTCATCCTTGATAATTAAATAATCTTAATTATTTAATTATTATCTAATGTCGTAAAGTCTTCTATTAAATAATCTAAATTATTTAATTAATTCATTTTATCTTTCGATGTCCTCTTTTGATTAATTAATTAAATTGTTATTTATTTAATTATGTCACTAATATCTTTGATTTCTATAATTAAATAAATTTATATTTATTTAATTATTTGTCTTTTTCCACTATAATTAAATAATTATGTTAATTATTTAATTATTCACTTTTAGCTTTTTATGTCTCAAGTTAATTAAATTTTATTTAATTAAATGACTCATCTTTTCTCTCACTTTTTGAATTAAAATTATATTTAATCAAAAGGTTAATTTTCCTTTTCCTCTTGCATTTAAATAATGTTTTTGATTAAATTAGTAGAGAAGGGCCCTGATCCCATGGTTACAAAGCCAAAAACTCAAAAAAGGAAACAAGTTGGGAAAACAACACCAACCAATAGCAAGAAACAACAACGAGGGTGGCACGCAGGTCGATTATAAAAAACTGTAACCATATAACCAATATATACTTAATAAAAAATAGAGTATTGTTGTGCATATTTTGCACACACGCTCCACCAAAGGTAGAGACCCCCTTTTTTCGCTTTTTCCTTGCTCCTGTTGGCTTGGTCCCTTCTCGCTTGCTTCACCTTTTCCTTCATTTTTTGACTTTGGGGACAAGTTGCCTATGGATTTGGGATGTTTCCGTGATGCCTAAGTGAACTTCTAAGGTTTCATTAAGTTTTAAGAAGTTGCAAAAATTTCATTATGGGTTGCCATCTGTGAATTTATGTGTGTGGGTTGTCGTCCGCGGATTTCTATGTGCAGGTTGTCGACCGTGGGTTTCTGTGTGTGGGTCACCATCGACGAGTTTTCATGTGCGGGTTTTTGTGTGTGGAATGCCATTTTTTTACGACGTTGGACCCTACGACTTCCGCCTTCCAAATTTTTGCATTTCAAAAGAAGGGTACAAACTTTAAGTTTTCAACATCTAGGGCCCATAAAATGTATGTCTCCATAATCCTAAAGGGGTTTGAGCCAAATTTTCTAAGTTTTTAGACAATGCGAAAACTTCACTGTGGGAAGTCGTCTACAGGTTTTCGTGAGCAAAAGTTTGTTTGTGAAATGTTGTTGCTAATGGCTCTGGACCCTCCAACTTCCACATTCCAAATTTCCGCATTTCCCAAAATGAGTCACATCTTAAGGAAATATGTCTAGACACTCATTCTACCCCTTTTCCCACATGCTACAATTGAAAAATCTCAAATTTACTAAGTTTTGAGACTTTGCAAAAATTTCACTATGGGTTGCTGTCTGCGGAAGTTCGTCCATGGGTTTCCGTGTGCAGAAGTCAGTCTGTGGGTTTTCATGTGTGGGTTTTTGTTCATGATTTTTTGTGTGTGAAAGTCCATTTGCGGGTTTTCGTCTGAAGAAGTCTGTCTGCAGGTTTCCATGTGTGGGTTACCGTCCCCAAGTTTCCATGTGCGGAAGTCCATCCATGGGTTTCTGTGTGTAGAATGTCATTGCTAATGGTGTCGAACCCTACTGCTTCAGTGTTCCAAATTTTTTCATTTTTTGAAAGGGGTCAAATCATTGAGGAATAGGTCTAGGCACCCTTCTAATGTATCTTTCATGTGCTTAATTTGAAAACACTCAAAATTGGTAAGAGTTGTGGCTTTGCAGAACTTTTCATGTAGGAAACCACCTTGAGGATGCCATGGTCCCCAATGTTGATTTTACGGCACAAACTTGAGTCCCAAATATCAAAATGCTTAAGTCAAATGGACCACTACGGGTCTACCCCTACGGGCTGCCTCGTGTGGAAGTCCGTTCACCAAACGTTGTTCCCAATGGAAAAACAAGCATGGCTCCTGCATTTACAGATTCCACTTCCATTTTCACTGTAGGGGGTACAAAGTGTTTCCTTGAAAAAAAATTTGAGCCTTCAGGTCCATGTGGACCCACCAATATGGGTCTCCGTGATCTCTTTGTATGTGCCTTATGACGAGGCTATCACATCTTTCCACTACATGGGTCTCGCATGACTTATTTCCCAAAACAAAGCTTTGAGCCAACTAACAAAAATTCCAAGTTCAAATATATTTTGCAGGTCCACCCTAGTAGATCGTTGTCCATAGGAGATTGTTACTCCTCAGCCATTCTTAGTGGCTAAACCTTACCCTCTTCTCGCCTAGTAGCACCCAACCTCGCAGAACCCGTGTATCCCATTTCCACACTTCCCAAGTGATCAGGTCTCCAAAGTGAAATTGAGTAAAATGGAAAGTTTTTTGAAAAATGAAATTTTCTTGATGGACTATAAATTGATACATTTTAATATTCTAAATGAGGGAAATTTATCTTTTTTGGATATTTAAATCATGACATTTTATGACATAGGCGCTTTTAACGATGCTTGGAAGAATAATGGATCAATTCATTAAAATAACCAACATATGAAGATGTGTCAAGAGGGGAGATTATAATTCAAATTGCTAAGGTGGAGATGGGTTTACCTATGGATGCATTCCAGGAGGATGCTACCTAAACATCTAATTTCCAAAGCTCGGTTAAGAATCTATGCTAGGCAATACAATAGTTGGAGAAGTGCTTTTAAACAAGACAGCATGGGGGGTTGTTTTATTTTCTAGCAATGATGGGTTGTCCGCTAGGGCTGAGGAGAATTTTTTTGTTTCACATGGATGTAAATTTGTAAGAAGATTCACCTAATTAAATGGAGAGATGTTGGAAGTGTATCAACAAAAGGTAGACTTTACTAGTTTCTAGCTACAACATAAAGTAGCTAGAAGAAAAAATAGCTATAGGATGAAATAGACTACAAGAAAAAATAGCAAAAAGACATAATAGTCTATTTTATATTGTAAGATATTGGGGGTAGGTGAAACCATAAGCTATATTGAATCTGGGCCATTCATTGCAAATCAATCTTGGCCATTCATTTTGCTTTTGGAAAACTATAAATAGGGGCTTGCTCCTCATTTGTAGGTGGTGGTGAATTGTTTTAAGAGGAATTTTGAAGCAATATAAGGAAGCATTGCATTGAAGTGGGTGTTTTCTTTGAGCTTGTTCATTATGCATGCATGATTTAGCCTCCATGTTCATTTTATATTTGTTAGTTTCTTGAATGTCTTTAATGATGGTTGTTGTTACAATATTGGATGCACTTCCAACTCATGCTTTTTGTGGTTTATTGATGATGAATCAATTTGCAAAGCTAGTTTGAGCTATTTTATATGCTGCAATTAAGTTCAATTATATGTTCATGAGGTGAATTCACAATCTAAAAATCTGCAAAGACCCCTTGAAGATTGCACTAGTTTTGTGTAGCTGTAGGTTTCTCTTGGTCAAGCAAAACTTAGTTTTATGGGAGCTTATCTACTGTAGCATCCTCCATTGCTACTGTTCATTCATAGCTTAGATTTAAAAACTTCTCTCAACCCTTTCCTCTTTTGCTATTTCTTTTAAATATTTGTTATTTTAGGATTCTAAGCATCATAACCATGCTAAATCTGATGTTCAAACTGAGTTTCAATGTGTTGTTTTGAGTGAGCAGCCATTGTTCATTCATTTTCAGAACCTTGAAACTGAATTTGCATACCCAAAATCCCATGCTTTGTGAACCATAAAGACCTCCTTGTGATTACTAAAAAATCACATCAACCAATTGAACTATTCCAAGCATTTTCATAACCTGACACCCAAGAGACCTTGGGATATTTTTGAAAATTTGTTTGTAGGAATTATCTTTCAAGAGAGATAGATCATTTATGTTCTATCTATGTTGAGAGGTGCAAAAATAACCATCAACAGAACTGGCGCTAGAAGAAGGGCATGGCTAAGCACAAAGCTACAAATCTAGAAGTTGAAAGTAACTTCAATTAAAATCTAAGATAGATAGATCTCATCTTAGGAAGATTTTTTTTTTAAATCAGAAATTTGAAGACAAACAAGCTCTGAGCTGAGATGGAGCAGCAACTTCAAGTCAACATCACTCAGTTGCAAGAAGATTTGAGTAGGAGATTGAAGGATTCATTGCACCACTTTTCCTTGGTAGACAGATGTAGGATTCATGACACTTATAGACATAATGAATTAGAGTGTCTAACCTTCTTGGACAGGGTTGAAAAGGATTTGCAAGGAGAAATATTATTTTGGGACATACATCAACCACTAGCTCTCATCAATCCTAAAGAAGAACTTATGGATGTTGTAACCAAAGTATTTGAGGAGCTGATCCAAGAAAAGCTAAGCAGTGAAGATGGACTAAAACTAGAAGAAGTACTAATGTTTGGGTGGTTGAGGGTCCATAATGCACCTCATTCAGAACTAAATTTCCCTTCATGTGTAGACATTATTGATCAAGATAGGGGCTACTTGAACAAGATAGAACAACCAACCAACAATGAGGAGAAGTCATCTATTGAGGAAGAGGAACAACTAGCATTCAAAAGGAAACATGCAGAAGATGAATAAAAAAAATTTGCAATAGTATATGTTGGGACGACCAACATAGACGCTGAAAACTAGAAAGAGGAGGTGGTTGAAACTCTTGGGGCAGTAGAGAATAGTGATGAAATTTTAAGTGAAATGGGAATAGAAGACCTCTTCTCAATGGATGAAGGAAATAATGCCTTTGAAAAGGAAGATCTAGAGGAGTGGGAACAACCACAAGCAGAGGCAATCCACCATCAAACTTCCTCCCAAAGCATTGATGAAGACCTAATATTAGAGAGGTATAATGAACTTATCTCGAGGATCATGAGAGACAAGGAAAAATTATGATATTAGATAGATTTGGAGGTATTGTTGATGTCGAGTTGGTGTAAGCTTCATGACTTTGCACATTTGGAGTTCACATGTGAGTTGTGTCAAGAGGCCATTAGGCATGTAAAAGAACAAGTGGAGCAACCCAATGCAAGGCCTTTTGTTGTTCCTTCAATAAGTGAACTAGAGGTCAAAGAACATGATTCAAGAGGTAGTCTAGTTGAATGCAACTCACAAGAGGATTTGGAGACAACAATGGAAGAAGAAAAATGCAGTCTCAAACCTCCAAATTATGAAGTAGATCAAATGAGGGAGCCTTCCATCAACCATCAAGAGTCCTCCCCTCTCACGGGTGATCTACACAGGATTGATGATAAACTCCATGAGGAATTATTAGAGGGAGATCACATGGCATATTTTGATCTCCTTGATGAGCTAGTGTCACTTGTTGATTTCTTCCCACTTGGAGTTGTGCCGCAGAGGTACAATGACACTGAGAAAGATTACATTTTAGAGGTTGGTAGTGATGAAGAATATCACCCAAACCTTTGGATGGTGAAACATTAGAGTTCCCAAATTGGGAAGAGGATACCATTTCCATTTATAACAATAGTGAACAAGAGGAAACAAGTAAATATCTTGGTGAGCCACATGAATTGCAAAGAGAAGAAGACCAAGGCATGGATGTCTTGCACGCTGACCACAAAGGTGATATACTCTTCTAGCCACAATTTGTGATGAGGAGTCTTTCCACCATGTATATTACTGATTCTCCTACATATTCCAAGGATTGTAGTAGAAAAGATTTGTCCATGTCATATTTTTATGACATGAACCATAAACAAATTGAGATCAACATAAGGGAAATTAGAAAGGACATGTTATCTTTTGAAAATAACAACTCAATGGATGCAAGGACTGTAAATGATTAGCATGATAGCATGTATCTACTTGAGGAGCAACCAGTGGAGGTTGTGGATCTCACTGGGAGCTTGGAAGATGGGTTGTATAAATAATTTTCCTAGCCTTATGCAAACTCAGAATCAGGTAGAAGGTTCATTGAATTTGAAAATTTTGAAATTTCACAGTGTCTACTACCTGTTCAATTTGATTATGGTATAAAGATCTACAATGTGAGTGGGATGTTACATCATCCATTGTGCCCACCAGAGGTTTCCCATGCCATAACGAATGATGCCATGCATGCTCTAGACCTTCCAATATGGCTACCATCGCACGATGACATACATGTTTTATCTTTCCCTGCTCTTATGGATGTTCATACTTTTTATTTTGATTATGGGAATGAGGGAAGGAAAACTTTTTTATGGATTGGTCATGGGCTTCAAAAGAATCTCCTTAGTTGTTGGTTTTTCCTAAATGTGTTATTGAATTTGAGTGCTAAGACATAAAGTCTTATCTTTTTGAATATAAGGATGAATTTGCATCGCTTAGAACTATAACGATTGCCCTGTTGCTTGTGCATGCATTATGAAATCCTACTGGAATGGGTGTCAGTTCACCTTGTCTGAACTTGGCTCACTATGAATCTGATTGTATATAGTTTGTTTTGAGTAGTGTAGGTCTCGTTGTACATAGTTTCACTCTCTTTCTTTCATTAGATTAGTTGGTGTGTTGTAGATTAGGTTGCTTTAGATTAGTTTCTATTTGGTTTGGCCTTGCTTTCCAACTTTGGTTAGTTTAGGTGTTTTCTCTAGGTTGGTTTTCTTTTTGTTTGCTTTTGCTTCACTACTTTGCTCATGGTCCCCTCATTTTATACTGAATGTATTTGTAAGCACAATGATTATTTTTTTTATTTGGGCTTGTTCTACGTATTTCCTTGAAAAACTTCAATCAAGTTTTCAGAGTGGACGGTGAAGGTCTTATGTTAGTGTCAAGTGAATTGGATGTTTTATTGAAAGAGGATAAGTTGTTGGTTGATTTGATTCTGACGTATTCTAAAATCTCATATCTCTCACACACTTTAAGAATCTGGAGGTTGCTGTAGGCTCCTTTTGAAATTTAAGTTAAGTGAAAAATCTAAAATTTTGCTTTAGCACCATTGTGATTCTTAGCCCTGAGTGCAAGCTTCACTACTTGTTGGTTGAAATGAAAAGAAGAGAAAAGAAAAAATAAAAAAAATGAACAAAAGAGAAGAAATAAAAATAGTGAAAATCAAAAGAAAGAAAACTCAACTTTTAGGAGGATTCAAATAACTCTACCAAGGCTATAGATGCCTGGTTGGTAGTAGAGAAATGTTTGAGAGAATCACAATGACAACCTCGTCGGGGCTATGGATGCCTAACTAGTAGCGAGGCAATGTATAAGATTCTTTTGAAGTTAGAATCAATCATGTAGCTTAACTTTATGGAGCTTAGGTTCTTGTAGTGACTTAAGGAGGGAAATGGATACATTTGCACACACTTGGATTTTTAGCATACAAAAGGTTGGATTGACTAGTGGTTTTCATCCTTTGGTCAAGTGTTCAGTTTGTTTGGTGTAGTGTGAAGGTCAGAACCAGAGATTCTAGGTTCGTGATTCCAGTTTTTCTTTGAAATTCTCAAGACCATTTCCCCAGTTGATTTGCCATTTGTTCTGCATATTTTTCACATATGCCCCATTGAAGGCAGGGAACCCCTTTTTTTCACTTTTTCCTTGCTCTTGCTAGCTTTGTCTCTTCTTGCTTGCTTCACTTTTTCCTTGATTTTTTGACTTTGGGGACAAGTTTCCTATGGATTTGGGATGTTTCCATGATGCATAAGTGAACTGCCAAGGTTTCATTAAGTTTTAAGAAGTTGTGGAAATTTCATTGCAAGTTGTCGTCTGCAGGTTTTTGTGTGTGGGTTATCATTCACGGGTTTTCGTGTATAGGTTTCCATCCATAGGTTTCTATGTATGGGTTTCCGTCTACAGGTTTCCATGTGTGGGTCGCCATCCACGGGTTTTTGTGTGTGGAATGTCGTTCTTTTATGATGCAGGACCCTAAGACTTCCACCTTCCAAATTTCTGCATTTCAAAAAAAGGGTACAAAATTTAAGTTTTCAACATCTAGGGCCCATAGAATGCATGTCTCCATAATCCTAAAGGGGTTTGAGCCAAATTTGCTAAGTGTTTAGATATTGCAGAAATGTCACTGTGGGAAGCTGTCCATAGGTTTCCATACACGGAAGTCCATTTGTCAAATGTCGTTGCTAACGGCTCTAGACCCTCCAACTTCCACATTCTAAATTTCTACATTTCTCAAAATGAGTCAAATCTTAAGGAAATATGTCTAGACATTCATTCTACCCCTTTTCCCACATGCTAAAATTAAAAAATATTAAATTTACTAAGTTTTGTGACTTTGCAGAAATTTCATTGTAGGTTGTTGTCTATGGAAGTCCGTCTGCAGGTTTTTCGTGTGCGAAAGTCCTTCTGCAGGTTTCCATGTACAAAAATCCATCCACGGGTTTCCATGTGTGGGTTTTTGTCTGTGAGTTTTCATGTGTGGAAGTTTGTGTGTGGAAGTCCATCCACAGGTTTCCATGTGTGGGTTTCCATCTGCAGGTTTCCGTGTGCAAAAGTTCATCTGCAGGTTTCCATGTGCAAAATTTCATCTGTGGTTTTCCGTGTGTGGAATGTCATTGCTAACTGTGTCGAACCTTATGACTTTCGCGTTCGAAATTTCTGAATTTTTCGAAAGGGGTCAAATCATTGAGGAATAGGTCTAGGCACCCTTCTAATGCATCTTTCATGTGCTTAATTTGAAAAAACTCAAAATTGGTAAGAGTTGTGGCTTTGCAAAACTTTTCATGCGGGAAGCCACCTTGCAAATGCCATGGTCCCCAATGTTGTTTTTACGATGCAAAATTTTCCAGCTTCCCACCTCGCTGTATCTGCATCTCATGCTTTCATGAGTCAAGCACTTGAGTCCCAAAAAAATAAATCCATAAGTCAAATGGACCACTACAGGTTTGGCCCTGTGGGCTACCTCATGTGGAAGTTTGTTCACCAAATGCCATTTCCAATGGAAAAACAAGCACGACCCCTGCATTTGCAGATTTTGCTTCCATTTTCATTGTAGGGGGTAAAAGTGTTTCACTGACAAAATGTTTGAGTCTTTAGGTCCCCGCGAACCCACCCATGTGGGTCTCCATGCTCTCTTTTCCTATGCCTTATAGTGAGACTATCACGTCTTTCCACTACATGGGTCTCGTATGCCTTATTTCCCAAAACAAACCTTTGAGCCAATTAATGAAAATTCCAAGTTCAAACATATTTTGTGGGTCCGCCCTAACATACCACTGTCTGTGGGAGATTGTTACTCCTCGGCCATTCTTAGTGGTTAAACCTTACCCTTTTCTCGCCTAGCAGCACCATACCTCGTGGACCCCATGTATCCCATTTCCACACTTCCCAAGTGATCAGGTCTCCAAAGTGAAACTGGGTAAAATAGAAAGTTTCCAAAAATGGAAAGTTTTTTGAAACATGAATTTTTTTTGATGGACTATAAATTGATACATTTTAATATTCTAAATGAGGGAAATTTATCATTTTTGGAGATTTAAATCATGATATTTTATGACACTGGTACTTTTAATGATACTTGGAAGAATAATGGATCAATTCATTAAAAGAACTAACATATGAAGACATGTCAAGAGGGGAGATTTTAATTAAAATTACCAAGGTGGAGATGGGTTTACCTATGGATGCACGCCAAGAGGATGCTACCTGAACATCTAATTACCAAAGCCTGCTTAAGAATTTGTGTTGGGAAATACAACAGCTAGAGAAGTGCTTTCAAACAAGACAACACGAGGGCTATTTTATTTTCTACCAATGAAGGGTTGTTCGCCAGGGCTAAGGAGAATGTTTCTATTTCCCATGGATGTAAATCTACAAGAAGATTCACCTAATTAAATGAAGAGATGTTGGAAGTGTATCAACAAAAGTAGAATTTACTAGTTTCCAGCTACAACATAAAGCAGCTAGAAGAAAAAATAGACTATAAGACAAAATAGAGAAAATACATAATATTCTATTTTATATTGTAAGATATTGGGGGTAGGTGAAACCATAAGCTATATTGAATCTGGGCCATTCATTGCAAATCAATCTTGTCCATTCATTTTGATTTTGGAAAACTGTAAATAGGGGCTTGCTCCTCATTTGTAGGTGGTGGTGAATTGTTGTAAGAGGAATTTTGAAGCAATATAAGGAAGAATTGCATTGAAGTGGTTGTTTTCTTTGAGCTTGTTCATTATGCATGCATGCTTAAGTCTCCATGTTCATTTTTTGTTTGCTAGTTTCTTGAATGTCTTTAATGGTGGTTGTTGTTACAGTATTGGATGCACTTCCAACTCATGTTTTTTGTAGTTTATTGATGATAAATCACTTTTCAAATATATTCTGAGCTATTTCATATGCTACAATTAAGTTCAATTGTATGTTCATTAGGTGAATGCACAATCTGAAAATTTGCAAAGACCCCTTGAAGATTACACTAGTTTTGTGTAGTTGTAGGTTTCTCTTGGTCAAGAAAAAATTAGTTTTATGGGAGTCTGTCTATTGTAACATCATGCATTGATATTGTTCATTCATAGATTAGATTAAGAAACTTCTCTCAACCCTTTCCTCTTTTTCTATTCTTTTAAATATTTGTAAGTTTAGGATTCCAAGCATCATTACCATGCTAAATCTAATGTACAAACTAAGTTTCAATGTGTTGTTTTGAGTGAGAAGTCATTGTTCATTCATTTCCAGAACCTTGAAATTTCATTTTTAGACCCAAACTCCCATGCTTTGTGAATCATAAATACCTCCTTGTGATTACCAACAAATCACATCAACCAATTGAACTATTCCAAGAATTTTCATGATCTGACACCTAAGAGACCTTGGGATATTTTCTGCAACTTGTTTGTAGGAATTATCTTTCAAGAGAGATAGATCATTAATGCTCTATATGTGTTGAGAGGTACAAAAGCACCCATCAACAAGTACTAATACTAAAGCAGCTGATACAATGAAGACCATTAATAAGGTTCACTAGAGTCTAGCAGGTTCTCAACCATAATAAAGCCATATTAAAATATGAGTCCAAAGTATTAAAATAGAGAGCCAAAAAATTTAAAGTACCCATAACCAGAAGAAGGAAAGAGCCATTAATTGTATTTAGTAATCAAGTCCCAGTTCTCTCCAATTTGGGAGAAATAATCCCTCCAGTTAGGTCTCTCATCTTTGGCCTGTACCTTCATTTCATCAATCTTTCCCATCTTTTTAAGCTTTATTCTAATCTTGGTTTGGCTCGAGACAACACCAACCATAGCCCTGCTCATGAGACCATTAATTAATCTCATCAAAGTAATAATGGATTTTTCCATATCATCCATTTGGACCTGCATGTAATTCAACCCACTTTTAAGAAAGTCAGTGTTAGGATCATTAACAGTGTTAGTATCTTAAGCATTGTTCTTAGTTTCAGGAACTTTCAATATTTCATTCCTTGGCTTTTCTTCAATCTCATCATCTTCCTCCACTTCTTCCTCTCCCATATTGTAAGTTTTCTCTTTGAAGTCCATGTCCTCACTATCTTCATCGACATGAGCCTCAAACTCTTCAACCTCCAAATCTTCCTTCTCTTGAAATGTGGATTTATGTTTACCCTTTTTTCCTAGGAAGCAACCTTTTCTAGGTGAGCAGATCTACGACCTCCACTTCCTAGACTCAACTTCCTTTCCTCCAAGTCCTTCATTTCAAATCCTTCTTTATCTTCTTATATAGTGATAACCACATTCTATTTTTTTAGATATTTTTTCAATTTCTTGGAATTAGGAGGTTCAAGGAGTAGCAAAGAATGCTTGCACTTTTCAAGAGTAGCTTTTACCAGTTCAAGATTGAGGGAATTTTTAGAAAGAGTCTTCTTACCCCTAGGGGTAGAAGGAGTGGATTTTTTAGCACCAGAGTAAGAGACTTTCATAGGGTGATTCTTAAAAATTTCAAATTTTGGGGTGGGGGCCTAGGGTTGGGATCATGAATGGGGTTAGCCACCGTAAGGGGTTCAACATTTTTCCTAGCATTTTGATCCTAAATTTCCTGTCTAGTAGCTAAAGGATTACCATGAGGATTCAGAGCAAGGGAATGTTTATAAAGAGTGAGCATAAGTCCTTGGTTCAAAGGAGGGTTCACACTAGATTTTCTATGTTTTTTTCGAGAGAGGAGAGCAGATAAAAAGGAAAATTTAAATGTTTGTTGTGATGGATGTGATTCAATAGAGGAAAGTGATATGCATGTACAGTCATATATCTACCTTCAAGAGTAAAATATCTCATCACAAACATACTGACTAGAGCATAGGGTGATGAGAATTTGAGCTGGGCATACCCATTTTAAAACCAAGTGAGATTCTCGTCCTCATGGAGGAAATTATTGAAAAATGACTGGTAGTTAGCTTCTCTCTTCTTCACAACCTTTTTTCCCTAGTTTTGCAGACCCGTCGCCTTCGCTATGAACTGAGCAATCACCTAGAATCTAGAAACCCCTTTAGCAACTTTCCCCTTTCTCCATGAGTTGGTAAATTGCACTATGAGACTCTCATTGTACCCTTTCATGGATTCGAAGAAGGGAACCATTCCCGCTTGACTGAACAACCTCTAAAGATTAGAATATTTCCTTAGATCTTGGCAATTCGAGGGTTCAGTTCACTTTCTAGGCCCACCCATTTTAAAGCACTGTAAGCTTTTAGGATTAACCTTTCGTGGAAATTTACTCATAACACCACTACACCCTGACAACCTTCTAAACTTGTAGAGCACACTATTACTTGTGTTTTAAAAATAATCTCTTTCAAAAATGAAGTTCGAGAACTTTCTTAAAGAGATGGTTGTTATCCCATTTCCCTGGGAAAAAAGTTCATTATTATCACTACAAGAAATAAATGAGTCTTGATTATTCATAGCAAGCTAATCTTCAATTTGGAGGTTAGATTTGACATTAGGCACTTTGTTACACTTGGATTTGACACTAGCCTTTTCCTTGATTTTAACCATGTGATACATTATATTCTTGGGAATGAAATAATAATTGCCTTTCTCACCTGAGGATATCTTCATACTCCTAGTTGTACCAAAATTATCATCATTATACTAAGAGCCCTTTATGAAACAAGATCACATAATCCTCCTATGTCAATCCTTTTTCTCAACTTTATAAGTTAAACACATTATCATATTTGTCTTTTAGCACTTTTTCTTTCAATGACAAACACAATTGGTTGTACTCCCATCAGGTCCACCTATTGCACTTAAGTGCCTCATTGGTTGCACAATCAGTAGAGAGATTACCTTCCATATACACATGTTGGATTCAAAAATGAGTAAATAATTTTATTAGGAGCATGCAATTGTCAATGATATCTTTTAATTCCCAAAGAGTCATTGCACAACCATTCAAGATGTCCACAATTATTTTGGAGTCTCCTTCCAGAATTAGCTTTTTAAAGCCACAGTCTCTTAGTGTCTTTATTCCACCCCAAACAACCATAGCCTCAACTTTATTATTGGTACAAACACCCAGTTTAACACCATAGCCCATAATGCAATCACCCAGATGGTTTCTCAATAGTCTTACCGCCCCTACAATGCCAGGATTCCCTTTTGAGCACCCATGAAATTTGCATTTGATCCATTCCCTTTTAGGAGGGGCCCAAACAGTAGCCTTCCTATCCAAAAACATGGACCAATTGAGATTAGTGAGGTCCTTCTTTATTCACCATATTTTCTTGATTCTCAATTCTTTATAGGTCAGCCAAAATTTTGAGTAGTTGTATCCTCCAACTTCCATATTTTCCTATATTTGGGCCTTTATGATCATGTAAACCTTGTAGCTGCTTCTCTCTGCCTCCCTAAAAATCCTATTATTTTTTTCTTTCCCGATTCCCTAGGTTATGAATGGGGGGGCTTGATTCCAGAGATCCACTATAACCTTATGGGAAAAAGGATAGTTGGACTAGCTTTCAACAAATATCTTCATAGTAGGGAGAAACACCCAATTAGTGAACAACAATGGGAGGAAGAATGACCACACTTCTCTAGAGTACTAACAATGGAAGAATAGGTACATTATAGACTCTTCTTCCTGCTTACAGAGGATATATCTATTTACAAGTTGAAAACTCCTCCTCACAAGGTTATCAATAGTTAGGATTCTTCCATGTGAAGTAGCCCACTAGAAATAGTTGAATTTTGGAGTAAGGTTTTTTATCCACACCTTGTCCCAGTGAAGGTCTCTACAGTTGGTAAGAGGTTTCTCTAGTTCCTTATAAGCATTTTTGACTGAGAAGTAGCTAGAAGAGTTCCCCTTCCACAACCATTCATCTTTCCTTTCTTTAGAGAACCAAGTCATCTCCCCAATGAGGCCATGTAACCTTTGTAGAATCGACTCCCAATTAAGTTGTCTTTGAACTCTCAAGTTGGCACTCTTGAGTAGCCTATTAAATTCCTTCCATTTAGGTTCATCAATCTCCCAATTGATGTATTCTTCCACCTTTTTACCACAAATTCTTGTCAGCCTTTGTTTGAGGGGGTTGAATCCTTCTAAGGAAGAGAGAGGGGAATCTGTAAACCAAGGGTCTTTCCAAAAATTAGTGTCTTTTCCATTGCCTATCCTCTTTCTCCCACCCAATTTGAGCACATTTTTTATTTTAATAAGATGGTTCCAAAAAGCTGACCCATATGGTAGGTCAATGGCAGAGAGGAAACATCTCGGGTCTCTGTTCTTAAGATATTTAGCTTGGAAAATCTTAACCCAACCCTTAGACCCTTCTAAGAGATTCCATCCCATCTTAGCAGTAAGGGATTTGTTGAAGAGTTTTAATCTCCTTATCCCCAAACCTCCAACACTTTTAGGAGTACAAACTTTCTCCCAACATACCAAAGCCATTCTTTTTTTCTCTTCAGTTCCAGACCACATGAATCTTCTTTGAATCTATTCTATTTTTTCCCCAATGAAAGCCAAGATTTTAAAGAGAGACAAATAGTAAAATGGGATATTCTGTAGAGAAGATTTTAGTAATTGTATCTTCCTATCTAGACTTAAAATTTTACCTTTCCACCCTACCAACCTTTTTTGTACTCTATTAGATGATTCCAGTAATGATTATCCAATTTTCTTGAAATTAGAAGTAGCCCAAGGTAACCTACAGGTAGAGTAGCTTCTTGACAACCCAAGATCCTCACCACTCTTTCCTTCACCAATTGGTCAACATTGAAGAAGTATATCTTGCTTTTATCATAATTAATAGTTGACCAGAGACAGAAGCATAGTCATTTAAAATAGATTTCCATTGGCTAGCTTTCCTAATAGAGGCTTCACCAAACATGATAGTGTCATCAAAAAACTGTTGGTGAGAGTCAAATAGGAGAGACAAAGTAGCTTTAACTCCTCTGAGGACTTTAGAGTCAATTATCTTTTTGATGTTCCTTCCAAGGACCTCAACAACAATTATAAACAAATAGGGGGAGAGGGGGTCTCCTTGCCTTAGACCATGACTACAAGAGAAAAAACCTTGGGGGACATCATTAAAAAGAATCGAGCACATAGGGGTGGTAACACAAGCAATTAATAACTTAATAAATTTTCCCCCAAACCAAAATTTCCTTAGAACAACAAAATGAAACAGCTAGGAGACTCTATCATAAGCCTTATAAATGCCAATTTTCAAGGTCATCCCTGAGTTTTTACTAAGATCCATTAAGTAAAGGATTTAGTGGGTAGTAATAATAGCATATAAAATGTTTCTTCCTTGGAAAAATCCTTTCTGGTTTGGGGCAATTATTTTTCTTAATGCAACTTTTAGTTTGAACACAAGTAACTTGAAGAAAATTTAATAGACAGTGTTGTAGAGGCTAATAGGTCTAAATTTGTTAATAGAAGAGGCTTCTTCTTCCTTGGGGATAAGGGAAATAAAGATGGCATTCAATTGATTTAAGAGCCTTCTTGATCTAAAAAAATCTCTAGTAGCATTGAATAAGTTAGTTTTGATAATATCCCAATATGTCTGAAAAAAGGCAGGAGAGAACCCATTGGGTCTCGGGGCTTTATAAGCCCCAAAGGAGAAAATAGCATGTTTAACTTCCTCCATAGAAACAAAATTAGTCATAATATTAAGGTATTTTTCACTTATAACTTTTGGAATTACTTCAAGGAAATCATCATATACCTGATTAGCAACATCTTGAGCATTCTGGAAGGAGGAAAAGAAATTAACAACTTCCTCAACTATTTATTTTTTAGTCATCACCATGGAGCCATCTGCTTTCTTAAGAATTATTATCCTATTCCTTCTTCTATGTTTCATGGTGGATTGGTGGAATAATTTGGTGTTGTGATCTCCCTCAGTAATCCATTGGACATGAGACTTTTGCTTCTAGAAAAATCTCCTCTTGTTTGTTGACCTTAAACCATTGAGATCTAAGATTACGTTCATGAGTGCAAATCTCATCATCCACAAGGCCAACTTCCATTTTATCCTATACTTCCTTTAAGTTATTTCCTAGGGATTTTTTAATTTCAAATATATCACCAAAGGTAACTTTATTCCATCCTTTCACTCTTTGCTTGACTCTTCTTAGCTTCTCAACCAAGCAGAACATAGGGGTGCCTCCCATAGGCTCCTCCCACCAATTTTTGATTAACGCCTCAAAATTAGGATGGAGACTCCACATTATTTCAAATCTAAATGGGAAAGGGCCTTATTGTGATCTACATTTCTTTTTAACACAATAGCATTATGGTCTAATCCAGATCTAGGGAGAGCAAAGAGAGAGATATTGGGAGATGTTCTAATTAGACGAAATAAGAAACCTATCTAGCTTCACCTAAATCAATTGATTTCCAAGCCTTCTATTGGACCATGTGAATTTGGAGCCCAATAGAGGAATATAAAAAATCCTAGCATAATTTAAGAATCTAGCCAACTCCATCATAACCTAACATTTAAATAATGTTTCCATTATCTGAAAATGCAATTTCCCTCTCAAACTAAAGTGATTTTTATAAAATCAGTCAATTTCCTCATTCTTCCATCATTCTCGTTTATATCTTATCTCATCTCGTCTAATTTCATCCATTGATCAAAATAAAAATAATTTAATCTCGATTGTCCATTTTGCATTCAGCTCTCTATAAAAGGATGTTGTCACTATCATTTTTCAAGATCCAGAGAATATATATGTTGTTGTGTTATTGAGAATAAACTTCGATATTTTTCTTTGTCTTAATCATAGGATTGTTAGTGCATACTTATAATCCGAGGGAATTAATTACTTACAACAAAATGGAGAAGGGATACGAAGTTCAAAAAATGGACACATGAATCTAGTAATATTGTTTTATTTTATGTTTCCTTTGTTCTTCGTAGTTGATTAGGGTTTTTGTGTTTAATGGTTTTAATACCTTAATATTGAAATCTTAAATTCTTGATCGCAATTTGTTCTCTCTTTGGGCCCTTGGGTTTATAGGAAACATAGCCTATCGTTGTGTCGTTGGAAACCTGGCTTTGACCCTGCTATTGATCTCAACAAATCTGCACTTGTTTGGGTTCGTCTTCTAGGATTTCCATTGGAATATTGGGATGAACCTATGTTCCAATGCATTGGTGATTTGATGGGTCACTTCAATACATCGAAGACCATCACCAAAATAAAATTCAGGTTAGTTTTTACTTGGTTTTGTGTTAATATTGATATTAAAAAGTCTTTACCCAACTCTGTGATGCTAAGCTCCAAATTTGTGTCTTGGAATCAACAAATTTTCTATGAAAATACTATGGTTTATTGTCAAAAATGTGCTAAACTTGGGCATCTTATTTCATACTGTAAGTCCATTGTAAAACAAAACCCTGGTTCTAGTGAACCCCTAGTGGATGACCTCACAAAAAACTATCCTTTCAAGTATGATATCCTTAAAATCATTGAATCCTCGACCCAATTAGGGCCTTTTGTTTCGATGGCCCCTATGGTTTCATTGGCGGAGATGGTTTTTTTTTACCCTGCCTTAGAGCTGTGTATTATTTCTCCTAGAAAATTTTTGTTGGACAAGTATTTTCCAATGTTACATTGTGTTTCGGCGGCCCCTAAGGTTCCATTGGTGAATATGGTGAGTGTTCTACCCCCTAACCATTATTTGATTAAGGATGTAGAAGAGGGAGAAATACTGAGAGTGGTCGTTGATGGGAAAGCCTCTAGATCTAGATAGATAGATATAGTTTCCCTGTCACAAGACCAAACCAATGAAAAAGAAGGTTAGACAACTCCAAAGAAGAAAGGTAAAAAAAAGAAAGAAAATGTGGGGGGAATCTAAACCTAGATGACCCAAACAATGACAAACCAAAAATAGGGAGATAATGAAAGAGATTGCTATTGGAAAATAGAGGACATTGGAAGTGTCCTCTAAGAAAGTGTCTAAATGAAAGTCCTATCCTAGAATGTGAGAGGGCTAAATAGTCCCCACAAATAGTTGGCTCTAAAGAATTATGTGTGGGAACACACGATAGATGTATTATTGTTATAAGAAATTAAAATGAAAAAAAAACAAACTTTGAACAAATAGCTAGGTAGATTTGGTCGAATGCTCATTTTTCCTATAGTGATGTGGATAGGGCTTTAGGTAGTCTGTTTGTGATGTGGGATCCCAATAAAATAAGAGGTACTAAAATATTCCAAAGAAATAATAGTGTGGGAATCCATTTCTCTCACTCTAGTTTTTATTGGTTTCTAATTAACATCTATGCCCCCAATATAAGGAATGTGAGGAAATCCCTTCAATAGGATCTCACTGACTGGATACAAAATAATAGGGGGGCCCATTGGTTCGTGGCAGGGGACTTAAACTCTCCTTTATAACCTTTGGAAAAGAGTGGGGAACTAACATACTATTCTGATAGTATAGTTTACTTAGCTGATTTTTTAAGTAATATGGGGCTGGTGGACATTGACTTACATGGCCAAGATTTTACTTGGACTAATACGTGAATGGGGGATAGTCTAATCCAGGTCAGACTTGACATATTCATTTTCTCTCCTAATTGGATGACCTTACTTAACTCTAATCTACTAGTGTTTCCTTGAACTGTCTTGAAACATAACCCTCTACTAGTGGTCATGAATGATCACTTTGTTGTTGGTCCTTTTCCCTTTAAGTTTGAGATCATGTGGAATTCCCACCCAGACTTCAAGATTAAAATTTCTGATTGGTGGAATGTCCTGTACATGGATCCCCCATGTTTAGGTTATTCCATAAACTCAAGTATATCAAAAACATGGTTAAATGTTGGAACAAGAGGGTGTTTGGAGATGTTTTCCATTAGAAAAGAGTGATCTTTAATAATCTTAGGATGACAACAAAAAGGATGGAGGAGGGAGATGTTAGTCTACTGACTTTCCAATAGGAAAAGGAACCGGTTAAAAAAGATGAAAGATGATTTAGGAGTTGAAGTTACTACCCCTACCCAGATTGGTCTATTGGACATTGGTTATTTCCAACGTTCCTTATCTGAGCCTATTGTGGCTCCTAATTCTGCTTTGGATGACCTGCTACTAGACTCCCTTCCTACTTCTCTATCTCATGAGGATAATGATAATATACTTGGTGCTATCACTTCAGAGGAATTCAAGGTGGTTGTGTTTAGTTTGGGTGCCTACAAGGCTCCAGGACCTTATCGATACCCACTTACTTTCTTCCAAGTATTTTGGGACATTGTTGGAGAGGACTTAATTCTTACGGCCGAGGAATTTTTCAAGTCTGGAAAACTGCTCAAATAGCTAAATCACACCTTCCTAGCTCTTATTCCAAAAAATTATGAGCCACTAACCATGGCCGACTTTTGACCCATCAGCCTATGTAATAAAATTTATAAGATCTCCAAAATTTTGGTGAACCGCTTGAAAGCTTTCCTAGAAAAAATGATTATTCCAAGCCAAAAAGGCTTTGTCTTAGGTCATCATATCATTCATGCTACTATAGCCACTCAAAAAAAATTGCACTCCATGGATAGATGTAATAGTGCTAGTATGGATTTTAAGCTAAACATCTCAAAATCTTATGAAAAAGTCTTATGGAGTTTTCTGCCCAAAGTTTTAGCTAAGATTTGCTTCAATCAGAGTGTGATTAATCTCATTTTTGAATGCACTACAACTGTGAAATATTATGTTTTGGTCAATGAGGTTCCCCATGGGTTCTTTAATGCCAAGAGAGGTATAAGACAGGGTGATCCTCTATCTCTATACTTGTTCATAATGGTTGTCGATGTTCGAAATAGTAATTTTGCTAGAATGATGATGGAGGGCTCTATTAAGGGAGTTAAACCTTCCACAACCTTGGAACTGGTTGTAATACAATAGTTTATCGATGATACCATCTTGTTCAAAAAATATTTGGTTGTGGAAGCAAGAAAATGGAAAAATTTCCTTAATAACTATGTTGCTTGTTTGGGCTAGTGTATAAATTACAACAAGAGCATGATTTATTTCTTTAACAACACTCTTGTTCTACAGGACATAGTGATTGTTGTTCTAGGTTGTGTGAGTGCCTCCCTTCCTTCTATGTACCTGGGTCTCCCTCTTATTGTTAAAGAAGTTACTCCCACCTTCTAGAATTTTATCCTTGAGAGAGTTCAAAGGAAACTGGCTAGGTGGAAAGGCTCAATCCTCAGTCTTGTTGGTAAGATGCAACTCCTTACTGCTGCCCTTTAAGGGATCTTGATTTATTGCCTAACTATATTCAAAATTCCTAGATATGTAGCAAAAAAATTTGAAAAAATCCAAAGGAACTTCCTCTAGTCTGGTACAGAGGAGAAAAAGAAGTTGGCTCTGATTATTTGGGACAAGGTCTACCTTCCTAAATCTAGTGGGGGCCTAGGTATAAGGAAAATCCAACCTACCAACAAAGATTTGCTTGCAAAAGTTAGATGGGACCAGTTAAGGAACAAGAAGGATTGGTGTAGACTTATGAATGCTAAGTACCTAAACAACTTCCCCTAATCAAGTGTCTCTCGAATGAACACCCCAATGGTTCATTAGTTTGGAATAATATTTTCAAGATGAAAAATATGCTACAATTTGGTTTGAGATGGAAGTTAGGGAATGACGACAGTATTAGTTTTTGGGAGGACCCCTAGTTGATTGAAATTCCCCTTTCCCAATCTAATTTCAAGAATTTGACGGGGCCTGCGAGGCTGTACTTTGGCAGAAATGTTTGAGACTACCTTTTTGGTCTTCATGGTTCTATAAAGTGGAAAATGTTGGAATTGTGTTGTCCCCTCTCCCTAGAGTTAAGGAACTTGGCTAGGACCATGTAAGACATCCTATCCCTAACTAGAATTCCCATCTCCAATATGGAGGATGCTTGCTATTGGTTTAAGAAACATAAGGGAAACCTCTCTATTAAGTCACCTTATAGTTTGCTATTGGACTAGGGAAATTAGACTAGATTATGGAAATAGGTTTAGAATAGAACCTTAACACTAAAAAATAACTTCTTTTGGTGGATGGCCTATCACAACAGGATTCTAACGCAAGAAAATTTAAGGAAAGGGGATTTCAAATCCTGAATAGATGCATGTTATAAAAGAATAATAAGGAGCCAGTTGGTTATCTGTTACTCCATTGCTCGTTATTGAAGTATGTGATTTGGATTTTGGGAAATTGGGGACTCGTTGGACCATGAATGGTGACGTTAAGAGTTTTTTGAAAGCTATTCTATCCCTTTTCACCATTCTCTCCCTAATGAAATATGGCATCAAATTTCTCCCATCTTGTGTTGGTGTTTATGGAAAGATAGGAACAATTAGATCTTCAGAGATGTCGAAAAAAATCTTAAGGAGGTCTTTGGCATTGGGTTCAGACTTATATATGAGAATGTCTCCTTATACAATTGGAAACCCTTGGACAAAGCTCCTACAACATGGGAGATCAGCATGTCAAGATCATGGAACAAAAAGCTAGAGATCAACTCCTTTGATAAATCTAAATCTTTGGCTAGACCTAACA
Organism: Sequoia sempervirens; assembly: GCA_007258455.2. Taxonomy (NCBI): domain Eukaryota; kingdom Viridiplantae; phylum Streptophyta; class Pinopsida; order Cupressales; family Cupressaceae; genus Sequoia; species Sequoia sempervirens. The sequence continues at coordinate 435,400,171 of VDFB02058242.1, read as the reverse complement.
TGATTTGGAAACCCCTGGATATTGGTTGACACAAACTTAACTTTGATGGGGTGACAAAAGGAAACCCAGGGGTGGCTAGCATTGGAGGCATTATCAGGGAATCCAAGGGAAATTTAGTGGCAAGGTATGCTAGTGGTATTGGAATATAGACTTCTATAATAGTGGAGGCTAGAGAGCTACTCAAGGGTGTTGAAATAGTTGTCACTCTTGGTATAAAAAACTGCATATTGAAGGAAACTCCAAGATGGTGATTGACTCTATCAATAATAATCTTTGTCATGGGTGGAGTATCAGAGACATACTCTTGGACATAAATTATTTGATTTCTAAACTGGAAAGGAAGAATCTAACTCACATATTTTTTGAGGGAAACTAGGTGGTTGATTCTTTGGCCAACCTAGGTTCTTCGTGGATCCTATCCAAATGCTGGAGAAGGCTAAGGGCTCTCCCTATGAATATACAAGGATTTATCCTTGATCAACAAAAATATATTACCATTAATGATGGAATCTAACCTTCTTGATTTAGGAAGGTACATGTGGCACTATACCTTTGGGTCATTGATGAGGTGGAACAAGTAGGATGATGTGGAGAGGTATAGGTGAGAATTTGGGTGGTTTTTTAAATGGTGGTGGTGAATAGTTGGGCTCTTCAAAATATTTATGGGCAATCTTGTCAAAAGTACCACAATTCAAATCAAATTTTTAGGAATGTGTGTAAGGCCAAATTTATCTTCAAACCTTTGGCTAGTAATTACTGATAGAGGTTATCATGGCTTTTATCTTAATTTTAATGTACTTAAACAAGATTTATTATGGCTCTGTGACCATAATTTTCTTGGAAATGACCATCGGCTTGTGTGACTATTTGGAAGCCTTAATTAGGTTTGATTTTCCTTCTTGGTTTGGTGGTAGCGATAAATGGGTGGTAAAGGTTATTTGTTTCCATTTTGAAAATTTTCTAACTCTATTATCTTGGGTAAGTTTCATTGTTTGATGTGAAGAGATGGGTGGTGACAGGGTTCAAACTGAGCTCGGTTCTTGTGATGAATTCCACAGAGACCCTATCATTTAGCACATCTGCATGGAGGGAGGAATTTCACCTCTTATGGAGATCCTGGAGGGTCACATTGAGAAGCTATTGGTGCAATTCACAAGTTATTGGAGTGACAAGAGAGTCACTATTGGTGGAATCTCTTTTGAAATTAATGAGGATGTTATTGCTATGGTGAAGGGCCTATCCTGCACTAGTTAGAAGCTTAATAAGCACACTAAGGTGCAAGATTTAGAGATCCTCAATGCTTTCTTCTAGGAGAATGAGAAGCCTATCAAGAAGCATGTGGGATTCGAAAGGGAGTTGCTGCTAAAGTCGAGGGATCAGGTTTACTTAGTTATAATGAAGTATGCTAGTTCAGAGGGGAGATTTAAAGTCTTTTATTTCTACCATCCACCATTACTCAACCATCTTAGGCATAATATTTTTATAAGTTTTATTATTTTTTCTTTCCTCCTTGGAAAGCTCTCATATAAGGAAACCCTTGATTCTACTACGTTAAACCTTGATAAGCTGCCACCCCTACCCTTACACCAAGGCATTATCCTTTGGACTTACCATTTTCATTTGGCCCTCTACCCCCCAACCCATATGTTCTATTTGTGTTGAAGAACATGAACCCTTCGACCACTCCCCAAAAAAACCTTTGCCTACTGATTTATTTGGACCAAAAAGGAACAACACCCTATGGATCGTGAACCCAATGATGAGCCTAATTCCAAAACCCTAGCAAAAAATAAAAAGAGGGGGGGTAGGTTTAGCCTAGTCTAAGGCAGAAATCGGGTTTTTTGAGTTACAAAATACTCACACCAAGAATGATAGTAAACCAACAGCCAAGACCAAGGGAAAAAAGGACACCTTGTGTCATGTGGACGTGTTGATCACAGATAGCAAGGGTAGGAGCCCTACAGACAAAGATTCTAAAGGTGATACTATGGTGGAGGCTAGTGTTGACATTGGGACATAGAAAACTAGTGTTAGAAGGTCTCATAGGTTGGCTATGAATAAGAAAGAGGTTCCTATTGATGAGATATCTAGCAACTCAGAGAAAATCAATGGCAAAAAGGAGAGTAAATAGGATATTGTTGAGGAAATGGAGGAGTTTGTTGAAGGCCCCATTCATTTCCCACAATTGAAAAAAATTATTCAAGAAGATTCCACCACTCAGTCTTCAGATCACATGGCTAGGGAGGAGGAGATTATTTAGATGGAAAATGGCAAGGAAGAGGAATTCAAAAAACTACTGGCCCGAGTGGACAAACTTGAACAAAAGTTTACTTGGCTGACACACTTCACGATAAAAACCATCCACGGGTCTGTTGTCACTCTCTCTGAGGTACTCAAAGAGGAAGTAGAAAAGAAGATTGAGGGTGAGGGTCCTAAATGGTTTGGTGATGATGTCTTGAAACTTCTCATTGAGAAGTGGGAGGGATTAGCCAAGTAGTGGGTGGGTCTATATTTTGGGCGTGTGGGTCTTTCCTCTACTGTCAGTTTGTTGTGTCTGTATTTTTTTTGGTTTCTTTTGCTATTTTTGTTTTTGACTTAATGCTATAACTTTGGATTTGGTCTCTTTTGGCCCCTTGGGCTTTGTGTGTAAAGGATACTGCACCCTATAAATGCAACTTACTTTATCAAAATAATAGGATTTATGTCAATATTAATAATAATATTGAAGAGGTGGTATTAATATTAGTGAGTGGGTAGTAACATTAAGAGAGACATTAATAAATTATGATATTAATATTAATATTAACATTAATGTACTGATGATGTTAGATAATGAAATATAAATAGTAGAGGAAAATTATTTAATACTAATGAAATAACCTTATCAACATTAAAGGGAAAAGGGTTAATGATCATAACAGGGTTAACATAGTATGACAAGTAATTGCAATAGTATTTAAAGTGATGATATTTGAACTGATGTTCAAATCTTTATTATCCTTGCATTATTAGTACTTACCACCTTGTCTTTGACTCAGTACCCAACCCCGATAATATTAAAATTATCTCATAGTCAAATTTAAATATGAGAAACAATAGGGATATTAATATAACAATACCATAATTATAGTAAATAATAATATTATTAAGTAATTTTAGATTCCACAATAAAATTTATAGTAATATAAAGGAATAATGTTGATAATACTAATGAATGATTACATTAAACGTATTCCTATTAATGATAATAGCAATATCCACTTAAAAATAACAAGGGATATCAACCTTGGCATCATTTGATTTGAATATTATAAAAATAGCTAATTTCTCATAATGATAATGTCATCAAAATAATAAGGTTATCAATAAATGTTGTAATGTTAAGGCGCATTGCTAGAAATGTCTCTTTATGGATAACAATGATGCCAACCTCAACTTGAAAATAAGAATTTTATAGTCCTAGTAAACTGATAATGTTCCTTAGTTTGGAGGTCAACCTTATCACATGGGGAAAATATCATTATTAATTTCATCATTAGCTGACCTAGATAGTAACCCTAATACCTTGCCTAAGGTTGAAAATTATGGAACCTCGTGTAACCTAATTCTTAGAGTGAACCCATTCTTCATTTAAGGGTGTGCACGATGGACTTCATGCACCCAACTACATTTACATCCATACTCCTCCTTTGGGCGACATGTTTATGGTGATGTTGCATGAGAAACATCACCTGATGCATATAGTGCACTACCATGGTGTATATGGTTGGCATATTCAAAGTGTTTTTACATTAGTGCTTAAAAAAAAATTGATGGTTGTTTTTTTTTCCTATGGGTAATTTTAGGGCATTAAAAGATAGCTTAGTCATGGTCATTGTGAGTACTTCTATCACTTTGAAATAAGAGGGTTATTTTTGGTTCTTTTATTTTAGAAGAGATGAGGAGGGTCTCTTTTAGTTCTAAAAAGGTCTTGGGGATCAAAATAAAGAGTAAATAAGAATGACAAGTATCATGAAAAATACAAATCCAAGTCCAAAGGGAGATTTAAATCTCTTAAAATATTAAATCCATTTGTTGGAACTATAGTAAACCTAGTCACTTTTGTAAGGAGTGAAAATAAAAAAATAAAAAGGAGTTTGATTCTAATTCTAATTTTGAGAAGGAAGATGTTGATGTATTTATTTATAGCTTTGGTCACTCTTGTAGGTAAAAAATATATGCTTAATTGAATCAAGTCTATCCTTTCATATATCCTCAAATAAATACTAGTTTTATAAGTATGGACAACAAAAAGGAGGTAAGGTTTTCTTGGGTGATAACTCTTATTTAACATTTATTTTCATGGTAGTCTATAAATAAAAATTATTTATGGTAGAGTTAAGGGACTTGATGGTGTCTTGTATATATCATAGAATTAGCATATAATCTATTATTTGTGAGAAAAATAATAGTGTAATGCCGAAAATTACATCCTATGCAATTTTGAATTCCATAAACCTCCCCTTTGGATAAATTAAATTCAATAATACAATCCCCTTTTATCCAACCTTAATTTTATCCTCAACCCATATGTTTTTGGTTGTTAAGGTGAATTTTTATCATCGATGACCATGCACCACATAGATGTCTACACGTCATGTGAATGTACCAAAAATATTCCTGACTTTAGTAGTCATTTGTGATGAGCCTAGTTTTTTGTCCAATTTTGGGTAGAATCTACAGTTTATCTGCTGGCAGTTGTCATGGACTTTGATGCTAAATGTTGATATTTTCATAATATTTCCCTCAAACCATAAACATTGGGCTTAATCCTATTTCTGCAAGTTTTAATGACATTGGCATATTATGTGGATTATCTATATTGATTTTGCATGTGGTTAATGAATGTTCCTTAAGGTGGTTATAGATATGCAGTTATTGTGCGTATTGACATTGCCATGTAGATTTAATTTAAGGATGCTAAGTTGAGGAAGACACTGCTAGCTAGGCATGCACCATAATGTCCAACAAAGGAATCACTCAAAGGTCAAAGGAAGTCGACGATAGAAGATTCCTCATGCAAACTAAATGTAACCGCGTTGTAGTGGACTTTAATGTTGGTTGAGCAAATGCAGGCGTTACTATTGTGCTAAATCTGCATTTGGACCTGCATGTCTGACCAAATTCCATGCACGCGTAACCACCGTCACTCCACTTTCTATGTTTTCCCTAAATGGCGTCCTCCCAATCGTGGAGTTGACTGCCTTATTAAGTTGATAGTATAAATAAATATTTTATTCTCCTTCTTAAGGGGTTGTTGCACAATTTGATATTGTACTTGCACTCTCAATTTTTCAATAATACAGATACATTACTCTTTTGTACTCATGATTTATAGTGAATAAAATAAATTTTTGAGTTCGAGCATCTAAGTTCTCATTATTTTTAGAGGATACTTATCCAAGGGGGCCCATTTGGTGAGTAATCCATCCTTTAGTTTAGTATTATTTGTTGTTTAGTAATTAGTTAGAAATATGGCACCGACTGTTCCTGTAGCCACTAGAATTCCATTTTTTGACTGTTCTTGCAGCCAAAGCAAATAGAGTAGTGCCCTATTTGTTGCTCATATTTTTCATTTTTTTTTGTGCATTTTAGTTTGATGTAGTTGTTGATTGATGATTGGAATTTATGGTATTCCCTTCTAAGAAATTTACTTTTAGCATTGTGTGTTCCTTAGCTGTAGAATGAAAATGGCTTCTTTGGGTTCCTAGTGCACATACTATGCTGACCCATTTCAAGTTCTTGTCCCTGGGTTGAGAAGTTAAATGCACCTTCATGATGATTGAAATAGCTATTCAGGTTAGATGTCCAATATCTAAATTATGGATGTAAGGGCTTAGTTATTAAATCATTGTAGGAGGCCAACATTTTTGGTGCCATTGCCAAGGATGGTGTCAAACTAGGAAGTTCTTTGGAGTCATTGGTAGTTTTCCTTGTTGTCGTGTTTCTGGAAGTTGTTCTTAGTATACCCTCATTTAGGAAGTAATGAGCCCCCTTATTCTTTACCAATTCTTTGTGTGAGCTGGATGATAGTGAGTGATATCACATGCATAGAGGAAGGAGAAGGGATGATTATGGGAGATTTCTTCCTAACAATCCTAATCCATTCCAGCTAGTTGAATATCAGAACCTACCAAGAGAAGAAGAAGAAAAAGATCCACACCCCTTTATTGATGCATTTCTTGAATTGACTAGCTCTGAAGTCTCCTCTGAAGACCAAAATAAGCTTGAGAACCCTTTTTCCTTGGAACTACATCAAGCAGGCATGGGTGATGCAAATAGGAATAGACCTAACCAACCAACTTTTCCTTTCCCCATTTCCCATCAGAATGAAGTTGACAACATCAAGAACATCCCTACTTCAACACTCCCCAAGTTTTATGGACTTGTCATAGAAGATCCTGATACCTTTTTATTTGAGTTTTACATACTTTGCAAGAGTTATGATTATACCACCAATGCCCATAGGCTTAAGCTATTTCTGACCACTCTAAAAGAGGCTGCATTAAGATGGTTCATGAGCCTAGGTAGAGATACTTTGGAAACTTGGGGAGACATGAAGACAAAATTCCTTGAGAAATACAAGGAATATTGCAAGGGAAATGACATGAGAGGAGGTAACATTTTTAGGATGCAGCAAAAGGAAGATGATAGCCTATAAGATTATATTGCAAGGTTTTTGTTTTTCCTACAAAAATCTCCACACCATACACTCAATGAAGACTAAAAAAAGTTGCTTTTCCTCATAGGAATCAATGATAGTTGCACTGATGCCTTCGACCTCATGGGAGGAGGAGATATCTCCCAAGTTCCTTGGGAAGATATCAAGAAAATATGCCAGAACTACTATAGGGCAGCTTCAAAGAAAGGGAGAGCTTACCAATCTTCCATGGGTAAGTCAACTACCGGTGGAGTTTCAGGAATGGAGATTACTCATTTGTTGGTAGAATTCAAGCAAGACATTATAAATAATCTAGCCACTTAGGTAGATACACTTCAGGCCAAGAAGAAGCAAGAGGAAGCAGAGGAAATGTTGACAAAGTATTTCCCCACTGCAGACAAAAGAAGAGGGATTGCAAATGCAAGGTGTTAGCTAATATTGAAAGAAAGTAAATTCCACTTAAGTTCAAACCAATCCAGATTGAAGAAGACCAAGTCTACTATGTTGCACAAAGGAAGCCTTGGGCTCCAAGACAAGGTATGCCACTAGATCCACTATCTTATTCTAGGCCATATTTTAATTCATATTCATCTGGTAACCAATGGAAGCCCCCATATCCATCTAGATATGGAGAATATCCACCACAACCTTGGAGTAACCCTCCAAATGCTTGGACCAATCATCAAAACTCTCCGCCACAGTGGCAACAACCTAAAGGGAATTGGCAATAATTTCAAGGGCATTGGTAGCCACCTCCAGGAAATTGGCAGCAAATAAATCAATGGAGGGGAGGACAACAATGGCCTTCCCAGAAAACCAGTTACGTGTAGCCACCTTCTCAGCCGTAGCAGCCTGCTATAATGCCTCCACCTTCTAATCCGAGCTCAAATGCACCTAAACCTACTCAACTATTAGCTCAACCCACACCCAATTCAAATAACCAACCATAGTTGTAGCTTGCTACTCTGTTGATTCAAATCAATTCCCTGCATATGATGTGAGTGTAAGTGACATCTTCTTGCATTTAGGAACTGCTCTACTAGCCCCTTCCAAGCCCATTATCACTGAGCTTCCTGTGGAAGAGGAGGAGGAACCTCTGAATGATCCCATTCAGCCAAGTGTACCTAAAAATCCTGAACCAATCCAAGTCAAGCAGACTAAACAAGAACCACCATTTCCTCAGAGATTAGAAGTTGCCAAGAAGAAGGAAGAAAAGGAGGATACAAATTTTGACATCTTGGATCAAGTGAAGCATTTATGTGTTCAGATACCTCTATTTTAGGCCATAAAGGATGTTCCAATTTATGGCAAGGCAATCAAGGAAGCATGCCTCAAGAAACTAGGTAGGAAAAAGAAAGACCCAACTACAGTTCATGTGGTGGGATGACTAGCTGAAATAATGCTTGGAAAAGTAACTATCCCCAAGTATAATGACCAAGGTAGTCCTATGGTAGCAGTTGTTATAAACAAAATCCAAGTAAAGAATGCTCTGATTGATTTAGGGACAAAAATAAATGTAATGGCCAAGGACATCCTATAGCAACTAGACGTTGCAAGCATGAGATCTACTCCTATTGTCTTGTAGCTTGCTGATAGCTCTACTATTAAGCCTGATGGTGTAGTGGAGGATCTTGTGGTAGTTTTAGACTCTTGTGAGTATCCAAAAAACTTTATGATTCTTTCTCCTAAAGCTACAATAGGCGGGTATCCCATTATTCTTGGAATACCATAGTTAGCAACTGCAGATGCATGTACATTAGATGTCAGTTAGGTGACTTGACCATTTCAGATTGGAAGAGCACAAAAAAATTTCTTCTTTATCCTCCTACTCAGCCATCTCATGATGAAGATAATCCTGTATGGCCACATGTTGGTAAAGAGACTGAGGAAATTAATTCTGTGGCATAGCTTGTGACGTTAGGTAGAAGCTCTTTCATGTAGCTCCAAGATGAGGATGAAGTATTGACTAACATCATTCAAAACCATTTTGAAGTGGAGGAAGCATCATCTTCTCATTCTGCTACTCCAGTCAAGACATTTTTTCCTGCTCTTCCTACAGCCACTGTTCCTACAGACATTCTCCCTGAAGCCACTCTTCCTGCAACCACTGTTCCTATAGACAGACTTCCTACAACAACAGGTATGTCCCATACATTTTTTCCATATGAACTAAAGGTACCATGTGTTAATGAAGTAGCCATGATAGAGCTAACTACACAGGTACAAGTGTTAGAAGGAAAATATTTGAATGTTAACAGTAAATTAAGTGAAGAACAACAATTGTTATTGACAAACTTATTAAGGACCCATCAACATGCATTTGCATGGGGTTATCATGATATGAAAGGATTGGACCCTAAACTTTGTACACACAGAATTTACATCAGATATGATTGCACCCCAGTAAGACAACCACAAAGAAGAATTAACCCTGTACTAAGAGAAATTGTAAAAGAACTATAGAAATTACTAGATGCGGGATTTATCTACCCCATTTCAAATAGTCAGTGGGTGTCTCCATTAGTGATTGTGCCCAAGAAAGGATGGAAATGGAGAGTTTTTTTTATTACAGAGAACTTAATGCTTCCACCAAGAAGGACCACTTTCCCTTACCTTTCATCGATCAAGTTTTGGACACATTTGTAGGAAAGCGATACTTTTCTTTTCTAGATGGATTCAACAGCTACAACCAGATCCAAATTACACTAGAGGACCAAGAGAAGACCACATTTACCTATCCATGGGGGACCTATGCCTACTCAGTACTCCCATTTGGCTTATGCAATGCACCTGCAACCTTTTAGAGGGTAGTCATTAGCATATTCTCAGACATTTCTCATGATTGTATGGAAATTTATATGGATGACTTTACCACTTATAATGTTGATTTTAATCAAGCATTGGAAAATCTCAGGAGAATCCTACAGAGATGTGAAGACCAAAACTTGTCCTTAAACAGTGAAAAGTGCTTCATGATGATGCAGGAAGGTGTAGTTCTTGGCCACTACATCTCCCACAAGGGAATTCAAGTAGATCCTGCAAAGATTGAGGTAATCACAAATCTTCCCACACCTACAAAACAAAAGGATGTTAGGAGTTTTTTAGGTCATGCAAGATATTATAGGCATTTCATCAAGGATTTCAGCAAGGTAACAACACCATTGTATACTCTTCTCACTAAAGATGTTGAATTCTAGTAGACTGAAGCTTGTGACAAGGCATTTTATGACTTGAAGGAAACTTTGACTCATGCTCCTATACTCAAAGGGCCTAATTGGGAACTTCCTTTCCACATCCATATTGATGCATTAGATTATGCCATAAGAGTACTCTTAGGACATAAAGGATCTATTGAAAATGCTATTTACTTTGTCAGCAAAAAATTATAAGGAGCTGAATTCAATTATACAGTGACAAAGAAATGTTGACAGTAATCTATGCACTGAACAAATTCAGACATTACATAAGAGGTTACCAAATATTTGTGCACATTGATCACGAAGCCATTAGATATCTCATGAATAAACCTTTGATAGGTAGGCTGGCAAGATGGTTATTCTTAATGAAGGAGTTTTATATAACCATTGTAGATAAGCCAAGGAAGGCCAATGTTGTTGCAGATTTTCCTTCAAAGCTGACTACATCAGAAGACAATTAGCCCATAGATGACTCTTTTCCTGATGAACATATATTCTCCCTCAGTATACAAAAAACCTGGTATGCTGACATAACCAATTATTTGGTCATAGGTAGAGTTCCTTCTCACTTCTCTCCAAAAGAGAAAAGGGCACTCATTGAAAAATCTTTTCCTTTCTCCTGGATTGCTAGATGTTTGTTTTATATTGGACTAGACCATGTCATGAGGAGATGTGTGAGAGAAGATGAGACATATGACATTTTTCATGCATGCCACAATGAACCATGTGGAGGAAATTTTGCAGCCAAGAGGACAACAATGAAGATTTTGAACACAGGATATTACTTTCCAACACTCCACAAGGATGCAAGAAGGTATACCAGAAAATGTGTTGGATGTCAAAGAATGGGAAGACCAACTAGATCTGATGAGATGCCACTTTTCCCTTAGGTAGTAATCAACCCCTTTGACAAGTGGGGATTGGATTTTGTAGGACCCATTGACCCTACATCAAATGGTAGGTCATATATCTTAGTATGCACTAATTATGTGACAAAGTGGGTAGAAGTTAAGAACATGAAGCATGCAAGAGATAACAAGGTTGCAAAATTTCTTTATGAGGATATTTTCATAAGATATGAAGTTCCAAGAGAAATAGTGATTGATCAAGGGACTCAATTCACATCAACCCTTGTTGCAACACTAGTCAATGACTACAACATAAGGCACAAGAAGTCTACTCCTTATCACCCCCAGGCTAATGGCCAAGTTGAGGTGACCAACAGAGAAATTGAAGCCATTCTGACCAAAACAGTAGCTATTCATAGAAAGGATTGGGCAAACAAATTACTAGAAGTTGTTTGGGCCTATAGGACAACCTAGAAAACAACTATAGGCTTCACTCCATTTGAGTTGATATATGGAAAGACAAACATGATGCCCATTGAATTTGAATATAAGACTCTTAGGACTGTAGTAGATTTGGGGATGGATATTTTTGAGGCACAAAGAGAAAGAATCATGTAGCTAAATGCTTTGGATGAGATAAGAAGAGAAACCATGCATCATACAGAGGTTGTGAAAAATCAGAGAATCAAGTGGCATGAAAAATTTATCAAGGACAAGAAATTAAAACCAGGAGATTGGGCCTTGCTCTATGACTCAAGATATCAGGACAGTGCAGGAAAATTACAGACAAGGTGGCTAGGACCATATGAAGTCGCTGAGGTCTTTCCTAATGGAGTTTTTCAACTTACTACCATTGACCCTGTCAGATTCAAGTTACTTGTCAATGGTCATCGCCTCAAATTTTATCACAAGCCAGCTTACAAAGAAGAGTTCTTGCAACAATTCACCCAACATTTAGCACCTGAGTTTCCTGCAGCCAAAGGAAGTGGACCTAGTGTCCCTCCTTCTGGCTAATTAAGGTACGTACTTGTCATAATAAATACTTCTACTCTTGTGGAAGTCCATTTCTTCACCCATCCATCACCACCTTTCTCTCTCTTTCATCACTTCATTCCACCTCACCTCATTCCACTTCATTTTCATTAATTTCTCAATTTATTCCCTAAAAGGTGAATGGTACTTTCTCCACAATCTTTGTAATAAATCCTCCACACATTCAAGTATGTGTGTATTAATTGCTATCTTTTAATCATCTTTTAAGTGCATTCATTTAATCACTTTATGTTAGTATAGATGTTCACATAACATGTCATTATTCCCCACTCCCATCTCGCATGTGCAGACACATGTCCAAATTTAGGTTGGGGGGAAAGAAAAAGATGTGAATATATTACCCATGTGTCAATTCATGCTAGGCTACAAAAAGGTAAAAAAAAATAATTCAGTCCTTTATCACTCCTTTTCTTGCCATTATTGACCTTGTCATAATCTTGAGTTGCAAAAAAAAAGGTAAAACAAAAGAAAGGGAAAATTCAGTCGATATTGACACTTAAAATTTAGCAGGTATTGGAGGAAGATGTTTGGCTTTCAGACAGGAATTACAAGAAGGAAATTTTGTAGAGTGATAGTTGATTGCAGACAATGTGAGGAGGGCTAATTTGAAATGAGCCCTCAGTTCATGATGTTTATTTGTAGGATGCACAATGCTTGGCCGAATTTAGAAACTATGGATGGTTAGATTACTTCTTGAAGCTAGATGGCTTTGATGGAAGCATTGCACTAGAATTCACCCAGACATTTTCTAAAGGAAAAGCCACAGTAAAAGGGTTGGAGGTTGTGGCAACTGAGGAAATATTTGCAGAGGTTATAGGATTACCTACTGATGGTGAACATTACCCTGCCTTCAGAGACGCCAGGTCAGCTAGGGATGAATTTATAGTACATGGTGACCCTCCAATTAGCGTGGATAAAGAGGGTGCAAAAAGAACATCTCTGCCCAAACCATGGAAATAGGCAGTCGTCTACATTATAAGGCATCTCACCTATGAAGGTCGTCTATCGAACCTGCATTCAATACATTTCAAACTCTTGAGTCACATGAGGCACAAGAGGAGGATGAATGTGCCTAACATGCTATACAATCTTCTCTCAATCATGGCGGCCAAGACCTAAAAAGGTAGGGGAAATTATGTTTCCCACCATTGTCTGATTAAATTGCTAGTTGAGAAGTCTCTACATGATGTATCTGGAATGACCTAGGAAGAATTTATAAATGTTGATCAAATTAGATCTGAGCACTTACAACGTAGGTTTTGCCTCAACCTCATAGGTCTAGTAGGAGATTGAGCATGACCAAATCCACTCTTGGTGCTTCAACCTCTAGTGCAAGCCCTAGTGTAAACCCTTCTGCAGTAGAAGAAACCATAGAAATTAGTTCTTCTAGAACAGAGCACTCAGAAAAAGAAAGCTCCTCCTCAGATTTTGATGACGATGTTCCCCTTGGAACCCTGATGAAAACTATGGCACAAAAGAGAGAAGTAAAAAAGAGAAAAAGAAAGGCCAAAAGGCAGCCGATAGAAAAAGAGGTGCCAAGTTCTAAAAAGAGGAAGGATGACACTGTTCATCTTGCAGCCAAAGAAAAATGTGAGAGCCCTCCCAGGAAATCAAGACCAGCTGGGCCAACATTTGGTATGCCTCCACAGGAAAGCCCTAAGTCTAGAGAAATACCATAGGAGGACATAGAAGCTCCAATGGGGTAGGATAATGTTGAGGAGGAAGATATATTTAAGGAAACAACAAACATAACATTGGCTGACCTTGCCAATATTGTAGAACAAATTGAAAATCAAGAGTTTGAGGAAAATCAGGATTTCCTATAGCATGAGCAAGAAGTCTTGCAGCAAGAGGTCTTGCAACAACAACTAGAACTAGAGCAGGAGTATAGCCACAACAAGAAGTGGGAGAAGAAATAGTACCCCGAAACCAGAGACAACTGGACAGCTTGAGTCCCTGCAAATAGTACTATATGGGGAGCAACCATCAACAAAAATACTGGTAGGAATTCATAATCCTCCTGATTTTACCGTACATACAAATTTTTTGTATTTATGGAAAGAAATACAGAGGGAGGAAGAATGGAAAAAGGAAAAACATAAATTGAAGAAGGAAATTCAAAAGAGAGATGAGGAAATTGAAGATAAAGATGTAGAAATTTCCACCTTGAAGAAGAGGGTGGATGATATGGCAACCTTGGTACCATATATTTTGGAATGTAGGACCCCTCCAAGGGTCTATGCTCTGCACCTAAAAGAGAAACATCTCTCTTTTAAGTTGTCAAGGATTTTCTTAGGTTTGAACCCTTCTATTGAGACCCCTATTGAATTTTTCAATGCTTATTAGATTGCTTCACCTGAAATGAAGAATTTGCTATGTGAGTTTTACTTGCATAATTATGTTGTAACTAAAGACCATGAATGGAATCCGTTGTTGTATGTTGGGAATGTCCAATTAAGGGAATTTATGTCTTGGGTACAAAATGAGATTAGTTGGGGACAACAACATGGAGCTTATAAGCAATTGGAGTCTAACATCCCTCTGCCCATTAGGGTTGAATCAAGCAACCCAAGGGATATTTACAAAGAATGGCATAGAATGCTTTTTAGACCTAGTTATGGCATCAAGATTATGCCTTGGATTGAGGTAGTTTACAGTGAGTATGAGGTAAAGGCAGCAACAAAGGAGGAAATTATGAGAGGATACCTATCACAAAGATGGAATAGCCTAACTGATGAGATGAAATAGGATGAACCTCATTCCATCCACAATTATGTTGCAGGACTAAAAATGGTTGATAGTATATTTAGATTGGGAGAACAAAGGGGAAATTTTGGCTTCCCCTGAATTTCCAGCCACCCATTCTCATGTGGCCCATGCCAAAATTCAATTTCTACTAGTATGACATTACTGCAAAAAAAAAGAGATGGAGCAGATTTGATAGATTAGGAGGATTCTATTGGGACCCTGATTCACACTCAATAGAAACTGATGTTGGACAACTATCAGTTGCAAGTTTTAGAGCTTTGACCAAGCAGAAGAACAACCCTTCCCATGTTGGAGGACCAACAAAATGTTAGGTTGGGGGGAGTGATGAGCCTAGTTTTTGGTCCAATTTTGGGTAGAATCTATAGTTTATTTGTTGGTAGTTGTCATGGAATTTGATGCTAAATATTGATATTTTCATAATGTTTCCCTCAAACCATAGACATTGGGTTTAATCCTATTTCTACAAGTTTTAATGACATTGGCATATTATGTGGATTATCTATATTAATTTTTCATGTGGTTAATGAATGATCCTTAAGGTGGTTATAGATATGTAGTTATTGTGTGTACTGACATTGCCATGCAGATTTAATTTAAGGATGCTAAGTTGAGGAAGACACCACCAACTGGGCATGTATCTAGCGTCCAACAAAGGAATCGCTCAAATGTTAAAGGAGGTCAATGACATAAGATTCCTCATGCAAACTGAATGTAACCACCTTGTAGTGGAATTTAATGTTGGTTGAGCAGATGCGGGCATTATTGTTGTGCTAAATTTGCATTTGGACCTGCATGTCTGACTAGATTCCATGCACGTGTAACCATCACCACTCCACTTTCTCTGTTTTCCCTAAATGGTATCCTCCTAGTCGTGGATTTGACTACATTTTTTAGTTGATAGTATAAATAAAGATCTGATGCTCCTTCTTAAGGGGTTGTTGCACAATTTGATATTGTACTTGCACTCTCAATTTTTTAGTAATAAAGATACATTACTCTTTTGTACTCATGATTTACAGTGAATAAAATAAAGTTATGAGTTCGAGCATATGAGTTCTCATTAGTTTTAGAGGATACTTATCCAATGGGGCCCAATTGGTGAGTAATCCGTCCTTTAGTTTAGTATTATTTGTTGTATAGTAATTAGTTAGAAATCTGACACCGACTATTCCTGCAACCACTAGAATTCCATTTTGTGACTGTTCTTGCAACCAAAGCAGATAGAGTAGTGCCCTATTTGTTGCTCAAATTTTCATTTCTGTTATGCATTTTAGTTTGATGCAGTTGTTGATTGATGATTGGAATTTATGGTATTCCCTTCTAAGCAATTTACTTTCAGCATTGTGTGTTCCTTAGCCGTAGAATGAAAATGGCTACTTTGGGTTCCTAGTGCACATACTGTGCTGACCCATTTCAAGTTCATGTCCCTGGGTTGACAAGTTAAATGTACCTTCATGATGATTGAAATAGCTATTTAGGTTAGATGTCCAATCTCTGAATCATGGTTGTAAGGGCTTAGTTATTAAATCATTGTAGAAGGCCAACAATTTAGATGTTACATTTCCCGCCTACATGTGAGTGTAATGCCTTTGTAGCTTGCAGTCATGTTAGAATGACCCTTTGTAGGCCTATACCTTCTTCAAACCTCTCATTTTTTCCATTCATTCAATCTATATTATTCATTCTTGATTTCCCTCTCACTCTTTAGCATTCTTTCACTCTTCACAAGCTCTTTAAATATCTCTTCTACCACCTTCATTACACTTTGGCTTTCTACATCAAAGATTTGATGCTATTGGTATATCATTCTCAAGGTCGTAGATTGCAACGTCTTCCTTTCAACATTCTCATTTACTAAAGGAGGGTAATTGTAATTTATTTATTGCATTATCATTTGATTTTTGGTAGCATATTTCTCTAGCACTCCTATTATATTTTCTTGTCTTTTCTAATTTATTCTATCTCTATATATTTGGTTATCCATGGAGGTGGGAACACCTACGCAGGGGTTTTACTAAGGCAAGCCCCTAAAATATCCCCAACCATTTTCTCGTTCTTATGTGTGTAGGTGTCGAAGTTGTAGCTTTGTTGGAGGCTTCATTTGTTAGAAACCAAGATCTAAAATGCAAACCAGAAAACAACCTTCCATAGAAGAGAAAAACAAAAAAGCAGAGCTTTGCAAAAGCTGTGAAAAATATTATTATTCAAGAATTCTTAATTACAAGATATGATTTGCTTTATTAAAGCAAAGATGCATAACCCTAATCTTATCTTGAGCAACAAGATAACTCAACAAGATAAGGATGAGAATAATAAACCTAGTAATTAAATATTACCTAAGTAAAGTTATGAAAGTGTAATTAAATATTAATTACACTAACACCCCCCCATAAGTTCAATTTAGGGAGATTAAAAAAGCATGCACCTAAAAACTAAGATGAATGCAAGAAAGCATGAATGGGTCCCGGCAACAAGGCCTGATCAGGTACCCATGTAAAAATGCAATAATGAGGTAGAGAAGAAAAACCCAGTGGGACAAAACCCCCCTACAATGAGATGACTGCTGCAAAGAAGCACTGGAAGAAAACTATGGAGTAACACTGGAACTTGAAACTAGAAAGCAAGGAAAGATACTTCTGTCTACTACTAAAACCAAATGAGAATCACTGACTGACTCAAGGAATCATGATAAAGCAATGACAGACCCAATGCCACGGAACACTAGAAAACTCACAAACTAGAACAACCCTAGAATCTGTGAAGCAACAGTAGATGAAATGATGATAGAATTTGGAAACCGCGTATCTCAATGCCGATGTCAAACTATGACTAAAACTCTTCCATAGGAACAAGTACCATAAAGACTCTATAACATTAACCATAAAAACATGGCCCTCAAACTGAGATGGGTCCAATGCGGATCATTAACCATAGGCTCTCAATCTAAAGTGTGAACCAATGTGAATTTGATATGTGTCAAGCTAGAGCAAAAATGTGGCTAAAAGAAACTAAGAAACTAGATAACCCATGCGAGTTTCCATCAAAACAAGATGAAAAATGGAGATCAAAGTGTGTGCACACTCTAATCAAATTATTATGCAAGAAACCCCCTTGATGAAACTTTATCTTAGTTCATTTATTACAATACCCAATGATTGTAAAAGGAGAGAATGCAAAACATGCATAAACAAAAAATAAGATGATGTGGTACTGAAATGAAGTGCAAATATTCAAGTTTCACCTTTCCAACTGCCAAAACATCCAAGTAATTTCCAAAACACCCATCGGGACAAATCTGGAATAGCGATAAACCTGGGACATATACAAAAAAAGTGCACAAACAGAAAAATATAGCTCCTCAATACCTTTCCAATGCCACAAAGAAGACGAAAAATGGAGATCGTGGCAAAAAGTTATGAGCTTGGAAGCCATAAATAAACATCTGACTTCAAAAAGAATTTTTTTTAGCTAAACAGCAAAATACTAAAAAATAAACTACACCATAGGATAGTTCTTGGAACTAGCTTTCTGACGATATTTCGTTTTCGAAAATCCGAGTTTGGATGCAAAAGTTATGCCCAAAATACGAAAACTCCTCCAAAAGGGTTTGGAGTTAAGCCTGGCGGCTAGGCTAACTGCTAGCATTAACTACTAGCGGTTAACTAACAGCGGCGCCCATTAACTCTGGTTTTTTTCTTGGATTGCATGTCGTACCAGGCCGTACAACCCAAAAATGAAAAAAAATTACCTCCCAGAGTCACTATGTCCGATTTTGATGATTTGATAGTCAATTTTGGGGTTTTTGGGCGCTTTGAACACGATGGTGAGGTCTGTTTGGGCTGAAAATGCTCCAAAATTTCAAGAACGCTCTGGATCTGGAAACCCTCATAAACTTCAAATCCTCATAGATCTGAAAAACGAAGGCCTTTTTCAACGAAACGAAAGGAAAACCTGACTATTCCGGCAGCTCTAGATTCAATGGAATGCTTAGATTTGATCCAAAATGCTTCATAAATAAGATCAAGGCATGAAACCCTTGAGGAACCCTGAATGTGCTCTACAATGAATTTCTCCAAAAAACTGAGAAAGGGCTGCAAATCAAGGCTCTGATACCATGTTAGAAACCAAGATCTAAAATGCAAACCAGAAAACAACCTTCCAGATAAGAGAAAAACAAAAAAGCAGAGCTTTGCAAAAGCTGTGCAAAATATTATTATTCGGGAATTCTTAATTACAAGATATGATTTGCTTTATAAAAGAAAAGATGCATAACCCTAATCTTATCTTGAGCAACAAGATAGCTCAACAAGATAAGGATGAGAATAATAAACCTAGGAATTAAATATTACCTATGTAAAGTTATGCAAGTGTAATTAAATATTAATTACACTAACATCATTCTTGGACCTCTTGTGAGTGTCTCCTTTCTTCTTATTCATTTTTATCACTTCCTTTTCATTTGATTTAGTTCACATTTGTATTTATTATTTCTTTGCTATTTTAGTGTATTTTTGAGTGTTCAATTATCAAAATTACTAGTAGGTTCTTAGTAATTTTATAATAAACTTGGTTTTCATTCATATGAGACTAAAACATGCCCAAGGATGTACAGACACCATGTTTTCATCCTTGATCGAGAGCTTTCTAGTTTATCTGCAAGACCTTTGCAACTTGCTCTTTTGGTTTCTAAAACTCTCCCATTTTTATTCTTCACAAAATATAAATAAACCTCCTCTTTATCTCATCTGATCACTTGAGCTTTGATCCCTAAGGTAGTCGAGGAGAATTTTCCCTTTGAGATCATGCCATTTTTGGGTGTCAAATTTCCTCTATATTTTGGTGAACCTGACATGAATGTGTCCTTACTCTACTCTTTTGTTAAAATTTTATTCTCTCTTATTTGGATGTTTATTTGATCAAGTGTTACACTTTTATGATTTTCACAACCTAGTTTACAAATTTTGGACATGTAGTTAGAAGAAGCGTTCAACACTTAGACATGGTATCAAGACGACAATTCAATCCAACCCTCCAGGGTCTTGATTTTGAGTATTTCACTACAAGATTATCACCTAGCTATACACCCCCTTATATTTCTATTAATGTGCCCACAAATAATCCAACATGTTCTCAACCAAGTACTCCATCTGAATCTTCTTCTCTTGTAGAGCATGCATCTTCTCTTAAAGGGTCCCCTTTGAGTAGGTCCAATCTTTGGAAGAGAAACTTAAGGAATTTCAAGAATTTTTGAACCGCAATAATTTATATACTCAAGTTTCTCCTATCGTCTGTGGTTTGATAAATCTACTTATTTCAGATCGCAAGGGTCTTGATTTTCTCTATAAAATAGCTAATATAGTAGAGACTCATGTACCCTCATACATGACAGTCTTGAGCCACCATGTGGATATCCAATCAGAGATCACTAGTACACAATTAAATATTTTGATTTCAGAGGTTTCCATGCACATGGTGGATACAAATACCTCTATGCCTTCTCTCACTTCTATTGATAACACAAAAAATATGCTCCTTTTCAATCTTGGAGTCAATGCAAATCACATTCCTTTGGGGCTTGAGATTCTTGAATCCACATCCTGAACCTTGACTCCTATGAATAGTCAACCTCCACCACCTCTACTATCCAATCCCATTCTAAATGCCTTGTTTCAAAACATGGGACATATGTAATTGCAATTGGCCAACTTAACTAGCACTTCTTCTCATTCCACATTGAAACCCTATTATTGTTGTAGTCCCTTAACTCTAATCATCTTAAATGTTCCCATCCCTCAAGAGGTAGAAATTCCAAAGTTTGATAGATACAATGGTAGTGGTGATCGACAAACCCATGTCTAATCATTTATTGCCATGTGTAGTGACTTTCTTTATCAGGATGTGTTGCTAGCCAAACTATTTTTGTGTTCGCTCAAGGATATTGTGTTGTAATGGTTTTTCTCCCTTCCTAATTTTTTTTTCTTCTCCTTCGAGCAATTAATTAATCAATTCTTGCAACATTTATAGGTTAGCATTGGGTCGAAGGTCACCTTTACTCATATTGTCCATTGTAAGAAGGGGTCTCACGAGAAGGTGACTAATTTTATTTCTCGCTACCAGTCTTTGTTTTCTCAAATCTCTTATGCCCTACCTAATTCGAATATCCAACATGTGTTCACAAGAAATATGCAGTCGTCATTGAGAGAAAAAATTTCTCTTAATGAAATATCCCTCTTTTGCGCATCTATGCATGACACTTTAAGACTACTAGTAGATGGTGAAATAGTACGGGGATTCCTCCTCATCCTCCCATCTTAATAGTTAGACATCCATGTCTGTTTCTAGGGAGTCTAAAAATAATATGGCAGTAGTGAATGAAGTTTTCATTCCCACTAAAAGGAACATTGTAGGGTGTAATAGAGTTTTCACAAAGCTATCTGAATCCTACACGAGTGTTCTTCAAAATTTGTGAAAATATGGTTTAATCACTTTCCCATAAATTAGACCACTTCCCAATGACAAACCATATCCAAGCTAGTATGATGTGCCAAATTTTTGTCAATATCACCGAGTTCTTAGCCATGACACTAAATGTTGTGTGCATCTTCAACATGTAGTCTAATACCACATAGATATTTGTGCCATCTGGATAAGAAAAAATCAAACAAATATGTATCCAAGGCTAACAACCAATTGCATATATACATAGATCCTTTCCCTTCTCATTCTTCCAATCTAATTATAGCTACCTCCACTTCTTCTAAACCTAGCTTTTTTGAGTTTGTGAACATGGTATCATTCACTCCTATTTCTCCTAAAAGTTGTGTGGATAAGATTCTTGATATAAATTTCACACCACATGAATTTCCCATTAACAGGGAGCCTTCTCCACTTTGCATCTCGACTCAAGTCAACAATAACATCATAATTGGTGTTATGGTTGACTCTGCTAGTCAGATCAATGTTATTATGAAGGAGACCCTTTTTATTAACAGTTTTCATAAGGATAAATATGAGAAATCAAAGATCATATGTCGTACTCATGATGGTCTATCTACACTACCCATTGTTTCTATTTCTTTGTTGGTCCTGGTTGGACGTAAATCTATTGATGTTTCATTTGTAATGATTCTTGAATCCAATTTTTTTAAAGTAAGACTAGGTATTCTATGGATGTTCTTCATGAATGCAATCACATAAGTAGTCCACAAATTCTGGAAATTCCATCATGATGGCAGTGCATACTCTTTATGAAATTGGATACAAACCACTCATGTCATGTGGAGGCTTTTCCTTGGATCATTTATGGCCTGCTCCAATTGGACTTTTACCGCCTTGTGGGGACTTATTCTACAAATCTTACTTTAGGTACAAGACTGAAGCTTCGGCCCCTAATGCTGCCTTTCCACGTTCTTATCATGCCATCTCCATGAAGACTTCTATGCACACACAACAACATGCTTCATCCTTTGTACTTCCCTCCTAAAGGCCATAGACAAGCATGCTCCTATCGGTAGACCTTCTTCCTCTAGAATTGCACAACTTTTGGTACTGCCCTTTGTTCTTTTTATTATTCCTAGCATAGGAAAAGGAAAGACATCCATATTGAAGAAATATAAACCTCAAGTTTTCCAACTCCTAGTTTTTCCTATGGTCCCTCACCCTACTTTGTACAATAAGGGAAAGCACACAATTGGAGTTGATCCTTCTCATGATTTTCCTACTTCTTGGCCCTTGAGGCCTCCTCATGTTCCTCCACCTGCCTCTAAAGAAAAAAAGAAAGGAGCCTAGGGTTGAGACCTAGGTTCCTATTTCCATGCAACCTATTCCTCCTCAGGAGCTTACTCTCACATCGATGATGACTATGAAGACTACTTCTCTGGTAGAACAAGACACCCTAGAAGCTTATTGGGCTTCTATCACTAGTGGTCATAACCATAAAAAATGACTTGTACATGAGCATAAGCATTTCCATTGGGCATTGGCCCAGGAGCATGAGGCCTTGTAGAAGATTGAAGGTGATCCTTTTATCTCTACTTCCTGCTTTTGTTTCTATTTTTTTCTCTACCTCTGCTTTTGTTCCTATGTTTGTTGCTATAGCTTCACTCTTTCTTTCAACTTCCTTGATGGATACTTATGAACCTTTCCCTAAGTGGGTACAAGTGTTCATCGCTCCTTCTTCGAAGCCTCCTTTAATCACCTCTTTTCCTAATCTTCCTCCTTTTTTGAGCCCGTAGATATACCTCACACACAAGTCATATCTAATGTGGCCCCTTCCACTTATGATGTGATGGTTTCCCATCCTTTGCTTAAGTGTAAGTTAGAGCATGAACTTGTCCTAAAAATGATCACAAAAATTCTTCTTTTCCTTCTTTACCTTACTCTAGTTTGGTTTGTGTCATTCATGTGATAGATAAAGCACCTCCTTCCCTAGGTTTTACCACTACCCCTCTCCCAAAGGTTATTGATGACTATCTAGTTTCTTAGCCTCATCCTATTTAGTCATTGCACTTCACTCTAGAGAAGTGCATGTTTGACTCATTAGAGGACATTCTAACTTTGTCATCTATATTTTCTAGGTCAATGACATTAACCTCATAGGAGTTTGTCAATGGGGACATTTTGGTGGCCTCCTCCTTAGCTCTAGCTGTAGGTGATTCAGTCGACACTAGTTTTGTTGTCCTCCCTCTATGAGCTCATCCTCATTCCCCTTATGATGATTTATGTTAAAGGTTCTTGACTAGAGCAGTACCTCTTCTTATCTTTAGAGTAGATTTGTGTGCTTATTTGTGTTTCTCCCACACTTGTTTGTTTATGTTTGTGCTCTCTCTTGGAGGACCCTTGATACCCTTGTAGGTACTTGGATATAGGAGGGAAAATCTATCATAAACTTCTTCTTTATGTTTCATCATTCTTCTATTTATCATAAAATTTATTTTTCACACCAGGGATGATGCAAGTGTGAGGAAATTTAGGCCTCTTCCATGTTGACCCAAATTTTTATTTATCTTCATGTGATCTTCTTCTCATTCCAATCTATTTGGGGGGTGATGAAAATCCATATAATTTACATTATATATACATTTATGATCAATTTTAACCTCAAATATTTGGAGCCCCCTATTCTTTCAATCTTTTAATCTCTACTTTCTCTCGATGTTGTGGATTCTATGTGTTGTCCCTCACATGATAACATTCCATGGATACATCTCTCTATGTATATCATGCCACTACATCTCTTTCTCTTCTCCTTAGAATGATTTGTGCTCCTTTGTAGCACATAGCATTCTAAGGGGGGCTATCATATCTAATTATTCTTTATTTTTAAAAATATGTCTTAAAAAATCTTGATGTCTTATGATCTTGTCATCTAGCTTGGGGCCAACTTGATTAGACTTGTCTTTTCTATGACTGTCTTGCAACATAGTTTGCAACAGCCACATGCCTATCATCTTGTCATATGGTCTCTAGCATAACACAACTTTCTAGCCATACCTATCAACATTTTCTTTATATCTAATCATATTTTATCACATATATTTTTCATTTTTTTTCCTAATGTGTTTGTTTGTAGGTAACATGTTTATGGTGAAATTGTAGTCAACTTTGTAGGCTAGAAGACCTATGTCCTCTTCATATCCTAGATCATCTTTTCAATCACATATACCAAATTGAAGAACTATTTCCTCTTCATCTTGGGTATATTCTCTTCAACCTCTTTCTCTCTCTACTTTAACTCATATCTACTAGAATGCATATGCTCACTAAAGTGAGGAAAAAATGTAATGCAAAAAATTGCATCCTATGCAATTTTTCATTCCATAAACCTCCCCTCTAGATAAATTAAATTCAATAATGCAACCCCCCTTTTATCCAACCTTAATTTTGTCCTTAACCTATCCGTTTCTTGTTATTAAGGTGAATTTTTATTGCAAATGACCATGTTTTACACAAACATCTACATGTCGTGCAAACATCTTGAAAAGATTCTCAATTGTAATAACCATTTGCGTGTTACACTTCCCACCTACCCATGAGTGTAATGCCTCTATAGCTTGTAGCTGCACTAGAACGACCCTTTGCATGCCTATACCTTCTTCAAACCTCTCATTTTTTCTATTCATTCAATATCTTATTCATTCTTGATTTATCTCTCAATATTTAGCATTCTTTCACTCTTCTCATGCTCTTTCAATCTCTCTTCTACGACCTTCATTATAATTTAGCTCTCTACATCAAAGCTTTGGCACTATTGGTATATCATTCTTGAGCTCAAAGATTATGTCTTCCTTTTGACATCCTCATTTGATAAAGGAGAGTAATAATATAATCTATTTATTGCATTATCATTTGGTGTTTGGTAGCATATTTTTCTAGCACTTCTATTGTATTTTCTTATCTTGTCTATTTTATTTCTATCTCTATCTATCTGGTTGTTCGTGGAAGTGGGAACACCTTTAATGGGGGTTTGACTAAGGCAATCCCCTAAAACAACCCCAACCATTGTCTCATTCTTATGTGTGTAGGTGTTGAAGTTGTAGCATTGCTAGAGCCTTTATTCTTGGACCTCTTGTGAGTGTCTCCTTTCTTCTTCATTTTTATCACTTTATTTTTATTTTATTTAGTTCATGTGTGTCTTTATTATTTCTCTACTATTTTAGTGCATTTATGAGTATTCAGTTATCTAAACTGTTAATAGGTTCTTAGTAGTATTTTGTGATAAACTCAGTTTTTGTCCATACAAGACTACAGTGTGTCATAGGGACATCCATGTGCTATGTTGTTGTCTTTGGTTGAGAGATTTCTAGTTTGTTTAGAAGACCTATGAAACTTGCTCTTTGAGTTTCTAAAATTCTTCCATTTTAATTTTGCACAAAATATAAATAAACCTCCTCTTTATCTCATCATGTCACCTGAGCTTTGATCCCTGAGGTAGTCAAGGAGCATTCACCCTTTGAGATCACACCATTTTAGGGCGTCAAATTCCCTCCTCTACGAATAGATGTAGATATGTAGATGAATTTTTCTAAATTAGGTGTTAAATGGTATGAGTTTATATGGTGATTTATAGAGGCGAAAAACTTATAACATTGTTTCGTTTTGATGCATGCACTATTGAGTGCAAAATTACTTCTATGAAAAATAAATATGTGGCTACTTAGCTAGGTTAAGATAAAATATCCTCTTTAGACTATGGTCATAGTTTTAGGGTATCTATTGGTTCTCTTTATACTAATCCTAAGTTACCCAAATATAAATATATGTTATAGAGATGAAAGTTAGTGAAGACAATACTTTGATTTCATCTTAAAAAGTTGAACCATTACCTTCAAATGATAATGATACTATGAATACACTCTTGGGTTATGGTTGGAGATCATTAGATTTTACACCTACTTTCATTAGGGAGTATAAAAATCTCATCATCAAAGCCTAAAGAGCTAAAGTTTGTTTCAATAGCTTCAATACAATATTTTCATTCCTCTTCTCAAACTAAAAATAATGATCAAAACAATCCTTTATCTTCAAGTACATGTTTTGGTGACGATTGGGGTTCATTAGTTTTTACACCCTCCTTTGTGGGAGAGTATAAAATACCACAATATAAATCTAAGGAGTCTTTTCTTTCATTTGCACAAGCTTATTCTACATCATCATCCCATGATGGTGATGATGGATCTTTATCTTTGCCCCTCATGTGTTGGAAAATATAATAAAGATCATCCTAATCCTAACATTTCAACACCTAAAAAGGATTTTCATTCTTGTAAAAGAATTAATTTTTATCATAATAATTTAAACAAGACTTCTCCTCCTCCATTTGAGTTGGAAAAACATTATGGGGTTGGATATAAAATGCTTTCTAAACTTGGATATAAGGAAAGCATGGAACAAGGAGTCAAGGATAATGTGAATTATACACCATACTTTGTTAAAAGTAGTTTAGATTTCTAACCTTATTTTTCATCTATATCACATCCTCCATCATCTACTATATTTATAACCTCTTATGGTAAGTGAAAAAAAATTTCTACACAAGAGAGAGGATTGTCTCCTACTCCTTATCCTCTATCTGAGAAAGAGCATATTTTTTCAATACTTCTCAAAGCCCACTTGATTACTCTTCCTCCTTGAACATGTAAGAAATTTCACAAACATAATCAAGAAAATATTAATTTTTTTTCATATCATCGAATGCATGGTCATTCCACCAATGAATGCTAGGCTTTGAGTAATTAAATATAATAATTTCTTAGTTGTGCTACTATCACTCTTCTATGCATTGATGCACCTATTCATTCTAAATGATAAACTCTATCCTATGGCATTTATCCTTACTATGTGACATTCGTAGCTCCATGTGTTCCTCATTTCCATTCATGGTGGTACAATAATGGGTGCAATCACATTTAATCTATGGTATCAACATGATAGTTTATATCATGTTTGTCCTTATCTTTACACTTAGGGGAAATGATAACTAGTTTTTGAGGTGTGCATCCTTTTTTAGGATATTCTATTCCCCTTCTCTTCCTTAAAATATTAGAATAGAAAGTAAGCTAAAATTTTAAGGGGGGCATATCACCCTACCCATTTTTATACATCCATAGATTGGTGTCTTGTGAGCTTTGACTTATTGACATATCCCTTGGTGGTGGTGTTGTTTTGTAAAACCCTCGGGGCATGGTTATCAATTCATCACCTATGGAGTTAAGAATTCTTGTGCTCCTTAAAGTGTTGTTATCAATTCATCCCTCATGATGTTAAAATTTCCCCCATAATATTAAAAATTTATGTGCTTCTTGAAGCATGATTTTCTAAATAGTCCATGGACCTAGCATAACAAAACTTGTTGGCCTGTGAACTTGAGCTATTTTGCATGGACACCTAACATAATACAAATTTCTAGCCAATTGATCTATGTATACTTGTGAGAACTTTTATTCATCATTTTGGCATTTTATATGTGTATGTTATGCATTCATTAGAAGATTCTTAATAATTGAGACAACCTTACATATTGAGGTCTATTTACCTTGTTGACTTAAATCTTTAGTTTTTGTGTACTAACATTTGTTGTTTTATGTTCCATATACATTTCATGTTTGCTTCATGTATTATAAGAGTTTTATTTGTGTATCCACATGTTTTATTTATGTATTCCTCATATTTTCTTTGTGTATTCCATGTGTTTGGCACGTGTATTCCTTGTATGCATTGTGTTTGCTTTATGTATTTTTTGAGTATGCTTTTATGTGTACTCTATTGATTGCTCATTGAATGCCTTATATATGGATAAACCTTTCCTTCTATTGTGTACGATATATCTACTTCATGTTTTTCTTATTATTTTGGATTGATAGGATCCATAGTTGGGGGCTCAAGCACCGCTCAACTTGGTGTCATCTTGTCTTTTCAACGTTTTGATAAAGAAATCTATTCATTTAGTTTGAGCATGAACATAAGATCACATTCTCACTAAAGTGGGGGCTGAATGTAGTATCATAAATTGCCATCCCTAACAATTCCACACTCCATGGACACCTATTTTTCCTATAGAATTAATTATATTAATAATTTATTCATTTCAAGGTTATATTGGGAAAATATATCAAAATCCCCAACATCTCGATAAATTTGGGAAAAAATTGATCGATCAGGGGTGAGGGTGCCCTTGACCTAACGATGACCTATTTCAAACTTTAATGTTTTGGTATTAGACCTTGGGTATTTCAAAATGGTCCCAAGTTTGCCTATAATAAAAAATATCAATTGGGATGCATATATAAAAAAAAATTCTTCTCATTTAGAAGCTATTATGATCAATCATGCACTATTAGGCTCTTATCATGAAGATGGACATGAGTTATCCTATACATGCTAGCTCTATCAATCTATTGTGTTTTGTGAACTAACCTATTGAAGGTATTCAAGCAATCCAATCATCCATCAAACAACCTTTGGTGGCAACTTATGGTGTGGACATCACTTTGATAGAGATTTCATACATAAGGTAACATTGTTCATTATCATTTGTAATTACAATTAATTATTATTTATCTAGAATTTTCCCAACCGAGGGTATGCCTTCTTTATCATCATAATTTTTTGTTTAGTGCAGGTGGAAACACCAAAATGGGGTTTGAATTAGGCAGTCCCATATACAACACAACCTTTCCCCCTCTTTTCATGTGTTTAGGTCAAATCCATAAGTTTCATCAACATACTACTACAGGAAAACACAGAGTAAACTATAACCTATCATCTGAAGTTTGCATACCCTAAAAAGAAACATATCTTCTCAAGGGAAACCTCACCCTTGACCCTCAAATTCAGGCTCAAATTCTAAATGCAGGTTCCTCTAAATCACCCTTTCTCATTTATGTAACTTTTTCATGAGTTTTCAAGTTTTGTTAGTGTGATAAGTTACATTTTCAAATCTAGGGTTTATGTCAAATAGGCTTATCAATATACACATCAAATTTCCCCTCTTTACAACTTAAAAGAACCAAACCTTAGCAAATTGGATCTCCTTTGAGATGGTTGTCCAATCATCGAACCATAGTTGGTTTGTGTTCTAATGTAGGGAAAGAAAATGAGTAGATCCTAGTTAATCTACTAGTTAGATCTAGGACCCCTTTTATAATCTACAAGTATAGTAATAGGTTGCAACTCTTGGGTTGGTGTGTGAATAAGATCTCCATGTTGTTGACATTATAAAAACTTCTTAGCAAATTGGTGTTCCTCTTGATCCATGGGAAAATAGTATCCTATCCTTAGTATTTTTTATCAAGGGTGTGGCCACTAGAATGTGATCCATGAACATCTTTTTCTACCTCAACTAGGGTAGATGTAACCTCTTTTGAGTTAATAAATCTGACTAATGAAACATCAAGACTCTTTTATTATAAGGTGTCACCAAGAATGGTGAAGTGAGATGATCGACACATAATTTTTTTATTAAAGTTTGTGGTAAGGTTAGGTGGTATGGTACCATGTTTTAGGTAAGTGTAAATTTCATGGTACCAAGGGGAATTAGGACCAAAAATTTTGCACATAATTTTTTATTCAGGGACATTGAAGCAAGGAACCAAAAATTTCTCAATGAGAAAATCATATTTTTTATTATTATGTGGCATATCTAGGAGAAATCCAATAGTCTCTATAACATTTGAAACCTTGTTGTTCACTCTAGGTATCTTCTCAAAGGAGTTAGTAATAAAATACTATTTGAAGTTGTCGACCATCCTCTTATATGGTAACAATTTATCATCCTTTGTTTGATAGTCATCATTAACTTGTCTAACCACTAGTTGTGAATCACTGTAGACTTGTAACTCTTTGATTTTCCATTGGATAGCCATTCTAAGTCATGTGATAGATGATTCATATGTAGAAATGTTAATAGTACAAGAAAATTCCAACTAATATGATTTTAGGATACAATCACCTTGGGGGTGATAAATAGGACTCCTACCCCTAAACCATGTTGTGTATGTGATCCATCAAAGTATAATTTTTAGTGATTGGTAGGAGTGATGGGAAATAATTCTTTTTTTGGAAAGTTTGATACTAGAAGATTACCATCATATAAAGGTGCTTCATCTAACAAATATGCAATGACCTATCCCTTTATTGATTTTTGGTCTACATACTCTATGTCTAACTCACTTAGTATCATGACCCACTTATTCATGCACCTAAGGAGAGTTGCTTCATATAATAGATACTTCAATGGATCTACTTTGGAGATGAGATTAATTTGGAGGTTGAGCATGTATTGTCAAATATTTTGTGATGCAAAGATGACTACTAAACATGCTCACTCAGTGGGAGTGTAATTAAGCTTGTATCCTACTAATTTTCAACTAATGTAATAGACTTATATCTCTTTCCTAGAGTCATCATGTTGTTACAAGAGAGTTCCTAGTGCTTTTGATATTATTCAAATATATAATATCAATGGCCTATCTATAACTAGAGGCATCAATAATTGTGGTAATGCTAGATAATCCTTAAGTTGTTGGAAGAATTTCTAACATTTCTCATCTCATTTGAATATGAAATACTTGTGTAGGAGATGAGATAATGGATGAAATTTATACATTAACTATGCTATGAACTATCTAGTGAATTATATCTTCTCTTGAAGACTACAAAGATGTTTGAGAGTCTTTGGTGGTGGCATTTTAGTTATGGATTTAACCTTTGTGGGGTCTACTTCAATGCCTCAATGAGACACAATGTACCCCAATATATTTCTTGAAGTGACACCAAATGCACATTTCTTTGGGTTTAGCCTCACTTAATACTTATCAAGCTTTCCAAATATTTGTGCAAGAACATCCAAATGTCCTTTTTGTTTGATTGATTTTCCTAGTAAATCATCTACATAGTCTTCCATTATATTGTGGAACATGTCATGAAAGATAACTATCATAGCTCACTGATAGGTTGCACCTACATTTTTAATACCAAAGGTAATTATGTTCTAGAAATAGGTACCCCAAGGATATGTAAATTTTTTCTTATGTTGGTCCTCTTGTGCTATACAAATTTGGTTATACCCTAAAATCCATCCATGAGGGAAATCATCTCATGACCTACTATCAAATCCATTATGATGTCCATGTTTGGCAACAAAAAATCATCATTAGGATAAGCCTTATTGAGATATCTAAAATATCTGCATCTATGTATGCCCCTAGTGGGATTTTAAATAGGTATAGGGTTGGACAACCATTCTAAATAATCAATTGGCCTTATGAAGACAAAGTCTAAGAGTTTATGTAGTTCAACTTTGACTAGTAGTACAATTTTGGGATGCGTATTACATAGTTTCTTTTTTACAAGTTTTACCTCTAGGTAGACCATCAAATGATGGACTACCAATTTTTTATCTAATCCAAGAATTTTGGTATGGGATAAAGGAAAATTAATTATTCATGCCTCAAGGAATGATGTAAAATCATTTTTTTGTTCAAGTGTCAAAGATGTTGCAAAGAATGTAATCTTGGGAGTTTCAATTGTTCCAACATTAATTTTATTTGAATTATCTATTAATTTAATGATCTCTTTTGATTCTTAGTGATAGTAGGGAGGTGGAATCCTTCATCCTCAAGTGCATCAAAGAGGTTTTCACCCTTGGATGCATCCTTTGTTCTTACTTTTTCACGATCTAAAATTGCCACATTGTGGTTTTCACTGAGGATCTATTTGTTATTTTTATTTTTTCTCTTTTGCAACTGAAAGATTTGAATTTCCCCCCAAATGTATTATTTACATCAAGATCTATTTCAAATACTTCTTTGTATTCTTTACGAGGTATTCCATCTCTAATTCCCACAAACTTAACAATAGTGTTATCATTTTTTAATATGTCCAAAATTGGTGCTTGTTGTCAATCCCAATCGATAATGTTGTACCCCAAATTAAAAATTTTGCTACACTTAGGAATTTTGAAGAAATGGTTAAAAGTCTTGTCAAATTTGTCAAAGAAGGTCAAAATTGGGGTTTGCATGTCTTGCATGAGGGTCAAAAACTCAAAATTTTCAAAATTTAATAATCCGAGTTTGCTCAGAGCGACCAAATCTACAAAACCTAGATCTCAATTTTTCAACCCTAAATTTTAGGAAAATTTCTAAAAATAGAACTTTTTTTTTGGGTTTCTTTCGAAATGTATGTTGGCAAAATTTTCTAAAAATAGAAAGTTTGGCTTTTAGGGTTCAAACTGATTTTGATTGGCTTAAAATACTTCCTCATCAGGTTGGTCCAATCAGAATCGTCAAAAGATCAGTTTTTCCCTAGTGGGTCTATTCTACTTTTTTTAGAAGCTTCTCAGGAGCCCCAAGGTCATTAATGGAGGTCAGTCAGCTGCCGAATGTTAGATTCAAACATTCAAGCAATGAACAAAAGATGAGAAATTATGGACGTGCATGTATAATGAAGAATGGAAGAAAGAGGCTATGAAAGTTAAAAAATGCCAAATTTTGACTAAGTATCGGAAGCTCAGGCACCCCAACTCAGTCTAGGTGCCCAAACACTC
This sequence comes from Sequoia sempervirens, assembly GCA_007258455.2. Taxonomy (NCBI): domain Eukaryota; kingdom Viridiplantae; phylum Streptophyta; class Pinopsida; order Cupressales; family Cupressaceae; genus Sequoia; species Sequoia sempervirens. Next base: position 435,367,561 of record VDFB02058242.1, on the reverse strand, counting down.
ATGCCATAGAAAAAATTTCATCGCCAATGAGCAAGGCAAAGGAAAGCATGTCAAACGAAGGAGAAAGTTGAAAATTGCAAAATAAAAACTAACTCTGCTAGCCATGGTCGCCCCAAGAGGAGATAGGCGCCCAACTTTTCAAGAGGTTAAATGATGAAATTAGGGTTTGTGCTCCCAAACAATGTTGCTCAAAATATTTTCAGCTCTACAGTGATTCCAATAGTGCAATCATCAAATCAACCAATGAGCCTGAATCTCAGATCAAAGGGAAAGGTTTCAACCAAGAAGCAAAACGCAAACCATGAAAATATCAGAAAATAATCTAAGTTTGTGAACTCTGGGTGCCCCAGGTGCTAGGGGCACCCAACCTTTTGGAAGACCTAATCTAGTAATTAGGGTTTTCTAATATGCTCATTGTCTTCAGGATTCTGCCAACTTCGCAATGGATGTCTTTGTTAGATCATCAGACTTGTCAATCACTAGCAAATCCAGATCAAACTAAAGACATAACATGAAGGTTCAAGTTTGAAGAATGAAATTCAAGTTAAAATGTCTAAGTTTGGAGGAGTTGGGCACCCCAACTGGCCAGGGGCTCCCAAGCTTTTGGAGGCCTAAATGAGTGAATTTGTAGTTGACATCTCCAACATGACTTCTTCAAATTTGAAGCAACTCTCCAATGGAACCATTAGCAAGTCCATCATAGTTGATAATTGTTGGCCTCCAACAATGATTTAACAACTAATCCCTTACAACTGTGATTCAGAGGTTGGACATCTAAACTAAACAACTATTTCAATCATCATGAAGGTGCATTTAACTTGTCAACCCAGGGATGTGAACTTGAAATGGATCAGCATAGTCTGTGCACTAAGGATCCAAAGTAGCCATTTTCATTCTACAACTAAGAAAGAAACAATGCTGAAAGTAAATTGCTTGGAAAGGAATAACATAAAGGTTGAACATCAACCAACAACTATACTAAGCTAAAATTCATGACATAAATGAAAATATGAGCAAACAAACAGGAGACTACTCTGTCTGCTTTGGCTGTAGGAACAGTCACAAAATTGAATTTTAGTGGCTGCAAGAATAGTCACAAAATGGAATTCTAGTGGCTGCAAGAACAACCAATGCCGAATTCTTAACTAATTACTGAACAGAGAGTAATAACTAAACTAAACTAAACTAAAGGATGAAATGCTCACCAAGTGGGCCGCCTTGGATGAGTATCCTCTAGAACTAATGTAAACTCAGGTGCACAAACTTATAAACTCATTTTATTCATGGGAAAATACAAGTACAATAGAGCATCATGACTATATTGCTAAAAATCTAAGAATGTGAGTACATCATTAGATCGCGCAACCTCTTGAGAAGGAGCATCTAGGTCTTATTTATAGGAAAAGAAGCTACCAACTAATCACCTAGTAAGGCGGTCAACTCCAACAAATTAGGAGTATGCCACTTTAGGGAAAGAATGAAAAGTGGAGAGGTGGTTATGCATGTGCAGAATCTGGTCAAGCATGTTGCCTTAATACAGATTTAGCACAATAGTAATGCCTATATTCACTGAACAACAATAAAGACCATTTACAAGGTGGTTACAACTTTTATTTAAATGAGGAATCTCCCACCCTCGAGAGTCTTTCCTCCATTGACTTTCGAATGATCACCTTGTTGACTGTTACGACGAATGACCAGCTGTCAGAGTCTTCCTCCATTTTGCAGGCCTCTAATCATATCTGCATGGCAATATTAGTATGCACAATAATTGCATATCTGTAACTATCTTAAAGAAAATTCATTAATCCACATGTAGAATTAACACAAATAGTCCATATAACATGTCAATGTCATTAAAGATTTGTAGAAATAAAATTAGGACCAATGTTTATGGTTTTGAGGAAATATCAACATTCAAACATCAAGGTCCATGACAAATTCAACAAATAGATCATAAATTTTACCAAAATTAAACCATGAACTAGACTCATCACTCCCCCGAACCTAAGGTTTTGTTGGTCCTCTAGCAGGGGAAGGGTTGTTCTTCTGCTTAGTCAATGCCCTAAAATTTGTAACCACCAACTTTCCTACATCAGTGCTTGTTGTGCGTGAATCCAGATCCCAATAGAACCCTTGTTGTCTATCCAATATGTTCCATCTTTGTCTCTCTGCAACAATATCATAGTGGTAATACTTGAAATTTGGCACGGGCCACATTAGGATGGGTGGCTAAAAAGTCAATGGAAGCCAAAATCATTCCTTTGTCCTTCCAATATGTATGTATATGTTAATTCTTTTAAGTGTTGCAACATAGTTATGTATAGAGTGGGGCTCAACATTTTTTAGTTCATCGGTTAGGCTATTCCATCTTTGTGATAGGTATCTCTTCATAGTTTCCTCTTTTGCTTTTTCCACCACCTCATATTCACTGTAAACTACTTCTATCCAAGGCATGATCCTATTACCATAGCTAGCTGAAAAAAATTCTATGTCAATCCCTGTAAATGTCCCTTGGGTTTCTTGATTCAGCCTTGATGGGCAGAGGGATGTTAGATTCCATTTGCCTATAAGCCCCATATTGTTGTCCCCAATTGATCTAATTCTGTACCCAAGACATAAATTCCCTTAATTGGACATCCCCAACATACAACAGTGGATTCCAATCATGTTCTTGAGTCACAACATAATTATGCAAATAGAATTCACACAACAAATTCTTCATCTTAGGGGAAGCAATTTGATAAGCATTAAAAAATTCAATAGGAGTCTCAATGGAAGGGTTCAAACCTGAGACAATCCTTGCCAGCTAAAAGAAAGATATTTCTCCTTCAAAGTCAGATCATAGACCCTTGGAGGGGTCCTGCACTCTAAAATTTGCGGTACCAAGGCTACAATATTGTCCACTTTTTCCTTTAAAGTAGCAATTTCCTCATTCTTATCCTTAATCACTTCATCTCTCTTTTGAATTTCCTTCTTCAGCCTGCATTTCTCCTCTTTCCATTCCTCCTCCCTCATTTGTATCTCTTTCCATAAGTTTAGAATTGTTGTGTGTACTATAAAATTAGGGGGGTTATGTATTTCTACCAACATTTTTCCTAGCACTGAAGCTTTCTCTCCATATAGTACCAGCTGTAGGGATTGGGGTTATTCAATCAATTCTGGTTGCAGGGGTACTGATTGTTCTCCCAATTCTGGCTATAGGGCCTCTTGTTCCTGTTCTTTCTCATGCTATAGGAAATCTTGATTTTCCTCATACCCTTGATTCTCAACTTTTTTTGCAATATCAATAAGATCTGCCAGTGTTATGTTTGTTGCTTTCTCAAATGTGTCCTCTTCCTCGACATTCACCTACCCCATTGGAGCTTTTGTGTCCTCCTGTGATGTTTCTCTAGGCTTAGGGATTTCTTGTGGAGGCATATCAAAGGCTAGCCTAGTTGGTTTTGATTTTCTAGGAGGGATTTCATGTTTTTCTTTGGTTGTAGGATGAACAGTGTTAGCCTTCCACTTCTTAGAGCTTGGTACTTCCTTTTCTGTTGACTGCTTTTTAGCTTTTCCTTTTCTTATTTCTTCTTCTCTCTTTTGTGCCCTAGTTCTCATTAGGATGCCAAGAGGAACATCATCATCAGAATCTGGAGAGGAACTTTCTTTGTCTATGTGTTGTCTCAGAAGAACTAATCTCTATGGTTTGTTTTGTTTTAGGAGGGTTTACACTAGGGCCTGCACCAGAGGTTGAAGCACCAGGAGTGGCTTCAACTATGCTCAATCTCCTGCTAGACCTATGAGGTTGAGGTAAAAACCTAGGTTGCAAATGCTCTGGTCTAATTTGATCGATATTTACGAATTCTTTCCAAGTCATCTCAGACACATCATGTAGAGACTTCTCAACTAAAAATTTGATCAAACAATGGTGGGAAACAAAATTGTCCCTACCTTTTTGAGTCTCATTTTCCATGATTGAAAGAAGGTGGTATAGCAAATTTGACACATTCATCCTCCTCCCGTGCCTCATGTGATTCAAGAGTTTGAAGTGCAAAAAATGTAGATTTGACTGGCAACCTTTATAGGTGATATATTTTATAACATAAACAACTATTTGCTTCCATGGCTTGGGCATAGAGGTTCTCTTTGCACCTTGTTTTTCCATGCTCAATGGAGGGTCACCAGGTTCTATAAATTCAGCCCTAGCTGACTTGGTGTCTCTGGAAGAAGGGTAATTTTCACCGTCGGTAGGAAACCCTGTAACTTTTGCAATCCTTTCTTCAGTCACCATGACCTCCAACCCTTTAACCGTGGCCTTTCCCTTAGACAATTTCTTGGAAAATTCTAATGCAATGTCTTCATTAAAACCATTCAACTTCATGAAATAGTCTAACCACCCGCAGTTTTTGAATTCGGCCTGGTAGGGTGCATCCTGCAGTAATACATTGTGAACCATGGGCTCATTTCAAATTAACCCACCTCCCATTGTTTGCAATCAACAATCACTCTGCAAATTTTTCCTTCCTGCAACACTGCTAAATTTCCAACACCAATATCGTTTGAATTTTCCCTTTCTGTTTTACCTTTTTTCTCTTTTTTTAACCTTTTGGCAACTTAAGATTATGATAGGATCAATAGTGGTAGTAAAGGAGTAATAAAGGAAGGTTATGATGGAGAAAAATGGTGGCGGTGGTTGGTGTCACCTCACACATACTAGCTGCCATCTCACTCAAAATTCAAATTGGCTTGATTTAAACTTTGCTGACATAGACTAGCATCCACTGAAACGTGGGAAAAGTACTCACATCTTCTCCCCCCCAACCTAAATTTGAGCATGTGTCCTCACATGCAAGGTGTTAATGATGATTTGATAGGGACAAAGAATAATGGCATGTTATGGTGAATGTCCATATTAATTCACAACAATTAAATGAATGCACTAAAGACAATTAAGATATAGCAATTAATGCACACATACCTGGATTCATGGAAGATTCATTGCAAATATTGTGGAGAAAGTATTGGTCACCTTTTAAGAAATAAGTTGAGTAATTAATGAAAATGAGGTGGAATGAGGTGAAGTGGAATGAAGTGAAGTGATGGAAGAGAGAGAAAGGTGGAGATGGATGGATGTGTGGGTGAAGAAGTGGAATCCCACAAAATTGGAAGTCTTTATTATGACAAGGTACATACCTTAGTTAGCCAAGAGGGACACTAGGTCCACTTCCCTCGACTGCAAGAAGCTCGGGTGTTGCATGCTAAGTGAATTGTTGCAAGAAATCCTCTTTGGAAGTTGGATTGTGATACAATATGAGGCAATGACCATTGACAAGAAACATGAATCTAACAAGGTCAATGGTAGTGAGTTGAACAACACCATTAGGGAAGACTTCAACAACCTCATATGGTCCTAACCACCTTGTCTGCAATTTTCCTACATTATCTTGATACCTTGAATCATAGAGCAGTGCCCAGTCACCTAGCTGGAATTTCTTGTCCTTGATGAGTTTGTCATGCCACCTTATTCTCTGATTATGCACTACCTCTATGTTATACAAGGCGACTCTCCTTATCTCATCCAAAGCATTCAGCTACATGATCCTTTCTCTTTTTGCCTCATAGATATCCATCCCCAAGTCTAATACAGCCCTAAGAGTCTTATGTTCAAATTCAATGGGCATCATAGTTGTCTTTCCATACAACAACTCAAATGGAGTGAAGCTTGTAGTTGTTTTCCAGGTTGTCCTATAGGCCTAAACAAATTTTGGTAGCCTATTTTCCCAATCCTTTTTATGAACAACCACTGCTTTGGTCATAATGGATTCAATCTCTTGGTTGGTCACCTCAACTTGGCCATTGGCTTGAGGGTGATAAGGAGTGGACTTCTTGTGTCTTATGTTGTACTCATTGACTAGTGTTGCAACAAGGGTTGATGTGAATTGAGCCCCCTGATCAGTCACTATCTCTCTTGGAACTCCATACCTTGTGAAAATATCTTCATAAAGAAATTCAACAACCTTATTATCTCTTGCATGCTTCATGTCCTTAACTTCTACCCACTTGGTTACATAATCAGTGCATACCAAGATATAAGACTTACCATTTGATGGAGGGTCAATGGGTCCTACAAAATCCAATCCCCACTTGTCAAAGGGAGTTATTACTACCTGAGGGAAAAGTGGCATCTCATCAAATTTGGTTGGTATGCCCATCCTCTGGCATTTATCACACTTTCTCGTATATCTCCCTGCATCCTTGTGAGGTGTTGGCCAGTAATATCCTATATTTAGAATCTTCATCGTTGTTCTTTTGGTTGCAAAATGTCCTCCACATGGTTCATTGTGGCATGCATGCAAAATATCATATGTCTCATCTTCTCTCATAGATCTCCTCATGACATGGTTTGGCCCAGTGTAAAACAAACATCTTGCAATCCATGAAAAAAAATGAATTTTCAATGAGCACCCTTCTCTCTTTTGGAGAGAAGTGGGGAGGAACCCTCCCTATGACTAGATAGTTAGCTATGTCATCATACTAGGGTGTTTGCACACTGATGAAAAATAAGTGATCATCAGGGAAAGAGTCATCTATGACCTGATTGTCTTCTGATGTAGTCAACCCTGAAAGAAAATCTGCAACAACATTGGCCTTCCCTGGTTTATCTACAATGGTTATGTCAAACTCCTACATCAACAATAACCATCTTGCCATCCTACCTATCATCAGGGGTTTACTCATGAGGTATCTAATGGCTGCATGATCGGTGTGCACAAAGATTTGATAGCTTGTTATGTAGTGCCTGAATTTGTTTAGGGCATATATTACTGCCAACATTTCTTTTTTTGTCACTATATAATTGAATTTAGCTCCTTGCAAGTTTTTTCTAACAAAATAAATAACATTTTCAATAGCTCCTTTTTGTCCTAGGATGGCTCCTATATCATAGTCGGATGCATCTATATGAATGTGAAAAGGAAGCTCCCAATTAGGTCCTTTGAGTATAGGAGCATGAGTCAAAGCTTCCTTCAAATTAGAAAATACTTTGTCACAATCTTTTGTCCATTGAAATTCAGCATCTTTGGTGAGAAGGGCATACAATGGTGTTGCTATTTTGTTGAAATCCTTGATGAACCACCTATAGTAGTTTGCATGTCCCAAGAAACTCCTAACATCTTTTTGTTTTGTAGGGATAGGAAAATTGGTGATCACCTCAATCTTTGCAAGTTCTACTTGAATTCCTTTGTGAGAGATGTAGTGGCCAAGAACTACACCTTCCTACATCATCATGAAACACTTTTCACTATTTAGAGATAAATTTCGATCTTAACATCTCTGTAGGACTCTCCTGAGATTCTCCAATGCTTCATTGAAATCAGCACCATAGGTGGTGAAATCATCCATATAAATTTACATGCAATCATGAGAAATATCTAAAAATATGCTAATGACTGCCCTCTGAAAAGTTGTAGGTGCATTGCATAAGCCAAATGGAAGTACTGAGTAGGAATAGGTTCCCCATGGACATGTAAAGGTGGTCTTCTCCTGGTCCTCTAGTGTAATTTAGATCTGGTTATAGCCATTGAAGCCATCTAGAAAAGAAAATTATTGTTTTCCTGCAAGTGAGTCCAAAACTTGATCTACGAAGGGTAAGGGTAAATGGTCCTTTTTGGTGGAAGCATTGAGTTCCTTGTAATCAACACAAAATCACCACTTTCCTCCCTTTTTGGGCATAATCACCAATGGAGACATCCACAAGCTATCTGAGATGGGGTAAATGAATCTTGCATCTAGAAATTTATGTAGTTCTCCTTTTACAATTTCTCTTAGTGCAGGTTTAATTCTTCTTTGTGGTTGTCTAATTGGGGTGCAATCATCTCTTATGTAAATTCTATGAGTGCAAATCTTAGGGTCCAATCCCTTCATATCATGATAGTCCCACACAAATGCATGTTGGTGGGTCTTTAATAAGGTTGTCAATGACAACTGCTATTCTTCACTCAATTTTTTGTTGATGTGCAAATGTTTTCCTTCTGACACGTGTACTTGTGTAGTTAACTCTATTATAGCTGCCTCATTAATACATGGTACCTTGAGTTCATATGGCATCAATGTATGAGACATACCTATTTTTGCAAGAATTTTGGCTGTAGGAAGAGTGTCTCTAGGAAGAGCAAGTAGAAGTGTCTTGATTGGAACAACAAAATGAGAAGATGATGCTTCCTCCACTTCACAATGATTCTGAATGATGTTAGCCAATACTTCATCTTCATCTTGAAGCTACATGAAAGAGTTTCTACCTAACATCATAAGTTGCACCACATAATTAACTTCCTTGGCCTCTTCTCCAACATGTGGCCATATAGAATTATCTAGATCATGGGATGGCTAAGTAGGAGGGTAGAGAACAAGCTTTTTGGTGCTCTTTCCATAAAAAATGGTCATGTCTCCTGTCCTGCATCCAATATATGCATCTTTTGTTGCTAACCATGGTATTCCTAGAATGATAGGGTACCCGTCGAGTGTGGCTTTAGGAGAAAGAATCATGAAATATATTGGGTACTCCCATGAGTCCAGAGTTACCACAAGGTCCTCCACTATACCATCAAGTTTAATGGTTGAACTATCAGCAAGCCGCAAGACAATAGGATTAGGTCTCATGCTTGCAACATTTAGTTGCTACATGATATCCTTAGTCATTACATTTATTGCTGCTCCCAAGTCAATCAAAGCATTCTTTATTTGGATCCAATTTATGAAAAGTCCTACCACAAGATTCCCTGGATCATTATATTTGGGAACAGTCACTTTCCCAAGCATAATGTCAGCTAGTTGTCCCACCACATGAACCGTAGTGGGGTCTTTCTTCTTCCTGCCTAGATTCTTAAGGCATGCTTCCTTAATTGCCTTGCCATAGATTGGAACATATTTTATGGCCTGAAATAGAGGTATCTAGACACATATATGCTTCAGTTGATCCAAGATGTCAAAGGTTGTGTCCTCCTTTTCTTCCTTTTTCTTAGCAACTTCCAATCTCTAAGGAAATGGTGGTTCTTGTTCAATTTGCTTGACTAGGATTGGTTCAGTATTTTTAGGTGCACTTGGCTGAATGGGATCATTCAGAGGTTCCTCTTCCTCTTCCACAAGAAGCTTAGTAATAATGGGCGTGGAAGGGGATAGTAGATTAGTTCCTGAACGCAAGTGGATATCACTCACACTCACAACATATGCAGGGAATTGATTTGAATCAACAAAGTATACTAGTTTTTGCTATGGTTTATTATTTGGATTGGGTATGGGTTGAGCTAGTAGCTGAGTAAGTTTAGGTGGATTTGAGCTTGGATTAGTAGGAGGAGGAATTATAGCAGGTTGTTGGGGCTCAAAAGGTGGATGCATGTAGCTATTTGTTTGGTTTGGCCATTGTTGTCCTCCCCTCCATTGATTTGTTTGTTTCCAATTTCCTGGGGGTGGCTACCAATTTCCTTGAAACTGTTGGCAATTCCCCTGAGGTTGTTGCCATAGGGGTGGAGAGTTTTGGTGATTAGGCCATGTATTTGGAGGGTTACTCCAAGGCTGTGGTGGATATCCTCCATAGTTTGATGGATATGGGGGTTGCCATTGGTTACTAGATGAATAAGAATTGAAATATGGCCCAACAAAAGATAGTGGATCTGGTGGCATACCTTGTCTTGGAGCCCATGGCGTCCTTTTTGCAACATAGTAGACTTGATTTTCTTCAACCTAGATTGGATTGAACTCGGGTGCAATATGCTTGCTATCAATATTAGCTATCATCTTGCATCTGTATTCCTTCTTCTTTTGTTTGCAATGAGGGAAATATTCTACCAACATTGCTTCTGCCTCTTCTTGTTTCTTCTTGGCCTGAAGTGTATCCAACTACGTAGCTATATTGTTTATAATGTCTTGCTTGAAGTTTGCTAGCAAATGAGTAATCTCCATTCTTGAAACTCCACTGGTAGATGACTTACCCATAGAAGATTGGTAAGCTCTCTCTTTCTTTGAAGCTGCCCTAGAGTAGTTTTGACATATCCTCTTAATATCCTCCCAAGGAACTTGGGAGATATCTCCTCCTCCCATTAGGTCCAAGGCATTAGTGCAAATATCATTAATTCCTCTCAGTAAAAGTAGCTTTTGTGAGTCTTCATTGAGTGTATGGTGTGGATATTTTTGTAGGAAAAACAAAAACCTTGCAATGTAATCCTCCAGGCTCTCATCTTCCTCTTGCTACATCCTAAAAATATCATCTCCTCTCATGTCACTGCCCCTGCAATAATCCTTGTATTTCTCAAGGAATTTTGTCTTCATGTCATCCTATGTCTCCATAGTATTTCTACCTAGGCTCATGAACCATCTTAATGCAACTTCTTTCAGAGTGGTAGGAAATAGCTTGAGTCTATGGGAATAAGTGGTATAGTCATAACTCCTGCAGAGTATGTCAAACTCGAACAAGAAAGTATCAAGATCTTCTATAACAAGTACATAAAACTTAGGAAGGACTGAAGTAGGGATATTTTTGAGGTTTTCTACTTCATTCTTATGATCAATGGGGAAAGGAAAAGTCAGTTGGTTAGGTATGTTTCTATTTGCATCACCCATACCTTCCTATTGTAGTTCCAAAGCAAAGGGGTTCTCAATCAGATTTTGATCTTCAGAGGAAACTTCAGAGCTAGTTAGATCAGGAAATGCATCAACAAAGGGGTGTGGATCTTCTTCTTCTTCTTCTCTTGGTAGGTTCTAATATTCAACTAGCTGGAATGGATCATGATTTTTAGGAAGGAATCTCCCATGAGCATCTCTCCTCCTTCCTCTATGCATGCAATATCAACTCATTATCAACCAACTCACACAAAAAAAATTGGAAAAAGAATAGTGGATCATTACTTTCCTAAATGAGGGGTATACTAATAACAACTTTAAGAAATACTACATTAAGAAAAACTATCAATGATTCCAAAGAACTCCCTAGTTTGACACCATCCCTGACAATGACGCCAAAAATGTTGGCCTCCAACAATGATTTAAAAACTAAGCCCTTATAGTTGTGATTCAAAGATTGTACATCTAAACTGAATAGCCGTTTCAATCATCATGAAGGTGCATTTAACTTGTCAACCTAGGGATGTGAACTTAAAATGGGATAGCATAGTATGTGCATTGAGGATCCAAAGTAGCCATTTTCATTCTACAACTAAGAAAGACACAATGTTGAAAGTAAATTTCTTGGAAAGGAATAACATAAATGTTGAACATCAACCAACAATTGTACTAAGCTGAAATACATGACAAAAATGAAAATTTGAGCAAACAAATAGGAAACTACTCTATTTGTTTTGGCTACATGAATAGTCACAGAATGGAATTCTAGTGGTTGTAGGAACAGTCAATGCCAGATTCTTAACTAATTACTGAACATAGAGTAATAACTAAACTAAACTAAACTAAACTAAACTAAAGGAAAAAATGCTCACCAAGTGGGCCCTCTTGGATGAGTATCCTCTACAACTAATGTGAACTCAGGTGCACAAACTTATAAACTCATTTTATTCATGGGAAAACACAAGTATAATAGAGCATCATGACTGTATTGCTAAAAATCTAAGAATGCGAGTACATCATCAGATCACACAACCTCTTGAGAAGGAGCATCTGGGTCTTATTTATAGGAAAAGAAGCTACTAACTAATCACCTAGCAAGGTGGTCAACTCCAATAGATTAGGAGGATGCCACTTTAAGGATAGCATGAAAAGTGGAGAGGTGGTTACGCATGTGTGGAATCTGGTCAAGCATGTTGCCTTAACATAGATTTGGCACAACAGTAACACCTATATTCAGTCAACAACAATAAAGACCATTTACAAGGAAATTATAACTTTAATTTAAGTGAGGAATCTCCCGTTGTCAAGAGTCTTCCCTCCATTGACCTTCGAATGACCACCTTGTTGACTGTTATGATGAATGACCAGTTGTCAGATTCTTCCTCCATTTTGTAGTCCTCTAATCATATATGCATGGCAACATTAGTACACACAATAATTGCATATCTGTAACTATCTTAAAGAACATTCATTAATCCACATGTAGAATTAACACAAATAGTCCATATAACATGTCAATGTCATTAAAGATTTGTAGAAATAAAATTAGGCCCAATGTCTATGGTTTTGAGGAAATATCAACATTCAAACATCAAGGTCCATGACAATTTCAGCAAATAGATCATAAACCTACCAAAATTAAACCATAAACTAGACTCATCAATAATTACCAAAAATCAAAAATCAAACAGAGGTTCAAATCAAGCAAAATTTTGAAAATGGTAAAAAATGGATAAGTCTGCCAAGCAAAAGCGCCCTAGTCCAAGAGAGGCACCCAAGAATCCATGCCTTAGCCAAATTTTCAAGTTTTATCCTCCAACATTCCAAACAATGTCTACATTTGATGAACCTGCTTAGGATAAACTCCAAAGGATTTAAAGCAAAAAAGAAAGCAAATTTTTCTCAACTTCAACTTATTTAAGAGAGATTTTGTCTTTCATTATTCATTATTGTAGGTTGGTGTCTAGAGCTAAAATATTTTCCCTTTCCTCTCAACGAAGATTTGAAGACTCAAATGACATGTTTTTTTGGTGTTCTTCATTGTTACAAGATCAATGGGTAAGTAGGAACACTTTTTTGTGCTCCAAAATTCTAGGGCATTGCTTTTCCAAAACAACCACTCAACTTTTTCCATTTCTAATCACATGGATCTCTTCGGTTTTTCATCCTCTTCAACATTGAGAAATTTTCCCCTCTTCTAGAAACTACTTTTTGGCTGCCTTTTCAGGATGGATTTAGCTTTTTGAGTTTCTGAGCATCTAGGTTTCTCTAGAATGTGATTTTCTACAAAACCTAGGTCCCATCTTTTTTGGAGAAATTTCTTTTTCAAGGCAAACCAACATTCTATTTCAAGCAACACTCTCCACTTAAAATCAAGAAACAAATCAGCTTTTCGGTAGATGTGGATGAGATTTAAAGTAGAAGTCATCTAGAAGATTTCGCCATGCTTTCTTTCTATTCTTATCTCAATCATTATCCACTCTTTGAAGAAGAGAAAGAAAACAAGTTGTAATAGTTGGTATTTCCCTATTTTTTATGCTTTCATAGGTTATTAGATGCTTATCTTGTTTTAGTTTTAGAAATAAAGAGTACATGTTGGCAAGTCTTGGTTGTAAAAGAAAGGATATTTTAGTGTTCCCTACTCCTCTGCTTGTGTATAAATAAGGGCATCCTTGCCCATTATTTTCAAAAAAAGGGTGCTTGTGATAGAAAATTTCAAGCTTGTAATGCTACAAGTTGTTATTCAGTGTCAGTTCACTTTGTGTAAGAGCAAGCTTGCATGCCTCTTTAGCTGCAAGTTATTTTTTAGTTCTTGTGCCTTGTGTCAATATATTCTAGTTTGATGGCTAAACTATAAACCTATTTTGCTACAATACTGCTGCCCCAGAAGTGTAATCTTTGTTCTTGAGATTTGAGAAATAAAGTCTTGTGCCTACTTTTCCCTAATATAATGTCTCATATTTTTGTTTTATGTGTTATGCTTATATGATCTTTATTTCAGCTTGCATTAAAAGTAATTAGATGTGCATTGGGATAAAAGCTTATTTAAGTATTTATGTCAGAGAATCCTTCCTTGTCCATTTCTAATGCTCTTGCTCTGCATTTACTTGATAAGTTAGAAACATCATTAGAGAAGGTTTAGTCGTAGTTGAAATTCCAAAACAAAAAATCTCAACTACGACACTTGAGTTTTATAACCTTGCACTCTTAGCTGAACAAAAAAGATAGGAAAATTATGTTAGAGTAATAAGTTGTTTTACTTAATTAATTTAATCATATTGGTTAATTAATTAAGTCACTTATCACTTTAGTTATTTAAGCTAAACTTAGGCACATTAAGAATTAATTATTTATTAATTATTAAGTTTGCACACTAGGGTTTCCCTTTTGGCTTTTCTTTAGGGTTTCTTGATCTCCTTTTATAAGGATTGATCTCATTGTAATTATTAACGGGAGAATATCTATAGCTTTCATTTCTTCTTGAAAGTTTTCTCTCTTTTGTAACTTTTTCTTGTTGAAGTTAATTGCATACATTTGTTTGCAGATCTCTTGCGTGGAAGGTGTATTTGTTTGTGTTTGATCTCGTGGCTCGTGGTTTTATGCTTGTTTCACAATTCCAACAAATTAGTTTTAATTTACTTTCTTAAGCAACATCAACAAAGAGGGAGCTTCCCCTCCTAATTCGAAGAGCAATTTATCTGTGCATAGCTATCTATTTCTAATTTGCATTCCAGAGGTGCGAATTGAAATGCCAACAGATAATTTGAGGGTAAATGAGTTGAAGGTCATTAGCTTGTGAAGGTAATGTAAAGGATAATTTTTTAATGGTGTTGATGGATGCATTCTCAAATAATTTAATGATGTACATAGAAGATTCCTCAATGGTATCATCATTACAAGTATCAACTGTGGGAAATATTTTGACTTCCTCATTAGGGGAACTCTCAAATTTAGGAGTAATGTTAACTAATGAACTATACCCAAGCCCTTGACATTTTTGTCTTTTCTCTAGAGAAATGGGTTCTATTATTCCTTGTTTATGTAGTCCAAGGAATCTTTTGCCTATTAATCCCATGCTCTTTATGATTTGGAAACCCTTACTATATTGTTGAATTGGTAGGGTTGCTTGCTCTTTCTCTTCTTTGTATAACCATTTGGAGATGTATTTTTCTATATCCTTTTTTTCAGCTCTCCCCACTTGGAGAAAACCATGGGATAAAATCTACTAATAGAATATTTTGTGTCTATATGTTGCAGTTTTCCATGTCTTAGGGGAAGATGGAAGTTTTCCTACAAAGAAGGACCATTTTAGATCATAGCCTCCACAACCTTTGTCTCATATTTGGGCCTTGATATCTGGAAGGGGTTCATATGAGGTGGATGATGAGGCTAAAGTGGATGGATAAATATAGGACGATGAATGTGAGGTGATGTCATTGTTAGGCACTTGGAGTAGTTTTTGATATTTTTCTACCAATTTATTACAATAATGGAAAGGTCGAGGGTCCCCATAAATGGTGACTTTGGTTTCATTGTAAGGGAATTTAATTTATTTGTGATAGGTTTATGGGATAGCTTGCATGACATGTATCCATGGGAATCCTAGGAGTATGTTATATGTTAATTCAAGGTCCAATACTTGACATGTATTTTTTACAATAGTAGGGCCAACCTAGATAGGAAGCTTGATTATCCCTTTTGATTTATACTCATTATCATCATATACTCTAATTTTTATTCTCTATTATTTCTCTATAACCCCATCAGAGTATCCCAATTGTTTTACTAGTTTCAAAGTACAAATTTCCAAGTCCACTCTACCACCTATCAAGACTCTTTTGATGTTATGTTTATGGACAAATACTTCTAGATATAAAGCTTGTTTGTGGTATAATACAAAAGGAAGATCCTTTTTAGTAAATACAAGGTGGTGTATAAATGTGATATATCCTACCATGGCCTTGAATTTCTCAGTACCTATGTTAGTAGAAATAATGATTCTAGGAGTTATTTTTCCAAGACCTCTTTATGTGCAAGATAGATTCTAAGGAATTCTAGTATGGAGATTTGAGTTGGAGTTTTCTTTAGAAGATTTATAATATTATACTTATCTAGTAATAATGTAGTTATGATTTTGGTTTGGGGTGGAACTCCTTGAAGAGTGACTTTCCCTCATCATGTAGTTACTCCACACTCAAGATTCCCACTAGGTATGGTGACAATGACAATACAGTTATTAGTTCCTTTAATGTGTCCTACTATAGAATCATATGAGTGGTTGACTTTGTTATAATCTTTTCCTTTACCCAAGTCATTTCCTTTACCATGATTAGGGATTGGATTCTTTTATATTACTAAATCATTATTTATGGAAGTTCTAGGACATTTTTCAATGTTGACTTCTCCTTGATCAAAGAGATATTGGATGAGATTCTTGAGTTTCATATAGTTTGGTGGTTTATGACCCTTTATACTATGGTATTCACAGTAATCATTGTTAGTATACCATGATGGTTTAAATTGGGGTTCATCATATTTCCTAAGCTTTACATGCTTGATAAGGTTTTTTTGGATTAACTTATTCAAGATAGTCTCAATTAGCTCCCTTAAGGCAGTGTAATTTCACCTAGTGTTTTGGGGGATTCACATTTTGATTATTTTACTATTTTTAGTGGGGGTTGTATGTTTTGTACAAAATTTGCATCGACAACACTGCCATTGGTAACATTCTTGTTCTTATCTCATAGGTGAGGTTTTCCATTAAAATTTGATGTATGGTCTTTGTTGTCCTTATAGATTTTAAAATTTCCCTTAGCAATAAGATCCTTCTCAATGGTGGTCCATTTTTCTATAATCTCATCAAAGGTATTGGCACATTATACGGTTAAGTGAAATCCAATTTCGGTTTTACAATTTTGAAAAAAGATGTTCACAAGTTATTTTTCAAGAATAGGCCATTTGAATTTGCTAGCCATGTTTCTCCAACATAGTAGGAATAAAGAAAATGTCTCTCCCATTCTTTTTTGTGTGTTACATAAATTGGTCATGGGTACTTCATGTTCTATGTCATAAGAGAAATGATCGATAAATTTTTTAATGAGTTCGTGGAATGTCTTAATAGCATGTTGTAGGTGGGCAAACCATTTTATTGCTTGTACTCCTAAACTTTGAGGTAAGAGGTGCATTAGGTATGTTCCATTGTAGGAAATGTCTAGGCATGCTATGTAAAATTCCCTTATATGTTCTTGTGGGTCTCCTCTTCCCTTGTATTTGTAAAATTTTGATATTTCAAAGTTATGAGGGAAGGGTATTATGGATATTGTTCTATTAAATGGGTATGGACAAATGTATTAAAGAGAGTATATTTTATTTAATTGTCCCAATTACATGTCAATAATATTTTGATGCAAACTCTAGATTTGTAATTCCAAGCCATTATTTGGGTTGTTTGATGGTTGGTTAGATGGAGTGTATGTTTGATGTTGAGGAATGGATGAAGATTTATATGAAGGGTTTTGATTTTGAGGGATGTTTTATTGTTGAGGGATTTTATGAGTTGTATGAAATGTTTTAGTTTTGGGTAATGTGTTGTTGTTGAGGTATGTTTTTTGTTTGATGAATATTATATGAATTATGTGAGGGGTTTTTATTTTGAGGGATGGACTGTTGTTGTGGAATAAATTGTTGTCGGTGGATGTTATATGAGTAGTTTTGGGTTTAAGGGATATGTGTGTGTAGGGATAGTGAATGAAATTTATTGAGATTGGTATTGTGATGAATTGGTAATTTTTTATTTTTGGATATGTTAGATGTGAAGGATCGTAAAGTATGTGGGATGTTTGAAGTTTTAGGTATGTTGGAGGTGGAAGCTTTTTTTGAAATGTTAAGTGAAGGAATTTTTGAAATAGGAGGTTGATATGAATGATTGGGATTGCATGTACTTATTATCATGTTTGATGCTTGCGAAGCATATGGAATGTTGGTATGTACATGAGATGTAATTATTTTTGAAGAAAATGGATTGTTTGTATAGTTTGATGTGTTGGGTTTTGAGGCACGAGGAATGTTAGTGTTATAAAGGATAGATGAAGAAATTGATGAATTTTGGATATGCGTGTTTGTTCATTTGGTTGTGTGTGGGGTTTGGTAAAGCATATTTACTAATTTTTTGGAAAATGGTATCAAATCCGTATCATGAGATGGTATATATGGTTGACTAGATATGTTTGGAATTGAATATTGTAGCATAATTACATCAATAAATTGAGCAATATGTATGCTTGCATTTGATGGAGTATTAGATTACATGATATGTGTAGGGATTCTCCCCTAAGTGTAGCAATGTTATAATTTGAAGGTAGCTTAGACCATTTTATGTAAGTATAAGGATGTATGTGTTGGTATCCATAGCAACGAGAGCATCAATGTTCTTGATAGTGTGGGATCTTGTTATATTTCTAAGATTTTCTCTTTCATCAATTCCTCATATTCATTTATGATATCTTCTATAATACTTTGTAGATATTGAGGTTGGGGTTATCAGGTTTGGTACTCACAAGGGTTGAATTGTAGATACCTAAAATTGTCCTAAACTATGAACTAGCATTTTAACACTAATATTCATCTTTCCCTAATGATTAAATAATGTTCAATTATTTAATTATTAAATAAAATCATATTTCCACTATTAGTTAAATGACTTTATGTTGGGGTTGGGGCCCTAGCTCGGTTGGCTAAATATTTCCTGTTGCAGGAGGTTTGTCATGAGGTCTAGTCTCCCCCACCCCTGTGGTACCGAAGGGCATGTCGCACTAGTGCCGCCGGTCACGTTAAATTTTTTACCAGGCGTACTACAATTTATAGGGGGTCGTGCTACTCAACTCCTGCTATCTAATAAAAAAAAATTTAAAAAAAAAAATTTAAATGACTATGTTATTTAATTAATTCATTTCAATTAATCTTCTTGATTAAATAAATAAATCCTATTTATTTAATTATATTTTTAATTAACATTCACCCACTCTTCCTAAATAAAGTAATTACTTTAATTATTTAATTATCCCTCTTCTCTCAACATTATCCATTAATCATGAATAAATAAAACATTTTATTTATTTATCTAATTTCCACTTGCACAATCCTCAAATAATTAATTATTATTCTCTCATCTCTCATAATTCATCTAGATAATTTGTAGAAAGGTCATGTCAGATTGACTATTGAAGCAAATTGAGCAAACATATACTTGCATACTAGATCATTGTTGTTATCATGATTTTGTAATCACAGAGGCTTTGTGTTGAATCAATCAATGTAGCATCCATCTTCAACACAGATACACTCAACCATTGGATGGTATAATTGTAGTTTTTGAATTCATTTTGTGTTTCGTTTGTTTATGCTAACCTCAATTGTTTGGATTCGTATGCTTTTCAATTACATTTCATGGGTAAGTGTGTCTTGTCATCTTGTTTTGAATTGATTTCAAATTTATTTCATTGCCACCAAATTACTGATCCATATTCCCCTTACACAAATTGGCACACCTAGTTAATCTTTTGAATTTTGCAGGTTACAACCAAGAATTTGATTAAAACTTATCATATTATTTTAATCATAAAAAATGGACACACAAAATTTTGTAAAATCATTTCTAGGTTTTGTAGATCTCACTCTTACCTTTCTATAGCTTTTAAAAAAAATTAATTTCATAAAAAATAAAAAAATTATTGCAATCTTAGTTTTGCTACACTTTTTAAAAAAAAATTGTTGCTAACTTTTAAAAATTCATGTGTTTCATTCATCTCTAATAAATTCTACATGTTGAATTTTAGAAAAAGGTTTCTGGGTTTTGCAGGTCTCCATTTTATCTTTCTGAAACATTTGATGATTTCAAATTTGATGCAGCTTTGAGAAAGTTGTTGGTACTTAAAAATGCTGCTATAATTGGTCAAGAAAGATAAAAAAATTGTTAAATATTTTCTTTCTTTCTTTTTTTTCTTTTTTTTTCATTTCTTTATTTTTTTAGTAGAAGAAGGTTTTTCTTGTTACTAATATCTTTATTTTTAGCTTGTGGCTAATAGAGGATTAACTTTCACATTTTCAATTTGGGATTTAAAATGAATATCACATTTATTTTTGGTGTTTAAGAATTGACCTGTATGCCTCACATTTCTTTTTTGGTGCACTAAAATTGAACAATACAACTTGAACGCTTTGATTTGGTGCTTTAAAATGAATTCATTTTCTCTTGGTGCACTAAAATTGAACAAAACGACTTGAACACTTTGATTTGGTGCACTAAAATTAGACAACACAACTTGAACTCTTTGATTTGGTGCTTTAAAATGAATTCATTTTCTCTTGGTGCATTAAATTGAACAATACAACTTGAACACTTTGATTTGGTGCATTAAAATTTACCAACAATCTTCACTTTTCATTTTGAGATCTAAAATTGAATGTTTCATTTGGGCTTAGAATCTGATTGAAATGATAACAAATTGGTTTAAATATTTTTTTATGAATGTTTGAAGTCTCAAATATTTAAAGTTGGTGCTTTTTAAAACATGAATTGTTATCTATAAATACCTCATTTGGGCTTAAAATCAAATTGCCATGAATTTTCTACTATGTCTACCATGATTGGCAAGCCAAGTGTGTGTCCTCTCCCCCTACGTCTTTTGATGATCCTAGGCAACGAGAAATACTTTGGGTTGTTTGCATTTTTTTACATCATTCCATTTTATATCTAGCCTACCTACAAGACACATCCCAAAAGGAGAACTCAAAGGCGACCCTAAGCAAATTTTCCCTCAAACCACTATATAAATAAGTTAAGGCAAAAGCCAAAATTTAACTAACGAGTACCTTGTTGACAATTCCATTCAGAAAGGGGAGGTACCCAAGTGGTATATAGCGCCACTATTAGGATTGGTTAAAGCCCTAAGTGGCTTCCTAGACATTCGCAAGGCATCAAGTCCTCAAGCAACGACTAAACACCTTATTGTAGTTACCCACCTTATTGGTTGACCATGTATTGGTGACATTTTTCAGTGCAAGGGATACATAATGCACCCTAAAGATTTTACTCACCATATGAAATCCCTTGAGATGAGATAGAAATCCCCAACTTAGCATAAGCTACATGTAGCTTTCTGGGGAAAGGGTGATTTGGGTTATCCTTCCATGCTAGGAGGCTCATATTTGTTCGCTCTTGCAAAAAAAAAAGTGTATACACCCCTTTGGGTGTCCCTACCGTTGAGTTGAAGGATATTCCAAGTTGTGGGCCTTAAAGTGTTACCATTGGCTTTGACCTTAGGGATAAAATTTCTTGAAATGTTTTCAATGTGTTATTACCATTGTAAATTGGGTTGATTTTGGCCTATCATCATTAAAACATTATGATCGATTCATACACTTTGTTTGTTTTGTTTTATCACTTTTTGTATCTCAAAAACATTATCTCAAACATCAGGCCAAACAAACATCAAAAACTTGCAAACTTATCAAACAAACTACCATCAGAAAACTAGAAATTGTTGAAACAGAGTCACTACTATCAAATTTTGCCACTATTGTTTCAGAACTTTATTATTTTTATAAAATATTACCACAGCCGACCTAATATTTGCTCACTATTGTTCATTTGACCACTATTTCTATCACTGGTTGCAAGATAGTCATTATCAAAACAAAACCACTATTGTCCTAAAATCTTATCACTATTATCTTCGATAGAAGCCACTATCATCCTACTTGCTGGAATATCTTAAAATTTGTCACAAACTGCTTTCAAAACATTTTCCTAAAAAAATATTTAGTCAATTATCAGAGAAAATTATCATCATTGGACCTATTAGCCATAATCCATCATCACCATCCTACACCTTGGATTTGGTTTACATAGGGTTCATAACTACCATCTTTTGGACACAACGTCAAAATTAAACTTGCACCATATTCTATCATCATCGCCATCAACAACCAAACATCAACTTACTCTTGGACATGTATTGAACACAATAAATTAAACCATCATATTTCTATTGTTTTACAACAACCTTTACTTGCAACCTCATATCTAGTTCAAGTAAAGCAATCGCCATATCCTCTAAAACATAAAAAAAATCAATTTGAGTCTTGTGAACTTTTTATTCTAAACTAGCATTAAATAAAAACATAAAACATCCATTCCTACTCTTATCCTAGGGTTTGAACATCCAAACATCATAGAATCATTTATCAAACAATACCCAAAATTGGCTCATCTCCTCATCATAGGGTTGAGTGGAAAAATATTACAATCCAACATCGCTTTTGTATGTCATTTTATCAAAAAAAATCTCAAATTAAAACATCATCCCATAAGTTGTTATCTCAAACTTACCAAAGTATTTTGAGTTCGTTTATGACTACAAAGAAATCTCAACATAAAAAGAAAATGGAAGCCAACAAAAGTAGCTCTAGTATACAAAACACCATTACCACCAACGAGGAATCTCAAGCATGGGGTTATGATCCTAAGACATACTCAACTCCTAAAGAACAACCAATGTTCAAATCTCAAACCAATCAACTACCTAGTGATTCTAACATTCGCCTTAAAAATCAAGATAGATTTGCTAGGAAATAATATCAACATCCTAATCCTATAGATATGATCATAGAGGAATATGATAGTGATGAGGAAATCACTAATGAAATACTTTAAGAACTCTACCAAGATCCAAAAATGCAGAAATTAATGGATAAAATGATTGGGAAGGATCCAAACACATATTTACTCAAATAAGCACAAAGTGGTGCCAAGCTACCTATAGACTTTAACGTTGAAATTCTTAAGGATCCCAACCTCATTCCTTTAGGAGACCAATCGGTGCTAAGACAAATACCCAAAGAAATGATAGATCCTAAGATACCACCTTTTTTCTCAAAAGCACCTATCAATGACCAACCTTTTCCACAAAACGTGGAGAATCCATTGTATAGTCATCCATCACAAATTGAACAAGTTGTGGCAGCTCAACATACTCAAGAAAATCCAAACCTCTTAACAAGTCAAAACATGCCACCACATAATTTTGACATTAATACAATGGGACCCAACATAGATTAGACATCTTGGAATACCCAACAACAAGGTCCCAGTATTAATATGAAAAACATGGGAAACCTTCCACCAAGACAACCACAATAACATGTAGTGAACCAACAATGCAACAAACCTTTTCGACCACAACTACATGTTAAAAACACACCTTAAGGACAACACGTGTATCAACAACCACCACAAGATCAAAGAATGTACCAAGGAAATTTTCAAAAATATAAACCCAATACATGCATCAACAACAATACTATGATCATATAGAACTAAGGCGATGATGGGTAGCTTCTCTGGCGATGGCGATGGTGGTGGAATTTTTTCAAATTGGATGAGGTGGGAAATATGGAAGAGGCTTCTGGAAGTAATGGTGGTCAGTGTGTTGATGAGAGGGTGATGTCAGGTGGGGCCCTTGCTGTAGGTAAGTTGTGTGGGTCCCCATTTGTGGCTAACGTTCTTTTGGAAAGAAAAAAGGATTCAAAGAGTGTGTGTTCATCGCATTCCCCGGTGCCTGGCTCTGAAAAAGTGGTACCCGGCTCTGAAAAGTCAAGGAATGTCCTGTCTTTGAATGGGAGTGATGGGACTCCTAATGTTGAGGGTTTTGATTCTGACAAGGTTAATAGTGCTTTCTTGTCATGCTCGTCTCTCGAGTGGTCAAATTTGTTTGACTCTAAGCCTAAGGGAAAAATTACCTCCCCTTTGGTGCCCTTTGTTGCAAATAAAAAGACTGGGGAGTACTCTTTTTCAGTCTTGGACTATATTGTTGATAAAAGAATGTCAAATATGGAATTGGTGTTGTGTGGTAAATTTGTTGGTCCTTGGCCTCACATTGAGCTACTCTGCAAGTTTACTATTAATCGTTGGAAACCTAAGGGACAAGCTGATGTGGCTGCTATGGCTAAAGGTTTATTCTCTTTCTCCTTCAGCTGTGAGGAAGATCTGGTGTTGGTGTTGATGGTTGGCCCTTGGTTCCTTGGAAATTCCTTGCTGATGCTTAAGAAGTGGGGGACAGGCTTTAATCCATACTTGTGCTCCTTCTCGGATACTTCGGTTTGGGTTAGATTTCCTGGCCTCCCATTGGATTTTTGGGATGAGGAGGTGTTTAAAGGGATTTCCAGTACATTTGGTTGTTTGCTATCAATTGAACAAATGACTGCTTCTAGGAAACAACTGGTTTATGCTAGATTTTGTGTGAATGTTGAGCAATCAGCGGACCTTCCTGCTTTGGTTAAGATTAATTCTATGTTGGGGGTGGGAGCAGTCGGTTGAATTTGAGGTGAATCCCTTTGCTTTCTTTCACTGTAAAAAAGTTAGAAACTGGGCTAAAAAGTGTCCTCTTAAAGCTCCTAAGAAAATAACTAAACAATGGAAGGAGGTGGAGAAACCTCCCGTTAAAGAAGCGGATTCGGTTCCTGCTCAGGAGGTGGTGGCAGACCCTCCTGCTCAGAAGGAGGTTCCTATTGGAATTCCCCCCATGGTGACTTTGGAGGAGATGATTTTGGATGAGGGGGAACAGGTGTTGGTTTGTCAACCTACCTAGGGAGAAATGATTCAGGACGTGGGTCTAAATGATAAGGTATACTTGTCCCCTAGTTTTGTTGATAATAGATTTGTGGTGACTGAGGAAAATCCTTCTGCGTTAGTTGTTGCTTGTTCTCCCCATGGGGGGGAGTTCTCTTAGTATGATGTCAAATACTGAGGGACTAGAGTTAAAGCATGATGTTAAGGAGGTTGAGGATTTGGAGGAAGCAGATAATCCGCCCTATACTCAAGTTTGTGGTCGGAATAGGAAGAAACATTCTCCTTCACCAGGATTTGTGATGAGGAATAGGCAAAGGTCAGACTGTGGATCTAAGCCGAGGGGTAGAGGCCAGCCTCCTGCTAATGTGACTAGGGAGAAGGAGAGCCAGATAGATATTGTTGATGGTACACAGAGAACTCTACTAGATATGTGCTCTAAGAGCACCGTCCATAAATCCTCATGAAGATAATCTCCTAGAATATGAGGGGTTTGAATCACCCTCACAAGCATGATCTCTTGGCTAATCTGGTAAGAGATCATTGTCTTGATATTGTTCTTATACAAGAAACTAAAATGAGAATGGATAAATTCTCTAGATTGAAATTAAAGCTTTTTAAGGATTGTGGTATGCATTGTTATGAGGCGGTTGGTGCTTCTGGAGGGATAGTGACCTTTTGGAATCTTCTGGTTATCAAAGGGGTGGAGATGATGAATGAAAGTAATCATGTGGCCACTTCCTTTTTCCATCTACATGATAAATTCTCCTAGACTTTGTCTAATATGTATGCTCCTAATTGTAAGCGGGACAAAAAAAGGCTCTGGGAAGGTCTAGCTTCTTTTAAAGCTTCTTATAATGTGGAGAACTAGCTGGTTATTGGTGATTTCAATACCTCGTTACATGATGCTGATAAGTTGGGTGATTCACAAAATGTGGATGATAGCCGATTTGATCTTATGCAGTTTATTAATGACTTAGCTCTTCTTGATTTGGATTTGAAAGGGGCTTCCTATTCTTGGTCAAATAGGTGGGCTGGGAATGCCCTTATTTAGGTTAAGCTAGATCGTGCTCTTTTGAATCCTGAGTGGTTGGCCCACTATTCTTGCTGTCTTTCAACCCTTACCAGTTTGGGTTTGGATCACTTTCCTTTGGCTCTTTCGGTGGACTTGTTGGGTGGTAAGAAGATCTTTCCTTTTAGGTTTGAGAAAATGTGGACATGTCATCCAGATCTTGGCAATTTAATTAAGTATTGGTGGAGTATTAATGTGGATGGGTTGGCTATGTATAGAGTTGTTAAAAAACTGTCTAATGTTAAGCTTAATGTTAGGAAATGGAAACATACCTCATTTGGTCACATTTTATTGGAAAAGGATGGGGTTTCCTGGGAGCTTAATTTTGTTCAGCAAGTTATCCAGACGTCTAGGTATGATCAAGATCTGATTATGAAGGAAAACGTTTTTCTTTATAAATTGTATAATATCATTCGAAGGAGGAAGAATTTTGGAAGTAGCAGTCGAGGATCATGTGGTTGAAAAGTGGGGATAGAAATACTAAGTTTTTCCATATGTCAACACTGAAACACAGGGCCTCAAAAAGGATAAATTTGATTAATTATAATAATCAAGCCTTGGAGAAGAATGTTGATCTGCAGAATGTTGCAGCCTCCTAATTTTGTTCATTTGTTGTCGGTGGAGGGAGAGCTTGATTTGGCTTGTCAAGAGGATATTTTTAGGGATTTTCTGTGGTTGGTGGATGAAGAGATGAATCGATAGTGGGTTTGTATTCCTTCGGCGAAAGAAATTTGGTGTGTTGTTTTCTCCTTCGAAGGTAATAAGGCCCCGGGCCTTGATGGATTTCCCATGTTTTTCTTTTAGTCCTTTTGGGAAATTATTGCAAAAGATGTTGTTGTGGCTACCAAGGAGTTTTTCAAGTCGGGTGCTCTTCTGAAGGAAGTGAATTCCTCTTTTATTGTTCTGGTTCCCAAAAAGTCATGGGTTGCATCCTTTGAGGAGTTTCTTCCTATTAGTTTGTGCAATTCTATCTATAAGATCTTCTCCAAGGTCCTGGCGTTGAGGTTGCAAAAAATTTGTCTTCTCATCATCTCTCCTCAGCAGAATGGGTTTGTGGCTGGTAGGCAGATTCTGGATTCTATTCTTACTATTCATGAGAATATTCATTCTCTTACTGTTAACAAACAGGCTAGGTTTATCCTCAAAATTGACTTACTTAAAGCCTATGATAGAGTGGAATGGGGTTTTTTGTCTAAAATTCTTATCTCCTTTGGTTTTGGGGAGAGAATGGTGGCTTTGGTGCATCAACTTATTTCAACCCCAAGATTTTCAATGCTCATCAATGGTTCTCCCTCTCCTCTTTTTGATTGCTCCAGGGGCCTTTGGCAAGGGGATCCTATCTCTCCTTTTTTGTTTATCATTATGGTTGAGTCTTTGGGGCATCTTATTCAAAGATTTTCCAACTCTGGTCTTATGTCTGGATTAGCTCCTTCTGCTAACCTTGTCTGTTCCCATCAACAATTTGTGGATTATTCTCTCTTGCTTAGGCAGGCTACAATTAAGGAAGCTAAGGCTATTAAACAGACTTTGCAGATGTATGAGGCAGCTTCTAGGTAGAAGGTTAGCCTCCAGAAAAGTGTGCTTTTCTTTTTTAATAGCCCGCTTGATAGAAAGAATAGGATTGCTCGAATTCTGCAGTGTCAAATTGGTGAACTTTCGGCTTCCTACCTGGGGCTTCCTCTCTGCTCTAAGGCTCCTGATTCTTTATGTAGGGGTTTGATTGATAAATTTAATTCTAAATTGGTTGGGTGGAAGGGGGCTTTGTTGAGCCAAGTTGGAAAAGTGCAGCTGATCAAATCCACCTTTCAGAACATTCTAGTTTATGCCCTTAGTCTTTTTTCATATGTCGAGGAAATAAGTGGACATTTTGGAGGGAATTTAGAAAAACTTCTTGTGGACTGGTGTTGAAGATAAGAAAATAACTCATTTGGTTGCTTGGGATGATGTTTGTCGGCCTAAAAGGGCTGGTGGACTTGGAATTCACAAAATCAAAATGTTCAACATAGCCTATTGAGAAAATTGTTATGGAACCTTTTGGAGGCTAAAAATGAGTGGGAAAAGATTGTATGGAGTAAATACCTTTATGGTGATGTTGGGATTAGAGGTTTTTTATCTCAAGAGTTTATTCCCCCAAATGGTTTTGTGCTATGGAACTGTATGTTAAAGGCTCGAAGGCTTATTGCTAAGGGTCTCTTTTGGTAGCTAGGAAATGGGAGGACTATTCTGTTCTGGGATGATAATTGGTTAGGTAATGGGCCTCTTAAGGATGTTTTGTGGGCTAATCCCTTTATGGACCTCTATTTATGACAATTTGGCAGATTTGTTGCTGATTATATTGAAGGAGGCCGCTAGAGGAAGTTGCACGAGGTGGATTCGGGTTTGGAAGGCTTATATAGAGCTATCTCCTTGGTTCATATCCCTTCTACCCCCTCTCTTGATAAGTTTGTTTGGAAACCTTCCTCTTCAGGGAATTTTTTTGTTGCTTCGGATTTTCATATGAATGATTCTTTTACTAGTCTGCCTCCTTTTTGGGCTTTTGTTTGGTCTTCTAGGTTGATCCCCAAGATCAATATTTTCATTTGGCTCTTTTGTCAGAATAAAATTCTTACTACTGATAACTTGATTAAAAGAGGTTTTGTTATGCCCAATAGATGCTTTCTTTGTGAAAAGGAAGTGGAAAATACTTATCATTTGATGATTGGGTGTAGCTATGTTGGAGTGATCTGGAACCATGTTCTTTCATTGTGGAATCTTAGTTGGCTCTTCCCAGGCCCTGTCAAAGATTTATGGTTCCAATGGGTTGGTCCTTCTTCTAATCCGGCCTTGTATATTTTATGGTCCCTTGTTTTTCCTCATGTAATATGGGGGGTGTGGTTGGAACGTAATAACATAATCTTCAGAAATGTTGCTATTCTGGCTTCAAACGTTTCCCATAAGATCAGTGCAGATATTAAAGAGAACTTCATTTCTGGGACTTCTTTTTACACAGGTCAAAATATTAACCTATGCTCCTCTGATATATCAATTGCTCAAAAGTGGAAGTTGTCGTATGATATATCTCTCCTTGTTTCTAAAGGGAAATCCTGCAGAGATGATGTTGTGTGGAAGGCGCCATCAGATGGTTGGGTTAAGATTAATTTTGATGGTGTGGCTAAAGGAAATCCGGGACCTGCAGGTTGTGGGGGAGTGATCAAAAATTCTAATGGTAGGCTTGTCTCAACGATGGCCCTCCCTTTGGGAATCCAAACAAACCACTTTACGGAGTCAGCTATTGCCTATCATGGTCTCAAGTTGGCACAAAGAAAAGGGTATCAGAAGGTTTGGCTGGAGGGTGACTCCTTGAATGTTAATAAAAATTTGAAGAATGTTTCCCCTCCTTGGACAATTGAGGCCATGGTTTGGGACTCTATTAATATCATCAATTATTTTGATAATGTTTACATTTCCCATGTCTTGAGAGAAGGAAATAAGTTGGCAGATTTTTTTTTCCAACTATGGTGTTCGTGAGAGTAAGGAATGGGAGTTAAATGACCCAATTCCGTTTGAGGCCTCCACCATTGTTAATAATGAGTGCTAATCGTTTATGTCGAATGAAAGGTTGGTTGTCCTTAGTCACGTGCTTGATATTCATGACTAAGGTTGTTCAAGATTTGATTAGAAGTGGTGGCTTTTACAAGGCTTGTGGTTCATTATTACATATTCTTTGTCCAGAGGCTGATTTCACACGGATTTTGGGAATTTTTTGCCTTTGTTTCGAGAGTCTTTGGTTCACCAAGGATAGTCTATTTGGATCTTGCTTTTGTTGAAAGTTCTTTTGGATGAGTGTTGGGTCTTTGTGTGTCAAATTTTCTGCCATGGGAGGGGATATAAACAGGGCTGACCTGAGGTCCTATGAGACTGTGATGAAGAAGAAAGAGGTTTGGGAAGTCCTTGAGAAGGGTGGCCTTACTCTGTACATGGAAAAGCTGCATGGAAATATCCCCAAGTTACGGATTTATTTTTTCAAGGCTCGAAGGAGAGTTCTGTGAATCTGAAAGGGAGGGATATTGTGCTAGATGAAGAATTTTTTGCCCAGATTACTGGCCTTGCCATGCAGGGAATGAAGGTTTTTAGGGATAAGAAAGAAGCGCAGGTAGTGATGGAAATTTTCTTCAAGAAAGATGAAGCGACTAACTTGAAGACGGCTAAGAGCGGCAGGTATCAAAGGAGCTCATTGAAAGCACTTTGGTGTGATGTGGCTGAGGAAATTATGAGGTATGTTACTTTGGAAGGAAGGTATGTTGCGATCAATTCATATAATTTTCTACTGCTCAACCATTTTCGTCACAAAAAATGGGTTTCTTTCCCTTATTATTTGCTTGTCGTTGGATTTGGGGATTAAGGAGCATTTAAAAAACCATAGGAACCCTGTTCTACATGTGGGGTTGATTCTACTTATTTACGAGCATGTCAAATCCCTTGATGTTCATAAAACCCCTGCCACCTCGCAAGATAAAATTTTTTAAACCCCAAGAGGGATATGAGATGGATTCGGGGGATGAAAGGGATGGTAAGAATACTAAGAGGAGGAAGCTTATTTTGAATGAGGATTTAGAGTCGGATAGGGTTAGTGATGCTGACTATGTTTCAGATTCTTATGCTTCTCTGGAAGAGGGCCCCATCTTCCCTATTGTGCGAAAAAGTGGAAAAAAGAAGTTGGGGGACAAAGCATGCTACATGACATGTAGTGATGAGGTGGAGGAGATTCCTATTAGGAGGGGTAAGGAAAAATGTGACCTTTATGGGGAAGCTTCTTCCCCTCCCCCTGCGACCAAAATTGTGCAAGATGTGGATGATGGTAGTCGGAAACGTAAAGTGCTGAGTGTGGACCCTTTTCTAGAGAAGGATGTCCCTTTAACCCTGGCTGGTGGTGTTGTTGGAGAGGCTCCTACTAGTTTTGTGGTTGCACTACCAAAAAAAGGTAGGGAAAGGGGTTTGGGTGCTATGGAGGTGGGTACTAGTAAAGAGGTTTCAGATAAGATGCAAAAAAGGAAGGTCGTCGCTGAGGAAATTGCTTGCTCCATGTGGATGTTGAAGACACCCATTCCTGCTGGTAAAGGTAAGGATGTTTCTGAGCAGAGAGCTCCTCCTTGTGCTCCAAATGAGGATGTGACTATTGGTAAGAATATTGAGAATTTTGATAGTGAGGAGATTGATGTGTTGGGTTCGACCTGTTATTCTGCCAATGTTTTGTTTAAATTGTTTAAATGGTTTTTTCATGAGATCAATAGGACTAATATTAGGATAAGAGGTGTTGCTAGTAGGGTTGAGGACATTTCTATCCAAAGCCAGATTGATCATGTGATGGAGTCTCTTAATTTTGTTTCTTATACTGTTGTTGAGGAGACTACTAGTTTGAAAAAGAATTGGGAGAGCAAATTCTCTGCTCTTGAGGAAAATATTGATGATATTAGGAATGTTGTTATGAATAAGGGTAATGATTCTATGGGTATGGAAATTCCAGTCTGTGCTAAGGTTATTTCACCTACAATGAAAAAAAAAAAGAATAACGTTTTTGTGGATGATGTTGTGGCTGGTGGCAAGCTGATGACTATGGCTGGTGAAGATGAGAAAGTTGTGGGTAAAGGTTCTGTTTTGATTGATGAGGTTAAGACTGGTGGGTCAGGGGTTCATACCAGGAAAAAAATGAAAGCTCAGGCTGGTGCTTTTGTTGAGGCATCAAATATTCTGGAGAATGTGCACAAGATGGTCGAGAATGAAATGGAAGTTGTGGAGATCCTAAATAATATGTAGGGATGTTGTCTGGTTTCTGTCCTTCTGGCTATTTTTTGGTTACTTTTTGTTGTTGTCGGGCTGATTGTTGTGTAATGGTTTCTTCTTTTTATATCAGCTGCTCTCATTTGTAAAGGGTTTTGGGCCCCTTCAAAACCCATCTTTTACCTTTAATCAAAATAACAATACTATGACCCTAACACACAATATTGATATAGGAGAATCTAGTGGTGTAGAGAAATCTTGCATCACCCAAAAAAATGTTTTTCTTTATTTTTCTTTAGTTCTTTTGAGTCCCATGATGAAACTTAAGGGGTGTAAGATAGTCAAAAGTTAGAAAAGGTGAAAAATGGTCACTTACTATTTTTAGTAAGTCAACCTAAACAGGCTCGTATGGACCTGAAAAATTTACCCCAAGAAGCGGAACTAAAAAACATTTCCAGTGGCGAAAGAATAATCTCAATACCCTGTATGGTTTGGTAGATATTAAAGTTTCCATCTCGAGAAATTTCTCCAATGAAACTTTAAATTCAAATGTGAAAACCTTAGAGGCCCTGAAATAGATTAAAAAGTGGACAAAACAATCTTTGATCATTTATGTATTGTAGATCTCTTAGAAAGCTTTCCAATGATATATTATAATAGAAAATCGGACACCCAAATCAAAAGTTATGGCCCTGCGAAGCTACCCCACTAAAAGGTGAATTTCATTAAAATATATTCCTAGGCAAGAAATCAAACGGCGAGACTTTTGGTATCAAAACAAAAGGGAAAGTTACACTTTCTAGAACATTCTAGGGTGGTTATTAGGTAAAAATAAAAGGGTTAAGTGGAGGTTGTAGAGGGTGGTTCCATTAGTGGAGATTGTGGCTCTGAATAATAGTTTTTCTTCCAGAGTTGATTTTGTTATAATGAATCAAGCCCATGAGGCTGTAGCATTATAAGTTCTGAATCTGTAATTTTATTTTCTGAAAATAATTGAAAGTGAGTTATTTTTTGTCTCGCATCTTTTGTGTTGTTATCTATTATTGTGTATTTTGTGGATTTCGAGTGGTGTAACCCTCATCAAGTGCTATCAAAGCAGGTTTTCTTAAGTGTGTAAAAAAATCATCGATTGTGAGGTAATTTGCACCAGGACTTGTGGTTGTGGGTTTTTGAGAAAAGTGATCAAAATTCCTTCGCAAAGAAATTGTGGTGGTGGAAGAAATGGTATTGTACCAAAAGAGGGTTTTAGAGCCCTGTAGAGACAAGTTCAAGCACTGCAAGAGGAGTTGCATCGAGGGTTTGATCCAAGAAGAGGAGATGAAGGTGAAGATGAAGCTAAAAATGAGGAACAGTTCAAAGAAGAACAAGATGCAGTAGATCTAGAGCAAGTCAGATTATTTAAGTCCATCTCTAAGATTAGGAAAAGGCCAAAGATCGATGTTTCTACATTTTTTGGAAATCTTAACCTAGAAGAGTTGATGATTGGATCAATGATATTGAGGAGTACTTTGAGTATGAGGAGGTGGAAGATCCTAAGAGGGTCAAATTTGTAAATACCAAGGTAAAGGGTCATGTGAATATTTGGTGGAAAGAGGTACAACTAGAAAGATATCGAAGAGGAAAAGAGAAAATAACTAGATGGGATCAGATGGTAGAAAAATTAAAAAGATAGTTCATTCCTATGGACTATGAGCTAGATTTGTTGAAGAAGATGCAAGGGTTGAAATGAGTGGGAAAAATTTTCAAGGAGTATATAGAAGAATTCTACTGTGTCCTAATTAGAACAGGCCATTCTAAGGCCAATAAGGAAAAATTTGCTTGTTACATAAATGGGTTGAAGCTAAGTATTCAAGAAGAGTTTGGTGTGGTAAGAATGTCTACCATTGAAGATGCATGTCAATTTGCTTTGAAGGTAGAATAAAATTTGAATAGAAGGTTTAAAATCAAGCAAAGAGGTGGGGTTCATGGTGGAAATACCAATGGATGGTCATATGGAGGTTGAAATGAAGATCAAAAGAAGGGTGAAGGATCTAGTACTAGCCAGAATTAGAAAGGAGATAACATTTACCATCCTCATGATCAAAATAATGGAGACCAAAGAGGAAGAGGAAGATTTGGACAAGGACCAGGAAGAGGAGGCTTCTGTGGAACCTAGTTCTAGTGTAGAGAAGAAGGAAATAGAGCCTATAAGTGTCAACATCAAGGAAGAACAAATAGAAGACTTGAGGGTAATGCACAAGTTGCACATGTAGATGAAGATGTTGAGTCTTCATATTATGAGGATGTAGAAAGAGGAGAGGTTCTTGTTACTAGAAGAGCCTTGTTGAATGGGGAGAAAGAACCAACTCAAAGAAAGAATTTGTTTCACACTAGATGTAAGTGTGAAGATAAAGTTCACAATGTTAGTACTTATAACCTTGTTTCAGAAGAGATGGTTAGTAAGTTGTTGTTGGAGAGAAGAAGGAAACTAAATCCATATTGGATTGCTTGGTTGTAGAAGGACCATAAAGCTTTGGTAAATGAACAATGTCTAGTAAAGTTCAAGATTGGAAATTATCATGATGAGGTATTATGTGATATTATTCCTATGGATGTTTGTCATATGTTGTTAGGTAGACTATGACAGTTTTATTGGTGAGCAACACATGATGGACATGCTAACACCTATTCCTTGACAAAAGATGAAATTCCTCATAACTTGAAATCCATGAGGGAGTAGAAGAAAAGGTATGCAATAATGAAAGAATTTGTTTGGTTGATGGAAGAAATTTCCTAGAAGGTATGAGGCATGAGCATATGTGTTTTACATTGATCCCTAGAGTTGATAAAGAGGATACTAATGAGGTAACTGTAGAGGTTTTAGAATTATTGAATGAGTTTAAAAATATTGTTTCTAATAATGTACCTGAAGGTTTTCCTCCAGTAAGAAATATTAGTCATCATATGGACTTGATTCCTGGAGCCAGTTTTTCAAATAAGGTAGCTCATTTTATGACTCTAGCAAAGAGTGAAGAGTTGAATAAACAAGTGCAAGATTTGTTGTGAAAGGTATTGATTAGAGAGAGTTTGAGTTCATGTGAATTACCTACAATACTAGCACCAAAGAAGGATGGGGAATGGCAGATGTGTACATATTCTAGAGCCATCAACAAGATAACCATTAAGTATAGATTCCCCTTGCTGAGAATGGATGACATTATGGATTGTTTGAGTGGGGTTGAGTACTTCATGAAGATAGATTTGAAGAGAGGATATCACCAGATCCATATTAGAGAAGGAGATGAATGCAAGACAACCTTTAAAACCAAGGAGGGTTTGTACGAGTGGTTATTCATGCCTTTTGGGCTAACTAATGCATCAAGCACATTTATGCAGCTTATGAATGAGATATTGAAATAATTTTTAGGAAAATTTATTATTTTTTATTTGTATGATATTTTTATTTTCAATAAGACATTGGAGGGGCACCTGATGCATATCCAAATAGTTTTTGAGAATCCAATGGAGGAGAAGTTGTTGATTAATTTGAAGAAATTTTATTTTGTGAAGAGAGAGTTGGTGTATCTGGGATTTGTTGTCTTAGTAGAGGGTCTTAAAATGGGTCCAAAAAGGTGAGATCTATCTTCGAATGGCCTACCCAAAGGAGTGTTACAAAGGTAAGGTCATTTCATGGTCTAACAATTATTTACAGGAAGTTTATTAAGAATTTTAGTAGTATTTGGGCACCTCTAATTGAAGCAATGAGAGGGGATATAAAGGATTTTAAATGGAATATAGGAGCAACAAAGATTTTTGAAATGTTGAAGAAGAAAGTCACAGAGAAAACTATTTTGGTGCTTCCATATTTCAATAAAGTCTTTTAGGTAGATTGTAATGCTAGTGGCACTACCATACGAGCTGTTTTGAGTCAAGAAGGTAAGCCTGTTGCCTATTTTAGTGAGAATTTGAATGATGCTAAGAAGAAATATTTTGTATATGATCAATATTTTTATGATATAATTTAGGCTTTGAAGAAATGGAGACACTATTTGTTTCCAAAAGAAATTGTTTATATATTGATCACCAGGATTTGTAGTATCTCAATAGTTAAGGAAAGTTAAATCAAAGGCACTTAAAATGGGTTGAGTTTTTGCAAAGTTATACTTTTGTTTTGAAGCACATGAGTGGAAGGTCAAACAGAGTTGTAGTTTTCTTGAGTAGAAGGAAAAATTTGTTGATAGAGATGAATATAGAGGTTGTTAGGTTTAATGAACTCAAGAGTTTGTATCCTGAAGATCCAAACTTTACATAAGCTTGGAAGGCTTGGAAGGAGCTTGTTACATTAGATAGGACAAGATGGTTAGATTTCATAATCCAAGATGGGATGTTTTTTAGAGGAAGCCAATTGTGCATTCCAAGGAGTTCTATGAGAGAGAATCTAATCAAGGAGAAGCATATTGGAGTATTGGTTGGAAATTTTGGTTGAGATAAGACCGTTGCTATTGTAAGTGAGAATTATTATTGGCCACAATTACAAAAAGATGTGAGGAAGTTTGTACAAAGTTGGAGAGTATGTTAGATGGTGCAAGGAACAAGTCATAATATTGGATTGTATCAGCCATTACATGTACCTGAGAGGCTATGGGAGGATGTTAGCATGGATTTTGTTCTTGGATTGCCAAGGACATAGAGAGGGAATGATTCCATGCTTGTGGTGGTGGATAGATTTTCAAAGATGGCACATTTCATTCTATGTCAAAAGACTAGTGATGTTCATATTGTGGAGTTATTTTCCAAAGAGGTGGTGAGACTACATGGTCTACCAAAGAGTATAGTTTCAGAAAAAGATACCAAATTTATTAGTTATTTCTGGAGGACATCATGGAAAAAGTTCAAGACAGATTTAAAGTTCAGTTATGCACACCATCCGTATATAGATGGACAAATAGAGGTTGTGAATAGGAGTTTGAGATTGTATATGGGAGTAGTCTGAGGAATGTTTTTGAGTTGAGTGAGATGGACAAAAGAGAAAAGAGTAGTGTTGAGGCTGAAGATTTTATAGAGCACCTAAAGAACTTTCATGAAGAGGTAAGAAATCACATCAATAAGATGAATTATCAATACAAAGTTAAGGTTGATCAAAAGAGGATATTTAAGGAATTTCAGGTTGGTGATGATGTCATGGTTCACCTGAGGAAAGAAAGATTCCCAATGGGAACATACAACAAGTTGAAAATGAAGAAATTTGGACCATGTAAGATCCTAAAAGGCATGATTCAGGAAATGATTGTCAGCTAGAGTTGCCTAGTGGAATAAACTTTTCTCTTTTGTTCAACATGTTTTATTTGATAGAGTATCATGAAGGTGATATAGAGGATGGGCCGATAAAAGAATAATGGAAAATTCCAATACCTACTTCAAAGAAGGAAGAGATAAAAGAAATCTTGGATAGTTGTGTGGGTAGAAGTACAAGAAACAAACAATATGAAGAATATTTGGTTAAATGGAAAGGAAGGATTGTTGAAGATCATCATGGTTTTCTAAGACTGAGGTTAACCATCTTGGTTTCCCTCTAACTCTTGAGAAGTGACAATGTCACTTTTCAAATTACCTTGGGTGTTTGATGCAGGAGCATCCAATGGTGTAGGGAAATCTTGCATCACCCAAAAAAATATTTTTCCTTATTTTTATTTAGTTGTTTTGAGTCCCATGATGGCACTTAAGGGGTGTATGATAGTCAAAAGTCAGAAAAGGTGAAAAATGATCACTTACTATTTTTAGTAAGTTGGCCTAAATGGGCTCGTATGGACCTGAAAATTTACCCCAAGGAGCATAACTAAAAAAAAAAATTGGTGGTGAAAGAATTGTCTTAATACCATGTATGGTTTGGGAGATATTAAAGTTTCCATCTCGAGAAATTTCTCTAATGCAACTTCAAATTCAAATTTGAAAGCCTTAGAGGCCCTGAAACAACTCAAAAAGTGGATGAAACGATCTTTTATCATATCGGTGTTGTAGATCTCTTTGAGAGCTTTCCAATGATATATTATAATAGCAAATCAGACAATCAAATAAAAAGTTATGGCCCCACAAAGCTACCCCACTAAAAATTGAATTTAATTAAAATATCTTCCTAGGAAAGAAATCAAATGGTGGGACTTTTGGCACCAAAACAAAAGGGGAAGTTACACTTTCTAAAACATTCTAGGGCAGTTATTGGGTAAAAATAAAAGGGTTAAGTGGAGTTTGTAGAAGGTGGCTCCATTAGTGCAGATTGTAGCTCTGAATAATAGTTTTTCTTTTAGAGTTGATTTTGTTATAATGAATCAAGCCCATGAAGTTGTAGCATTGTATGTTATGAATCAATAATTTCATTTTCTAAAAATAATTGAAAGTGAGTTATTTTGTCTCACATCTTCTGTGTTGGTATCTATTGTTGTATTTTGTGTGGTTTTTTGAGTGGTGTATCCCTCATCAAATATCATTATGGATCATCATCTATCCAAAATACTCAAACATATGTTTCAACACTGCCAAATGTCAATACCAAACATTGAACATATGTTCAACCACAAAAAAACATGCACCTTCAGAATCAAGCACCCAATCCTCCACAACATAACATTGGTGAATAATAACCTCCATCACAATATCAAACCTACTCACCTCAACAACATAACACATCTCAACAATAACAAAACATACCTCAACAACAACACAACATACCTCAACAACAACACGAAATACTTGAAAAACAACACAACATACCTCAACAACAACATCATACCCTCAATCCACAACACACCCACATCAGTCCTCAAGGACCCCATCCATCATCCTACACTCACAACATGGACCAAGGGCCCTCATATATACAAACTCCACAATATAACACACACAACATATCAGGGAAACAAGGTTATAATGCCTCTCCTTATCAAATGAATGCACCAAGTGATGATGCAAACTTACAGATCCAAAATCTAAACCAAAGGATATTGAACATTCAAATTAGAAAAATGAAGAAGAGCTACACTCTACAAGACATATGTCCATATCACTTTGATCATTCCATATCCATGATACCTTTCCCCAAGAACTTTGAAATACCAAAATTTGACAAATATAGGGGAAGAGAAGATCCAATAGATCACGTGTGAGAATTCTTAGTAGCTTGCATGGATGTACAATATAATGACACCTATTTAATGAGGCCTTTTCCATGAAGTCTCGGCAGTGTTTCTATCGAGTGGTTCTCTCATCTATTGCCTAGTATCAAAACCTTTGATGAGTTGTCAAATAAATGTGTTAACCATTTCTCCTACAACATAGAGTAGGATATAACGATCCTCGACCTATAAAAAATTAAACAAGGCCAAGGGGAATCCTTTGCTTCTTACCCACACAGATGGAGACATAAAGCTAGCAAATGTAAGTGACTCGTTCTTGAGAAACAACATCTAGAAATCTGTCTCTAACATACAAGACAATATTAGCTACCAACTCACCATGTTGTGCCCTAGTAATTTTGAAGAAACCATTGAAAAGGGTTTACTCATTGAAAGATATCTCATAGAAAGGGGAGTTATTAAACTATATAACAACAAAGACCATGCTTCTAGTTCTAATGACAAACCTAAGCTATGGGAAAAGAACTAGAACATTACCAATGATGGAGTGGTTGATGCCAAATTTGTGCAAAACGTAGAACCTCCTAGTAATCCGCATAATAATTTCCAAGTAGGTCAAGTAAATTATCGTCCAAACAACACAAAAAACAACCAACTTATGTATCCTTAGAATAACTAGCAAAATAACCAACAAAATAAATCAAGGTCAGGATATTCAAAGAGGGCCACCAAGGAAAAATAATCAAACTAGGAGAAAATTCACTCTATTGGGAGAAACTCTTGAGGTAGTTATGCATAAAATCATCCAAAAGAACCTTATCAGGCTTCCTAATCCTGATAAAATAACTTATGACAAACTAAACTTTAAACCCCCTTGATACAATGAGAGTGATCGATGTGAATTCCACAAGATCCAGGTTCACACAACAAATAACTATATGAGACTTAAAAACATCATACAAGACTTGATAAAAAAAGGAGAGGTCAACATTGAACATCGTCTTGGTCCCTCTGATAATAGAGACATGGGAATATATAAGGATCCAATCCATGATCATTCTAGGGGAATGACAAAGGTAAGGTACAAGATTACCAAAAAGGTGACTTCACCTACGACGAAGTCGTAGGAACCATCTTTCAAGTTGATTGAAATATTAATGTCATAACCATACTAGGTGTTGATGCCAAAAATTGGCAAGGTAACAACCCTTTGTGGAAAACTCATTTTATGGGGACCTATTGCGCTAAACTGAGTGACCTCTGGATTTTTTAAAGAAGTTGGCTTATTTTGTAATTGGGTTTTGGGAAAGGGAAACAAAAACAAAAATAAAATTCTAATCTAAGGTGATGCACCAAAACTCAGATAATAGGCATGATAAATCATAAATTTAAGGGCCCGATTAGCAGTTTGCAATATCCCAAAAAATAAATAAACCAAATCTTAAAAATATAAACAATTCATTCATCGACATAAAATAACTTTGTACGCATATGTATTGACAAGAAGAGTCACATGACATGATCTAAGACAATAAACTTGCATTCAATTTATAGAAGTCCTTCGAATGAATCATCCAACCATAACAAAGTCTAAAGTAAATAAAATACATAAAAAAGGAACAAAAAGGTCAAATGATTGGCATAGTTTGAGAGCCTTTTTGCAATAATTAAATAACAATAACAAAGGCCTGGTGTCTTTTTAAACTCTATATTATTTTTGCGAAATCCTGGAACCCTTCCTCTGAAACAAAGAGGAGTATATGTAGCCAAATGCTCCCACCGCCTTGGCGAGTAGTAACAGAAAATATTTGAGAATCTTTGGCAATGATGCAGAATCAAAGATTCCTCCCGGCCGTTGCAACAGAAAAACTCTAGCCAATGCATTTGGTCACTCCAAGTCTAGGTGCATCCTCTGCAAATGATGGCAGTGGTCCAGCAGAGCCTTGTGTAGAAAAGTGTTTCCCTTTGAGGTAGGCAGTTAAAACACATGGAAGAAGCCGCAACTTGTAGTTCACTTCATCCTCTATGTTGAAGTAGTGTGCGCAGAAGAGACGCATGGTAGCATTTCGTTGCCTGTGGTCATTATTTCATTCCTTCACTGAAATCTTGCATAGAGAAGACATGTAGCAAAACATGAATTGCAAATGCTGATCGTGGGGCTCGCCAAATTTTTATGGGAATGGGGGCTACATGGCACTCAAGCGGGGCCTGATGAGGAAGCAAAAAGGAAATGATCAAAATAGCCCACAGTGACGACACATGGGAGCATTTCAGGAAGCTGATGGAAGAACAAAGAGGAAATGCATTCAGAGTGCGAGGAGTAGACAAGTGGCAAAATTTTGTGGTACCAACCAAAGAAAGGGGCCGAAAGCAATTGTTGAAGGCATAGGATGACACTTAGCCAAAAATTAGAACCCGAAGGGAGCATGGTGAATTTTGAATTCATAGCTTATGGCGACTAACAGAGGAATTTCGCTTTGAGGAATGTGGAATCCAAAATTTTCTTTGGCTCATAGACCAGAGCACCATTTATTGGATACAAGATTAGAGCTTGTAAAGGGCTTCCTATAGAGGCGTCCAGTCATCTTCAAATGGTCTCTCTAGTTTGCGCAAATTCTCATGTGCTTCACCTAGGTTGATCATTTCTTTATGAGGCAGTGCATTAGGTAAACCGGCCCCTGCGTCACAATGGAATAGTAGTTGTGCAAGAGGATGGATGACTCCTTCAATGTCTGCTATAGTAGGAGGATGGCTAAAACTTTGGAAAGTGTTTGGTTTTCACTCCTTCTCTTCAATTCTTTCTGCAATTTGTTCAGCGGTGGCTATTAACCCATCTTCAAAGAATGAAGATGGCAGACCCATCTCGCTCAGTTGGGAGATATTTTCATGCATGTTGTCTATAGTTTGGTTTAAGGTAGCCACAACTGCTTTAGTCTGCTGCAAGGCTAAGTGGCAATGAATGAATTTGTTTGTGGTTTGAGTAGCAACATCCCAATCCTCGATTCCTTCCTTGGCTAGGTCTTCATCAGAGACCGAATATAGATTGGTGATAAAAATCTTTGCTTCTGAAACCCCCTCTGAGACGAATCATAGGAATTTCTTGATTGTTCCATAGACCTCCTGGCTCAATCTAGTTGCCTTTGAGATGAATTGGAGTGTTGGCTGCAGAGTTAGGTAGAAGGTTTTAACCCTTTCCCAATAAGAAATATATATCTTCTGAACCAACGGGATGAGGTCTGGTTGTGTGGAGGAAGCCTGGAGAGAACTCTTGAGGGAGGAGATTTCTGCATCCTTCGAGTTAATAACTTCTGTTAATTCTGCATTCCTTCCTCTTGCAGCTTCCAGAGTCTCCCCGAGGCTGCTTATTTCATTTCTCTAGTCTTCCTCAGCCCGGGTGTGGTTTTCCAATGCTATGTTAAGAGAGGAATTTTCTTCCTGAAGTTCCTTCTCCCTTTGTTACAAATTTTTCTCCGTTAAGGTCAATTGGCCTTGATACTTTTGGTTCCTTTCTCGTAACTGGTTGAGCGGTATGGGGTCAATGGACTAGGACTTATTGAGCTTCTCCTAGAGCTTGCTCCGTTCTGACTCCTCTATTCACACCTTCTCATGTAGGCACACAACCTCAGCTTCTAGTGATTTCTCTTTTGTTTCCAGGTAATTGACTTGTTCCCTTATCAGATTTAGCTGCTCCTCCTTTTTCTTCAATTGACAACCAGACTTGAAAAAGTCGGTCATCACTACTCACTGTGTTTCCTCCATGAGCTCCACCTTATCCTATGGCCGAGCTACAAACATATCAAGTCCCATGGAATACATTTCCTAATCACCTGGGAGCATCTCCCCCTATGGTTTGGCAACATTTGGGTACATGGTGGAAAAATTAGCACCTTTTTCTCTTCATTGTAAGTAGTATACACTTTGGACTCTGCTTCCTTCTTGTCATCTTTTGTTTTTTGCTTCTAGATCTTGAGGGCTCACATTTGCTTTGTGGATTCTCCCTGAGATATGAATTCAAATGGAAACCAAACCAGTCCACTAGCAATAGGTGCACTGGGAGGCAGGGAAAAAGGAAATACTCGTGTAGTGGCCCCTTGCATTTTCTTTGGTGGGAGGTTGACATTTTTTGGGGAGAAAAAGGGGACTTGCCATAGTTTGGTTTGCAAACTAGCAGAAGGGCTCATTAGTTGCAGCGATGAGGTAGCCATAATTGATTCTTTTGTTGGGAAAGTTGGGTTGGACCTGAGGTAGCAGAAGCAATAGGGGTGTCGATGGCGGCTGAGCTTTCAGCAAGAGAGGCGAGGAGATATTGAGCGGTGGCTATAGGTGTGAAAGTCCACAGAGGTGTTAAGATAGATTGTCTAGCTTGGGCGAATTGGGAGAAACCTCCCAAAAATAATGTGGCAGTGGTAGGAAAGGCAGGGCCGATGCTTGTAGTAAGAGGTTCTATAGGAATAGAGGAGGACACCAGAGATTGAGAAGTAAGAAAAGCGAAAGAGAAAGTTACCTGTTGACTGGACATTGGCAGTGCTTCTCTTTTCGCTGACTGCTTACTCACTTTCGGCTCCTAGCATGTTGCAAGAACTTGACTTGCGACGACTTCTTGTGATCCCTCACTTGGAAAAGCTTCAGTTTGTTGCAGTTTAGTGGGCAGGGAGTCCTCGATTTCCATGGTTTTTATAGTCCCTAGTTGTTGCTACTAGGGCACTTTTGTCATTGTCGAGGCCTAGGCAAGTGTCCACGAGGATCGTGACACGTTCAATCGCACATTTGAAGCAACATAGGCAAGTTTCCCTGTAGACTTTCTCTTTTGCTGGGCGGAGGATGTTGGGGTCTTAGCTTCCTCCTCCAGCTGCTCTTCTTCTTCATTGGGGCCATCGCCACTGCTTTCACTTGGGTTGGGAGTAGGATGCTCCTCATCCCACAACCTCTCAAACTCTTTGTCTTCATCTATATCATCATAAGGTGCATCAGCCCATTTTATCTCCTGGTGATATATCCAGAAGGCTTTGATCTTTTCGTCGGTCCATTCTTCCTCATCCTTTGGCTCATTGTACATAAATTTTCCCATTTTATAGTTTTCATCATAATCTCCCACTGGGAAATAGAACCTATGCCATGGTGACCTGTTATCTTTTGTGAGGATATGAACCAAGTCGACCAATAGATCATCTTTATCCTCTAGCGGGCTACATCTCCTCTCCCAATAAGGTCGAGGGCTATGAGTTACCTTGAGGTGATCATATGGTAAATCATTGAACAAGTTATAATCTCATTTTTCACAGATCATCACTAACCCCAAATGAGCTAGTTTATCTTGCATAAGTGGGTGTGTCTGCTTCTTTTTCATGGCTACCATTTTGAAAGTCTGTGGATAGGTGAAGAATCCCTTTCTCTTGACCTTCTTGTTGCTGTAGAAGGTAATATCGATAGCACACACCTTCCGAAACAATTCCAAAGCCAACACCCAATTAGTCACACATGCCGGAAGGAAGAAAGGTTCTTCAGTGAAGCCCTGCATTCAAATGAATGTGAAATTTGCTCTAAAAAAGCAATCACATTTAAGAAAAAAGCTCTGCAGAAACTTTTTCTGAGTTATCATGAGCCTATTAGCACACTCCTCTCCTAATAAATCTTACAAAATAGGGGTCAAAAAATGATCTGAAATTGCATAATAATCAAAAGTAGAAGAGAGGGGAGGGGTCCAGATAGAAACTGGCTTTTTCCTCCTCTTTTCATCAAATATGGACAACTCCATACGCTCAGCAAAGAAATCAGGGTTTTGATATAAAAACATATAAGCAAGATAAGAGAAAAATCTGAACTTTCATTCAGTTGGGTATTTGCCAATTTTCTCTAACATCTTCTTTGACAGGAACTCTCCGAAATCATACCAGAAATAAGATTTTTGGTAGCAGAATTGGAAAGATGGGCCCAATTGAAAAGACTACACCTCTTTGTTAGTGTCCAGAAAAAAAAAAAATGCCATTATTGAAAAGGCGTCTTGTAGGTCTTCCTTAAAAGCGTCGTGTGGAGTAGGAACTACTGCAGATTCCCACATTCTGCCTCAATTCTTCCAATTTCTTCGTTGAAAAAATCTCAAGCCTGTTTCCTGGTGTTCCATATATCAGTTCCCTTCTTAGGATTGAAATTCTCCACTTCCATTCCTCTTTGCACAGGGTCTGGAATACATAGCATATTCCAAATGGCAGTCAGACTGATGTTAACTGAAAGATTCTA
The DNA here is from genome assembly GCA_007258455.2 of Sequoia sempervirens. Lineage (NCBI taxonomy): Eukaryota > Viridiplantae > Streptophyta > Pinopsida > Cupressales > Cupressaceae > Sequoia > Sequoia sempervirens. The sequence goes on along the minus strand of VDFB02058242.1, from coordinate 435,323,166 downwards.
GTCCTCGATAGTGTTGGTACTCGAATTGAAATGCCTAATGGCTACATCTACCAACTTTGGGCTGTTGTACTTGCATTAGTTTGAGTGAACCACCTAGATTTTGTGTGGGATCTATCTCTCTCCTTTAGGTGAAAAATCCTAATTGAGCAAGAGAGTTGTAGCACCCTAACAACCAAAACTCTGTGGTTCATTTTGGTGAACCTACATATTGAACATTATCTTTTTGATTTACATATACATTTACATCATAAGACTCATTGCATTAGCTTTTGCATGTATAATTAATTTTATACATGCATCATGGTCTTCACTGTATAATCTATATGGTAAACATTTTAAAAGTATCTTCTGAACTCCTAATTCTATTCTAATGATAATGATTTCCCATCTTACATATATACATTGGACTTTTAGGGTTATGACCCTTTGCATGTCTATTCGTTGCGGCTCTTCATTTAATTAATTATCTTCAACTGATTAAAATATTTTTATTTTAATCTCTAAGTTCTTCAAACTTCGTGAAAATAACGTACAGATGAGACCATATATTGAGGAAACCCGCTGAACCATATCTTCTCCACCGATGACATTGGCCTTTTGGACACCTTCATGCTTGCGCAAGAAGATTCCCTCAACCCTTTGGGGGTTTTTTGCAATTAAGGGATCATGAACATTATCCCAATCTTCATGAACCAGGCTCTGGTCTTTGTAGATTTTGGGCTTGTCTAGTTGCCTTGTGTTTTCCCATTCCGGCTTGTTGGGGATACCTAGCTTAGCATAAGAAATATCATCAAAGACATTAATTTCCTATGCTCTTCGTAGAGCTTTAGCTAATTCTTGAGATGCTACTGGCCTAACCACCTAGCTCAAACTTTCTGCCATTGTTACTCTATGGGAAGCTTTCTGCTTAGAATTCCTCTGTAACTTTACTTCGGCTCTTGGATTTTCTCTAGAACTTTTGGTTTCTGCTTTTAGTAGCATTCTTAAAAGAAAACTTTTAAGTGTTTTAAAAAATTTACATGCAATATTTAGTGATCTCTTCTCAAAGGTGATAGATGAGAATCACCTTTTTTGCTTTTAATGTAGCATGTATCGCTGGCCCTTTGGCTTGCATGGAAAAAAATTACTTGCTATTTTGATTTAACAAGAATACATAAATATAATTAGCAACTTCCTGTACTACATGATTTTCTTGGAACTTGAGCTAATGCTTTGCAAGAAGCTTAAGCCTTCGTATGTGCTAGCAATTAATATCTTTAAAAGAATGATTAGGACGAAGATGCACTCATTATTTCAAAAGATATGATTTTTTCCTTGGAAAATGCAACATACCTGGAGGATGACACCTCAGTCCTCGGCCATACTTTAACATCGCTGATTGCTGCCAACAATTTAGGCTAATTAATTAGCTTTCATCAATTTTGGCACATAGCAAATCGTACTTAGCAGATGCAACTAGGTGGGAAATTCGAGTGAGCCTGGGCACAACTTTCAAGTTGGAACTTGATTAACATCACGTTTATGGCAAGCGGATTAACATGCTTTTCCTTTCTTTTTCTATAAATGGGCCTCTCCGCAGTAGTGAAATCACACTTAGTGATTTGAGTAGAAGTGGTGTTAGGCAATTGGTGTAGTAGTTTAGCATTTGTAGTGTGTAGAAATCTCATAGGTTAGACTTAGGTGCTTTGTAGGGATAGTTCTATAGTTTTTTCAAAAGTCTAACAAGATGGACACCCCAATTAGGCTAGTGTCACACAAGTCTCAGACTACCTTCCTAGGAGAAATTTCTACCAGGTGATTAAAGAGGATGATGAAGAACAAGCATTCCTTGTCAATTATAGCTATAAAGTGGGTCTTGGGATGGGACTGCCTTGAGTACAAGGACAAGTATCAAGTTAACACTGATGTGATCACACTTTTTCACCTCCATGCTAGATGTAGGAATTCCCAAGCCATTAATTCTTCGTCTGGTGAAGGAAATATTTCCCAAGAAATACCTGAATGACCTTGGTGAGGTTGTTGCAAATGTTGCATGTGGGGGAATCCCAACTGCAAGTGACCTCTAGAGGTTTATAGAAGAGGATGTTGTCATGCCATGGCTGCCATTTTTGAGTGGCTTTCACCTCCAGATGCGAGATGAGCACCATCAAAGAGTCACTCGAGCGCTTCACTTCCTGTTTTGTATTTACAACGTGGTGCCATTCTACAATATTGACTGGTATACGGACTTCAGGAACTTGGTGTTCCCTCTGCCTGCCTTTTCTCCATTGGATGACGTTGTTGCTACTCCCATGGATGAGGATACTATGGATGTTTCCCTCAATGCATCCATTACTACTGCTCATGCAATGAAATGAAGACCTATGTCTCTCTTTTCCTTCCTTTCAGAAACCTAATAGTAATTAGTTTCATTTTGTATACATGCCTGGAAAGGGATTTCTCGTAATATATAATAGAAGAAAAATAAATATACTTTTTGGAAGCGTGGCCTTCTAAGCGATTTTGAACTATAAATATCAAAGTATATATATAATGAAAATATATCATTATGATTATCTCATTTTCTTCTCCTAGTTCTGCCACTGGGTTATTTTTTCTTTTTAGCGTGTATGTATGAATCTTGGCTTTGCATGAGGGTGTTTAATTTTTGCTTTGTTCAGCTATGAGTTTATTTCTCTCACTTTCAGTAATAATGGGTCACTGCTTCCTTTCATCATGAACTATAGGATAAAAATAAAAAAGACCGACCAACCAAAACAAAAGGAAAAAAAGGAAAAAGCATATTTACATACTTACATGCTTACATAGAACAAGCCTAATTAAATAATTTCAAATGGATTTCGTTGACTAGAATCCCCAACGCTTCTTCTTCCATAGTCTCTAACTCATATGCGTTGTGTTCCTTGCACTGAATTATCCTGAATGGTCCTTCCCAAAGGCTATTAAACTTACCATGCTGACCCGACTTAGCGGCCCTTTCATTATATTTTAGCACCAAGTCTCCACACTTTCGGCCTTGGTCAGACGTATTCTTGTCAAACCACCTTTTAACCACTTGTTGGTGGTTAGTCATGGCAGTCAGGGACTTTTCCCTTTTTTCTTGTACCTCTAGCAACTCAGCCAACCACACCTCCATCGCACCATTCTGCTCCACTACCAGGGATTTTAGTAATTGCAGTGCCAGAATCTCCATAGAGATAGGAAATAACGCCTCTTTGCCATAAACTAGCACGTATGGTGAAGTCTTGAGGACCTGCTTTGGAGTTATGTGGTCTGCCCAGAGTGCTGCTCAGAGATTTTTGTGCCAATCTCTTTGATATTTTGATCCAATTCTTTTGAGGAGTCAGACCAGATTCTTGTTTGTTGATTTGGCTAGGCCATTCCCTTGTGGGTAATAATTTCATGATGTTTTAAGGAATATTCCATGTGTAAGCACGAATTGACTTACCTTGGAGCCTAGGAAAGCTTTAGTGTTGTCGGAGATGATAGTTTTGGGCGAGCCAAATCTTGTCATTAATTCCTCTAGGAAATCTACAAGCTCTACCTTCATCGCATTATTGAGTGGTACGGCCTCGGTCCATCTTGTGAAGTAATTTTTGGCCGTTAAGATCCATTTATGTCCTACACTAGAAGTTGGGTTAATCATTCCGATGAAGTCTAAAACCCATTGTGCAAATGGCTCATTAACCACTATTGGGTTGAGGGGCATTACAAAATTCTTGCTCCTTCCAATGAAGAACTAACACTCTTTGCAAGTCTTAACTAGGGAATGGGAATCATGGAATAGTGCTGGCCAAAAGTAATCTACGCACATGATCTTGATGGTGGTAGTCTTTGTGGAGAAATGTCTGCCTACGGGACTGTTGTGGTAGGTGTCAAGGATCTTCCTTGCTTGTTTTGTGGTAACACATCACAATAGGATGTTAAAATTTCTCTTGAACATGATTCCTTCGATGAGTGGGAATCCATTGTTTTGTAGCCGATAGAATCTCCTTTTCTAAGAAGGCCTAGTGGGTACGTTCCTGTATGCATAAACCTTACTCTGTCCGCTAGCCAACAACTTTCAGATTCTGACTCATTTGTTAGGACTATTTTTGGCTACTCTTCTTTAGGGTCCACTTCCTCGTTATGCGCCAAATATTCACATAGTCCTCTTCCTCGAACAGTTTTGGTGGGTTTGACCTCAATGTCATATTTGAGGATCTTGGTGATCCAATTAGCTCTTTTCTTTGTAATTTCTCCCTTCATGATGTATTCGCGCACACTAGAATGCACGACATAAACAATCACCTTATTGAAGGAGATTAGATGGCTAAATTTCTTAAGTCCTTTTACTATTGCAAATTCCTACCTTTTGACGAGATTATAATTCGTCTCATATTCCTTTAGGGTACAGGAGTGAAATGCTATCGGATTTTCTCCTTTGTCGTCGTTATATTTTTGAGTTAAAACAGTAGTAATGCTTGATTTTCTATTGAATACATACATTATAAAGTCCTTTAATAAGTATGGGTTAACTAGAACAGGAGTGGAAGAGATAACATCCTTGACCTTCTCAAAGGCTTCTCTAGCTTCTTTTGTCCATTTGAATATTTGATCCTTTTTCAGCATCAGGGTAATTGGCCTTATTATTCCTACAAAGTCATAAATAAATTTGCTAACAAAATTTACCTTGCTCAAGAAGGATTGAACACCTTTCTTGTTGACCGAAAGAGGAAGCTCTTTGATGGCTTTCACTCGCTTTGGATCAATTGATATTTATTCTTTGGACACTACATGCCCTAGTAGCTTGCCTTGCGGTACTCCGAAGACACATTTTTTTGGGTTCAGGGATATCCTGAACTCCTAGAATTTATTGAAAACCATCTCAAGGTGATCAAAACGATCATCCTTGGATTTAGAAAACACCACTAGATCATCTAAATAGATTAAGATAATCTTATTGATCAATTCGCTGAAAGCGATATCCATTGCCCACTAGAAAGTAGCTCCAACATTGGAGAGGCCAAATGGAATTTTGGCGTATGAAAACGTCCCCCACTTGGTAGTGAACATTGTCCTATGTTGATCCTCCTCTTTGACTCAGATCTAATTGTAACCGGAGATACCATCCAACAAGAAGAACATCTTTGATCCTACCACTGTTTGAAGGATTGACTCCATCGAGGGTAGTGGGTAATGATCCTTTAGGGATGCTCTATTGAGGTCTCGAAAATCCACACATAGGTGAATATCTCCATTTTTATTTCAGACCGGAACCAAGTTGGATACCCATGTGCTATGCTTGATTGAAAAGAAAATCTGTGAATGGATTAGCTTTGTTAGCTCCTGCGCCATTAGCACTTCAATCTTTGGGTTCACCGGCCTCTGCTTTTGTCAGACTATTTTTGCACTTTCTGCTAGCTCGATTGTGTGTTGGATGATGTCAGGATTGTATCCCTTCAAATCATTATAGGACCAGGCCACTACTCCTTAATATTTATCGTAGAAGTTGATAAGACTTTCTTTATCGTGATGTGGGACGTCCTTCCTGACTCTGATCTTTCTTCCATCTCCAACCTATAGGTCTACATAGTCGCTTTTGTCTACTACAATTTTTTTTTGTCATTTCTTACATCATCACAATCAAAAAGGTTTTCGAGTGTGACCAACCCTTTTGAAAGCTTGTTGGACTTTACCTGAATGATTTTCCCTTCATAGGCTTTAATGATTTTTGGTTGAAGCTGGTCAGCAAATTTACCTGATTGTTGGATGAACGAGGCAATGTGTTCATCACTGTCAAACACCTACCAACTTTGATCATTATTGGGAATCGCTGGTCAAAATATTACTCGTATAGAGTGTTTGTTGTGAATGAGATCAGAGGCAAGATCAAATTGAGATCCGATTGATGCCATGTGATCAGCTTCTATATTTTGTTCTCGGGGTACCATCCTAATGTTGAAGGCTTCAAAACCCTCCATTAGGTCCCAAACTCGGTGTCTGTAAGATCACATGCGGACATTCTTGGCCGCATAAATTCCTCAGACTTGATTGACTACTAGTTTTAAATCTCCAAACACCATCAATTTCTTACTTCCCATCAATTCCACAAGGTTGATCCCTTATAATAGTCCTTCGTATTCAACTTCATTGTTTGAGCAAGCGAACTGGAAGTGAAAAGACCTTAGTGTCTTTTCATTTTGTGGGGACATTAAACATATCCCAACTCCTGCACCATTCTTGCATCTTGCTTCGTCAAAGTGCAACGTCCATAGCTTAGAGGCTTGACAACCTTCAAATTCTTTGACAACCCTGGGGAGCACTTAACCTTCATCGTAGATGACATAGGTGCCCAGCCCAGTAGCATGGTAGTTGCCGAAAGGGTCGGTGTCTATATGTTTTCTCAAGAGAGCATCTTCTTGATCATCCCAATCTCTGGTCACCCTTCCATATTCTAGTAGCTCCATGCAATACATCTCTTGCTTAGTGATAGAGGTATGTGTGGCTTCAAAAGTTATCATGGCTTCATCGGCTACATGTTCCGAATGTAAAGCTTTAGATTCTATCTTCATTTTTGCACCATGTTTGGTTCTGAGGATCAAATGTGGCCAGTCCAGGGACAGGTATCCACCTACTTTCAAAGTAAATTATATAGATAGACAAAGGCCAAACATGGGGGGAACATCTATGATCATAGTGTCTTGTGGCATAGTGATACTAGGGAAAGCAAATAGAGTCAAGAGGAGTGCTTTGATGACACCTATAGTTTCGACTCTATTTCCATCAAGCTGCATCACTCCTCTTTTTAAGGGTTTATAGTTGAGTCCTAAAGCTTCATCTATCTGTTTAGGCATAATTTTAGTGCTAGCACCATAATCAATCATGGCATTGTGTAATAATTTCTCCCCTATAATGAGATTTAAGAAGAAGGGTTGGGGTTTTGGCTTACCTCTTACTTCAACAGGGGTTTCCATTGTGTTGTTCATAAGAACTTTGGCAGAAGGTGGTGGATCAACGGATTTTGCTTTGGGAAATTGCTCCATTGGCACCATGCTTACGTCTTCCCGGAGAGCCTTTTGTAATAGCATCTTCTGCTCTAGGATAGCTAGAATATCCCATAAAGAAAAATTAGCAGATGGTTTCTTCAATTGTTCCACCACATTGAAAGGTGGCGGATTCAGAGGTTTCTGCTCCATTGCTCTTGTTATAATAATTTCCTTTCACGGCTGATTTTGCGGTAGCACTGTGGAGTCATTAGGTGTCTGGTCAGAAGCACTTTTAGGTTGTGGACTGACTAGTTGTGGGGTGACTGGTTCTCTTGTGAATCTCCTCTTTGATTGAGTGTTGTAGTTGGATTGTACTTGTAGTGTTTTGGATGTGGATGCATGATTGGAAAACACCACCTCTTCTTCTTTCATCCACAAGAAAAGTGTGTGGTCGGGAGTGATGTCCGCTTCTTGCTCTAGTGACATCCCTTGCATTTGTGCAATGAGCACCACATTGTCTATTTGTGAAGAAGTATACACATAGCTTCTTGGGTTAGATGTTGTCGCTTGGTTGTGTTGCTCCGCCACCTTTTTTTGTAAGTTTCCTCGTGGGAAATTTCAAGGCATATGTGAATCACCGCAAGGGAAGCACTAGGGGTTGGTGTCATCCGCTAAGTTGTTTTTCCCTGCAGTCAACTCCCTATTTGAGCTTAGATTAGCACTCTATAGTGGAGTGGGTACCAGTACCATTTGATTCATGGTTTGCGCCTGCGGATTCAAGTGAGAACCTCTTGGGAATTGGTTTTGTTGGTCGGAGGACCTTCTGCCTTGATAATTTTGGTAAGCAGGCTTTGGGGGTACGACTTGATTGCGCTTGATGACGGTTATCTCATTGATGATGGTCCACAACATTTCTTTGAACTCGCTCATTTCCTCCTTTGAAGAGCCAGACGTAGAGGCAACATTTTGTGGCACGCTTGGGTATGTGTACATGGATTGAGGAGGAGTTGGTGCTGGTGGAAGGTTTCTCTTGAGCAGGAACTGATGCTTCAAGGAATATAGGAATGATGGGCCAAGGAGGTAGCTTCCCGACATCTATTAAATTATTTTTTACTTTAACAGTGATGCTATATGTGCCTGGTAGGGTGGTTCCACCGAGAGACTGGATCATCATTGAAATGTTGGGATTGATAGACTTCAAATAGAACATAAAAGCCAAATCAGGTGGTGGGTGGATATCAACTTGAATCCTCTACTAGCTTGTATGGAAATGAGCATTGAAGTTAGCCATGGCTTCGAGTGGGGCTATTTTTATAGCTGATAGCTCATAATACAGTGATGATCTGTCTCCTGCATTTGAAAATCTCTAATAGAAAGGCTCCCCGAGCTCATCCTAGGTGTTTATAGTGTTTGCTTGCAATGTGCGGTACCAATCTAGTGCTTTTCCTCTGAAAGAGGTGGAAAGCAACCTTAACGCCACATTTTGGGCTATAACCCCATGTACTAAGCATACATTCAAAACATCTTGCAAATTTTTAGACAGTGTTCTTGATCCATCTCTGGTAAATTTAGGTATAGCTTTTAGGGTGGAAAATGGGATAGCGGCCCAAATGGCAGGTGCTACTGGTGTAACAAGAGGGCTTCTGGCATCCCATGCCACATAATTTATGTTAACAACAGGCAACATGGCTAACGAAAAGGGAGGAGGAAGCAAAATGTTTACTAATTGACCTACGGCCTGTGATGTCCCTAATGGAAATACTAAAAAACTAGGATTATTTGTTGTTTGGGACCTAGTAACAGGTTGATGGCTCATACACCCTTCTGAAAATTTGATTCATTAAGTTCGGTCTCATCGGGCGTGCCAGGAAAAAGAAAAAAACTATTTATGCCAAAAATTGACAAGGTAACAACCCTTTGTGGGAAACTTAGTTTATGGGAACCTATTGCGTTAAACTAAGTGACCTCCAAATTTTTTAAAGAAGTCAACTTATTCTGTAATTGGGGTTTGGGAAAGGGAAATGGAAACAGATATAAAATGAAAGTCTAATCTAAGGTGATGCGCCAAAACTCAGATAATAGGAATGATAAATCATAGATTTAAGGGCCCGATCAATAGTTTGCAATCTCCTAGAAAAATAATAAACCAAAGCTTAAAAATATAAACAATTGATTCATTGACATAAAATAACTTTGCACACATATGTATTGACAAGAAGAGTTACATGACATGATCTAAGATAGTAAACTTGCATTCAATTTATAGAAGTCCTATGAATGAATCATTAAACCATAACAACACAGTCTAGAGTTAATCAAATACATAAAAAGGAACAAAAAGGTTGAATGATTGGCACATTCTGAGAGCCTTTTTGCAATAATTAAATAACAATAACAAAGGCCTGGTGTCTTTTTCAACTCTATATTATTTCTGCAAAATCCTGGAACCCTTCCTCTGAAACAAAGAGGAGTATATATAGCCAAATGCTCCCACAGCCTCGGAGAGCAATAACAAAAAAGATAATTTGAGAATCTTTGGCAATGATGCAAAATCAAAGATTCCTCTTGGCTTTTGCAATAGAAAAACTCTAGCCAATGCATCTAGTCGCTCCAAGTCTAGGTGCATCCTCTGCAAATGATGGCAGTGGTCCAGCAGAGCCTCGTGCAAATAAGTTTTTCCCTTTGAGGTAGGCAATTAAAACATGTGGTAGAAGCTGTAACTTGTAGTTCACTTCATCCTCTATGTTGAAGTAGTGTGCATAGAAGAGACACGTGGCAGCATTTCATAGCCCGCGGTTGTTATTTCATTCCTTTGCTGAAAGCTTGCGCAGAGAAGACATGTAGAAAAATGTGAACTATAGATGCTGATCGTGGGGCCTGCCAAATTTTTATGGGAATGGGGGCTATGTGGCACTCGAGTGGGGCCCAATGAGGAAGCAAAAAGGAAACAATCAAAATAGCCAGCAGTGACAACATGTGGGAGCATTTCAGGGAGTCGATGGAAGAGCAAAGATGAAATGCATTCGGAGTGCAGGGAGCAGGAAAGTGGCACCATTTTGTGGTACCAACCAAAGAAAGGGGCTCAAAGAAATTGTTGAAGGCATAGGCTAGCACTTAGCCAAAAATCAAAAGCCGAAGGGAGCATGGTGAATTTTGAATTCACACTAGGAGAAAGCTTTGAATGTAATTTGATTACACAAAGAGGAAAAGTCACGATCCAAGGAGCTGCATTTCCAGCCAAAGCCACCATCAAACCTTCTAATGAGTACATTATTATTGACCAATTGAAGAAAACTCTATCATTAATCTCTATGCTTGAGCTTCTAAAGTTGTCACCAACACATAAAGAGTTCCTAGATAAAGCTCTCATTGAATCTTCAATACTTAATGATCTTAACACTGATCTATTTCAAGCTATGGTTGGTACCATCGATCACCCTATCACTTGGTATTTTCTGGAAAATACTTTCCCCAAAGATCCTTTCATAATCAAGCTTTATATCTCAAGGTTTGTGTCCATAAACACAAGATCAAGAGAGTCCTAATAGATGGAGGTATAGGCTTAAATATATGTACCCTAAAAATGGTAAAGCATTTGGGATATTTTGATGACGTGATTGATAAGAACAAAAGTATCACCATAAGGGCGTATGATGATATGGAGAGAAAATTTGAGGGCATAATAAGACTGCCAATTCAAGTAGTGCCATCAATAGCAGAAATGAATTGTTAGGTACTGGATCTTGAATTACCCTATCACCTTCTCTTAGGGCGTTTGTGGATCCATGCAATGCAAGTAGTCCCTTCAACCTTTCATCAATGCTTAAAATTTCCTTACAAAAATAAGGAAGTTATAGTATATTTCGATCTCGAACCCTTCCATTACTACACAAACTTGGAGGAGAAGTACAAAATGCTCCTTCAAATACCTAGTAATGACATATCATTCCACTCATTTTCCTATGTCAATCCAACATCACTTCCTTCATCCTCCACTTCATCTACATCAACCAATCCTCCAAAATCTGACCTACATATCCAAGTTCTTTCAAGGGTTGCAGAGAATACCATTTCAAATTGAGACATGTAAAAATGACCTAAGACATATCACACACCTTGAATTACATTTTCTCATTATTGACATCATTATCATTAGTATCATTGCATTTCACATCATTTGCATCAATAACCTTATTTTCCTCTATTAATTGAATAATATTTGATTATTTAATTAATTCACTATTTCATCATTAATCTAACTTTATTCTTCTTGATTAATGAAATAAACATCAATTATTTAATTATGTTGCTAATATACCCTATTCCTCTTAATCAATTAAATTATTATCATTAATAATTTAAATCACATCACGTTCCCCCCTCCAAACCTGAATAATTAAATTAATTATTCAACATCATTCGGCATAGTCAACAAACAAATACATCTTTATTTGTTAAATTCAAACATGACTTGCACGTTCACCTTAAAATATTAATTAATTTATTCAATTAATTAATTATCCTCACCCACTTTGTGATTGATCAAATCATTACCACTGATTTCTCTCTCTAATCAGTTGATTAACTCATCTATTCCTCAATCCCATTAACCACTCAATTTGATTTCTTCAATCCCCCCAATCAGTCCAATCTAATCTCACTAATCTTTCCAATCTATTTCCTCACAATGGTTCTCAACCGCTGATCAAGATCTTTAACTATGAAATCTCGATCATTCATCTCAAAATTTGAAATCTCTATAACAACCTTCTTTCTTCTAAAAAATGATCAAAGAATCTATAGAGTTTATGCAACAAAGTCATGTTGAATTGACATTCGAATTCTTGAGAGTTTTTACACACATCTTCGATCACCATTAACATGCTTTGAAGCTTTTGCAACATCAAATGGAGACTTTTTATTTACTGAAATGCAATCCAACATCAATACAAATACAACTCCGACATGGTATGGTAAGACTTGTTTTGTTTTGAATTCATTTAAGTTTCTTAGTTGCTTATTTTTTGGAATTCATAGCTTTACATTTTGCATTTCATGAGTGGATTTGGAATCTTATCTTGTTTGAATTAGTTTTGTTTAATTCATTTGCAACTTTTCTATACTTTATTTCCCCCATACAACATTTGGCACACCCAATGGGACCTAGGTCCTTAACACTAATCTTTTTGGAAAGTTTTGTGAGCAGTTACAGGTTCTAGAATACTAATGTCTTTTGCAGGAAATGTTATTGATAATTGAAATGCGGAAGTTCCAGGATTTTCACGTGGTTGTTTTCATGGTTTTACTATGGTTGTACTTTTTTCAACGACTATTGTACTAAACAGGTGTGCTATTATTTTTTTAACCACTATTGTTTGTTTTTCATTTGTAGGTTCTTAAAAAAGTTGACTTTGATAGAGATGCTATTTTCTTTAACAGGTCCGTGGTTGTAATTTTCTTGACTGATACCGTCTAACTTCACTGCTATTGTTCTAGATAGAAATTCCCCTACCATCCTAAACAAATCTGCTACTTTTCCATTTTCTAACCTCATTCAATCTGTAATTTTTCTTCTAATTTTTTAATTTTCCTAAACCTAGTTCATTTGATTGATTGTTGTGTTTGGGAGGTTCTAACATTGTTGGTGTAGTTCTTGTAGGGTTATGACACATTTTTTCATGAGAACAACTAATGGTTTGATTGTAGTGTTGGCGAACGATCCAAGGATATTTCAAATTTAAAGCATCTTGTAGTTAAGATACATTTCAATTGGTGTTTTTAAAACTGAACCCACAACTCACACATTTGGTGTTTTTAAAATTGACCCTACAACTCTCACATTTCAATTGGTGTTTTTAAAATGAACAAGGAAAATCTCATATTTCACTTTGGTGCTTAAAATTGAACAAGGAAAATCTCATATTTAGCTTTGGTGCTTAAAATTGAACAAGGAAAATCTCATATTTCATTTGGTGCTTAAAACTGAACAAAGCAAATCTCACATTTTATTTTGGTGCTCCAAAAATTGAATATTTTCATTTTGATATTATTAAAAGACAAGAGTAGTTTCATTTGTTGACTCTTTAAGATGAACAACACAATTAGAAACATTTCATTTGGAATTATAAAATTGAACAAATCATTTTTTATTTACACATTGATATATCTTGCTTGAACTCTAAAACACTTTAAATTTGGTGTACTTAAAAATTTGGTGTAGCTTTCCAAGAATAGGGTGATTGGGCCATCCTTCCATTTCAGGAGGCTCATATCTGTGCACTCTTAAAAGACTTAAGTGTATACATTTGAAAGGGTGTCCCTACCTTACTTCAAAGGAGCTTCCAAGTTGTGGGCCTAAAAGTGTCACCATTAGCCAATTTGACCTTAGGGATAATATTGCTCGATATGGTTTGATGTTGTTACTAGTTTAAACATGGGTTGATTATGGCCCCTTATCATCAAAAAATTATGGTCAATTTTATACACTTTCAATTGATGTGATATATCAATTTCCAAAATCTTAGACAATATTCTCAAAACAATAAGATCAACCAAATATCTCAAAATAGAAAACTTGTCCAAATTGCTATTAAACAAAATTGGAAATAATCTAGAAATAGGGCCGCTATTGATGTTCCAACTGCTTTTTTCCTAAACTTGGCCACTACTATACTAAATATGCACTAGTTTTGTCCTAATATCTGATAGTTGTTGACCTAAACATTATCACTTTTTCCAAAATGGTCACTATTGTTCTCACTAGTTCACTAGTCATAAAAATTGAAATAGAGATCGCTCTTGATAAACCTATCACGGTTATCCTAAAAAATTAAATGCTACTATCCTAGAAAAAACCAATTATGTCAAAATTGCCTCTACTATCTTCTCTGTTTACCAATCACAAGTTGAAACATAGACGGATATTGTTCAAATTTTGACTGTTGTCCTATGTTCCAATCACTACTATCCTAAAGATAGCCGCTATTGTCCTATTTTTTGGTGCAAATAAAAATTTATCCAAAACTGTTCAATCTTTTATCCTTTGAAATGAAAACAATTAGACCTTCCATAATTCATATTTGCATCTTTCCACATCTATTTGCAAACAAAAACATCAACCTAGTTTAGGATACAAATCAAACACAACTTGGATTATTCTCTTGCTCTCAATTTCTAAGATATTAACATTTGCTTGTAACCTCAAGGCTAGTTCAAGTAGATCATCAACATATCCTCTAGAAAAATAGAGAAAAAATATCAGTCCATGTCATGTATGCTTTGTGTCCCAAAATTAGCATCATCTCAACACATCCACCAAACATCACTCATACTTAAGGGTCTTGAGCATCAAAATCCATAGTAAACCATCAACACCTTTGACCAAAAGGTTTTTTACCTCATCTTCATACATTGTTCTTTTTAAATAGAAAACCCCAAAAAAAAAACAAAACACCATTCCATTTCATAAATAGTGATCACAAAACTCCCAAAGGTCTTGAACTTGTTTAGGAAAACAACGAGATCTCAACTCAAGGAAAATATGGAAGAAAACAAGAGTAGTTTTCGTGCACCCATGAAAAACACAACTAATGAAGAAACTCAACCATGAGATTACAATCCAAATGACCGTACAACTCCTCAAAGAGAACCCACATTCAAAGCAACACAAAATCAACCACCTAGTAATGAGGAAGTACTCCTTAGATACCAAAACATGATTGATAGTCAAAATCAACTTCCAAATCCAAAGGACATGATAATAGAAGAATATGATAGTGATTAGGAACTTACCAATGAAAAACTCTTAGAGTACTCCTAAGATCTTAAGATACAAAAGCTTATGGAAAAAATGCTTGGTAAAAATGCCAATTCATATTTCCTCACATTAGCGTAAAGTGGTGCTAAACTACCTATAGAATTCAATGTGGACATTCTAAAGGATCCTAATCTTATTCCATTAGGAGATCAAATAGTAGTTAGAAAAGTACCAAAACTAACGATGAATCCCAACATATCACCCTTGTTCTCACAAAATAACGATCAATCTACAACACAACCTATGGATAACCTATTCTTTAGGAAACCATCATAGATTGAGCAAGTAGTAGTAGCTCAACAATATCAAGGAAGTACAACCCAAAATATACCACAAAAAAATAAACCACAACAAGGTGTGTTGGATGTTGTGGTTTTTTGTTGCTGATATGTGGTTATCATTGATGTCAACACTATTAGCATTGTTGCATTAGAAGTTGTATATGTCGAGGATATTGAGAAAATTGTAATGAGAAGTGCTACAGGTTGTTAGTGATGAAGTGAAGTTCTTTCTGTCGGTGTGTTCAGTACGTTGTTGTTCTGAGGTTGTGGACTAAATGGTTTCTTGTTGAGTATGTCTAGTTTAGCCACGTTGAATTTTAGAGATTCGCTTCAAGAGTTTATCATGTTATGGTGATTTTCATTCTGACAATTTTTATGTCACTTCAGTTAGTGTTCCTGATTGAAGATTCTATGATTTTAGTAAGTTTAGTTGTTGCAGATTCTTCTCTGGTGTTTCATGATGCTTGTGGATGTTTCTAGTTTGTTCTTTATCTTTGTGGCATGTCCTCATTGATTGTTGTGCTCATGATCTGAGATTTTCTCTTGCATGTTCATGTTTTTCATGTTCTTGGCCGACAAGGTGTTGAAGCATGTTGTGGATCTTCGAGGAGAAATTAATTGAAGTGTTTTCATGTTGGAGATGTTTTTGGTCTTCACTATGTTATGGCTGACCTTGGTTGATTTGCATGAATAATCTTTATTTTTTTGGGGGTGACTGTTTGTAATTATTTTATTATCTTTTTGTGGCTGACTTATAGTGATGTAATTTCCTGTTGCGGATATATAAGAGTGATTGTTTGAAGTGTGGAAGATGAGTTAATGTGAAGTGTATGAGTCCTATGTGTAAATAAAGTTTAGATCATTCGAAGGAGGAGCAGAGAGTGAAGAAGAGTGAAGAAGTGTTCATGTGCTTAACCAGGACTATAACCAGGCATTAGCAAATGCTATTTTATCAGTTCAAATCCAAATGGTTTTAATCTGAATCTTTCTGTAAGACAATGTGTCTTCCTTGGGTAGTAAGCTTTGTTGTATTTGAGCAATGAGCTCTAGGTAGTGTGCCTGAATGCATGTGCATTCCCCATTCATATTTCCTTATAATTTTAATGGGGTATAATCTTATGGATTGACCTCCACTGTGGTTTTTCCCCTAACAGGGTTTCCACGTAAAAATCTTGGTGTTATGTGTGCTTCTTGTGTGTTGTTCATTTATGCTTTCAAGATTAATGATCAGATTTGAAATTAAGGTTAATAAGTTGAATAATTTTGAGATTCGGTGACAACTGATTCACACCCCCTCTGAATTGTCTACCCTTGAGTTTCCAACAATTGGTATCAGAGCTTGTGGTTCCTTGGAAGAAGTTTAATAGCTTGAGATGATTGGGATGGTGACTTATAAGAAGGATAGTCCTAGATTTGATGGAAAAAATTATTCTTTGTGGAAAACTCGAATGGAGTGCCATCTGAGATGCATTGGTGAACCCTACTGGAGCATTACAAAAAATATATATGTTATTCCACAAAATGGTCCTACTACTTCTGCTGAGATCAAGGATGTTGAATATAATATCAAGGCTAAGGAGGTGTTGTTTAGTGCTTTGATTGATACTGAGATGACAAATGTGATGGATCTAAAGATTGGTTATGAGATCTGGAAGAAGTTGGAGACCTTGTATGAAGGTGATGAAAATATGAAGATTGCTAAGCTACAAAGTTTGAAAGGAAAATATGAAAAGTTGAAAATGGGTGATGATGAAAATGTTACTAATTTCATGCAAAGAGTAAATGAACTTGTGTGTGGTATCAGATGTGTTGGTGGACAGATAGATGAATTAGAGATTGTTACTAAAGTGCTTAGATCTTATCCCGATTCTTACAAAGTCAAGGCTAGTGCTATTGAAGAACTCTAAACTATGACAAATGTTACCAGAGATATGTTGATTGGTAAGCTTACTACTTTTGAGTTGAGTAGTGAATTTTGTGATGCCCTTGCTAAGGTTGAATCTGCATTTAAGGCTACGACTTCTAGAAGAGATAGACAGAGATATGATCTGGGATAAATTTCATCAAGAAATACATTCAAGTATGAGGATGAAATGAAATAGATGGATGAAGAAGAAAGAGAGATTGAAGAACTTGAAGCATTGATTGTGAAAAGAGAAGCTAGAGGACAAGGTAATTATAAGGGAAAGTTTCCTATTAAATGTTTCTATTGCAATAAGATAGGTCATTTTGCATCAAGGTGTTCTGAGAGAGTTTCCAAGCCAAGATTTAACAAGCCTAAATTCCAAAAGAAGTGTTACTATGTTGCTGATGAAGGTGTAACAGATGATGAATTTGACCGAGGAAATGCAAGTGAAGATGAATTTGTGTTTATTGCTATCAAGGAAAATAATACTGTGTCTACTGAATTTTCTAGTTGGAAAAATGTGGAGAAAGCCCTAGCTGCTCAAGTTGAAGAAAAAGATGAATGGGTAATTGACAGTGGTTGTTCTCATCATATGACAAGAGATAAAAGTAAGTTTGTGAATTTGGATAAGTATGATGGTGGTGTTGTGAGATTTGGTGATAACACAACTAGTGTGATCCATGGAAGAGGATACATTTCTCTTGATGGTAAGCATAACATTGATGATGTCTTGTATGTTGAAGGTTTGAAGCATAATATTTTGAGTGTTGGTCAAATGGTTGATAAGGGATACAATATTCAGCTCATGGGTGGTAAGTGCAAAATATTGGGAAATTCTAGAAATGTGATTGCATTAGGTACACAAACAAAAGGTAATATGTTTCATCTGAATGCTTCTATTAAAAGTTGTTTGATTGCTCAAGTTGATGAGAGTTGGTTATGGCATATGAGAATGTGTCATTTTCACTTTGATAACATTGTCAAGATAAGTTCCACTAAAGTTGTGAGAGATCTTCCTAAGCTGATGAAACTTACTAATGCCATATGCAAAGAATGTCAGTTAGGAAAGAAAACAAGAATTTCATTTCAAAGTAAATAGAAAAACTCAAATGGATTGTTGGAACTTGTGCATATTGATTTATGTGGTCCTGCCAGAACTAGAAGTTTACAAGGTTACAGATACTTCATGTTGCTTAGTGATGATTATTCAAGGATGATGTGGGCTACTTTTTTAAGGGAGAAATTTGAAGCTCTAGAAAATTTCAAGATATTTAAGGCTATGGTTGAGACAGAGACTGGTTTGAAGATTAAGTGTTTGAGATCAGATAGAGGTGGTGAATTCACTTCCGATGAGTTTAATTCTTTTTGTGAAGAGAATGGAATAAAGAGACAGTTATCTGCACTGCGGACCCCTCAACAGAATGGAGTTGTGGAAAGGAAGAACAAAACAATTCTAGATGGGGCTAAAACCACATGCTTCCCTTTATTTTTTTGAGATGCATTCACTTTAAATTTGCACCATTGTTGCAAATTTGCCACATTTTTTAATAACAATATTGTTGTTGTCATTTTTGGAAAGATCTGGTCATACCAAGTTGATTGTAAGTGGGAATTACACTTAATTAATAAGAGCAATCAGTTATTGTGGATGGCTATGTTAATTGTTTCATTTCTAATGGTTTTCACTTAATTTCCACATATTATATTAAGGATAATATCTGTCGTAGTCAATCTATTACATTTGTGTTGATTGGAATTAAATTAAGTAGAAATCATATAATATTCCTATTGGGGATATTATAGTTTCTCATCTATGAAAATATTGTTTTTGGAATGAGAAGGGATTCTTCCTGGTCTAGAGCTTATAAAATTTCATTTACAGTTGATCGGAAAGGTATTACCAAAGTAGCATGTTGTGTTGTCTAAGCTCGATCCAACCCTACCCTACATGACCAAGGTGCAAATGAAAAACTTGAAAGGGATTAGCTGGTTTGGGAGCTCCCAAACTCCCATGTTGAGTACATATGATTGCAATACTATAATCATGGGCAAAGTAAGATCATGATTTTAAGTGCAAATTGAATTATGCATATCAAGATAGCCATAATGAGAAATAAAAAAAGCTATAAATTCATGATAATAGTCCCCTTTCTTTTTGGTTACCTTTGTATGTGATTAAAGAACATATTTCTTCTAATCTTTTGTTTTTTTTGTTGTAGATCCATTTGGTTTTATTCTCTTTCCACTGGTTATACATTCTTTTAATGAGAAATAACAAAAGCTATAAATTCATGATAATAGTCCCCTTTCTTTTTGGTTTCCTTTGTATGTGATTAAAGAACATATTTCTTCTAATATTGTGTTTTGTTTGGTGCAGATCCATCTGGTTTTATTCTCTTTCCACAGGCTATACATTCTTTTGATTTGGTAGTGTCTACATGCGAGATACTTTCTATTAGAAGTACACACGATCTGAGCACAAAGTTACCTATAGAAGATACCATGGCAATACTCCAGAAAGGATATTCTATCACTATACTTTTGGTGCTTATTGTATTTTTTGGGGTAAGATTTAAATAAATTTATATTTTGTCACTAACCATTCCTATTTTCAGTCCAGATAAGATAAAATTCTATATTTTCATATTAGATGCATCAATTTCAATTCAAGATGCATTATTTTATATTAGACATCTTGTCTTTGAATAGTGTTAATGTCAACACAATTATTTTGTTGAATTGCAAATGATCTCCACATAATATATCTGCAATCTTTCAGTCTCTTTTGTTCACTTAGTTATTCTATTTGGGGTTTTTTGATACAATCTACATATTGGCTTCTCTATACTGATCAAGCTCCTGCAACTTGGTTATACTTTGCATTGTGTGGGCTAGTAGGAATCATAACATCATATGTTTTTGTATGGATCTCTCAATACTATACTGATTACAAATATGAACCTATACGAACATTGGCACTAATATAATTGTAGGAGTTAGTTTGGGTCTTGAATCTAGAGCTCTTCCCATTCTTACTATTTTTGTATCAATTATTTCTTCTTACAGGCTTGGTCATACATCAGGTCTTGTTGAGAGTGATGAAACTCCAATAGGTGGTCTCTTTGGCATAGTTGTAGCCACCATGAGAATGTTTTGTACAACAAAATATTTTCTAAAAATGGATAAGTTTGGACCAATAGCTGATAATGCAAGTGGAATTGTGGAAATGAGTCAACAGGTATAATTTTTATGAGATTAACTATTCATGAACATATTCATTTGTCATCACTGTTAATGTTGAATATCATTGGTCACTTCAATTTGGACAGGCTGAAATTTAAATAAAATGGCTTGGGACAGGTCTTTTGCTTCTGAAATCTAAATTACAAACAATTATATAGAGCATTCTTCCATGTATTTATATTATGCAATGTAACACAACTGTCGGGTTTATACATTAGTTGTATAGTAATCTGCAATTTTTTTTCCTTGCATCCTGAAAGTGTGAGAGAAATGACAAATCTACTTGATGCACTAGGAAACACCACGAAAGAAACCACCAAGGGCTTCACAATTGGGTCTGCTGCACTAGCCTCTTTTCTTCTATTTAGTGCCTACATGGATGAAGTGTCATCTTTTTCCCATCAAACTTTCAATCAGGTACATGTTTTCTCTGTCAATCTTCATGAGATTTGAGTACACTTATTACTGACTTCTTTTTAAGTATTTGTGTAAGCTCTTTTCATGATATCTGGTGTAGTTTATTTGGATCTCAAGTTTTTTTGAGGGAAACCTCTTGTGAAATCATTTTATTTTATCCTTTAAAGATAGATCATTATCCCATGACAAAGGCTAATCCCTCTTCCCAAAGAGTGAAGAGCTTAACAATGTGTGGATTTCAATTTCTACTGTAGGCACAAAAAATATTTTAGTGTATTGGTTTATGCCAAGGACTTCAATGTTTCTAACTTTGGACATAATTATTGACTCATTTTCCTTATATGGGTGTGGCATAATAACTCTAGTTACTGAATTTTGACCCATAACTTTTGAATCCCCTGAATTCTAAAAGGGATTTATATTTCATCAAGCCTTATAAATTTTAAAAAGGCTTTTCGCTTCCCTAACTTTTTGTTGGGAAGATATTTTTATGCAATTTTTATGGATGATTATAACTTAAAAAAGTTTTATGGATGTAAAATAAGGCAATCTTTTAGTTTTTTATTGTAAGGGATTCTTGTCCCCTTAGAATAAGTAAATGATAATTTTTCAACAAAGAACATCTAGAAAAAACTGAGGGAAAACAAGTGAGACAAAAATGCAGTCTTTGAGCAAATGACCAAAAAACAATTCTTAATTCTTTTCCTTTCCTTGTATTATATGAAGATTGATATCATTTTGTTCTAATATGATGTTATATTATGGTCACTCTTTGTGATGTGAGGATTTCTTAGATTGATTATTAATTAATATTTTACTCTTTTTTCGATGGTGGCTAATTTTGTGTTATATTTGAGCTTCATTTTAGTATTTTATCGATCTCCAACATTCATAACAAGCAAAATGACTATGAAAAACTCCTATAATTCTGATACCCTAGGAGGCTCCTAATCAAATTATGCTATAACCAAACAGAGATATTTATGGCACCTTAGCAAAATAGAGGTTTCCTCATAGCAGATGCTTTATTAACAGCCTAGATGAAATAGAAAAATATAAAAAAAAAGATTAGGGAATCTTTTGTTGTTAGTCGATGAAAAATCCAACATGAACTTAATTCACTTTGGGCCATTATAATGGGTACCTTTCTTCATAACTGGGAAAATAGTTGACATGCCTGTCTCATCCCTCCAGATAGCTCCACAGTTAGATCCTTTCCTCCCTGCTTCTTAGCATCTTCCTCAGTAGGATTTCAAATTGGAAATACCTCCACTATTTTGTTTATTGTGGTCTCAAACAGAAGGTAATTATTCCTCGGTTCTCTAAACATGTAGTCCCTTTTGTAAATGGAAGATAGTTCCCCGTCCTTTGTTTAGGTCTGTTAATTTTGCAAATTCAGCCTCAAAATATTTGTTTGTATTCTCCCACTCTTCCTCTTATATATCCTCATCCTAGTTGTCCACATCCTTGATCTTTTTTAGCTTTTGTATGCTCTAGAGCTTGTTTCAAAACTAGAATAGCACGGGGGCTCCAAAGACTGCAAATCCAATCATTTATGACAACTCATTGATCATTACCAAACATGGAAAAAAGAATGTTCCTTGCATACAAAATGGCCACCTATAGAAGATGGAAAGATGAATTTAGAACAACAGGAGAAAGTGAAAGGCTTATGTTTCCTTTGTATTTCTTTTTAAGGCTAGAGATATCTCAACATGCCTTCCCCTTAACAGGGTTATGTTCTGCCCTATGCAACATTGCATAATACTTTTTCTTTTCCCTTGCACTTTGGATTCCACAAACATAGAATATTGATAAAGGGAAGTTTTTCCTATAAGTAGGAATCATTATTCATTCCTTAAATGATAATAGATCAAGGAAATTATTCCTCATGGACAAGCCCAATACAAGAGATATTATATTTTAAATGCTCAACCAATAAATTGACCTAAACTATAGTTTATCACCTCCGTACACTGTCTTGTCCAATGTATGTAGCAATCTAAGTCACATTGACCTAAACGGTAGCTGAGAGGCTTATGAGATCTTTTAACATGAAGGAAGTGAGCCCCCAATTCATTGGCACAAAAGCTTATGACCATGTTGATTGGATACTTTCTGCTACATTATTGGCTAGTAATTTTATTAGTGCATTGATTTCTCTACATCAATGCTAGAAAAAAAATGATTCAAACTTATCCATAAGCATTCTTGTTTCTTG
The DNA here is from genome assembly GCA_007258455.2 of Sequoia sempervirens. Lineage (NCBI taxonomy): Eukaryota > Viridiplantae > Streptophyta > Pinopsida > Cupressales > Cupressaceae > Sequoia > Sequoia sempervirens. The sequence continues at coordinate 435,300,314 of VDFB02058242.1, read as the reverse complement.
TAAAGTTCTCCTCAGTTTCCAGTTCTGCATTCACCCTTCTCCATTACATCAATTCTAGCATGCAAATCATTCTCCACTTAGAGCTTCAAATAATTTTTTGATAATGCCAATTTTAGTCCCTATGCTAATCCTTCAACGACTCAACCTATGCTTCATTATTTCTACCTTTGGGAAGTGAATTGAGGAGACCTCTAAAAGGATGCTACTAGAGTCCCACAAAATTCAACCTGCTCCAGCCACTCCAATATTACCTTTCAAAGGCACTATAAAAGTTTAAATAAATAATCCCTAGGGTCAGGGCTTTCCATCTTGCCAACATGCTTAAGTTTCTTGTCAATACTGTTCTTAGACAGATGTGTCTTCAAATTTGACCATTCATAATTTCTATGCTTACCAGAATCCCTTTTAATATGCCTTTAGATAACCTCAGAAAGATCTAACTCAATTTTAATTTTACCCTGCCATGATTACATATTATTGTGTAGTGGATTCCTATTTCTTTCTAGCCAAACTGATCATTTCACTACAGTTGAGAAGCCTTCTACAGGAGCTTAAGAATATTTGCTTGGTAAGGGTTGTGAGAGTAGGAGTTCTTGTAGGGTAATTGGGGTGACCCAACACCAACCCAATTCCTCAATCAGTGATCCCCTACTGTGAAGGGCTAGTGTAAAGTAAGAGGATCTAGATTTTCTTCTTCATTCTCATAAAACACATCTTGATGGGCCTACATACCTAGTTCCTCTAACCCTCTTTTGGGTCAAAATTTTGTGTCGAGCTGTTAACCAAGAAAAGGAAGGAGCCTTTGGTAGGGAAAATTTCAACCAAATTGTTTTGATAAGGTCAATCATCATTCTGTTAATTCAAAGACTGTAAAGTGTATCCTAACCTGACCTTATAATTCCTATTCTTATCTCTAGTCCAAAGGATGGATGCTAGGAGTGCCTTCTAATTTTATTTATGTGATACTATTTGAAAGATCTACATGTTATGTTCCATTGGACCTAAGAATGAATCTGAGAAAAATATTTTTTTATCTCCAGCCCACATCATTTTTCAACATGTCTTTCTTGATCCAGTGAGTTTTCAAGAGAAAGTGTGGGAAATTTATTCTAGGAGTCTACCCAAATGTAGCCTTAGTTTTGTGCTTGATTTTCCATGATTGGTGTTGATTAATAACCTTCCTATTTATTGTTCAAAAATTCCACATATGAAAGCCTTTAGCCTTTTATCGTTGCATCAGGGGAATTGGGTTTTATGTTGGCCCAATAGCCTTTTGTTCCCTCGATATGATTTTACTACATGTTGAATCTCCCTATTGTATAGTGTATCACCCCATTAGTGGGATGTTGTGTTATCTTCCACTGATATGTTCTAGTGTTGTCGATATTCTTTATTCGGGCGATCAGGGAAACAATAGCATTTGTTCCACCGATACACTTATGTTACTCTGATGTGTTCACCTTTGTTGACCCTGTCGGTACATCAGAGAGATTCCTTTGGAATTCTTCTCGACGAAGTGTCGTTATGCTGATATTTGTGTTGTGAGCTACTTTCATCGGTCTATCAGTGGAGCTATGAGGGGAGTTCCCCCGATATAGTAATTTTAGGCTAATAGTGTTAAATTTCTTAGGAATGGGAGTGGTGACCATGGAGTTTTGGGATTATTGATGGATGTGATCATATGGTAATATGGGTCATGAAATGGATCTTGTCACAAAAATCTTGTCATGAAATGGGTAATATGTGATCATATTTGTGTTAATCAAAAAATCAAATGTAGTACATTTAGCAGTAGGTGGGATGTGGATAAGATGAAGGTTAGTGAATACTGAGTAGGATTTTTTTAGTCCTAATAGACAGTCAAAGATAAATTTGGACAAGGATTGTTTGCAGGTGCAAAGGCAAGTTCTATATCAATTTATGATGGTGGAAAGGTAAGTGAACATCTAAAAAATGATTGCTTAAGAAATGAAGCTTTGTCCATGTCTAAACAAATTCTTTCACTTTTCCTCTCATCATTCATGCTATGCGCCTATCATAATTTATAATTTCAACACATCTCATGTATGTAATGAGGATTTTTTATGCATTTGTTTTCAAAATTGTATTCCCAACCTTTGTAAATTTACGCATCCCAACCTTCCCATGTCCTAGCTATATACCTGTTCACAAGTCGCTCCACCCACCCTCCCAATATTCTACAATCCCTGGTTTATGTAACTCATATTATTATATTTACACTATGAAATAAATGTTAACAATTTCTATGGGCTATTTTTCATTTTTCAGTCAAATATCTTCATATAAAATGTTAAGAAATAAGATTTTTCAGCTAATAAAATTTTCAAACACTACTACAGAATTCTATTACATTCGAATGAAAATCCATATAGTAAAAATAAATCTTGTTTTCATATTTTTCCCCCTACCTTAGAATGTAAAATAACAATATATATTTAATTTTATTTGGATGAATGATATTTTCTATCCATAGTATTTATTTATTTCAAATCAAATAGTTTTCATCCCCAAGCTGGCTATAGGATGTGTAGGTGAAAATTGTACCAAAAATTGCGTAAACTATGCAACTATCAGTCTTGCAAGTGCAAAAAATTTAGGTGATAGTTCAAATAATAAATTATCAGACTCTCCCACAAAATTTAACTTCATTCTTGCAAGTGGGAAAAATTTTGATTTACAGTTTAAATAATAGATCATCAGTCCTATTAGCCATTGTAAATGGGAGAAATATAAGGTGACCGTCCAAATGATAAAATAGCAGTCTCCTCCCCATGCAGAGAAACAAACACACATATATCCAATGCCTTCCTTTAGAAATATATTAGCTATGTTTTTGGGCTTGGTAAAAATATTAACCACAATTTTCATAACCTATTCAAATGCCAGTCTTGCAAGTGGGATAATTGTTAGGCATACACCAGCCATCCTAATGTAATTTAGTTTAATTATATGCTTGTTGTTTTAATTTACTTAATTATCCTAGATTATGTAAAAGAGATTGTATTCCCTCACAATTATATATATGGAAATACATAAATACACATGCATATACACATATGATATATATGTATGTGTACAGGGATATTTAAGAATTGTTGCACCTAATAGGTTTGGAGATTTTACGCCGCTTTAGTGAATGGAATAGAAAACTACAAGGAATGTAAAATCTCATCTACACATTATAAGCTACAAATAAATTGATCACAATTTGAAATCATTCAAGAGAGAATTTGTGCATAAATTCTTCATTATTGAATTTTGTGCATAATTTTGTGTGAATGTTGTGGTGATCCAAAGTGGAACTTGCAACTACAATATCTGATAAAAATCCACTTCCAAATATGCTTTTGGTGGATGTTCATACCCTCATCCAAAGCCCCCAAGCCTATTTTTCATATTGTTTCATTTAGCATCACCAATATTCTCCACAAGAACATTGTCCCTGTTTAAAATGATGCAAATGGCTCACATCTCTCAGAACAATTTCTCTTGCAACAATCTTGGAGATGAATTTAGATGCAATGTGGTAATCAAAACATACTTGAAGGTTCTTAACAACTCTAATATTTGTACTAGGGGCCATGTTTAACAAACCAAATGTAATTGCTAACTTTTCACTATGGTGGTAGATAAGTGATTCTTTATACCCTGATGCCTTCATTTGCCAAGCCAATTTATCCTACTTTGCATAGCTCTTCCATGTTTGTGGATGTGATCTATCTCCTACACAAAAAACATGTACCAATTTACGGCCTTCAATCCAACTACATCTAGGTATCTTTTTAATTCCTCTATCTTCCATCAATCTCTTTACTATTTGAACCTCGTATAGATGGTTGTGGAATTTTGATTTACACCTGTGAATTGTATTCGCTTGAAAGTTTTTAAAGCCTTTCCACCAAATTCATTTTGTGCATATCTATTTTAGATTCCTAAAGTTTGTCACCTTAGCTTTGTTGTAATCATTCCATTTAATCACCCTAATCTCATTCTATTGACTAACAATCATTCCAATTGATCAAGTCTATCAACATTTGTCAATTGACCAATTCTATTGTCAAGTTATTCTCATCATCTTGTCACACCTTTGATTTATCAACTTTATGTTAATTCGTTTAGTCAATTAATTGATTAAATTATATTATTCCCTCTAATATTACCCTATGTCTAATTAATTATCTCTAATTAATCCATGCACATATATCCAATTAAATAAAATAAATAATTCTAATTATCTTCACCCACATTTCATTTATCAATCAAAGTCAATTTATGAATGAGTCAATTTCATGTTTTACTCATGTTAATTAGTTTTTCTTTCCACTCATCAAATTTTTTTTTAACTAATTGATCGAATTAACTCTTAAATCAATCAAATTAGTTGATTGAACAATCAATATAGTTGATAAGTAGGAGGTATTTTCCACAACGTGTCAAATTATGATATTGCTATCAGAATTCAACCGTGTAGTTTTTCAAGTCAAACTCATTGACCCATGTTTCATGAGTAGTGGTTCACAAGAACCCATCTCTCATTATAATGAGTGCTCCACTTGGAATTCATTGCATCTAGGTGATTCTTACAAAGGTGAAGCATTGGGCCTTCCTAGGAGGTCACCCATCCCAGTACTACTCCAACTCAAGCATGCTTAACCATGATAGCAATATAATAATCAAGTTAGTGTTGATTAATGTTTTTTGACGGATTTGTGGATGCTCAACTGCTATACAAGCTCTTTGATAATATGATAATGACTTTATTCAAATATTCATAAATGGATCAGAGACTTTTTCAGAATGCTCCCCGAATTTTGGAAGGAATGATGGATTTATAGATTTAGAGGTGAAAATATGAATGGCCAAGATTGATTTAATCAGTTTTGAGGATAAAGATATGATTTATAATTAACTATGATTAACTATTCAACTCAATTGATTGATCAGTCAACTAGCTTAATTGACCAATCAACTAATTTGATTGAGAGTTAACTTGACAGCTAATTAGTTAATTTGATTGCTGAGTGAAAGATGGAATTGACTTACTTGACATGAGTGAAATGTGAGATTGACTTATTTGTTAATTGACTTTAATCCAAAAGAGTAGTCTCTTTTGAGCTCATGCTATAGGGCTCTTAAGGTACAAATACAAGCTAGAATTGGTATCTAATTTTCATAAGGTTTACAACTTGTGTGTAGTCTATGCATTTTTTCTCTTGTTTTCCTTGCTCTTTCTTTTTTTTGTGGTGAATTTTAAACTCAAGGATTTTGTTGTTTATTGTACTTGACATGATGCTTAACTTGACTCTCAATAACTAGGGACATGAAAATTAGTGATAAAGTTTGAAGGGATGAAAGAGGGTAAGTGTATTTCATGCTGAATGATTCTCTTTCATTTTGCTAAATAAAAGGTCATCAATAGGTTAATGAGTAAACAGAGATAGAAGAAAGTTGAGAGAGGAGAAGACCTAATTTTTGAGGTCCCAATCTAGTTCAGCAAAAGAAAACACCAAGGAAACACTAAAGGCCATGCCGTTGAAGCCTCTAATCTTGTGTTGTAAAACTCATACTACTGGTTATATATAGGTGCTCCATGAAACTCTTGAAATATTTTTCAGCTTTCTTTATTGACAATATTTTCATGCCTTCTCTAGAATGCTTCTATTTTAGCTATAGGCCATTCACACTTACAAGTTTTTGAAATCATGCTCTGAGCTTGCATCCTTTCTAGAGGAGGTGGTATCTAAAACAAAAACCAGACCAAAATGGAAGGCATGTTACACTCATCTTTATTTCTAGTTTTCTTGTTGCTTACAAGCATAGTATAGAAATACCATGGTTGTAACTTTGCATATTGCTCATGAATAGTATGTCATTAATATACTTATATTTTCTCTCAGAGTCCAAAGGTACATTATGAAGACTCATGAGTACATTTTGCAAATGTATATCAAATGGTTGCAAAGAACGTATGGCCTAGCATGCTAAGTCACAAACCTATATTGTGTACGCTCTTCTTTAAGTTCATTGAGCTCTTCTTTTTTCTTATGTTTAAATTAACATTCTCCTATGGTGTTTTGTCATCTCTATTCGGTTTGAGGGCTCATCTTTGAGATAGCGTTCCTATATCACAAACTATACCCATTTCCAAGATTCATGCAACTTAGCTTCATTCAAACAACAAACATTAAGTACAGACATATATGCTTGCTTTTGTTTGAGTTTTGACCAGTTTTAATTATTGAAACTATATATTTCTGGCTTCCCTACTATGCAAATACAGTTTGTATCAAATAATATATATCTTTGGCTTCCCTAGTTTGATTATTGCAGTCTTGTTCATTTTGATTCATTTAACAACATTGCTTGATCATTCTCATGAAGTAATATCTATCATATATTGTAAAGAACCTCTTAACAAAATCCCTTAAAGCAATCATTGTTGCTAAGGCCTTTAACAAACTATAATAACTCTACAATTTTTGTATCATTTAATATAATTCCATTTGAAACATGTTTGTTTTATTTTTCAATCAAAACAAGAAGTTGATAAATTGAGGGTACCATAAAAATATGGAGAGTAGGAATTTGAAAGGATTTAGATGGCATGATCATATTCATGAGGCTGTCAGTCTTTGCAGTAGATGTGATCTATCATTTTACATAGTGGAGAAAATGTCATTTATTGTGAATTTATTTGGAGTACCATTTAAAAAATTCCAATATCTTGGTAGCCATGATTGATTTGAACTTTAGATATTGTAAACCATCCCTACCATTCTTATTTTATGTTGAAATCATCTAAAAGGAAGAAACTCTAGGAATTTTAATTTTATTTTAAAGAGTGCCATTAATGTCTCCAACATAACCTTAGTGAGCGTCCCCATGATTTCACAAAAGAAGCAGGCCATGTTGTCCCATAAAACATATGAAAAAAAAAAATCTGGTCATAGTTTCAACTGTTAACTTGTGCTTGATTTATGTAATATTAAATTCTTTTATCATAATTTGATTTTTTTCCTTTATTGTTTTGTGTTGTCCAGTATTGTCCTCTCTTTTCCACCTCCAAAAAAGTGGATATTATTCATTTCTAATTGCATTAATTGGAAAATTTGAGGTTTGAGTGAATGCATATTAGAGGTAAGTTTTTTTGTCAGTAGCAAAAGCTTTCTTTAGGATTTAAATATTTTAAAAAGCATAATGCCTTCTAAATTCCTAACAAATTCTAATCCTCATTGGAATTGTTCAATTCTTAGTTGTATCCAATTGAAAACTAGTTGGTGGCATCATCTTTTCCTTCCATGTTTGATCCAATTACAATTCAAATGGTTTTGGATCAGCTTCTTCCCAATAGTTCCAAGTGAGTATATTTTGGATATATGCTTCTATCTATAGTATAACCTCAAATCTCATTCATTTTTTGGTAGTTGACATCTTTCTTTTCCCTATTTGCAATAGAGAATACAATAAATGTTACATATCATGTAATTTCAAATATTATTTTTGTAGACACCCAAAAATGTCCTCTTACAACACTTTGTCACAACATTACATCATTTAGACATCTTGTTGCATGTTTTTCCTTAGGTACCCATGTCATCATCTAATTAGTTAAATAAATCTTATTTATTTGACTAATTTCATTTATTCCCTTCCTATGCATAATCTTAAATCATTTCCATCCATTCCTCTAATGTTAATTAAATAATTTATATTATTTAATTAGTTAATTCATTTCTATTCATTCTTCTAATGTCAATTAAATAATTTATATTATTTAATTAATGAAATCATAAATTTAACATTAATTAAATAAATCAAATATTTATTTAATTAATAAAATCTTAAAAAGATCTTTTCGCTTTCTTTCCAAAATTGAAACTCATGTGTATCTAATTAATTTATTTAATTAGATAATTCATCAATTATCCTTCTCATCTTTTTCAGGATTTATTTCCTTTAAAAGAGAATCAGAATCTTTCTATCTTTTCACATCTTATCTTATCTTGTTTTATTTCCTTTAAAAGAGAATCAAAATATTTCTATCTTTTCACATCTTATCTTATCTTGTTTTATTTCCTCCTTGATCAAATAAAACAAAAAACAAAATCTTTATCGAATCTTATCAAATATTATCTCCATCCACATCAAGGCTCTATAAATACAACCTCTCACAATCAATGTAGGAGGGTTGATTCTTAAGTATACTCACTCTATCAAAATCATTCTTCAGTCTTCCATCTGTCTATATCATTCTCCATTTGTCATTTTCATCAGGTCGTTATGCTACTGAATTGAGCAACCAACATTCCTCCATTATCAATCCTTCAAAATCTCACATTCTCATGCAAGTGGAGAAGAGAAATGGAGATAAATCAAGTTTAGCGTGGATTTGGGTTTGCATTTGTTTGTTATTGTGATTTTCATGCTTGCTTGTACTCTATTGTGCTAGTTAGGATTTGATATATTTCTATTTTAGTTTTATATCTAATTTTATCCTAATTACATTGGTAAACCCGACGTGAATCCTTTGATCTAGCTTGTTTTTTGCAAGTTTTATTGACTTTTTGTTACAGATCTACCATTTTTTGGACAAAACCCCAGGTTTTACAAATTTCTTCATATCTTCTACACAACTATGATTTTTTCTACAAGATTTTCACAGAGTCTTTTTCACCATCTCAAGAGGCTACAGTAAAAAAATTGAGGTTTTATCGTTATTTTTGTAGGAGTTATTGTAATTTTATTTTTTTTCATAAAATTGATTTTATGAACGCAAATCCGTGAATTGTTTAGAATTTTTTACATTTTTGGAAAGCTCTTAAAATTATAATTGGGGTATATGTTTTATAGATTTAATTTGGAGGTTGAATACAATGCAAAAAAATCTGATCTTCATTTCTTTACATTTCACAAATCCACATTTCTGAGTGCAAAACAGGGAATTTTTTTGACTTCTTTACATTTCTGGAAAGCTCTCAAAAATTAGTAGAGATCTCTTCTTTGATTTTTTATTTTTCAGATCAATAACATCTTCAAATAATGAAATCTAATTTGGCTATGTTAAAAACATGTATCTGAAATTGCAATTTTTTGATGAGCTTATTTTTTTATGGTTGCATTATAATATCATTTTTTGATCTTGTAGGTGATCATAAGGAGCTATAGTAGCAGCAATATCAGTCATAGATATTAGATTGGAAAGAGAAAATTTTCGGGTGCACTCGTTTAATCTTTCATCTCTTAATCTTGTTTGTCACACATTTGGATTTAGGCTCTTAAAACGAATATTTTCTTCAATCACATATCAAAAATTGGATCTAAAATTAATCGTTGTCTTCCTACACATTTGGTTTTGGGTTAAAAAGAACAAGTGCTTCCATTGTTTGCATACACACATTTCATTTCTAAGGTCAATTAACAACTGTGAGTGTGAATCAAGTGCGTGTGTGATCACAAACACCTCACTTGGTTTGCTTTTGTCAAACCCTTCATAGGAGGCCTACTAGGGGATTTCATCACAACTGGGGATGACCTCAATCGAAGTGTGAATCGAAAGACATGCTTGTTTGAGAGTTAAAATCTTGTCACTCTTGGCTAAGCCCCAAAGAACTTTATACCTTTGGGAAGTGAAGGTGAAGGGTGGGTTACCCCTTTCTCCCAGTTGTGTGGTGGGATTTTGCTTCCAAATCATTCCTTAGTCAAGCTTGTGCAGACTAGCTTGAGACCTAATTGGCCATACCCACTTGACTCACATTAGGCTTGTTGTTGTGTATTCAAGTGTTTGCTTAATCATAACATTTAATCTTGAAAGACAAATTTATCGTGTTTGGTGTGTGTGTTCATGCATTTACATGTGAGATCTTGTGTTTGATATTTCCCAAGTCAAACTTCCAATAAACACTTGCCACATCATCCAATCTTGTCATTTCACATCATATCCTAATCATCATCATTTCTTTAATCCAATCAACATCATTTAACATCATGCCAACATTAGAATACCTAGCATCCCAACTTCACAACCTCCTTCAAACACTTCACCAAATACCCCAACCCCTAGACCACCAAACCATACAAAGCCTTCAAACCCTCTTCCAAAATTTTCAACAAATTAAATCACCTCAAATACAACACCTCCTAGCTCAAGCCAATCAATTCATTGCCACTTGTGAAATCCAACAACCACAACATCACCCCCTATCCATTAATTATCAACCAATGCTACCTCAATCTAATGTGCCATCCCCTTCTAGCTCATACCAATCTAATCCATCCACTTCTTTGTATGTCAATGCCACGTCAACCTATCAAGCCACATCATGAAAAAAACATGTGAATTTAAGTTCTACCTCGCAACAAGGTCAAACTTAATCATGTTCTAATGCAACCATTCACAAGGGGAACACTAATCTCTAGGTCATGTACCCTCTAAGTATATCATACCACTATCCAATCAAATTCCTATTCCTAATCCATTGGCCTCTCCACCTTCTAATCCATCAAACTCTTCATTAGCCCCACTATCATCTAATCCTCCATCAAATCTATGCCCTAAATTCAAACATTTCAAAAGTAAACCTATGGCATTACCCAAGTCCACCCATACACCTACAAAGGATGTGACCCAAGGACTCCTAGCAAGGAATCAAACATCACCATGTCATCCAACTCATACTTTTGAACCTACCAAAGAGTCTTTAAACTCCATGCCTATTCCTCCAACCCCATCATGTAGTCTCCCCCTTGAGCCTATTCAAGAGTCTTCCCCATTAAGTCCAAGTCAACCTCCATTATGTCTCCATGTTGTTGGCCATCTAGAACATGTTGCATCCATTCAAGAGTCATCCCCTTCCGCCTCCATTAAAATAAATCATGAGGTATGTAAAGAGCACAATCCTAAACATGAGGAAACATTACTCCCTCATCCACATAAAGATCAACATCCTCCTAATGATTTTGTTCATAACACACCTAATGCTATTCATGATCAATCTTTCATCTTTGATCAAGACCCTTTTTATGATCAAGAAGACCAAGATGATCCCCTTAGCAAACTTTATGCATTCCATGGTCAAGAGCTTTCCACCTCACCCATCCATGATGCACAAACATCCACTTCCCATGATGAGATAAGTTCCTCCCAAGCACGCATAGAAGATCAAACAAATACCTTGGATCTAAGTGAACACAATGCTAATCAAGATCCTAATGATCCTCCATCACCCACTATCAACCCCATTGCAAGTCCTCCATCATATCCTATTAGTGTTTCCACCCTCATTCATGAATGTTCCTCCTTAGAAAAACAACAACCATTATCTTCCCTTGCTTCATTTTCTCCATCCAATAAGGAAATCGTGTCTAGTGTTTCACCTACACCTAGTCCCCTTGTCCATTGCATACTCCAAATAATGAACCACCAAGGTAAAGGTTTAGACCTTCATGAACAAGGTATTTTGGAGCCCATCCATGTCAAAGTCCCTCCACGCTCTTATGGCTTTGGATATACACGCCAAGGACACCAATCTCAAGATGTTGGTATTTCCTCCATGCCTCCTAAGTCCACTTTCCATCATAAATCCTATCATATCCCTAAAACATATGTTGCCATCTCTCCTCCATCATCCTACAAATGTCAAAATCATGTGACCATACACCTTCCACCATCAACTTTTCCACCATTACTTCGAACTCCTAATATCCTTCCATCCACTTTACCACCATTACTCCCAACACCTAATATCCCTAAAATTCAATCCTCTTATCCATCTACCCATTAACCCTCTAAACATCTTAATCATGACCAATCAATGCACACATTGTATAAACATGAAGCTTCCACTCATTCCACCATACCCATGGGATTCAAAAGCAAAAAAACCAATGCCTCTACCTATAACGTAAAAAATCCTAAAAATCCTCATGCCTTAGGGCATCAATGCAAAATGTCAAAACCAAGTACATATAAAAAGTTATATAAGCCTATACCTCCAAAAGTAAAGGGAAAAACTAAAATGGTTTAGGTCCCTAAGAAAAAGGAAAGCAAGTCAAATGAGGCGTCTACATCACAAAAATCCCAACCATCCACTTCCATCCCACATTCTCATTCCATTCAAAAGTCTCAAATTCCTAAAACCCACAAGCAAAACAAAAATCATAAAAATACTAAGTCTATGTGGGTACCTAAATCACTAAATCACCCATCTCCTAAGCAAGCATCTCCATTGCTTTCTACACCCCAGCCACATCAAAAGATTCAACGTTTATCACAGTGTGTGCAACCATTGGTCATAGTTCCCTTCCATTTCCAAACAATCCCACATACCTCCATCTCCCCATCCTTCAACTACTATCCTACATATCTCCCCCACCATCTTCCTATGGTCCATGCTTTTGGCTAAGCCTCCTTATTCATCTTTTCCATAAGTCCCATATAATCCCTATTATCTTCCCTACATAATCTGCATCATAATCCACTATTTTCCTCCATAATCCACATCATAATCCATCATCTACCTACTCCATCTCTCTTTCATGTCATCCCTTATCAACATCTATGAGCATAATGACATTTGGCATTGTCCACGATGCAATGACATCCATATCTAGTGGGACTATCACCTTTCATGGAACTAGACACTTGAGTTCCTCCCATCCATATTCCCCTTATCCTATCCAAAAAGTCAAAATAAATAAATAAACAAAAAAAAAGTAAAGAGAAATCCCTTCGTCCAAAGGTGAAAACCTAGTAAACAGGCGCCTTGGATAAGTACCATGATGAAAATCTAGCAAACATGCGTCATGTGTAGGTTGATCTTCTATGTCACTTACACTTGGGGACACAATGTATTATCTATCCAACCTATCATTTTCATGTCTTGTCATTTCCATCCTACCTACCATATTTAGCCATCATACATACCTATCATATTGAGTCCACTTATCCACCCTTCTCCTTTTGATCTTGATGAAGATATAGGGGCAAAAGTTTGAAACATTTTTTGGGTATATCTTGACATACCTCATCCTATCTAAACCAAGCCTATCATTATCCTATTGTCATAAGCTTTGTCATGAAAAATCCTAAGTATTGTACCTAGAATGGGGCATGTTATTCCTATGCGACATAGTCTTTGGAAATCACATCCTTGCTCTCTTATGATGCATACATCCATACCATCCATCCATCTATAATGAGCCTTTTATCCCTTATCATATCACCCACCCTTGCACCTAGATTTGGTTTTCCTCTTGTCATTGGTATCTAGCACAAAGGCTACTCAAATTTTCATCCTTTGACACCTCAAAACATTTCAAAAGTCCAAAAAAATAAAAACATTTCAAAAATCCAAAAAAAAATCAAAACATTTCAAAAACAAAAAAAAATCAAAATATCCCAAAAAATCCAAAAAATCAAAACATTTCAAAAGTCCAAAAAATCAAAACATTTCAAAATCCAAAAATTTAAAAATTTTAAAAAATCAAAATATCCCCAAAATTACAAAAAAATGGAAAAAGGTCTTAAAAAAGACAAAAAAAAATCAAATATCCAACAAAAATCCAAGCAAAAAATCAAACCACATCACTTCTTCTAATCAATCTAATCATTGTCATCAAATCAACTCATTTCTTCATCAATCAAATCAATCAAATCATCAATCCAATCATCCAACCATTCAACCAAAGAAATCATCTTCATCAAATCCATTCATCCATACATAAAATCATCTTCAATCATTAATCCATACCAATCAATTCGATCAATCTTGTCAAATTATCCAATCACATCCTTTGGTCTTGATCCTTATCTTGTTGTAAACCCAATCAATCAATCAATTATCATCATCCTTGTGTTGATCTAAGGATATGTCGTTCCCCTCAATGACAACACTATCATCATCAATCCAAGTCAATTAGTCAATTATTAGTCATCCTTGTGTTGATCTAGGGATATATCATTCCCCGCAATGACAACACTATCATCATCATCAATCAATCAATTAATCATCGGTTTATAGCTTGACAAAGGAAATTCCTTGTTTGTTTTTTTATCATTTGTGCATGCTTGCTTGTGTTTGTTATCATTTTATCTTGCATTTGTATCAAATTTGTATCATTCTAGCTAATATTCATATCTTGTGTATGTTGGAGTAGCTTTTTGCACTATCCTTTGCATCTAAGGTCACATCATACCTTTTGTGCATTAGGACTTTAATGCTCTAAGTCTACTTCCTCATACGTCTAGACAAGGTTGTATTATGCTGGGGCATGAGACACATCGTCACCTTGGTCCTTATACCTTGGTGCATAACGTCTAGTGCTAAATCAAACATCATGGTTTCTCACTTTCATTGCAGCATAATGCATCCTACACTTCTTCTATCCATTCCTTCATCATTAGTTCTTGACCCATCCCTTTCATTTCGAGAGCCTACTCGTGTTTGTCCAACCTACCTATCCTCTCAAGGGGGCATCATCATTCCATCATCATCATATTCTGATATCATCATCCATTTTCCTCTATCTATACCTTAGCTTCTTTGAAATGATGTTACTCGACACAAATATCATCATCTTGAACATCACCTCAAAGAGGGGAAAAATGTAGACACCCAAAAATGTCCTCTTACAACACTTTGTCACAACATTACATCATTTAGACATCTTGTTGCATGTTTTTCCCTAGGTACCCATATCATCATCTAATTAGTTAAATAAATCTTATTTATTTGACCAATTTCATTTATTCCCTTCCTATGCATAATCCATCCATTCCTCTAATGTTAATTAAATAATTTATATTATTTAATTAGTTAAATCATTTCTATTCATTCTTCTAATGTTAATTAAATAATTTATATTATTTAATTGATGAAATCATAAATTCAACATTAATTAAATAAATCAAATATTTATTTAATTAATAAAATCTTAAAAAGATCTTTTCGCTTTCTTTCCAAAATTGAAACTCATGTGTATCTAATTAATTTATTTAATTAGATAATTCATCAATTATCCTTCTCATCTTTTTCAGGATTTATTTCCTTTAAAAGAGAATCAGAATCTTTCTATCTTTCCACATCTTATCTTATCTTGTTTTATTTCCTTTAAAAGAGAATCAAAATCTTTCTATCTTTTCACATCTTATCTTATCTTGTTTTATTTCCTCCTTGATCAAATAAAACAAAAAATCAAATCCTTATCGAATCTTATCAAATATTATCTCCATCAACATCAAGGCTCTATAAATACAACCTCTCACAATCAATTTAGGAGGGTTGATTCTTAAGTATACTCACTTTGTCAAAATCATTCTTCAGTCTTCTATCTATCTCTATCATTCTCCATTTGTCATTTTCATCAGGTTTTCATGCTAGTGAATTGAGCAACCAACATTCCTCCATTATCAATCCTTCAAAATCTCTCATTCTCATGCAGGTGGAGAAGAGCAATGGACATAAATCAAGTTTAGTGTGGATTTGGGTTTGCATTCATTTGTTATTGTGATTTTCATGCTTGCTTGTACTCTATTATGCTAGTTAGGATTTGATATATTTCTATTTTAGTTTTATATATGATTTTCTCCTAATTACAATTTTTACCTTCATTACCATTCTTTTGGGATCTTGGTTACTTGTTTTTTAATTTTTGGGAAATTATTGGGTTTAGCGGGAACCTTGGTCAAACTAGGACCGGTTTGGACTATGTATTGATCTTTGTGTGGGTCCAACTTGGATTTTCCTAGGGTTTTTCTCCATGCCTATGGATTTTGTACCTAACAAGTAGTTCAACCCCACAGTTGAACATTGAATATTTTCCATGAGGCCATCTTGGAATATGTTGTCTATCCTACAGAGATTGTTGGCAAGTGAGTTAGACATCGTGTTGATGGCTCCAAGATAATGAAAGTAAGATGATTGGTGATAAAGAAACTAGCAAGATATGAAGATGAAGAGGTAAACGATCAAATTTTTTAAGGGGTAGTTCAATGGTAAGAGAAAAAATGAAGTAACAATTAACATGGTCATAGGATGATAGTAATCAAAATAAGGGCAGCCTATAGATGATTGGAGCTTTATCACAATCATAGATTGAAAGTTCCTTTGCAAAGATGTATCATGTACTTGTGCATTACAAGGGCAAGGGACTGTAGGTTATGATATAAAAGAACATTCATGCACAAATGATAGTTAGAGGATCAACAAGCATTACAAGGGTAAGAGACTGTAGGTTATGATATAAAAGAACAATCATGTCCCTATTCTTTTGTAAGCTGTTGAAAAACATAAAGGCAAGTTTTTGGAGCAGATTTTAGCTAATTATTTTCTCTCTCAACAATGTATTGTAATCTTTTCAAGTTCTTTCATGTTGTGACAACAAATTGTAACTCCATTTTCAAGCATACATAGCTGAATGTAATATATTTTTGATTAATAAAATAAGTTATTTTTACCTTCTCATTGTTATTTTATTGTGCAAATATTTTAGATAGTTGATAAGTAATCTTTTTGATTAATGGAAACTAGTAAATAAAAATGACTAAATAAATGACTAAATATGACTAAATATATGACTAAATAAATGACCAGTTAACAACAATCAATGACTAAATAAATCACTACCATGACTAAATAATTGACCAGTTAACAACAATAAATGACTAAATTAACAACTAAATCAATGACTAAATCAATGACTAGATAAATGACTAAAATAGTTTAGTCATAAATTTTTTCACATTATGAATGACCGGCAATAAACTACTAATGGTCACATGACCAAAATTAGTCATTTATATGCATTTTTTAGTAGTTTATTTAGTCATATATTGTTGTTTTTGTACTAGTGGTGGCACCAAACATAGATGAAGAGGCAACAATGTTAGATGAAAGGTTTGAAGTTGATATAATGTTGAATGAGGGTCTAAATGATGATTGGGCCAAGTTGATGGAGCATGCTTCAAAGCCTTTGTATGCTAATTGCAGGTTAAGTCGTTTGACAACAATCCTTAAAATTCTTAACTTGCAAATGGTGTTTGGTTGGACAAATGAGAGTGTAGATCAGTTATTGGCATTATTGAGTTCGTTGTTACCACCTAACTCCACATTGCCAACAAAACAAAGTCAATGTAGAAAGGAAATCACTAAGCTAGGCTTAGGGTATGAAAACATCCACACATGTGTGAATGGTTGTGTATTATTTCACAAGAATCTTGCAAGTGAGAGTGAATGTTTTAAATGTCATGAAGTGAGGTATAAAGAAGGGTTGAAATCATTTGTGGTTCCTAGAAAGGTTCTTCACCACTTTCCAGTAATCCCATGATTACTTTGAATGTATAGGTTTAGAGACATTGTTAAACTTATGCAGTGGCATACCCAAAATAAGAGCACTGATGGAAAACAATGACATGTGCTTGATTCTAAGATGTGGATGGAATTTGATAACAGATGGCTTGATTTTTCTCAAGATTATCATAATATAATGTTGGGTTTGGCTCTAGATGGGGTGAATCCATTCTCAGATCAAAGTACTAAATGGTCAACTTGGCCAATGTTTTTAATAAATTATAACTTGCCTCCATAGTTAGCAACTAAACCATTTTTCTTAATGTTATCATTGATTATACCAGGAAAGAAAAGTGTGACTTCAGATATAATTGATGCTTATCTATAGCCATTATATGATGAGCTAATGGAATTTGGAAAGGAATTAAAGCAATTCAATCTTTAAGGGATGGTCATTCAATCAAATTCACTTTAATAGCTTCCTTATTGTTTATGATTCATGATCTTCCTACATATGGCACATTGTCTAGTCTTAGTGTTCATAAATACCATGGATGTCCTGCTTGCAACTTTAAGGATTTTGTGAGGCACTCAAGAAGTTTGCATAAGTGTATTTATTGTGGACATCATGCTTACCTTAAAATGGATCATCAATATCATCAACAAAAAACATGGTTTAATGACGAAGAAGAGAATCGTGAAGCACCATTGCTAATAAAAGGTGATTACATTGTTGAGAATGGACAAAAAAGAATTTCATTTATTGAAAATGATGGGATTGTTTGTAGTAGATATGATCCATGTAATAAAAGTGGTGTAAAAAGGTTGTGCATAATCTGTAAGTTTCCATACTTTAAGGATATAGCCATTAGGCATACTATTGACTTTATGCATACTAAGAAAAATATAGCCTATGCTATTATAGAAACTATTTTTGGTGCTTTTGATACTATTTCATCACATGAAGACTTTTGACAACTAAAGATTCATCGAAATCTTTGGGTTGAAAAATATAGAAAACCTAGTGCTCCTTATATTTGGACAAATGAATAACATGCACAATTCTTACAACCGATGTCTCAGACTCGCTTTCCCACTGGATATGTAAGTAGTAGTATTAGAAGCCAAACTAACATTAATGGCTTAAGAGGCCTCAAGACCCATGACTATCATTTCATAATGGAGAATATTTTACCTATTGTGGTAAATATATTAAGTTTTCCAAAGGGGCCAAGATAGGAAATTATAAGGTTGGGCCTAATATTAAAGAGAATGAGTTTACATGTATTAGATCCTTCAAACTTTGGTAGTTTGAGGGAGGAGGTTGTTGAAGTCCTTTGTCTATTGAAATAGGAATTTCCACCAACAATCTTTAACATTTCTATGCATCTTTTGATACATCTACAATATGAACTAAAGCATTGTGGCCCGATAAGAACAAGATGGATGTATCTTATAGAATGATTTATGAAGGTTTTAAAAAAAATTGTTTGTACTAGGGAAAAACTTGAAGCCAGCATGTCTGAGGGATATTCAATGCAAGAGGCCATGGGATTTTTCACATAATATATGAAGGATTTAAAAAATTCCAATCAACATGTATGGAATGATGATGAAGAAGAAAGTTGCAGGTGAAGTATTGGAAGGAAATGGATGCCACTTGAAGCTATCACATCAAGAAAGAAGTGTGATACATGCCTATATTCTTCAAAACACATCTTCATTCAATAAGTGGCATAAGTAAAAAAATTAACACAATAATTTCTTTACTCAATTGCATTTACACATTTATATTATCAATCTTACTATTTGTATGTTAATATTCTATGTAGAAAATATGAAGAAGAAAATCAAGCTTGGATGCAACATCAACCTCAAAGGCACAGATGTCATGTTGATTTGATTGGAGGTGATTCTTTTCCAAAATTTGAAGAATGGATTGCTAATGCAGTTAGGGATGCAAAAGAAGAAGGTGAAGATATAGCAATGGAGGAGAGTGAGCTTTCAAAATCTCCACATTTATGGGCTACACATTTCAGTGGAATGTGGGCCTATGGTAGCCATTTAAGAGTGGAAGAAAAAGACAAAGGAAAGATAAATTGTGATTGTGTTGTTAGTGATGAATTTCTTCACCAAACTGAGAAGAAATTTTATGTTGGATTCATCCTGTAGACACACAAAATGTACAAGTTGACATTGCACATCTAACTCTGATCTACTAACATCGTTTCTTCCTAAATCATCCCTCGGTCTAACTGTTTAATCAAATTCCCTTATCTAATTAAATTCATCAATATTCGTCTCTTAATTAAATAAATTATTTTGTCTAATTAAGTCACTTTCCCTTGTTAATTAAATCAATTCATGGATCTAATTATCCCTATTTAATTAAATAATCAATTTATTTGGTTAAATCTCTAAAGATTAAATAAATTAAAACCTTATTTGATTTAATCTAACACCATATTTTAATTAAATAAATCAAAATCTTTATTTAATTAGCCTTATCATATTCCTCTTTTATTTAAATTAATCCAAAAATCTAAATCAAATTGCTTAAATTAATCAAATCATGAAATGCTAATCCTAATCATTCAAATCCTCTAGATTTTGGCACAATTAAATCATTTATTTGATTTAATAACTATTTTCATTCAAAAGGCATCTAAGTGGGAATATTCCTCAAATTTGAAATCTCCCCAAAGGACTTGTCCATCCAACAAAGCATTTAAAGCTCTTACATTGTCTCTTACATGTCTCCCACTTGGCATTTAACTCATTTTCATCCCCCTAAACATGTCATCTCATCAAATTCAAATTTCAAACTTGCACATGGATCAAAATGCAACCTTCATCCTCTCACATGTTGACAAGTGGCATCATATCATTGGTTGAATCTTTGTCCCACATTGATCAAATTTGGACATCTCTTCAACTTATCAATCTATAAATAAAGAGCTTATATCCTTATTTCATCATCCACAATTATGCAAAGTTATTATGCACAAATATCTCTCAAATTCCATCCATCTTCTTAACTAGTTTATTGCAGATTTTGGAGCTCATTGAGGGACTTATCAAGTGGATCAATCATCTTCAATCAACATTTTCATTCAAGGAGTTGGGAAAGGGAAAATCTCCACACACCTATTTGCACCAACTCCCCCATGGGATCAAGTGTTTGCATGCTAAATTAGGATTTCATATTTCCATTATGTTCTTCATTGTTTTCTTTGTTCTATTTCCTATTTTTAGCTTTGTGAATGGATTTCATGGGGAATCCTTGTTCATGCTTACAAAATAACTCTCTAACATTGTTTGTTGTTGTGTTTTTGTAGGCACTTCGAATTAGGGGTTCACACATCCAACAAATTAATCTAGTGGACTATGGTGAAAATAGTCCTATATTATTAAAATGTAAGTGGATCGGACCATCTGCAATACAATTTGATGAGTATGGATTTGTACGTGCAAATAGAAGACAATTTTTATCAGAGATAAATGAGCAGTATGTTTCCCCTCTTCAAATTAACCAATCATTTCTAATTGATGATGTAAGAAGCCCAGGATGGTCGTATGTCATTCAAGCAGAGTCTCGTTCAAAATGAAAAATCATGGAAGTTGTTGATATAATGTCTGATGGAAAATTTTTAATTTACAAGAAACATTCGAAGAAGTGGATGAAGGCGATGATGGAGTGTTTGTAGAAGAAATTTTTATTACTAATGAAGATATTGGGAGAGAGAATGCATTGCATGTCACAAATGAGGATGAAAAATAAAATCAAGTAGATGCAGACACAAATGATCAGGATTCTGATCTTACTAGAAATGCAGATGATTATGATGATGTTTTGTCACCTTAAGAGGTTAGCTTGTCACCAAAACTTTGGTTATATGTATGGTGTAATTTATTATTGAATGCAATAAAGATATGAGTATAGGTATGCTTATTCACTATTGTTTTACTAATACATTTTTGAATGTAATCATCATTATTCTATTGGTACATTGTATATAAAACCTGATATGTTCACTACTGACTTGAAGTGTATTTAAAGTTAGGTTCAATCATTCTTCTTAGTTTTCTTACTTTGAAAATTTGAAATTAATTTGGTTTAGTTAGAATATAATTTCTTGTATGCCCTATATGTTTTCTAGATGCAAACATATAATTAACATCTATGATTTAATAATCTATATAGATATCTTAACATTAGGTGAACTAAGCCTCCCCATTACAAACAAAGAAATGATCTCTTAGGTCTGACTGACACTAAAAACTAAAATTGAGAGACTAAAAAATTAGGAAATTGTTCAATCTTTTCAATAAAATGATATCTGAAGTATTGCATTCATAATAAAATCCAATACCACACTATCACAACAATCAATAGAGGAATGTGTAGGATGGTGGGACATATAGGTCAATGTATAAATGCTTACTGTAATATCACGACAACCAAATATGAATATCAATGGGTGGGGGTGAGAAAATGTTAACTGTTGATGCCAAAATTTGATAAGCAACAGCCTTATGGGAAACTTAATTAATGGGGGGACCAATTGAACTAAATTGAGTAACCTCTGGGTTTTTAAAGAAGCTAGCATCTTTTGTAATTGGGGTTTTGGAATGGGAAAAAGAAGCATATATAAAAAATAAAGATCTAACTAAGGCGATGTGCCAAGATGTAGGTGTAGGCATGGTAAATCTATCTTTTGGATGTGATTTAAGGGCCCATTCAGAAATCTGCATGTCCCAGAATAACATAAATCAAAGATGAAAACCTGAATAGTTTATCCAATAACATAAAATAACTCCCATACACTTTTACTAAAAAGAAGAGTCAAATACATGGTCTAAATCAACAAACTTATATTGAAATCATAGAAGTTCTGCAAATAAACTACTCAGTACAGTAATGGCACAATATAATTTTTTGTCAAATAGCTAAGAAATAGAAAGGTTGAACAATGGCATAGTATGTGAGTCTTATACAATAATCTAAAAACAATACAAGAGGCCTAGTGTCATTTCACAATTTTTCTATATGTTTCGAATCATTATCAGAAAGAAGAAGCAATATATATAAGAAAACAATCCCACCACTTGAAAGCCAGTAACAAAAAAGATTCCTTCATCACCAACAATGATTTCCTAAGGTCGTTGCAATAGAAAGGATTCTAATTCATGGAATACAATCGCCCTCAAGCTAGATGCATTTTCTGTAAATGATGGTGGTGGTCCTAGTGTAGAAGCAACAAAACCTCATGTAGACATGTGTCACTCACCCACGAAGTCAGTTCAGACATGTGGTGATATGATGGGGCTCGTTGCTCATTCCTTCCTTCCCTGTGATGAAATTTCCATAGAGAAGACACGTGGAGAAGTCTTCAATATGAGCGTTGACTGTGGGGTCCACCAAAAAGTGTATGCGGAATGATGCTACGTGGCATGCAGGCGGAGCTTAGTTGAGAAGCGAAGGAAGCAGGATTTTAAATGCCTGCGTTGTTGGCACGTGGAAGCATGGAAGGGATTGAAAGAGAAGCGAAGGGAGAAATCCTTATGAAGAGTGTGTGGAAAACACGTGGCGACAGTAGGCGAAGCTCTTCAAAAAAGGGGTCTGAAGATATTTAAATGTATGGGGCATGGTCGAAAGCCAAGAAAATAGTATTATTAACCCGAAGGGAGCTCAAGGGATTTTATATCCATAGTTTTTGGTGATTACCAGGGGTGTTTCACCTACAGAATGAGGAACCCAAAAAATTTTGGTTCAAAGACCAGAGCCTTATCCATTGGGCAATGTAATAAGATCTTTGAGAGAGTAGTTTGTAGAGGCATCCAGTCGGCCTCAGATGGCATCAATATGTCACATAGATTCTCTTGTGCTTTATGCAGATCAATCACTGCTTTGAATGGCAAATTCATGGATATCCCAGTCCTAGACTCGAGTTGAAAGAGCAGTTGTGCTCTCTGATGAGTGAGGCCCTCAATATCCTCGGTAGTAAGGGGTTGACTGAAGCTTTGAAAAGTAGATATGTCTTGTTGCTTCTCCTCAATCTTCATTGCAATCTACTCCACCGTGGCCACCAAATCATCAAAGAGAAACAGGGAGGGTGGGCCCATCTGAGTCAGTTGGGAGAATTTCACCCGCATGTTGTTCATAGTTCGGCCCAGTGTGGCAGAGAAATTTCTAGCATGGACGATGACTACGAGGCAATGGATGAATTCTTTTGTTGTCTTGGAAGTTGACTTCTGGTCCTCAATCCCTACATGCACTAAGTTCTCATTCGGCACTATGTACAACTTATCCAACAATTTTTCTGCCTTAGGAACCCTTTCCGTAATGTACTATGGGAATCGCTCAATTGTTCTATGAACCTCCTTGCTTAAACTTGTTGCCTCTGCCATGAACTGAAGCATTGACTAAAGAGTCAAACATAGGGCCTTGACTTTTTCCTAGTATGAAACATATAGTCACTGAGCTACTAGGAGGTCTGACTGGGCAGTAGGGGGTTGGGGAGGATTCTTTAAAAGGCCAATTTCAGCATCCCTCGACCCGACTTCTTGCGTCAGTTTTGTAATCTTCTTGTCCGCATTGGAAAGTTGTTCCTACAGGGCTCTTAACTTGACAAGCCATTTTTCTTCAGCCTAGCTTCTAGTTACAGATTCCCTATCCAGGGAGAGCCTTACCTATTGGATTTCCTTCTCAAATTGAGTATTTTGGCCCTAGAAGTCTACTTCCTTCTGTTGCATTATCTACTCCAATTGAGCACATTGGCGTTGAAACTCTTCATTCTTTTATTGCATCTCCTCCTCTGCCTTTTCCAACCGGTCCTATAATTCTTGGTTTTTCTATTGCAGATTAGCGACCAAGTTGGGATCCATGGACTAGAACTTTGTGAGTTCCCCTTGGAGTCTATCCTACTCTGCCTCTGCTTGTTGTGATAAGTGTGCAAATTCAACATCCTTTTCCTTGTCTTTCACTACTAGGACTTCTGTCCTCTCCTTGACATTTTTGAGCTTATTTTCCTTCTTTGAAGAATTAGGAGAAACCTCCTGCAACCATTGCAACAAAAGTAGAGAAAGAAAGTCCGACACTTGAAGTGATGGAAGATGTAGAGACAATGGAAGAAGCCAAAGATTGTGAATCAAGATGAGGGAGAGAGAAAAATACCTAAGTAGTAGATGACTCTGATACTTGGTTCATTGCAGGTTCCTATGAACCCTCTTCAGAAGCTGCATTAGTGCCCTGCCTTTTGTCGGGTGGGGAATCGTCCACCTCTAAGACCTCTAACGGTTTTTTTAGGCTACTATAGGTATTTTCATGGCCCATGAGCATGTCTGTGAGGCTACCAAACGTGAAATATTCACCCACAACTTTGGAGTAGTTGTGCTAGGCTGCTTCGCTGCTTGTCCAGTTTGCTATACTGGGGATTTCTTCACTTCCATTTCCTTCTCCTTCCCCTTCCCTGTATAATTTCTAGCTTCCTTTGTGTCAACATCCTCATCATCAGTTGTGTCAGTATCATCATGTGCTCTATTCCATAGAGTATCAAATCTTTCATCTGTGTCTACATCTAGGAATAGGGTATTAGAGCACTTAATTTCTTGATGGTAAATCCAGAAATCTCTAATATTTTCCTCACTCCACAGCCACTTCTTGAAAAAGTCATTTTAAAGGGTGGCACCCATTTGGAACTTCTCATTAAACTTCACCGAAGGGAAATAGAATTTGAGCCATGGCGGCCTCTTATCCTCTATAGGAATCTGAACCAAGTCTACAAATAGATCATCCTATTCTGACAGGGGATTTTGCCGCTTTTCCCAGTAAGGTTGAGGGTTGTGAGTCACCCAAATGTTTGTGCCTATTAAGTCATTATTGGTGTTATATTTCCATTTTTCACAAATCCATACTAGCCCCAGATGAGCTAACTTTTCCTCTAGTGGCTTATGTGTCTGCTTCTTTTCCATAACCACTATTTTGAAGCTCAATGGGAAAAGGAAAAATCCTTTCTTCCTAGCCTTCCCTCTTCAAAAGGTATAGTCAATAATTGACACTTTCCAAAACATCTCAAGGGCCAACACCCTATTTGTGATGCATGATGGGAGCCAGAACGGTTCCTCAGTAAAGTCACACATCTAAATGAATGTGAAATCATGTTCGAGAAACCAGTTGCATTTAGGAGTGAAACTCTGCATCCACCATGTCTGGTTGGAAGAAAGTCGATAAAGATTACCATCCTCACTCAAGTCTTGCAGAATCGGATTCAAGAAATAATCTAAAAATGCATAATAGTCATAAGTTGTGAAGAGGAGAGGAGTCCATACAAAAACTGGCCTTCTTATTCCCTTTTCATCAAAAATAGCTAACCTCATATGTTTTTTGAACAAGTCAAGATTTTGATGTAAAAAAATACGAGCAAGGAGAGAAGGAAACCTGAACTTATGTTGTGTTTTGTATTCCTTGATTTGGCTCATCATTTCTCAGAAAATGACTTTCGTGAAGTCATACTAAAATAAGGTATGTTGCCTCCTCAACTAAAAACCCAAACCTAGTTGAAACTCTTTCACCCATTTGTCCTTGTCCATGCTGCAAATGAAAGCTATCATAGAGAAGGCATCCTGCATATCCTATTTAAAAGCAATGTGCATGACTGGAATTTGTGGTGGCTTTGCCAAATATTCCTCAGGTCTTTGGGTTTCCTTGTTATAAAAGTTCATAGCTTGATCTCTGCCTCTCCAAAAGATGTCCCCCTTTTTTGGAGTGAATAACTCCATCTTTTCTGCTCTAGAGTCACTTTTTGGGATGCACAACATGTCTCTGATAGCATCCTTGTTGATTACAACTCTCAGCTCTTGGCCTTCAATGGAATTGGTATCTAGGTTGAAACTTGAATTCCCTCATGAACTAGCTCTAGGTAGTAATGCACAAAAGGGACCATATATTGTAGGAGACCGTATAACCATTGCTTGTACGCCAATTGGCGCTCGCTAGTGGCCACTTTCATTCTTTCACAAGTTTCTTCCCTAAGACTCTTAGGGTTGGTGTTGAGGATGGGATCACAAATGTTATCCCATTCTTCCTTTATCTGGTTATGGTCCCTGTGAGTTTTTTGCTTTTATGTGGCCTACGTGTGAATCCACTTCAGCTTCTCTAGTATCACAAGTGAAGCGTAAGATGTATCACTAAAAATATTGGCTATGGGTGCCGCATGCATGGCTTAAAAAAATATTTCTATCACATCGCCTTACGCTTCTATCTAAGGATTTTGGGCCATTTCCTTCTACTGTGGATTTCTATGATGCTCAACTTATTGTAACTCACTTGCATTTTTCAGCAATTCTACACTCAAAACTCTTTGCACTCACTAGCGTACTTAGGAAGCTTTTCACATTGTTTATTCTTTCACATGAAACACTTAGCTTTTTCTTGGCTTAGAGTGGTAGACGACGGTTTCCTTTCTACATTAAATTTGGCATGTACTATCAACTCCTTTGGTTGTGCAAAATGAATTTCTTGCCCTTTCGAAAAGACAAGAATTCATAATGACATTTAGTAATCATGTCTAACGGTGTTATTTTCTTGGGAAATTGAGCCAACGATTGAAGGCATATAAACCTTTCTCATGCTTGGGAATTAATATCTTAAAAAGAATGATTAAGCCAAATATGAAATGAGTACTTGAAAAGATCTGAGTTCTACCTTGGATACTGAAACATGCTTGCAGTGTGACACATTAGCACCTAACCATATGGACAATCACTTGGGACTGCCACCAACTTGTGCTAATCAATTACCTCTCCTTAACCTCACATGCAACAATTCGTACATGGCAGACGCAACTGGGTGGGAAATTTCAGCTGGCTCTTGGTGGGATTTTTGAGTTAATACTCAATTGGCATTATTCTTATGGCACACAAGTACCTCAGATATCTTGGCTAGTTCTATAAATAGGCCCTTAGACTATAGGAGAATTGCACTTAGCAATTGGAAAGAATTATCACTTGGGTAGTTGGGTAGAATTAGGCATCATGAATACTCCTATTAGGCTTACAAGCAATAAGTCTCAAACAACTTTCTTAGGTGAAGTTTCAATAGGTGTTTGAAGCAAATGACAAAGAACAAGCATTTGCTGGCTATCATAACAATGAAGTGGGTTTTGGGTAGGGACTGTATAGAGTACGAAGATAAGTATAGGGTCAATACTTGTCATTTTCTCTCACTTTGTTACATCCTTGCTTGATATACAGGTCCCTAAGACGATGATTCTGCCACTCACACTGGAAATGTTCCTGAAGCATTACCTTGGCGGCCTTGAAGAGATTGTGGCGAATGCGGTGTATGGCCTAGCTATTCCTATGGTGAGAGACCTTCACAAACATATTGAAGAAGATGCAGTGGTGCATGGGTTCCATTTCTGAGTGGATTTTTCATTCTAACACATGAAGAGCATCGCTAGATAGTCACTCGCATCTGCCACTTCTTGTTGTGTTGCTACAATGTCTTGCTATTCTATGGCATATAGTGGTATACTGATTTTAGGGATCTAGTGTATCCTCCACCACTGGTCATTTTTGTTGTTGATGCCCCTACTACTGTTCATGATCTTGCTACTCTAGTTGATCCTACCGATGAAGTTTTTCCAGATGTTGTTGTTGATGATGCTCTCCCTGCTGTTGTTTAAGTCTCAACACTTTTCACATGATTTTTGTATAAATGCCTAAAAAAGGCTTTTACCGTATATAAAAACCACATAGCATATAGATATACTTTAAAAGTATGGCCTCAGAGCCATTTTGGAAATGTAATACTGAAGTATATAATACCATCGAATGAATATACAACTTCTAATTTTTTGTCTCTCTTGCTTCTTGCAATTCTGCATTATGGGTTCCTTTCTCTGCTTCTTTGATTACCTTTTCAATTTCACCTATGGGTTCATTTCTATTTCATGGGTTGCATTGGAAAGACTGGTTGAACAAAAGAACACAAAGGAAAATTTACAATAATTACATATTTACACAAGTAGAACAATTAATAAAGCTTAATTGAACAATTTTAGGTGGATTCCATTAACTGGAATCCCCAATACTTATTTCTCCATATTTTCTAATTCAAATGCATTATGTTGCTTGCATCGAATTATCCTAAAAGGGCCTTCCCACAAACTATCAAATTTTCCATGTTGGTCAAGCTTTGTGGCCCTCTCATTGAACTTTACCACTAGGTCTCTGCATTTGAGGCCTTGGTCTGAGGTTTTCTTGTCAAACCACCTCTTAACCACATGTTGGCGGTTATTCATGGTTGTTAGGGCATGTTCTCTTTTTTCTTGTACTTCCAACAACTTAGCCAACCGGACCTCCATGACTCCATTTTCTTCAACCTCTAGGTATTTTAGCAACTATAGTGCAAGAATCTCCATGGAGATGGGCAATAGCACTTCCTTATCGTACAATAATTCGTACAGTGAAATCTTGAGAACTTGCTTAGGGGTTATGTGGTCTATCTAGAGCACTGTCTAAAGGTTCTTGTGCCACTCCTTCTGATGCTCCAACCCAATTATTTTAATAAGTCAAACTAAATTTTTATTAGTTGACATGGCCAGGCCATTCCCCTATGGGTAGTAATTTGAAGAAATTTTTAAGAATATTCCATGCACAAGTGCAAATTGACATACCTTATAGCCTAGGAAAGCCTTAGCATTGTTGAAGATGATGGTCTTTGGCAGGCTGAATCTCATTACCAATTCCTCGAGGAAGTTCACAATCTTTGCCTCTGTTGCATTCTTTAGGGGCATGGTCTCGGTCCATTTAGTAAAGTAGTCTGTAGCCATGAGGATCTATTTGTGTCTGGCACTGGAGGCAGGATTAATCATCTCGATAAAATCAAGGCCCCATTGAGCAAAAGGTTCCTCAATCACTATTGGGTTGAGAGGCATTGCAGATTTTTTCCTTCTTACAGTGAAGAATTGGCATTCCTTGCAGGTCTTAACCAAAGAGTGTGAGTCATTGAATAGTTTAGGCCAAAAATATCTGGTGCACATAATTTTGATAGTGGTGGTCTTCATAGAGAAATGTTCGCCCGCGGGACTGCTGTGGAAAGTGTCAAGAATTTTCCTCACCTATTTTGTGGTGACACACCACAGTAGAACGCCATTGAAGTTCCTTTTGAAGAGGACCCCTTCAATAATTCTGCAATCTATAGAATCTTCTCTTCTGAGAGGGAAGGCCCAAAAGATATTTTTTTTATATGCATGAATCTTACTATGTCTGCTAGCCAACAACCTTCAGACTCAGGTTCATTTGTTAGAACAAGTTCAGGTTTCTCTTCTTCAGCTACCATTTCTTCATCATGTTCCAAATACTCAAACAGTCCTCTTCCTCAGATGGTCTTTGTGGGCTTGACGTCAATATCATATTTGAGGATCTTAGTGGAGTGATTTCTCCTTTCATGATGTACTCACGCACACTAGAATGTGCAACATATACAATCACCTTGTTGCAAGATATGAGGTGTCTGAACTTCTTGAGTCCCTTAACAATGGTGAATTATTGCCTTTTGATGAATTTGTAGTTCATCTCATAGTCTTTTAAGGTACGAGAGTGCAATGCTATCAGATGTTCTCCCTTTCCTTCATCATCTTTTTGATTTAGCATAGTAGCGATGTTGGATTTGCTACTGAATACATACATTATGAAGTCCTTTGATAGGTCTAGATTCACCAGCATAGGAGCTGAAGAAATAGTATCCTTCACCTTCTCAAAGGATTCTCTAGCTTCCTTTTTCCATTTGAACAATTGATCCATTTTAGCATTAGGGTGATAAGTCTAATTATTCCTGCAAAATCATAAATGAATTTGCTCACAAAATTTACCTTTCCCAGAAAGGACTGAACTCCCTTCTTATTGACTGGTACAGGGAGCTCTTTGATTGCCTTCACCCACTCCAGATTGATTGAAATTCCATCTTTGGACATTGCATATCCCAATAATTTTCCTTTTGGCACTCTGAAAAACACATTTTTTGGGTTCAAGGATATCTTGAACTCTTGGCATTTTTTAAAGACCAACTCAAGGTGATCAAAATGATCATACTTATGCTTGGAAAGTACTATAATATCATCCAGGTAGATCAAGATGATCTTATTGATCAACTCCCTGAAAGCAATATCCATAGCCCACCGGAAGGTGGCTTCCGCATTTGAGAGGTTGAAAGGAATTTTTGCATATACAAATGTTCGCCACTTGCTAGTGAACGTTGTTTTGGGTTGGTCCTCTTTTACTCAAATATGGTTGTAACTGAAGAAGTCATCTAGTAGAGAAAACATCTCTGATCCTACCACTGTTTGTAAGATAGACTCCATGGAGGGCAAGAGGTAATGGTCCTTCAGGGATGCTTTGTTCAAGCCCCAGAAATTGACACATAGGTAGATTTCTTCATTCTTCTTTTGGACTGGAACCAGGTTAGATACCCATGTATTTTTCCTTATTGAGAAGACGATCCGAGAGTGAATTAGCTTTGTCAACCCCTACGCCATCAAGGCTTCAATCTTCAAATTTATTGGCCTCTGCTTCTGGCAGATAGGTTTTTCTCCTTCTATCAGCTCTATGGTATGTTGGATGATTTCGGGATCATATCCCTTGAGGTCATCATATGACCAGGCCACTAATCCATATTTCTCATAGAAGTGGATGATTCTATCTTTATCGTGCTATGAGACATCTTTTCTAACTTTGAGCCTCCTTTCGTCTCCAACCTGAAGATCTACATAGTCAATTTTTTCCGCTACAAACTTCCTCTTGTCATTTCTTGCATCATCACAATCAAATAGGTTTTCGAGAGTGACCAATCCTTTTGGAAGATTTTTGGACCTCAATTGAATAATTTTCCCTTCATATGCTTCGACAATCTTTGGTTGGATTTTCTCAGTGAAGTCTCCCGATTTTTGGATGAATGAGGTGATGTGTTCATCACTTTCAAACACTTTCCAAATTTGGTCATTATCTAGGATTGCCGGTCGAACAATCACTTGTATAGAGTGTATGTTATGAATTAAGTGAGAAATAGGATCAAACTAAGATTGATTGCTACCATGCGATCCACGTCTCTATTTTTCTCTTTGGGTACTGTCTGGATACTGAAAGCTTTAAAGCCCTCGATCAAGTCCCAAACTCTATGTCTATAGGATCTCATGTGGAAATTCTTGGCTACAAAAATTCCTTAGATTTGATTGACCACTACCTCAGAGTCTCTGAACACCATTATTTTCTTAATGCCCATCTATTCTACAAGTCTTAGACCTTGCACTAGGCCTTCATATTCAACTTCATTTTTCAAACAAAAAAACTGGAAGTGGAAGGAACAGAGTGTCTTTTCAT
Source organism: Sequoia sempervirens (assembly GCA_007258455.2). Taxonomy (NCBI): domain Eukaryota; kingdom Viridiplantae; phylum Streptophyta; class Pinopsida; order Cupressales; family Cupressaceae; genus Sequoia; species Sequoia sempervirens. Next base: position 435,268,626 of record VDFB02058242.1, on the reverse strand, counting down.
TGGATGGGGATGTCAGACATATCTTAGCTCTTGATTTCATCTCTCTCCATCAAAGTGCAACATCCATAGCTCTGAGGCTTGACAACCCTCAGATTCCTTTATGACCCTCAGGATCACTTGATCTTCATCATAGATAACATAGGTCCCCAACCCAGTGACATGATAATTTTCAAAAGGACCTCTTCTTGATCAGTCTGGTCCCTGGTCACCTTTTCATCCTCTAGTAGTTTGGTATAATATATTTCCTCTTTGGTAAAATAGGTATGAGCAGCCTCAAAGTTGATCGTGGCTTCATCTGCTACATGTTCTGAATGTAGAGGTTCAGATATTATCTTCATTTTAGCTTTGTGCTTGGTCTTGAGGATCAAGTGTGACCAATCCAAAGAAAGATATCCACCTATCTTTGAACTAAATTCTTGGGATAAGCAGAGACTGAACATGGGGGGGAAGTCAATGATCACAGTATTTTGTGGAACTGTGATACTAGGACAGGAGAATAAAGTCAAGGGGAGGTTCTTAATGACACCTATTGTTTCAACCTTGTTCCCATCAAGCTGTATAAGCCCCCTTTTTAAAGGTTCATAGGCAAGTTATAAGGCTTCAACTATCTACTTGGGCATTACTATTGTGCTAGCACTAGAATCAATCATGGAATTATGCAATAATTTTTTACCCACAATAAGAGTTAGGAAAAAAGGATTTGGTTTCAACTTATCTCTAACTTTGGTAGGGGCTTCTTCTGTGCTATTTGTAAGAACTTTTGTTGTGGGTGATGAATCAATGGATTTTCCCTTGAGTGATTGTTCTATTGGCTTAATGATTGCATCTTCTCAGAGGGCCTTCTGCAACAATGACTTCTACTCCAGAATAGCTAAGACATCCCAAAGGGATACATTAGCAAAGGATTTTTTTAATTGTTCCACCACATAAAATGGTGACGGATTTGAAGGCTTTAGTTCCTTGGCCCTGATTACAAAGATTTCCCTTCATGACTGAAATTGTTGTGCAATTGCGGAGGTACTGGGAGTCTGGTTAGAGGCACTTTTGAGCTACGGGACGACTAGTTCGCCCGTAAATATCCTCTTAGAGCGAGTGTTGTAATCAAAGTGCACTTGCATGAATTTTGATGTGGATGCATCTTTTGCAAACACCACCTCTTCTTCTTCCATCCATGAGAAGAGCACATGGCCAGAAGCTATATTTGTTTCTTGTTCTAGGGACATCCCTTGCATTTGCATGGTGAGTACCAGATTTTCCATTTGTGGAGAGGCATATACATAACCTCCAGGGTCTGACGCCACACCTTGGTTGTGTTGTTCCACCACCTTTTGTTGTAGGTTTTCATATGGGTAGTTTTATGGCATATGTGTGTCACCGCAAGGGAAGCACCAGGGATTGATGTCATTGGTGAGATTGTTTTGCCCTACTTTTAGCTCTCTACTCGAGCTTGGGTAAACATTTTGTAGTGGAGTAGGCACTGGCACTATCTGATTAGTTGTTTGCACCTGCAGATTTTTGTGCGAGCCTCCTTGGAACTAATTTTTCTGGTAGGAAGATCTTCCTCCTTGATAATTTTGGTAGGTTGGCTTCAGAGGCACAAACTAGTTTCGCTTGATGGTAGTTATTTCATTTGAGATATTCTGCAACAACACCTTGACATTGATCATCTCATCTTTTGAAGTTCCAGATGTGGAAGTAGTGTTTTGTGGAAAGCTTGGATATGTGTACATAGATTGGGAAAGAGTGGACACACTGATGGATGTTATTTCTTGAGCAAGAACTGATATCTCTAGAAATATGGGCATAGCGAACTGAGGCGGCAACTTTTTGGAATCGATTAGGTTATTCTCTACTTTAGCAGCGATGTTGTATGCATCCGGTAGAGTGGTTCCGCCTAGGGACTGGATCATCATCGAGATGTCGACATTGATGGATTTCAAGTAGAACATGAATGCCAACTCAGTCAGCGAATGGATAGCAGTTTGTATCCTCTGCCAAGTTGTGTGGAACTGGGCATTGAAGTCAGTCATGGCTTCATTTGGGGCTCACTTTATGGTTTCCAGTTGATGTTGTAATGAAGACCAATCTCCATCATTCAAAAATATTTCGTATAAAGGATCTTCGAGTTGATCCCACATATCGATAGTGTTGTCTTGTAGAGTGCAATACCAATCTAGCACCTTACCCCTGAAAGAGGTTGTGAGCAACCTTAGCGCTATATTTTGTTTGGTGACTCCGTACACCAAACACACGTCCACCACATCTTGTAGGTGTTCGGATGGTGTTTTTGAGCCTTCCCTAGTGAATTTTGGTACAAATTTTAAAGCAGAGGCTGGGATAGGGGCCCAAATGGTGAGTGCTACTGGTGCTATAAGGGTATTTTCAGCATCCTATGCCACATAATTTATGTTAGCAATTGGCAACATGGCTGGTGGAGGGATCGAAATGTTCATTGGATGGGTTCTATTTTGTAATGTTACTAGTGGTGACACTAGCAAGCTAGGGTTATTCACTATTTGGGATCTAGTAACTAGCCGATGGCTCATACACCCATTTTAGGTTTAGGTACATTTAAGCAGTCCCATTAGGTGTGTCAGAAAAAGAAATTGTTGATGCCAAAATTTGACAAGCAACAGCCTTATGGGAAACTCAGTTAATGGGGGGACCAATTGCGCTAAATTGAGTAACCTCTAGGTTTTTTAAGAAGTCGACATCTTCTGTAATTGGGGTTTTAGAATGGGAAAAGGAAGCAAATATAAAAAATAAAGATCTAACTAAGGTGATGCACCAATATGTAGGTGTAGGCATAGTAAATCTATCTTTTGGATGTGATTTAAGGGCTCGTTTAGCAAATTGCATGTCCTAGAATAATAGAAATCAAAGATGAAAACCTGAATAATTTATCTAATAACATAAAATAACTCCCATATGCATTTACTGAAAAGAAGAGTCAAAGACATGGTCTAAATCAAAAAACTTATATTGAAATCATAGAAGTTCTACAAATAAACTACTCAATACAGTAATGGCACAGTACAATGTTTTTTCAAATAGCTAAGAAACTAAAAGTCCAAACAATGGCACAGTCTATGAGTCTTATACAATAATCTAAAAACAATACAAGAGGCCTGGTGTCTTTTCATAATTTTTTTGTATGTTTCAAACTCATTATTGGAAAGAAGTAGTATATATAAGAAAACAATCCCACTGCTTGAAATCCAATAACAAAAAAGATTCCTTCATCACTAGCATGATGTTCACAGTAATGATTTCCCAAGGTCATTGCAATAGAAAATATTTTGAGTCATGGAATACAGTCGCCCTCGAGCTAGATGCATCCTCTGCAAATGATGGCGGTGGTCCTAGTGTAGAAGTAGCAGAACCTTGTACAGACATGTGTTGCTCACCCATGAAGTCAGTTAAGACACGTGGTGATATGGTGGGGCTCATTGCTCATTCCTTCCTTGCGATGAAATCCCCGCAGAGAAGACACATGGAGAAGTCTTCGATATCAACAATGACTGTGGGGTCCACCAAAAAGTGTATGTGGAATGATGCTAGGTGGCATGCAAGCGAAGCTCAGTTGAGAAGCGAAGGAAGCATAATTTTAAATTCCCGTGCTGATGACATGTGGAAGCATGGCGAGGCTTAGAAGAGAAGTGAAGGGAGAAATCCTTGTGAAGAGCGTGTGGCAGACACGTGGCGACAGCGGGAAAAGATCTTCAAAAAAGGGGGCCGAAGATATTTAAATGTATGGGGTGCGAGCGAAAGCCAATAAAAATAGTATTATTAACCTGAAGGGAGCTCGAGGGATTTTATATCCACATTAACAACTAAAGTAAACCTCAACCATGCAAGGGGTAAACAGTGACACTACGGTATAGTGGTGAACAATCACTCAACCACTAGAATTAACCGCCTATCCCGCGGGAGTCCAAAGGGGTGTGTGCAGGGTGGCAGTACTACTATTGCTACCCTGCATTAGTCTTGATATGATAAAGCGGTATGGTGGTGAACAGTCACTCAACCGCTAGTATTAACCCATCATCCTACAGGAGTCCAAAGGGGTGTGCACGGGGTGGCGGTATTGCTAGCGCTAAACTGCAACCGTCTTGAGATGACCGAGTGACCTACTGTGGTATAATTTGTCAAAGAATTAAATGATTACACCATTTGATTTCCCAAGATCAACAATATGTATTCAAACTTGAAATATGGGAAGATTATGAAATATTTTGCATGAATTCACATTAATAGTGAGGTGACTGAGCTCAATAGCAAATATTACTTGGGACTCAATGACATTTTGGCAATCATTCACAAAGCTCAACGTATCGAAGGAAAGGGAGTTCAAGTGGGAAAACTCTGCAACTATCATTTTGTCGGGTAAGTTCACAAAAACCCTCTGTAGTAAGTGTATAAGAACTAAATTTTCTTCTACAAGTAGACAATTAAAAAATCAAGTAGGAGTAAATTCTTCATCATGCCACCCAAAAGAAGTCAACTTGTGAGTAAAAACGAAGAGTCCACAGTTTCTAAATCAAAGAATAGGTCCCTACAACAATCCATTTTAGATGTGTTACCTAATTCTATAAACAAAGGATCCAAAAAGGTGTTTAAAGATACAACCCGTGTATGTAGAGACCCAATTATCCCTATCTCAGGGTGGGATCTGTTTTGGTACTTCTATGAAAAAAGGGTCGAGAAGATTCCAATTTTGAATCCTTGGACCTTAGATTTGGCCAAATTGATAGTCCCAAATTTCTTCATGGATGTTGATTTTATTAAAGTATTGGCACAATATTATAACCCGGCTACCAGGACTATAAGAATGCCAAATGGTTCACCATTAGTGGTGTTGACTAAAGAAGCAATTATAGAGAGTTTTATGTTAAACAAGAAAGCTATCACTAAGATCGACTTGGACAGAAGTGAGGAGGATTATAGGAGATTGAGAAAAATATACAAGAGTGATGAACTTCCTTTACACATGAAAAAGGGTGTAAACAATAGGAGGATACCTATCTCCGCCTCCCAAAATGAGCCATTTTCCATAGAAGACTTCCAAGTATATTTCAAAAGAACTTATTTTGCTTTGTGCCAAGTGCTTGGAATAGATGCTGAGAGAGGATGCCAACCTATCTCATGATGATGGTAATGAGGATACAAAATCCTAAAGTCAACATTGAGTATGACTTTGTTGTTGAAATTGAGAAAGGGATACATGAGGTATTTTTGCAAGAGAGAACTTAGCTCCCGTCACTTCCAGGAAATACTCTATGTTGTGTCATTTAATATTGTACCAAAACATAAACAGATGGACTAAAAGAATGTGTTTGGGAGTGATTGATGATGAAGGGAATAGGTTGCCTATACAAAATTGGTGTTACATATGGGATAGTAGATGTAAAAATAATGATTATGTAATATTTCAAGATGATTTCGTAGTAAAGGTCATGGCCGCTCTTGGTCATATTTCACCAAGATTTCCTAATAAAATCATGCAAGTATTAAGACCTTTAGAATTAAAGCTAGAGCAAGGACACACTCACAATTTCAGTGACTGGTTCTTCTTAGCAGACCAAACAATAATAAGGGTCTATGTGTGTCCTCAAGCCCCACATGTTTTACCTAAATTTGTTTCTATTCAAATTGCATTTTTTAAATTTATGTGGAGAATGTTATGGATGGAGCAAGATGTTATGAAAAGACAGAAAAAGGGGACATTCCTCCCTAACCTAACTAAATGTGAGGAGCTATCCATAGGGTCTAACACTCTTGAAGAACTAAAAAACTATTTGAAGATGTGGTATTCATTGAATTCATGAGGAGAAAGGGTCTTTTATCCTGAAGGACATATTAATTTAATAAAGCAAACACTTCTCACTAAAGCTGGGATTACCCATGTAATGGATTATGAAGAAGATGTAATAAGGAATTTCTTTACACTTGATGAAGTTTTTCAGAGGAAGAGGAAGTGGGAAATCATAAAGATGCTTGAGGAGGAGGAGAAGAAAAGGGACACTAGATTCCAAGGATTCCATGTTGAAGAAAAGGATCCTATAAAAAGGATGAATGTAATAATTGACAACTTTGAAAGATTATATGTTGAACCATAAAAGAAACCTGAGGGTCAGTCTTCGAAACCCTCCAAGCTTCCCATCAAACCAAGTGGTATTGTAATCACAGAGCCCCTACCAGACACTACCACAATATAATCAGAAGCATCCCCTGAGAAACCAAGTCCTAAAAGGACGAAAACACATGGAGTGGCCCCCTTAGTGGCATATGAAATAAGTGAAGGATTAGGGGATATTGAAGAGGTATCTGATGTACTTTTGAATTTTAAAGATGATGAAGTTGTTCAGCCACTGCCTAAGCTTGCAAGTGATGCTCACAAACTAGAAGAAAGAGTGGATGTACATGGGAATAATGATCAAGAAGTGCATGATGATGAAAGGGTGATTACTACCTTTAGATTTGTTGAAGATGATGAATTTATTAAAACTCCCGAGTTTAAGGATTTTTGGTTTAAGATGAAAATGAAAGAATTTGAGAGACTCCAAATTAATAAGATGGGCACTGAGGAGTCACAACATGACCAGATTGTTGCCTAGACTCTTGAAGAACTCGAGATTAATGAAATTACTGTTAGCCCCCAAGAAGCAATAAAATTGGTCTTAGAAAGCAATATACTAATTATTCCTGGGATGGAGTTAAAAAAGATATTCTTGTTGGATCAAGTAAGAAGCCAAGAATATCCCATGTTGATTTTTTAATTCAATTCAAATGAGGGAATGAGTGGCACATGTTACAATCCAAGACTTGAAACCCTATCCTTTTGGACAAAACAAAAAAGAACAGAAAAACCAAGATTGCTTGATGTTGTAAAAGAAATGAGAGGGATTGTCATGGTAAAGACACTTCAAGACACATTAGCATTGGAGGAAGCTACTATGACAATGTACTCAACAATGTTTACTAGGGATGCAGTTAAAGCTATGGAGCTTAGATTGGTAGAATATGAGAAAGCACAAACTGATCTAAATGATTAAATGAATAGGTTATTCATAGAAAATGTGAAATTGAAATAGTAGTTGAAGGGAACAGGTCCTTCCAAAAGCATATAATTAACAATATACCAGCCCCCTGCCATCCAGACTGATATAGGTGCAATCATTGTTGAACAAGTTAATGTGCTAAAACAAGAAACTGATAACTTGAAAAAGAGTAATGAAGAAGCAAAGGAAAGAGCAAAGAGAGAAACCGTTAGGGTATTGGAACAAATCTTGGAGCATAGGATTAAACTAATTGTGGACAAATTGGAAAATGTGTATGAATGTTATGTCTCCTTGTCATAAGTAGTTGATTAGATAAAGGCCCATGTACCTATATTGGAACCCTTATTCAAGAAATGGCAACCTGTACATCACACCTTAATGACTTTGTGCATAATTTTACAAAGGAGTGTTGAGGCCCCCGCAACTTTAAAGCCTGCTGAGAAAATAGTTTGAATGGTCACAGATGAATGTCAATACATGTTTGTAGAAGAGCAAAAGATCAAGTGAAGAATGGACTCATTTCACACTTTAAAGTAGTGGTTCATGCCTAAGATACTAAGGGATGATGATCAACTGAAAGGCTCCAAGGATTGGACATATGAGTTTAGAAAAATTGTTCCCAACTGCCTCACTAATATACATAAGGATGGTGACATAAATATTCACCACCTCAATTTAACCTTGGATGGAATAATTGCACTAGATGCTAGGTACTCAAAATTCATCACAGATATCGAAGGGTTATTAGACAAAAGATGGAAGAGTCACTTGGCCAACACATAAAACATCCAGGAGTACAAATGGCCTCATGATTACATGGTGTGCCAATGGGAGTAGATATATCTAGCTCCCCTAGAAGAATAGGCCTTGCAATGAAGTACCAAGCCTTGTAGATACTATCATGGAGAGAGGACCTTGCCAGATCTGAATGATCATAGGTACCTTTCGATGAGTAACGTACTTTTGTATCTTGTGAGTTTTGTGGAATTCAATATCTGATAAATTCTCTTCACTTCTCATCTTTCATTGCTTTTAAAGTTTTATGTAATCCTATGTAAACAATGATAATTAAGACCTTTTGATTTTGTTAAAAGTGGGTAATTGAAAAGAAACTTTTTGACATGTCAGTCAAGACAAAATTTTGAAACGTATTGTAAAATATTTTTGAGGATCAATAGAATGAAGTTATAATTGGTGGCCGAATTTTGATTTCAATTGTTTGTTGAAGTGAATTAATGAATGTTATCTTGTTGTCTCTAGTTTTATTTTTCCTTGTTATTTAAATCAAAATATCAAGGGTATATCCGGTTTATCAAAACACATTTACTATCAAACAATTCATTTTGTACTACATTTTGGTGTCAAATCTTTGGTAATTATGGTTAGTTTCATCACATTCAAATTCTGAATTATGGGAAATTATATATAGTAAATAGATTGATGGTTGATTGGATAGTGAAATTAGCTCTCCTATAAATTGATTGAAATATCTTGTCTTGAAATATCTAGAAGGATTATTTTAATTAAAGAGGATTTTATGGTTATTTTTCTAACAATGATTTTACAGTGCAACTAGCTTGTTATTTTCATTCAAGATACAATTCATGATTGAAGTCAAGCACATACCAAGAAGATGGTAATCTACTTCAAACCCTCAACCTCACTTAGTTTAGTCTAATTACATGGGGATATTAAGGAAGTTGCTAAACAATTAATATATATCATTTGTTGTTTGTGAAGGATAATCCTGTGAGATCCAATATGGCAATGGATCAATATTTGGTTTCTTTTTTGCTAATACTAACTGAGTTTAGGGTGTTGCAACAACCAAGACGCTATACTTTAGAACATCAGAGTTTATAGTTATGATGGCTGGTACAGATTCTCCTACCATTCTTGATCCTTTGATTTCATTGGCCAAAGATAAGGTATTATTTTTTCTCTCTCCTTGTACCATTTTGAATTTTGACATTATTTCAAATTTTTAAGATGTTAGATGGGCATTGCAACATTTTAGGTTAACTCCATGTGCCATGCAATACCTGAATCATTCCTTAATTTGTGAGAAACTTTCCTCCAATCATCTTTGATATGTTTCAAACACTTACTGGAAATCTTTACATCATGTAGATGTTGCAAAGGTGGATTGAAGGGATCAAAACTAATCAAATGAACACAATTTGATTCTTATTGTATAGGGTAGTAATCACATGGATAAAATGGTGGGATTAAAACTAATGAAATGATGTTTGACATAGTACAAAACCCTTTTAACTTGGAAGTTTTCCCACAATCAAATCCCCTGACTTGCTACTCTTTTTTCTAATTTTGATGAATTGTAAGAGAATAAACTTAATTAACTTGCATAGGAACATCAAATTTTTGGACTTATACTGATGATGAGTTTTGAACCATTTGGTGATGCTTCTGTGTATTTGTTCAAGTAGTTGTTTTCTTGCAAGTTTAATGGATGCCTTAAGTTTTTTATTAATCATTAGTTTTAAAATTACCATTGCAAAAAGTACCTTATGTGTTTGTTCCTTCAAAAGTTGAATTGGGTGGTGCTTGTAAAGTGAATGGGGAAGATGATTTCATAGTTTTGAAACTTGTTGTGAAACATCAGGTTAGTAATTTTTGGATGTTAAGGCTTCCCAGTTGGATATCAAAGATCTTTTCTCATCAACTTAATTTGGAATTTATGTACAAATGGATTCTTTAATGGTGTAGGTCTTTACTGAGAAAACACATGAACCAGGGTTGACATTTTTGTTGTCCACGTCTGATGGCATTCTTGGGCTTGTTCAAGAAATTTCTATTGATAATGTTCTTCCAATCTGGTTAGTGTTGATAGCCTTCATTCTATAATATGTCAACTTCATTCTATAATATGAGTGTATCACCTTTCTTAAATTTTGAACAAGGTTCTGAAATCAAGGGTTCAATATGCATATTTCAAGCCTATGTTGAACACTTTGTTTAAGACATTTGTTGACAAGGCTACAATTTTTTAATTGATTTATCTTTCTATTTTTTTTGGACTTTCTTTTGTAAACTTTCAATATACAATGCACTTTTATTCTTTCTAAATTGAGAGTAATATTAATTTTTTTGGTTGTATCGATGCACAACTTCATTCGTGGCAGAAAAGGAAATGCCTTGTTACTCATATCAAATGGCATGTTGCATATAAAGGAGGAAATATTCTAGATGGGTTATTGTTGACTACACTGAAGGTTGAGAGAGCTTCATATATAGGACATGATCAACACTATCCTTGGATTCTACACATTACAACTTTCTCTAGGAAGATTGTCCATGTTGTAGAAGTTTTAAGAGATGAAAGGGGCATGTGCTTGCATTGAAGGGCTTCAAGAATGCATTTCCATCATTGCAAAAGTCTTGAAGAAGTTTCTTTCTTATAGTCATTTCTCTACAATATTGTAACTCAGATTTTCAGTCTTGTGATTGAAAATAAAAATTGTAATACTCTATTTGTAAGTTGTAACTAGAACACCTTTCTTTTATTAATAAATTTCACTGATTTTTCCTTCTTAATGGTTGTCTTATTATGTGCAATTGATGATTGATGTGTATTTATGTGTTTTATGCTTAAATCCTCAAATATTAGTCAATTAAAATGACTAAATATACTACTAATTGACATCAACTAATAATTAAATTGACTAAATATACTATGAATTGATAGAAATATGTGAACAGTGAATAAATATGACTAGATATATGACCAGTGAAATCAATGAATAAAAATGACTAAATATACTACCAAATTGATCAAAATGATTATTAAAATTAATGACTAAATACGCTACCAATGCACATAAATCAGTGAATAAAAATGGCTAAATAAGTGACCAATTAACAACAATCAATGACTAAATATATTAGTGAATAAAAAATGACTAAATAAGTGACCGGATTACAACAATCAATGACTAAATCAACAATTAAATAAGTGACCAGTTAAATATATAAGTGAATAAAAAATGACTAAATAAGTGACCAGATTACATCAATCAATGACTAAATCAACAACTAAATATATAAGTGGAAATAAAGTGACTAAATAAGTGACTAGATTGCAACAATGAATGACTAAATATACTACCAAATCGATCAATCAAAACAACCAATAAATTACTAAAAATGGTTTAGTCATCAATTTGGTCGTGTTATATATGACTGGCAATAAACTACTAGTGGTCATGTGACCAACTATAGTCATTTATAAGTATTTTTTAGTAGTTTCTTGTTGTTTTTGTACTAGTGTATGGTCTCTGGTTCAAAGGACACTACCCATGACAATGGTTTTTCTCTTGTCTAGAGCTAGTGAAGGAATTTATTGATTGTGATATTGTCACGGGAATGTAGTCACAATGACATGTCTTTTGATTATGATTTGTAAATAGTGTTATTGCTCTCAATGGTGTTTCTTTCATAGTGGTCTTGTTGTGAAAATGGTATTCTTGTGCTCTTATTAGCTTGTAAATAATTTGTCAAAACTTTAAGGAGTAATTGAACAGTTTACTGAGTCTTCTTGCACAATCTCTTCTTGCCTATATACAGTGGATTGGAGAGTGGAGCATCATTTTACATATTCCTAATAGTGTGGTGATGTATAATAACAAGATGCATAGTGGTTACTTTATGTCTTGATTGTTTCTTCTTACAAATGCGCAATGCAGTGTTCTTTTGTTGAAGGCATGACAAGGTGGTTGGTTTTTTGGTTTACTCTTTGATAGTGATAGTGAGATAGTGAGTTTACACAATCATGACGTGTAGTGGGTTTGACACTAACAATGTTTTGATAGTGAATTTTTCACTTTTACATGCCCTGACAATGCAATTTAACAGTATCTATTGGATTACTTTTGGTCCTTTTTGCACTAGCCTCTCTGCATAATAGTGGTTGAATGTTTGTCTAATGATCCTCCACATAATGGTTGTGTAGTGAGTAAGAAACTTGTACAGATTGGGTGTTATTTACTAGTCTTCAAGCATTTAGATAGTGATATTGGAACCCATTAGTCAATTAGTATTGGTCTAGAAGTGATTGATGTAGAGCAAAGGTAAGGTTGGTGAAAGGTTTACTTTCTCAGTCAAGGTACATGATAACATTGTCTTTCATCTTGACTATGCTACCAAGTGTTGTGCATGACAATGATATGTATGTACTGTCTTTTTACTAATTTTCATATATTCTTCAATGATTGAAATGGTGTTTGAACCATTGGAAACATTATTGTGTAATTAGAATGAATGACGGTACCAATGACATTGAATGAACAAGACAGGGTGATGGATATTGGGTTGAAACTTTTATAGTAACATTTGACAATTTGCTTGAATAGTATGAATAAACAAACCATTGAATGTTGCTTTGTGGATAGGAGACAAATCATAGTTTTTGATAAAATTATGGGTATAGTGACAGTCTTGGTTCTTCATACTTTAACTCTTGTATGTTGACATTTCCTAGATTTCTTTGAAACTCATGGTTCACAATATTTGACAGTTCATGTGTGGCAGTGCATGTTAGTCTTGATAGTGATGAACATTTGCTTCATGGTAGAGTATTAGTATCAAGCATCCTTCTTTTTGGTACAGTGGTAATGCATCTTATATGGTATGGTAATCTTGAGTATTGATACTTGTCTTAGTGTCTTCATATGTGTGACTCAAGATATGCAATGCTATAACCCATGTTGCAGTCCTTAATCATAACATTTGTTGTGTTAGTGGGTCTTGAAGGTCTTCTTGATAGGGGGAGAAGAGAAATCAGATACAAGGTGCTTATCTTTAGGGGGAGCACTCACAATGATTCTTGCCCAAATATGCTAGTATTTATGAGATGTTTGTGACATTGGTTTCTTTTCCTTCAACTTGAAACATATCTTGGAAATCTATGAACATTGGTTGCTTGTTTAGTAACAATGCTTGCTATGTCTTCTAAGTAATAGTTCTTGGAACAGTGTTATACATTGGCAGTGCTAAATAGATGAGGACAGTCATTTTTAACTTAAACTTCTCCTGGTTCACTTGGATTTTGAATTAGTAAACTATCCTGGCTGAACAATATGCATGGTTGTCATCTTTCATTCTTGGTGGCATGTGTGTTTTGACAATTTTCTGCACTTTGGTAGTCATTCTGATAGTTATTTGATTGTGGCTTATATATTTTGTTCAATCAATGCTTTGGTGTTAACTATGATAGTAGTTCATGAGGAATATTCATTGGTGTTTTGGTTCATAGCTCCTTTCAATAGGTTATCCATCAAGTGTTTTTTGTGACTAGTAACACATTATTTTCACATTTCCTTTATCTTTTGCAATTGTTATTTGTTGTTATTCAGTTACTTCAGATTGTGCCCCTATTGTCCTTTGGCATTGTCGTCAAAAGGGGGAGATAATTCATGGTACTTCACATGCATTTCAATTCCTCTAGTTACTTCAGTTCATTACTTTAGTGCATGGAGTGCATGGTCACTTCATTACTTCATTTTGGTTTTGGTCACTTGGTTATGCACTATTGGTATTTGTAGTTTGATGCTAATCCCTTGGTATATGTTGGACAGCTCATACAGTGATACAATCAATGTGGACAGTCATTTTTGGTTATTTGTTTCAATTTCTAATTGGTTACTTGGCTATACACAGTTTGATAGTAATGTATTTTGTATTCTTGACAGTGAGGTGATGTTGATGATCTTACTAATTCATTTCTCATGATGATTTCATTCAGGAATTTGACAGTCTTGATGTTTATACAAATGATAATCTTTTGATGGTAGTGACAGGGTGTTTGATATCAATTCCAAAGGAGGAGTTTTTTGACCCCTTTGACTTGGATAAGTTTGGCATTGATGTCACTATGGACTTTCACCTTGATGCATATCTAAAAGGCATAAACTGGTATTATGATATTGGTTGATATTTGGTTATATTTGGTTATCATTGTCATTTTAATAAGGCAATAATAATCATCAAATTCATAGGCTTCCCACTAGCACATGGTGCCTTGGTATTATAGGTCAACACAAGCATTATAGTGTTTTTTTGCACATGCAAATGATGACAAAGGTTGACACAATGATATTTGTGTTTTTGATATGTAAAGTGATAAAAGAGATAATGAATTTCTTGACATCATTTCTACCCTAAAAGTTATCATTATCAAAACTTGAAGGTAGTTGTGCTAGGGCTTGGAAGATTGATGTTTTGGTGGTTGGAAGTGAAGAGAAATGGTTTCCAGGTAGTTTATTTTCAGCTTCAACAAGGTGTCATCAATCTTCATTTGCTAGTTTGAAATGCATTCAGTGTGGAAACTCTTTTCTATTTAAACCCTAGTTTGGTCTTTGCATAATCTGAAAATGGTTTTTTGATTCAAGGTCAAAGGTTAAGGTTATGCTATATTCACAAGTGTTTTTGGGTGTATAAAGTTACTAAATTTGGTTGTGTTCGGGTTTTTTGATCCTTCATGATCTTGGTCGACTTATAGTTCACAAAGTTTTTTTGTGCTGTCTAAATGTCTATGGATGTCGGGTTTGTTTCAATGTTTATTCATTTTGTTCCAACCTTGTTCCTCATAAACACAATGTGTGGACAAGGGTGTTTTTAGTTGAGTGCATATGTGGTTTTATTTTATAGTCTACCCTATTTCTAGTGCATGACATTACCATAATACATTGTTGTTGTTGAGGCATTAAGTTTGTTTAGAGATTTTTTACTTGAGACATGTGTTTGTAGATTAGATACCCTATTTTTCAGCATGTCAAATTTTAATGTGTATTTCATTGTGCTTAATGCATTGAAGATTAAAAGGTCATTATTGAATATTAATTCTATTTCATGTAGTCATTTGAAAACAATAAAAGAGTTATTCCACGTGTTGTTTGGAAGTTATGAAGTTGTGTATAGGAAGTTTGGAAAATGCAATTACATACACAGATTTTTCATGAAAAGAATATGTTATTTTGTTGCATATTAAAAAGTGTGACATGGTCACTATGTTGTGTTTGATGCATATGTGAGATTGATACTCTATTAAGAGTTACTATTACTTTCATGCTGAAAGTATTTATGAGAAATTTGTTTTGAAATTTGTAAATGCACTTTAAGTGTAGGTTGTATTCAAAGACATAAAAATTCTTGAAGTCTCGAATGTAAATGAGACAAACAAGAAATTTTTTATAGAGAAACAAAGATTATACTCTATCTTGTTATTTACAGAATCATTGTGATGAGAAATTTTATTTTTCCAATGAGGTAGTTGTAATTGTAACCAGTGAGGTTCCTTTGTCTATGAGGCATATTGTATAGCTAGTGAGGCTTTGTCGGTGAGGTACAATGAAAATCCAGTGAGGTTGTTAATCAAGTCAATGAGGCTCTATAATCAATGAGATTTTATTAAGCTAGTGAGGCAATCTTTTCGAGTGGTTTTTTATCCCTATGAGGGTTTTCCACTCATAAATCATTCTGTTATGGTTTCTCATTATTTATGGTTTACTTGGTCTTCATGTTCAAACATTCAGTCTTGTGTATCTTTCACCATTTGATATTTTATGGTGTCTTCATCTTTTATGATCTTCTTATGTTCTTTATGTTCAATCAAGCTTGATAGCTATACATGCATGATGCTACATATGATAGTTAAACTATTCTAAAACTTGCATTTTATATGTTCAAAGTTGTGAAAGATTAATTCAAGGTCATTTTAATTGGTATACCACCGATTCACCCCCTCTCAGTGGTATTGAACTCCAACACTCTACTCCTTGTATAACTAGACACCCTTTGGACTTGTCCCATGATTGGCCCAATGCCAGGAGGATATGTAAAATGTAGATGAACATGGTAGGCCCACCATTGATCATAATCTTGAGTGGTACCAAGATCTGCTAAACCTACCATCCATCCCCATTTGAATGGGGAAAGTCATTATAACTTGGAAACAACATCTGTATAGGAGGTCTGTGGCCTCCAAACATTGACCTCTTGGGTTTTCTACCTAAACCACTTATGGTAATCATCTCTGAAATAGGTCTCTCTCTCTCTAAACTGATGGAGAACTTGATCAGGTAAGTATCGCTCCAAAAGAGAATCCACATGGCCTATCACCCATCGTTTCTAATGAAAATAGGGGAGTTGCTCCATATCATTGTGCCAAGCCTCACTGCCTAGTCATGGCCTCCAAACGAATGAAAACATATCATCAAAAACACATCTCTAATAAGGTAACTTGTCAAGCCAAGTATATTGGATGAAATATGAGTAACGGTAAGAGTATGGATCCTATGGATCCTGACCCATAACACCATCTAGCATCATCACTGGGATATCCTCCCAAGCCCATACATGTAATAGTGTCATCCTTGTAGAAATAGCCATGTCATCATTATAAAAAACCTTGTGCATGTCTCTATATAAATGTGCCAAAAGACACAGACCCTAAGTATATCAAGTCTCGTGCTCCATCATTTGCTCAATTCAGATACCCTAGCCAATAGGAAAATGTCAACCTCTACGATCAATTACCACAAGCCCCATAATAAATCCAACTAATACCATCAATATTGGATGAATTCCATCAATGAACAAAGACAAGTCTATCTCTGAGTCCACCACCTATAGTCACCTAATGCCAAGAACTCATTGTATGGCATAGGAACCCTATCCAACATCATAGGTAAAAAGCTTGTTGTGAATAGGAATGTGAAGAATCCTCCAAACATCCTCTAAGGTAATTGTCACCTCGTTGGTCGATAGATGGAGATACATCTTAGAGTGCCATCTCTCTACAAGTGCGGTGATCATAGCCCTATGACATCATATCTCAGGCATGTAACATATGTAACATAGACCTACAACATCCAGAAAGTCTCTCTCGACCTCAAAGAAACCAATGAGAAAGTCAAACAGTTGTCATGGCCATTGCTCCCTTGCATACAATGGTTTGAGAACTACCTGCAAACATTCAACTCACGACATCAAGAATTTGCTAGAAAATCAAATTACAAACCTAATCCTCCAAAAAAACTATCCAAATCATGCAATTTTGACAATAGCGAGTCATTTTGGACAATAGTGAGCATTTTAAATGATATCAGCTCTGTTTTAGACAATAGCAAGCATTTTAAACGATAGCGGCTAAATTGACAAGAGTGCACAAAAAAAATGATAGCGAACAAGTTTCACATAAGCGGTCATTTTACAAACAAAAAAGCAATAGTGCATGAATTTTTTGATAGCGATAAACTAAAGTGAGCAAGAAAAATGATAGCGAATAGATTTCACGAAAGCAACAAAACCAAAAAAGATAATAGTAATCAATTCAAGAAAATAGTGGTAAAAACACAAAATTACTGCTATTATCAAATTTAATTATGAACATTAATTGCACAAACATAAGAAGACAAAAATGAGAAGGGAAGTAGTACATATCATGACGATTGATGAACTTAGGATATGCTCATAATCTGAGTATTATGATGTATTGTTAATATCTCTACTCTTGTTGCTAATGGATGTTTTAACTCTTTTATTAAAGACTTTTGGGTAGTATCCTATAGCAATACATTCCTATATTCCTACAGCTTAACATCTCTATGTGTCTTATTAATTACCCTGTTTGACCTTCCGAATGACTAATATAATGTGTATGGTTTTTGAATAATGAGATAGATTTAATATGTGATTAATGAATGTATTGTTTTATTCGCCACACATGTTTTCTTTCACCTCTGTCGCCTTATGCATTACAGGTTGTTGAAGGGAGCATGAACGAGTCAAGCGCAACAGACTTCGGCCTTACAGTAAAGTCCATTTGCAGCATGGTGTCGAGGAAGTTGTTCCAGCGAAGACTCTCTGACCGGGTCGTTGGGAAGAAACCTAAATGATCATTAATCTAGAAAGAGTGGAATGCTAAATTCTCTCTGGATCGTGTTGAACGGATATGCTTTCATTTATGAGAAGTTTGTTCCTCGGTTTCAGGATACATTTATGTCCACGTCTTTCTCTATTAGAGTTAGGTAGTTAGTTGCTTTTCTGGTTTAAATAAGTGTTCCTCCTGCGTGAGTGAGCAAGTGGAGTATGTAAGAGTTAGTATTATAATAAGAGATAGTGTTTTGTGTTAGTTTTCATATGAGCATAACAATGTATATCATTTCGAGTTTATGAATAAAAGTTGATGAAATTCTAAGTTCAATACTTGCATAAATTAGTTGATGCTTGCTAGGGGGGCCCACTTAGTAAGTATCTGTAGTTGGTTAGTTAGTCATTTATTTTTTGTTAATCATAAGTTAGATTTTATTCTTGAAATTTTCAGTGCAAACTCAGTCTTATATTGTTCCTGCAGCATCGGGAATCCATCCCTGTGTTTGTTCCTGCAGCATAAGGCCAGTCCATAGTTTGTTTCTTAGTCATAGTTGTTATGATTTCTGCTTTGAATAAGTTTAGAAGGCTTCACATTACATTCCTGTAGCATAAGTAGAATTCCTTTCATGCATTTATTTCTGGTAAATTGTGACTGAAACTGGTTCTTAGTGCACATACAGTGCCTCTCCATTTCAAGTATGCGTTCCCTGGTTTGACAATGTAAATGAACGACCATAAGAAGATGTTAGTTGCCTGCTGGAATGTCCAATTCCTAGGTTAGGATTTGCCATGACTTTTATATCCTTTTGTGGATGCAACCATTTTTGGCACCATTGTCGGGGATGGTTTCAAGCTAAGAACCTGTCATAATCATTGTTAGCAGTAGTTTAGTCTATTATTCAGGCATTTTCAAAATTCCTTCAAGTTACGGTTCATTCTATTGCATGCATAGAAGAAGAGACACTCTGGGAAGATTCCTCCCTAGCCTTCCATTTATTAATCACAATCCTGAATCAACTTATAATCTATTTGAGGAAGGAGGAGATCAAGATATCAATCCATTTTCTAAAAACCTACTTGTTGAACTGCCATTTGATCTAGCTGATGAAGAACCTGAAGAAAATCCATTTGCTTTGATACTCCATCAAGCAACTATGGCACGTAATCCACCCAATCGACCTCCTGCTTTTGAATTCTTCATCATTGCTCAACAAGATAATGATAACCTTAAAAATATTCCTTCTTTATTGCTTCCCAAGTTCTATGGACTAGTTAAAGAGGACCCAGAAACTTTCTTGTTTGAGTTTGATATCCTCTATCGCAGCTATGACTACACTTCGGATGCTCACAGGCTGAAGTTGTTTCCTGCTACTTTGAAAGAAGGATCCCTTAGATGGTTTATGAGTTTGGGAAGAGGTGTTGTTGATAGTTGGGCAGCCATGCAAACAAAATTTCTTGAGAAATACAAGGAATATTGTAAGAGTGGTAGTAAGGGTGATGACATATTCAGAATTCAACAAAAGGAGGATGAAAGCCTAGAAGACTATATCTCAAGATTCTTGTTTTCCCTGAAAAAGAATTCAAACCATACTCTCAATGAAGAATCTCATAAACTACTTTTTCTAAGAGGAATCAGTGAAACCTGTATAGACGCCCTAGATTTGATGGGAGGAGGAGATATAACCCAACTACCTTGGGATGATATCAAGAAGATATGTCTCAACTACTCTCAAGCAATTGTTAAGAAGGGTAGAGATCATCAAGCCACAGTGGGAAAGTCTTCTACTAGTGGAGTTTCACGGATGGAGATCACAAATTTGTTGTCTGACTTCAAGCAGGATATCATAAAGAATATGGCTACACAGTTGGATACTATGCAAGCTCGGAAGAAACATGAGGAAGCTGAAGAAATCTTGACTGAGTTCTATCCACATTGTAGACAGAAGAAATGTGACTGCAGATGTAAGATGGTGGCTAACCTGGAGGCTAAGTAGTTACCTACTGACTTTAAGATGGTAGAGAGTGATGATGATCAAGTATTCTTCGTCGCACAAAGACAACCATGGGCTCAAAGATAAGGTATGCCTCAAGACCCTTTGAATTTTGGTAATCCTTATTCTAATTACAATAACCAATGGCAACCTACATATGGTCCAACACCACCTTGGAATACTTATCAACCTCACTGCCCTAACTATCAAAGTACTCAATGGCAATCTCCTCAAGGAGGTTGGCAACAACCACAAGGACAATGGACTCCACCCCTAGGTATCTGGCAGTAGAACCCTCAATGGAGAAGTCCACAACAATGGTAGAACCAATCTCCTGGCTCCCTGCAACTTCAGCAGCCACAACCTTCGACTCTTATGCCACCTCCTGCAGCACCTGCTGCAAATACTGGCCCTCCAAAACAAACCCCTATGCCTCCTCAACCATTACCAAACCCTAATAATAAGCAGCAGAAGCAACAACAGCCTATGTATTTTGTAGAAGCCAATCAGTATCTAGCTTATGCCTTGAATATTCATGATATCCATCTCAGATCTGGAAACACTCTCCCTACTCCACAACCGCCTATCATTACAAAGATTCCATACTCTTCCTCTGAACAACCTACTGATCCTACAGAACATATACATGTATCAAATATTGTCTCTAAGGAACCTGTCATGCAGCATCAGGTCAAACCGCCTTTTCCTCAGAGATTGCAAATTACTACATCAAAGTCTATGGAAGAGCCTACCTTTGATATTTTGGATCAACTAAAGAATGTACACATTCAAATTCCCCTTTTCCAAGCCATTAAAGATGTCCCAATTTATGGAAAAGTCATTAAGGAGGCATGTTTAAAGAAACCGGGAAGAAAGAAAAAGGATCCCCAACCTATTCATGTTCTAGGACAGTTGGCAGATATTATGTTAGGGAAGGTAGTCATTCCAAAATATACTAACCCTAGGAGTCCTGTGGTACAAATAAATATTAATGGCCAGATAGTAAAGAATGTTTTGATAGACCTTGGTGTAGCCATCAATGTAATGACCAAGTATATAATGGAGTGCTTGAAAATCCCAACAATTCGGTCCACACCTACCGTCCTGCAGCTTGCTGATAGTTCTACCGTAAAACCTGATGGAGTGATAGAAGATATTATTGTCATCCTTGAGTCTTGGGAATACCCAATAGACTTCACCATATTGTCCACTAAGGAAACTTTGGGAGGATATCCTATTATCCTAGGTAGACCATGGTTAGCTACAGGTGATGCTTTTATAGGATGTCATTCAGGAGATATGACAATTTCTGATGGTCAGTCAAGAAAGAAATTGGCTTTATATCCACTTGCCCAGCCTCAGCCAGACTTGTCTCAACCAATTTGGCCAGATTTGGGAGAGGAAACTGAAGAAGTCAATTCATTGGCTCAGCTAATGATGCTGCAAACTAATCCATTTTCACAGCTTCAGAGTGAGGATGACCTATTTTTACATATTTTGTAGTCCAACTCTAATATGAGTAGCCCATCTACTGTAGATAGCTGTCCTCAACAGAGTTTCCTACAACAATTGAATTTTGAGAGCTTGACAACTGAATCTCCTACAACTTATCACAACTTGCTTCCACATGAAATACAAACACCACCTTTATCAACAACCTCCATGAATGATCTTATCAAGCAAGTAGACGTGTCTCCAGGCCGTTATTTGAACATCAATAATAAGTTGCCTCAATCTCAACAAGTTGCCTTAGTCACAATGTTGCAAGATCAACACAGAGCTTTTGCATGGGACTATGGGGATATGAAGGGAATACATCCTCAACTCTGTACTCATAGGATCTACATTAAGGAAGACTGTTTACCTGTTAGACAGCCTCAAAGAAGGATAAACCCAACACTCAGGGAAATAGTTAAAACAGAGTTCCAGAAATTGCTTGATGTTGTTTTATCTACCCCATTTCAGACAGTTAGTGGGTATCTCCATTGGTGATTGTTCCTAAAAAAAAGTGGAAAATGGAGAGTTTGTGTAGACTACAGGGAGATGAACACAACAACTAAAAAGGATCACTTTCCACTGCCATTTGTTGACCAAGTGCTAGACTCATTGTCTGGTAAAAAATATTTCTCCTTTTTGGATGGATATAGTGGGTATAATCAAATTATAATTGCCCCTAAGGATCAAGACAAAACAACTTTTACCAGTCCATGGGGTACTTTTTCCTATTCTGTCTTACCTTTTGGACTGTGTAATGCACCTGCAACATTTCAAAGGGCAGTGATTAGTATTTTTGCTGATATTTCTCATGATTCTATGGAGATCTACATGGATGACTTCACTACGTATGGAGTTACTTATGAAGAAGCATTAGCCAATTTGGAGAAAGTGTTGAAAAGATGTAAGGAGAAAAATTTGTCTTTGAATAGTGAGAAATGCTTTATGATGATACAAGAGGGAATTTTTTTAGGCCATCATGTCTCTCAAGTAGGAATTCAAGTTGATCTTGCAAAAATAGAAGTTATTCTAACTTTTCCAACACTTACAAAAAAAAAGGATGTTAGAAGTTTCCTAGGACATGTTGGATATTATAGAAGATTTCAACAAGATTTCAGCAAAATAGCTAGTCCATTATATGCCTTATTGACCAAGGATTCTGAATTTAACTAGATTGAGGCTTGTGAAAATTCTTTCCTGCAGCTTAAGAACCTACTTACTCAGGCACCTGTTCTTCAAGGACCAAAGTGGAGTCTGCCCTTTCATACACACACAGATGCTTCTGATTATGCCATAGGGGCAGTTTTAGGACAGAAAGAGAATTCCATTGAGCATGCTATATATTTCATTAGCAAAAACCTTCAAGGCCCTGAATTAAACTATGCTGTCACAAAGAAAGAATTGGTAGCAGTTGTGTATGCCCTGAACAAGTTTCAACATTATGTCACTGGTTACCAAATATTTGTTCATATGGATCATGCAGCAATAAGGTACCTCATGAATAAGTCTGCCATTTATGGCAGATTAGCAAGATGGCTCCTATTGTTATAGGAATTTGATATCACAGTTATTGATAAGCCAGGTCGAGCTAATCTGGTGGCTGATTTCTTGTCAAGACTTCAAACACTTACACTTGACACTCTTGAGGTAATTGATGATACCTTTCCCAATGAACATCTATTTTTTATTGCTACTCAAACTCCATGGTATGCAGATATTGCAAATTATCTAGCAGCCAACAAAATTCCAACACACTTCTCACCAAAGGAAAGGCAATTGTTGGTAGAGAAAAGTTTCATTTTTTCATGGATTGCAGACTGTTTATTCTACACAGGTCCTGACCAAGTTATGAGAAGGTTTGTTAGGGAAGATGAGACCTATGACATCTTGCATGTCTGTCATGATGAGCCATGTGGTGGGAACTTTGCATCCAAGAGAACATCTATGAAAGTGCTTACTACAGGATATTATTGGCCTACACTATACAAAGATGTTGTAGCCTACACCAAGAAATGTGACAGATGTCAACACATGGGGAAACCAACAAGGTCTGATGAAATGCCCCTGAATCCACAAGTGGTAGTTAGTCCTTTTAACAAATGGGGCATGGATTTTGTTGGGCCTATTGATCCTCCATCCAATGGGAAATCATATATTTTGGTGTGTACTGATTATGTCACCAAGTGGGTGGAAGTGAAAGCAATGACACATGCCCATGATAATAAAGTTGTTGAGTTCCTGTATGAGCAGATTTTTACTCGGTTTGGAGTCCTAAGGGAACTTGTTACTGATCAAGGAGCTCATTTTACATCCAACTTAATCATTGCATTGATGAATGATTACAAGATCAGGAATAGAAAGTCTAGCCCCTATCACCCTCAAGCCAATGGTCAGGTAGAGGTTACCAACAGAGAAATTGAGGCAATCCTTACAAAGACAATCCAATTACATAAGAAGGATTGGAGCAGTCGCCTTCCTGAAGTAGTCTGGGCTTATAGGACAATATGGAAAACAACTATAAGGTTTACTCCTTTTGAATTACTTTATGGTAAGACTACCATGTTTCCAATAGAGTTTGAGCATAAGACCTTAAGGACTGCTCTCCAGCTTAACATTGATATTTCTGAGGCTCAAAAGGAACATCTCTTGTAGCTGAATGCATTCGATGAGATGAGGAAAGCTACCCTACAGCATACTGAAACTATCCAACAACAAAGAAAAAAATGGCATGACAATCATATTTGCACTAAGCAATTCTCTGCCGGTGATTGGGCACTGCTCTATGACTCCAGATACAAGGAAAATCAAGGTAAACTCACCACATGATGGCTTGGTCTTTATGAAATAGAAACTGTGTTTGATAATGGTTCAGTTCAGTTAGCTACATTTGATCCAGTTCGATTCAAGCTACAAGTTAATGGACACTGTCTTCGGTTGTATCATAAGCCAGCGTCCAAAGATGAATTTATGCAGTAGTTTGTTTTGAATGTGGCCACTGATCTTCTTGCAGTGAAAGGCTTCAGTCTTTCTCCTGCAACCTCTCTTTAAATTCCACGTTGCATGCCCATAATAAAGGTTTTATTTTTAAGGAAACCACGTTCTCTATTTTCCATCCACCACCGCCATTCATTCTCTTTTCTTCCACGTCATCCATCCTACTGTACCACCCTCATTCATGGTTTCTATTCCAGCCGTCATTTCATGTTGCGTTGTGATCTTTCCCAGCATTTACAAGCATTAATTAAAAGGTACGCGATATATTTTATTGACACATTATTTATTTATTTCATTTATTCATAAACTGTTATGTACATATCAGTCATTATCACCCATTCTTCACCTGTCCTTTCGCACATGTGTGGAAACATGTCAAATTTTTAGTAGGGGGCGGGATAATCCATTTCAAACCTTTTCTTATGTCATTGTCACAACTAATAAGATATTTTTATTTTCTACTTTCCAAATATGACTACGTGTTTTATCCTAAACGACAATTAAACTGTTTGATATGGGTAGTTTGTAACAATCATTTCATGCATGTATTCTTTGAGTCATTCTTGGAAAAGTAGAGAAAAGTGACAATAGGACAGAAAGAAGCAAAAAGAAGTAGAGTAGAAGAATTTTTGAAAGGTTTGAGTTTGTGGAATTTCAAGTAGGAATAACTTGCAAATATGGGTGGCCAATTGGTAAGACATGAGCCTGTAGTTCATGAACTATTGACACAAAATCCTCAAACAGTTTAGGAATTTAGCAATTGTGGTTGGCTAAACTATTTTCTGAGGCTAGATTCCTTTAATGAGGAAGCTGTAGGTGAATTTTTAAGAACTCTTTAAGAAGGAGAAGCTTCAGTATGGGGTTTGATAGTGGCTGTAATAGAAGAATGAATTGCTGAAGTAACTAGGCTTCTGGCAGTAGGAGAAAATTTCTCTTTAGATGTTGTCTCTGCTAGGGCAGAATTTACAGTACCAATTGATGGACCCTTGGAGGTCTCTAAACAAGGATGCAAATGAGTGTCACTGCCCTTTCCATATTCAGAATATGTTGCATTCATAATTAGGTACTTAACCTGTGAGGGACGCTTCTCCTATTTACATTCCTACCATTTTAAATTGTTGAATCATATGAGGCATGGTTTAGCTGTTAATGTCCTAAATTTTTTGCTAAATCTTTTGAAACAAAGTGCCCATGAAACCCAGAGGGGAAGGGACAACTCTATTTCCCATCATGCCCTCATTAAACTTTTGATTGAGTGTTCCCTAAGGGATGTATCACCCCTTTCTTGGCAAGAATTTGTTGCCCAAAAGAGTTTGAAACTTCCAAATTAGTAGTTTATTTTTACTAGTATTCTCCCAAAAATTGTCAAGCTGCATAGATATGTTAGTTCCAAAAACTCAATAAAATGTTAGTATCTACAACTACAATAGGAGGTTATATACGTAGGTTTCATAGTGTTTTTCTCTAGAAAGTCTCATAGTTTTTTTCACTAAATATTTGGTGAGATCTTCAATTTTTTTATCCTAGATAGAGACAACTTGTTGGTGGTTTTAAATTCTCTAAATCTTGTGCACATTATTTTGAGTTTTTAGAGGTTGATTTATTTGTCCTCGCTTGGGAAAAATTATGACATCTTTCTCTGCCAAATTTATGTTTAATTTCTTAACTTATTGTTGTTGTTTTGAAATAAAGTGTTCAACCTAACACAACTTAATTTCTTGGTGTAATTATTAAAATTCTTCTCTAGATTCTACTTCCTATTCAACTTAAAATTGCATAGGTGCTTTTTCCTTTACTATATTCCTATCAAAATAATAATCTAATACATATGTTATTTCCACTTTTTTATTTGAAGGAGGTAAGGAATTCCTTATAGGTGATTCATTTTCCTTATCATTCTCTAAAGAAGGCACCTCTATTGTTGTATGGTTCTCCAAATTTTAAAAGTTCTCTTTTGCAACCCCTTCTAGCTATATTTACAACTATTATTTTTGGATATCTTTTGGAGGTTCTAATTTATATAAAGTTTGTTCATCTCTATAGAGAGGATTGAATTTGAGGGCTTATTGTTTGAGTGTCCATATTTTCATGTGAATCCTCTAAATGAGGATTGTGTCCAGAATGCATTTTTTAGAATGCTTACCTTACCCCCTTCTCTAACTCTACTAATATAGATTTATCTTAGGGAATATTAGATTAGAATATTTTTCAGATGGCCCATATAACTAATCTCTCATTTGGGGAGGTAACTTTGGTTGAATATTGAGAAAATATCTACAACATTTTGGCCCTTTGGTATTTAATTTTGTGATCTCTAAGGTATTATTGTAGTACCCTTTTTATTATTTTCCTTCTAAGGTATTTTTCTACCTCCTTAAAGGTGATTTCTATTTCTCTTGATGAGTGGAATGAGCTTGGGGTGTTATGGGAAAATCCATTTGTACACTCAAGAAAGTTCTTGAGGTGTAACCTCCAAGATTTATTTTTTTAGAGAAGATTTTAGAGTGAATTTCACCTAAGGATAAGGAGGCATTACTTGTTGAGAAGTAGTAGAAGTGTCTTGCTTAGTTGTAAAGGAATTTTCATGCTTAGAAAGTATATTTTTGTATACTCATTTATTTTATTTGATTTCTCAGTAGCTCTACTTTAAATATTTGATGTATTTTCTATCTCTTGAGTGATTTTTGAGGATGTTCTCTTTGAAAAGTATCACAATTAACCCATGTTGTTTAAGGTTCCAACTATCTTAGTGTATTTATTGACCATAGTATTGATGGAGGATAGTAGGTAGGATAATATACTAACCTTGATTTTTGGCTTTTGGGTGCCATGATCCAAATGGGTAATCATGCAAAAGGTAGGAATTACAACTATTTCATATTGGCCTTCACAAGTGAAAATTTTAATAACCCAAACTACACAAGTTTTCCATGAAATTTACTAATTCATTTATTGTCTCCATTTTTTCCCTTTTATTAATTGTGGAATTGGGCCATACATCATTTACATCATTAAACATATTTTCCTCTATTAATTGAATAATCTTTAATTATTTAATCAACCCACTATATCATCACCTAATCTAACTTTATTCCTACTGATTAATTAAATAAACATCAATTATTTAATTATGTCACTAATATACCCTATTCATCTAAATAAATTAAATTGTTATCATTTAATAATTTAATTAAATCACTTTCCCTTCTCTAAACCTAAATAATTAAATCAATTATTTGAAATCATTCAACATAGTCAACAAACAAATACACCTTTATTTGTTAAAGTAAAACATGACTTGCACGTTCATCTCCAAATATTAATTAATTATCCGCACCCCTTTTGTGATTAAGAAAATCATTACCACTAATTTCTCTCTAATCGGTTGACTAACTCATCTATTCTTCAATCCCACTGACCATTCAATCTATTCCTCAATCCCACTAACCACTCAACCTAATTCTTCAATCCCCCAATCTTTCCAATCTAATTCCACTAATCATTACATTTTATTTCCTCTCAACGATTCTCAACTATTGATCATGATCTTTTACTACTAAATCTCATTCGTTCATATGAAAACATGAAATCTACATAACAACCCTCTTCATTCTCAAAAATGATTAGAGAATCTATAGAGTTTATGCAAAGAGGTCATGTTGAATTGACATTCGAATTCTTGAGAGCAAATATACACACATCTTTGATCTTCATTAACACACCCTTTGAAGCTTTCACAACAACAAATGGAGGCTTCGTATTGATTCAAACACAATTCAACATCAATACGGATTACACTTCATTATGGGATGGTAACATTTTAATTTCGTGAATTCAATTTATGTTATCTTTATGATTGCATTGCTTGTTGATTTCATTATTTTATAGCTTCTTTTCATGAGTATGGGTTTGGAATTTGATCTTGTTTGAATTAATATGTTTGATTCATTTGTTGTTTTCCTATGCTATATTTCCCCCTTACATAAGTGAATCAAAGATATTGATAAAAATACCTTCCTTAGACAATGAGATTTTAGGTAAATCTTCACCTCCATTCTTTTAAATTTCTTGACCATTTGACAAGGTCATCCCAATAATTTTGGACTATCACATCATGGGATCCATCTAGTAGAGTGCTAGTACCTTTACACAAGGAAGGGGAACCCCTTGAGGACCCATCAAATAGTCTCCCATTAGGAATTCCCACCTAAAGTTTCAAAAATTAAAAAAACCCTAGAAGAGTGCTCTTTGTGGTGCATATTCATAATTATGAGTAAAAATCTATTAATAAATGACGTGCCTAGATATTTCTTGACCTTGTGAAAAGGTGAAAATAATATTTTTTAGAGTTGAAACCTCTTTCATGCATGTTTTATTATGTGGAATGACAAATAATATGTGGTAGTGAAATGGAATGGGGAAAAATTGGGTGTATGCATGTTAAAACCTAAGTTTACCTATTCTAAGAGTCATTATTAAGTGGTCTTCTTAGATTGTCTTAGGGATGATGATAAAGTTATAGGTTTGGAGTGGAAACTGTATGGATCTGAAAATTCAATTTTTGAAACTTAAATCCTTGACAACAACCACCAAACTATTAGAAGTAAGCTTATAAAATCAAATCCAAAACAATGAAGCATAAATTAGCATAAAGGAAATTGAATGCAAACAAACAAATGAGAATATACCTTTATACCTTCATTGGTTAATCTCCATTGCTCTTCTCTCCTTTGCTTTTGAAGATTTGTGATATATTACTCTCATTTTTTGGAGTACACAAATAGATTGACTCAAGACAGTAGTAACGATTTTTTTTTGAAGATGGTTGTTAGAGAATTGAAGAACTCCAAGCCTGAATTTATAGACGAAGTGGTGACGAAATGAATGGACGGGATCAAGAGAAGAATGAACAATCAAGATCACACGAGACAAAATCCATAGGAAACTTTCTCATTTTTAAGATTTGAAATTAATGCCACATGATTAGAGAAATTAGTGGGATGGAAGAAGAATTAGCCAAATTAGTGGCAATCTGGAAGAGTTTAAGTTTCAAAAATCATGGCCATTTGGAAGAGTTTAAATTTCAAAATTAGTGAAGGTGCATAAGAGTTCATTTTTCAAAAATCATGGAGAAATGTAAGAGTTTAGTTTTTGAAAATTAAAAATAAATAAAATCATTTGTTTTCAAAACCATGAATAATTGATTAAATTTAAATAGTTTAATTAATCATTATATTAGTGAGATTAAATAAATAAAAAGTATTTATTTAATCAAAAGAAATGTTAGTAATTAAATAATTAAGTAATTATTTAATCTAGTAGATTAATGAAATGGAAGACATTATTATAATTAAATAATAAAGATTATTTAATGAGGTGTGTGTGAAAAGAGAGTGAAATTAGATTAGGGTTAGATGAAGAATTATAGTTAGACGAAGAACGAGTGTTAGATGAATAATTATGGTTAGACAAAGAACTAGGGTTAGACAAAGAATTAGATGAGAAATTAGTCAAAAAATGTCATCACAAGCTTGAGACACTTTTATGGATCTGAAAATTAAATTTATGAAGCTTAAATCCTTGACAACAACCACCAAACCATTAGAATCTTATAAAATCAAATCCAAAATAATGAAGCACAAATCAGCATTAAAGAAATTGAATGCAAACAAACAAAATAAAGTATAACTTTATACCTTTATTGATTGATCTCCATTGCTCTTCTCTCCTTCGCTTTTGAAGATTTGTGATATGTTGCTCTCAATTTTTGGAATGCACAAATAGATTGTCTCAAGACGAGTAACAGTGAAAGTTTGAAGATGGTGGATAGAGAAATGAAGAACTTTAAGCCTAAATCTATAGACGAAGTGGTGGCAAAATGAACATACAAGATCGAGAGAAGAATGAATGATCAAGATCACATGAGACAAAATCCATAGGAAACTTTCTCATTTTCAAATTTGAAATTAGTGCCATGTGATTGGAGAAATTAGTGGGATGGAAGAAAAATTAGCCAAATTAATGGCAATTTGGAAGAGTTCAAATTTTGAAAATCATGGCCATTTGGAAGAGTTTAAATTTTGAAATTAGTGGAGGTGTGTAAGAGTTCATTTTTTGAAATTTAAAAATAAATGAAAAATCATTTATTTTCAAAACCACAGATAATTAATTAAATTTAAATAATTTAATTATTCATTGTATTAGTGTGATTAAATAAATAAAAAGTACTTATTTAATCAAACACAATGTTAATAATTAAATAATTAGGTAATAATTATTTAATTAGATAGATTAATGAAATGGAAGATATTAGTATAATTAAATAATAAAAATTATTTATGTGTGTGTGAAAAGAGAGTGAAATTAGAATAGGGTTAGATGAAGAATTATGGTTAGATGAAGAATTAGACGAGAAATTAGTCAAAAAATATTATTGCAAGATCAAGACAATTTTAAGTGTCTATAGAAACATTCATACTAATACATATGAGGTATCAATGTGCAATATTTGAGAAATATAAAAAGGAACATAATAGATAAATTTATAAATATTGGGACTAAACTATTTATATTTGATGTTTAATGTGTAATAAAGAGAATTAAAATGGGTTAAGAATGGACAACATAAAACTAATACTAATCCATATGAGGTTGAATGTGTGCACATTGGGACTGATTCAAATGTGGTTGATGTGTGATACATCATCAAGATTCATCCATACGTATTTGAAGTGTGATGCATCATCAAGATAAATCCTATCATATTGATGTTTGATTCTCAATAATTTTTATTCCTTGAGGTGACTAATTACTTGGTAATATTTTTATGTCTCATTCTCTTCTCATGATTTGGAAATACTAACTCAAATGTCACACCTCTAATCCAGATACCTTCTCTTCTTCCTTCTTTTAAATTATTTATTTTATCCAATAACGTGTTGAGGAACCTTGGGTGATGTGTTCTTTATTGTGACCAATTTGTGAGTGTTTGGTGTGTGTTTAAATAAAATCATGAGTTATATACCTTTATGTAGAGGGTTGGGCCTTAGGGTCCCTCATGTTTATGCGGTGTTCATCACCATTGGGATAATGCAATGAGATCATGGTAGCACTTATTAGAGATCATGTGCATACCTCATCTCTTCTCCATTTTTTTTTTGACATGTAATTTATTATTATAGGAGAATATGCATATTGTTCCTCCTGAAAATCTGAAGGTTGAAGAAATTCCGCCCACGCCAATTGCCATTAAAGAGGAAGTGTTGCCAGGGCCAAGTGTACCTATCCCTGTTGTTTGGGTGCATCAAAATTATAATGCAAGGTTTCTGCCAAGGGAAAAGAGTATTGAGGAGCCGATAATGGGATTTAATTTTTTCACAAATGACTTGGGTCTTCATGACACTCCAAAAGCTTAGGATGAAAACTCAGTGTAGGGTGGTGAATAAATGGAGGAATAATCACTGTTCTATTTCAGTTTCATTTTTTGGGGTTACTTTTTATTATTTTGGGATCAAGGGTGGTTTATTCATCAGTATTGTAATGTTTGTAGTAGTTAAATTTTTGGTGGGCTAAAAGTTTGAAAAATATTGTTATAATGTTGATGTAAAATTAGAATGTAGACATTATTACTAAGATAGATTAATAGGATTTTCATGGATCCCAATAATTGGGATGATTTTGTTTCATTTTGTATCTATTTGAGCTACAACTAGAGGTTTTCTTCCTGGTTCTTTCCTGTTGGTATGCTCGCCTGAACCAGGTTTTGTAATCTATATATATATTAATATATTATAGTGGCTTGCCACTTTTATCGAAAAAAAAAGTATTGGAAAATTTGTAATTATATTATTTTTCTCATCTTGTAGTGGATTATATTTCATCCATATTTAGGATGTAAATATAACTTTTTAATCATGTAATAATTACCATTTGAATTGAATCATATATTTATTGTAATAAAATTATCATTAATTATAAGTCCTTATTTGATGCTTCTTGGGCCTAATGTGTAATTATGTTGATAATTAATTTATATATTTATTTATTATCTATTATTATTTACTTTGAATCAATTCTAGTGAATTCAAGAATCTTTTTATCCATTATAGGCCCTATTCACTATCTAAATTTTTTTCCTAGCATATGTTTGATTTGACTACTAAGATGGGTGATATGAAGATAGCTTCAGTGATTCTAGGATATCTTAGGAAATTTGAAACAACATGGGTGATTCTAAGATAATAGACACTTTTAAACCTTTTTCATATTTTTTTCTAAAGGGAAGCTCTTCATTGGATTTTTCCATAAATTTCTACCATCTTGGTTTGATGGTATTTTGTGTACTCTATCAATTAGTCATATTTTTATCTGTTGGGATTCATATCTTATGTGAGAATACTAGTCCTTTCTACAACTAGGTGAGATATTGGATCTCCCAAATTTTCTTCCTCATGAGTGCATTTATTGAATGTTAGGATGTCATTCCCACTTCATTTGGACATATTGTTGTGATTTGGTTATTTTTTTGGGTTGAGTTAATCTACCTCTTCAGGCTATTCTTTTCTTTCAAAAGATATAGTGGCAGTGTTCTAGAATCCTATCACCATGGTTAGAATCCTATCACCATGGTTAGAGGGAACTCTAGAGTCTCATTTATTTATTATGGTGATGTTGTCACATGATAAAGTGTAAGTCTTCTACTAGTGTTATTTTATGTTGATGTACATTTACCTTATGTTGTCATGTATTTTTTAAGTCATAGTGTGTTTTGATAATTAATTTTATTTTGTTTCTTACATCATGTGTTTGAGAGTGATTGTGATGTGTGTGGCATAGTTTTCATGTAAAAAAAATGGATCCATGTCTTGTCCATTAATGTACTAATATCAAAATTGGTGTATTCTTAAAAAGATATAAATATATTGGCCACCAAGTGTCAAAATAAGGTACAAGGATTGAAAGAAACCATGAACACAACATATCTAAATATAGTCAACATAATATCAAACAAAAGATAAATACTAGAATTTGAAGAGCATAACTAGTGATGAAGAGTATCCTGGTGGTAGTGGGATAAACTTAATAAGGAAAAAGGATGAGTCATAAAAATCATTGTAGCTATATCTTATTAAACATGGAACTATCCTATACAACATCATGATACACATCTGGTAATGGTGGTTATGGATACTCATGAATTATTCCTATATAAAATAAGTGTTGTATAAAGGTAGCAATTTTTTCTATCATTGGACTAGTAGACCAAAATTTTCCATTGTGTTACATATTCTATATTATCAAATTACTTCTAAGATATTTTGATATTTTTTCTTTATTATAAATTTCAACATTATCATAATGATTTATAGATAATGTTACTCATGTACCCTTGTTTCTAATATAATATTCACTACAGATTCACACCACCATATTTTGTCACATTTATTCTTATTTACATATGCATTTACGCTTGATATTATTCACATTTAAAATCCTCATTATTGTCTCATAGTTGGATAAAATTTGTGGTTACTTATTATGATGAAAAATTTGGTTCATGAATCAATGTTTTCACCAATAGTAATTGTAAATTATTTATTGAGAAGCCACTTCTATCTCAAGTACATTTTGTGTATCCTACAATAGAATAATTTTATCCTCAAAGGTTAAAGGTTTTTTTGGTATATTATTTATATCTTATTCAAAATCTATAATATCTTGTGTGGTAAATCTAATTTATTTATAACCTTTTTGAAATTATTTCTTTGAAATAAATTTATTTTTTTATGCTTAACAAGAACTCAATAAAGATTAAAGACATCTATATTATTTGGTTCCTTTTATTTTATTTTATTTTATTTTGTAAACACTATTGAAATATTATTTAGAATAGGGTGGACACTTCAAAATTATGTATAATAAATGTAAAGGATTTCTAATTTCTTGGTATAACCACATTTACAAGGGGAACTCCTTAATCTAGTGATAAAGATGGTGTATGGAATGAATTAGTACTATTTAACCATAACTTGAAATGTAGTACTAGATTCTCCTAGATCATCAAGAACCTTTTATGAGAAGTGATTGTCCATGTCCCCATTGTTGAAAGTTACTAAAAATATGATTTTTTTAAAAACTTTGACTTTAATTATCAATTGAATGTTTTGATAATCTAGTAGAGAAAACATTGAATTCAAGTGTATGTGAGCCTATTGTTAATAAATTTATTATATTTTTTGGATTTTTTGCAATTAAGAACAATATCTACTAGTTGAATTTATTCCACAGAGGTGGAAATTACTAGAATGAGAATTTAAACTAAGAAATGGATGAAAACTATGATAAGCTAAAATATTAAGGTCATTTTTTTTATCTTTAGTTATTATAGTGATAATGTATGGACCTTACAAAGAGTAGAAAATATTTTGATAATTTTATATGTGTCTTTCCTCTCCTGTTGATTCTTCTAAAGGTAAGAATACCCTAATGGAGTATGGGATACATCTAATTTGGTAAGGGTCCACTTATCTTTAGGAAAATATTTTACTTCTCATATCTATTTTATCAAAGTGAGTTTCTATAAAGAAACAAATAAAAAAATTATCTCTAGTAATTTGGACTTGGTGGTTGATAAGGCATGTTGAAAAACTATTTAGCTAAATACTTTTCTAAACTCCTTTTATTTGCAATTCATGAGGAAGGTAAGGTAGATGATTTTGTTCCTATCACACTTTCTCAAGAGAATGTGTCCTCTCCTCTTCATTTTTCCTAAAATAAAAGGATGTGTTGAGTACTAAATACAACAAGGATAACAATAAATCAATAGATGTTAGAGTGTGTTCTAGGAAGGGTGATCTTAGCTCTAGAGAATCTAGATCAAGAGAGAAATCCAAATAAGTGGTTAATGGTTGAAAAAGGACATTGGGGACTTCTAGATATAGAACATAAAAGAAATTAGTATTTTATATTGGAACCAAGAGGGCTTAATAGTCATCATAAATAAAATATAGTTAATAATTATTACAAAGATAGAAAATTGTGCATTCTTCTATTGTAGGAAATTAATATGTCAAAAAATATTTTTTGAAGTTAAAAAATAAATCTAGTTCACAAAAAATGTTTCATATGTTAGCTTAGATGGGGCCTTACGTGGCTTAGCCACTCTATGGAATATATTTTTTTCTTGAAGTTCAAGATTCAAAATAAGAGAAACATCATCTTTCCATTTTATTTGAAGGAAAAAAAACTAAAGAGCGTCTGATCCTTTCCAAATTTTATACTCTTGATTCTAAAGTTAGTACGAATAATCTTTGGAGAGAGATTTTATATTTCCATAAGGACTTTAAGGATTTCAAGTGGATTTTAGCAATTGAACATTATAATCACAAGGAAGGAACTTACCTTTCAGTTTTGTCTTCATTTTATCCCAAGAAGTGATCTTGTTCTTTACTTTTCTCTCCCTTTCATCTTGCACAAAGTTCCACAACAACAAAGCATGTCCTTTCAATTTAGTTTTGGCCTTCTTCATTTTGTGTTCTTCATTAATCTCCTCATTGTCAAAATAGTTCTCCAAAGCCCCTATCCAATCCAAGAGCTCTTCTTCATCTAGTTTTCCCCCATACATAGGCACATCCATTTTTCTATGTCCATCTTTCTTCATATCCTTCAAAAGCTTCATCATCCTCACATCATTTGGATCCATCTCTTCCTCTTCACTGGAAGTCTCTTCTTCTTCAACATCTCTCATCCATATCCACTCTAGTTTTTTATTTCAATGCAACCACCTCTCTTATCAAGGCTTCTATTTCTTTAGCCTGCTCATCCATCTTTCTTGCAACTATGCTTCCTTTGGGAGGCATCTTGACAGTATTGCCTCCTCACCTTCCAACCTGCAAAATCCAACCAATCACCAACAAGAGATCTAATAACTAAGCTCTGACATCACCTGATGTAAGCAAGGTGGTTAAAAACTCCCTATCCAAATCAAAATGACCAATCTCAATTAGGAAACAACTCTTTAATTACAACACAAGTCTCTCAACTTGACTCAAACACTCCCCTTAAGGTTTGTAGCCCTCCAAATTCAACTTGTGGAGATATCTTTTAGAGAAGGCCATAAAGAGGCCAACTCAACATCAACTGAGACTCCCCTTAGGATCTAGCAACACTTTCCAAAAGATCCCCTATGTTTTCTTAGAGAAAACCTTGCAAACCACTAGACTGCCCCTGTCTTAAAACCACCAATTAGCCCTCTTTTACAAAGGAGGTACCTCTAAATCATCAAATCTCCACCCAAACTCAATGGATATTCTCTAATTGTGTATCAAAACAACATTTTTCACCATTGGTTCTCAAGTTTATGGCGTCTAAACCACTGTTTCATGAAACCCTCACTCTACATGCCAAATACCAAGGGTTTATTCAATCTCTCAACTCCTAGGATTATAGATCTCCAAAATTGTATCCAATAGACTCTAATTGGTCTAGAAAAAATCATAAAACCAACACATAGGCACCTCTTTCACTATTTTTAACAAAACCCTACCATGACACCTTTACTTCACAAGGAAAACTCATTTATCTGCCCTAGGGCATCACCCATTTGCTTGCAACTTATCTCCTCGGCCTTAAAAACCTTAAAAACATCTAACACTACATAAAATAGGTCAATCCACTAAGTTACAGGATCTGACAGTAGGTGGATTAACTAATTCATGATTTAAACTTCAATCAAAACCTTAATTATGAGAAAATGGGGTTGTTACAAAAATTTGATAAAATCTCCTTCTAATCATAGAGTTAGACTTTCAAAATGGATGAAAAAGAAAGATAACTCATGATACTATATCATCCAATGAATTTTAGAACATTTATGCCCTATACGGGTCCGTACAAACTGAACAAAGTTTAGAAAATGCAGAAAATTAACAAAAAAGTGTTGTATCTTATTGAATATGATTTCAATTCACCATCAAAAACCTTGGTTGAGCCTTTTGGAGGCCTTTTATACATATTTCATTCAAAAACTAACCACCCCAACACCTATAACTACTTTTTGAATTCCAAGACTCTTCAACTTCCACAAAAATGCAAATTTTTGCAACTTTTTGTGATGGCAACATTTACAACAAATTGCAACTTTGCTTTAATTGACTTCCTAAACACCTAGTACCATCAAACATGACTACTTTAACATAAAAATGGTCATTGTAACCTTATTTAAACAAAGAAACACTCAAAACCTATAGCCTACTCATGATCAACATAGATTGACAATTTTTTACCAAAGGTGATCCTGCACTCTACACCCCAACATGGAACTTTTCCAAGTCCCTTGGAAAGAATCTTGCAATTTTTCCTCCATTTTTCTTCACTTGTCTCTGACCTTCATGCTTGCCTCCAATAGGTTCACCTTGCTTTAGCTTGTCACTGTCCTTAACATCCTTGTCAATTTCTTCACTTATTTCTTGCTTGACTCTATCATATAGTATTGTGGGGTGTCTTTTATCTTTCCCTTCATCAAACTTTGATTTCTCATTCCTCTTTATACCTATACTCAAACTTTCACCAACTTTCACCACATTCCTCTATTCTTCCTGCATAGTTTGTTGCTCAGTATCCTTCCTCTCTTCATGTTTTTCTCTGTCAGCCTTACAAAAGTGTGTACCAATGCATTTAGTGGTCTCTGTCAGACCTACACATACCTTGTTCAATGCCCTATCAACATCAAAACCTTTTTCTTCTTACCCTCTGTCCTTTTAGCCTTAAAAACTTATGTACCAGCATCAATTGATTGCCTCTTCTCTGTACTCACTACTAAAAGGCACTTAACTGTCCCAACAAGTATTGCATCACTGCCTTCTTTCTTTTCCACAAACCTTCCACACTCACTCTTGTCTGCACCATCCTGAGTCATCATTCCACCTTCATTTTTCTTCCACACAAAATCATTCTTCTTTCTCTTTGTTTGCACATTCCCTTTATCCTTCCTATTCACTGTTCTAATAGTATCAAACTTCGACATAGCTGCAAACCTCATGCTCTCACCTTCCTCTTTGCTCGCATATTCTTTTTTCCCTATCATGATGATCTCACCTTGCTCTATTACCTCTTCAACCAATGGATTTAGTATGAAAAATCTTCCATCCTTTTCTATGGTATAAGTTTTTTTCCTTCCATTATACATAACTAATCTATCAAATTTCCAAGGCCTACCTAGCAAAACATGGCAACAACTCATAGGTAGAATGTCACAAACAACTTTATCTCTATATGGAACAATTTGAAATTCAATAGTAGCTTGTTCACTCACCAAAATGTTTTGATTTTCACTTACCCAAGACACTTTATAAGGCTTCTCTCTAGGTACCTTTTCCAAATGCAATTTTTCCACCATATCACTAGATACCATATTGTCAATGCACCCAGAATCAACAATCACTTTACATACCTTATTTTTGCATCTACATGTTGTTCTAAACAAGGCTCTTCTCTAAAAAATTTCTCTCTCCATGGATGTCTTCAAGGTTTTCTTTTTCATCATCAACATTTCATGAGCTTC
>VDFB02058242.1:435184639-435229536 GCA_007258455.2 Sequoia sempervirens | reverse complement strand
ATAAGCATACCATAGACTAACCCAAAAAGTGGCATGTAGGCTAGAGAAGAGATCAACCATAAACAAACTAGTCCCAAACCCTAACATAGCTATCATAATATAGCAATCCAATAATATCATCCAAAGATGCTAGAGTTTTAAAATAGTCATTAAACCAGGGAAACCAAGAGCCAAACATAAAAAAACCTGAGCAATATGGAAAAATCCATTATTTGGCATTAGCTATATCAACTCCCAATTGTCTCCAATATGAGAGACAAATTTTCTCCAATCAAGGGAAACTTCATTTGCCAAGTCCTTCGTGTCTTCATGCTTCTCAACCTTCTTTAACTGCTTTCTAATCTTGGTTTGACCAGACATCGCTCTAACCATGGCTTTGCACATCAACCCATCAATGACCTTCATCAGGGTGATGATAGCTTTTTTCATGTCCTCGACCTGTACCTATAAGAAAGTGATTCTAATTTAAAAAAATCCAATGTTGGTATCTCCAGAAAGAGTAGCACCAGGGGAATTTTCAACCTCTCCCCAAGCCACCCCCCCAACTACCTCAAGATCCTCCTCTCCACCCACTTTTTCCTCCTCCTCTAGTTCTTCTTCATCCATCTCATAGCCAAATTATTCACAATCCATTCCTTCTCTATCCTCTTCCATTTAGGGTTCAAATGCTTCCATAGTAAGTTGTTCCTCTTCCTCAATTTCCTTCTTTTTACCTTTAACCTTTTTATCAGAGGAAGTGACCTTATCCAATCTTGCTAATCTCTTTGGCTACATGCAATGTTCCCACCTACCCTTCATCCATATCCTCCTTTTGAAGACCTTTAGAGAATTCAGTAATGGTGATGACATTACCTTGCTTTGATTTTTATTGATATTTTTTCAATTTCTTTACTTTAGGGGGTTCCAAAAGCATTAGTGGGTGTTTCCTTTTCTCTGGAGTGGCTTTGAGTAGTTCCATCTCAAGGGAATTTTAATAGAGGTTGGCTTAGATTTAGAGTCTGAGGATTTGGAATGAGGGGTGGCCAATAGGGAAACATTCAAGGGGGTGCCCTCTGGAGGGTCAATACGAGGAGTAGGGGGCCTAGGGTTGGGATGCTCAACAGTTGGGGGGATAACAACCTCCTCATCATTTTTATTTTTATTTTATTTTAATTTTTTTTTTTGGGGGGGGGGGGTTATCTTGCCTAAGAATCAAGGGGTTACCATGGGGATTATTAGCAAGGACCAACTTATACAGAGCTAGCATTAGCCCTTGGTGAAAAGGAGGCGAGGCCCCATTCTCAATGTTTTGTTGTAGGGAAGAAAGAAAATAAAAGGGAAGAATTATCCTATCATTATGACAAATATGATTCAAAATGGAGAAATGGTAGGCATGAATAGTCATATATCTAACTTCTAACATGAAGTAACACATAAGAAAATACTTCAACCAAGGAAAATAGTGGAGGAAGGTCGAGCCGATCATATCCATTCTAGAACCTCGTGAGCACCTCACCTTCATGCAAGAATTTCTCCACAAACCTTTGATAATCAACACCACTTTTTTTCACCACCTTTCTACCTCCATTAGCCAGAGTAGTTTCTTCAACTATTAACTGAGTCATCACTTCAAATTTCACCACGCCAATAGTAACATGACCTTTCTTCCATGAGTTAGTGGACTTTGTGGTTAGATTCTCATCATAACCATGCATTGCTTCAAAGAAAGAAGCCATATCAACTCCTCTAAAGATTCTCCAAAGATCAGAATTTTATTTGAGGATGACACAATTATGGGGTTCAGTTCTCTTCCTCGACCCTCCCACTTTAGAAGTATGCATATTTTTCATACATTTCTTCTAATTAGTTCCCTTCTCCATGCAACCTCAAAAAATAACAGCTCTCCCAAAAATCATGCCAAACTTGCAAAGAGAACAAATGTAGATAGTGGAAAGGCGAAATCCTTTTAAGTTACTTAAAAATTATGCTAGATGATAGGAACCAAATACACGAGCCCAAGGATGGATTTGGAATGATTAACCATCTCCTTAATAAATGTTTCCAAATTATCAAAATCAAGTCAAGCCTCGGAAATGAGGTGGGAAGGGACGTATGGCATGCCAATAACATTTGAAATGACTGAAGCTTTGTTATTACAAATAAACATGTGATAAGTGGGATACTTGGAAATGATGAACACATTAATTTCCTCCCTGATGAAAACCTCCTTATCACTTTCCATAATTTGAAATATACCAACCTTTCTATTATTAACATTTACGTCCATCTTATCACCAAATAATCTTATTATCACACAAGTTAGACCCCTTATCCAATACTTATTAGTTATAAGAATTTTATAATTTTTATTTTAAGAATCTATCTCTTATTGCCCCTGGAAATGCACTATACTCCCAATGAGTCCAAGTATTACACTTAAGAACCTCATTAGCAGTAATATCTACAGAGCAGTTGCCTTCCCTATAAACATGTTGAACTCTACAACATGTGAAAAAATAACATGTGCAATTTATAATTATCCATAATATCTCTTAATTCCCAAGGTACAACACTATCACCTTTCAATATATCAACAATAAGCTTGGAGTCTCCTTCTAGGATAACTTTTTGGAAGCCTAAGCCTTTCAAAAATTTAATACCTCCACAAGCAGCCATAGACTTTTCCTTATTGTTAGAGAAAATCCCAATATTTTTCCCATAACCAACATTACAGTCCCCAAGGTGATTCTAATAAGACCTCCTACCCCTACCAACCCAAGGATTCCTTTAAAACAACCATCAAAGTTGCATTTGGCCTAGTCCTTCTCAGGGGGGAGTCCAAACAATATTCTTCCTTGATATATAAGTAGACCAATTGCATTAGTGAGATCCTTTTTAAGGCCCTAGATTTTCTTAATTCTAATCTCCTTATAGGAGGGTATAACCTTAGAGTAGTTGTATCCCCCAACTTCCACATTTTCTTGTATTTGATTGTTAATAGCCATACATAAATCATGACTATTTCTTGTTGTTTCCCTAAAGATTGTGGTCATTTGTGCATTAGTATGCTTCCTTGGGATGAGAGGATGGATGATTTGAGTACCTAATTAGTCAATTTTTGGGACTTGTAGCATGTGGTTTTATCATTATTTCATGATAGATTGGTTGTATTTCATTGGTTACACTTTTTAATGGGAGCTTTTGACAGTTATGACTTGGCGGTGTAGGATTTAATCCTAATGATTGATGGTGATTGTATCTTCTAGGCGTGGAGATCTTGATTCTACTTGTTCTCTAGAGATTTTAAGATTGCAGTTGATTGTGTGTGGACCTGGATGATCTTCATGGAGGAGATATTTTTCATGATTCCATGTGTAGCTCGATATCACAATTCAATGGGAGTTGTTGGAAATGATGTGGATTCATCATTGGAGATAGTTATCTTCATATGATTGGAGATTTTGATTATTGGTTTATGTGTTTGGTATTGTCTCATGGTTTACTCTTGATGCTAGCTTAGAGGTTTTACATGATATAGGTTCTCTTGAGACTAGGATGTATGTATTGTTGCATGATATCTCTTAGGAAGAAATGATTAGATCATGATGTCATGATAGGTTCCCGATTATGTGGTTGGATCTTTGACATCGATCTTGTTGGTTATCTTGGTATTAAGTACATTGTGTTGAACAAGACAACTGGGAGGGGGGGTGAATTAGTTTTCACTGATTTAAAATTTAATTCATTTGTCAGAACTAAACCCTAACACTACTTAACAGATTAAACAATGAATACTAGTGTAGAAACTAAAAACCATCACATAAACACAATAACACCAGATTTATGTGGAAAACCCAATAAGGGAAATACCATGGTGAGGATTAACTCACACTATAGAGAATATCAAAACCGATTACAAGAGGCTCACTACTTGAGAAACAAGGCTCATTTCCAAAACAAGGACTCATTGTCCAACAAGGCTAACAACCCAAAGGGCTCACTGCCATAGAGATACAAAGAAGATAAAGAAGACTTGTTACAGAGAAGAAAATCCCAATGCAACAAAGGATTCCACCATAATTCACTCAATCCACTTGCATACATTCATGAATGATATAGTGCACCTTCAACTCGCTACTTCCGAAAACTCAACATTTAGGCTTTGCATTGATCTTCGATACTCCCATCATACACACACACTGATTCACACTTATCTCTATTATCTTACGCTTTTTTCTCTATTTTCTTCATTCTCTTCTTCACTTCTTCTTCCCTAACTCATTTTGCATTTATAACATCTTCAACTTTGAAACATATCCAAATTCGGTCATCCAAATTCAAATTCAAATTAGGTCAGCACCAAAAAATCCTAGGGTGGAATTAGAATGATGGCAACCCAAAAACATGCTTCATGAGGACCCAAATAGATCCAACACACTACACTAACTCCAAAAGTAGTATTCACACAAGGTTAGCCAAACCAGTGCAAAAAAAATAGAACAATTAAGCATGAACTTTCCAGATACCAAAATTATCTTCAATATAATCAAAACAACTCAACTTTAGAACTGCAAGTCATAAGACTTCATCAAAGAGAAATCTGGACCAACAACATTTCTCCCAGACCTCAACCAAAAACACAAAAAATCATAGTTCACAACTAGTGAACACAACTCACACTATACAATGAATCAACAACCAAAAATTCGGATATAGAAGCTTCCAATAACCAAGATCAACATATCTAAACCATACAAATATAGGAGAAAATCCATAGAAAAACCTAGAGAACCCACTGAACACTTGCAACATGTCTTAATTATAATTTTCTCAATATCCTCGACATATACATCCAATAACTTGTATCCATGACACTAATGATAAAAATAATCAATTGATAATTGATTGACCAATTGACATCAATGACAACACCTTCAATCTTTCCATTCTTGCAACAATCTCCCCCTTTGTCATTGATGGCAACACATGATGTGAAAAACCATCAGACACCATACAACTTTGAATACACTTTTTTAAGAATTTTCTTTCTGTTCCTTTCTGTTTCTCCCCCTTAGTAGATAGTCTTTTCTATTCTTCCTCTTTTCTTCACATGCTTCCTCTTCTTTTTCACATGCTTCCTCGTTTTATTCACATACTTCCTCTTCCCCTTTGACATCAATGGAAAAGGAAAAATATATTTTACATTGATTTCCCCTTTGACATAGAAAACAAAATACTCATAATGACAACACCTCATACTACCTACTCCCCTTGAGAGGTAGCCACAAAAACATCAGTCCAAATGAAAGATAGATCCATAGATCCACCAGACTAATGCATCTACATATGCATCTAGTTCAAGGAAGGAGGGGTAATGACCCCTAACTTCTCTTGGAGATACTCAAAAGTATATTTAGGAAGAGCCTTTGTGAATATATCAGCAATCTGATCCTTCATCAAAACATACTCAAGATTTACTTCATTCTCCATGACCTTCTCTCTGAAGAAATGGTACCTAATAGACATATGCTTCATCCTTGAGTGCATCATAGGATTATTTGAAA
This sequence comes from Sequoia sempervirens, assembly GCA_007258455.2. Taxonomy (NCBI): domain Eukaryota; kingdom Viridiplantae; phylum Streptophyta; class Pinopsida; order Cupressales; family Cupressaceae; genus Sequoia; species Sequoia sempervirens. Next base: position 435,223,993 of record VDFB02058242.1, on the reverse strand, counting down.
TGTTAATTTCTCTTGTATTATCATAGAAGATAGAAATAGGAGCATCATACACCACTGTGATATCTTTCAATGTCTATTTCATCCATAGAACTTGTGTACAACAAGATGCAACAACAATATATTCAGCTTCAACAGTAGACAAGGAGACTAAATTTTGCTTTTTACTCAACCATGCCACCAATCTACAACCAAGAAAGAATGCACCACCAATTGTACTCTTTCTATCATCTATGCATCCAACCCAATTTGCATCTCTATAAGCACTTAGAGTAAAGTCAATATCTCCAGGATACCATAATCCATAATTCGGAGTTCCATTCAAATATTTGAATATTCTTTTAATAGTAGCAACATGTGTTTCCTTATGATCTTCTTGAAATCTAGCCAAATACAAACATCATGCATAATATCTGGTCTAGTAACAGTCAAATATAGTATTCCATCAACCATAGATCTATACTTGCTCTCATCAGCCTTAGGTGAATCATCATCTTTACCCAATTTGTAACCAGTCACCATAGGAGTACATACCGGTTTGGAACCATCCATCCCAAACTTATTCAACATCTCTTTCACATACTTAGACTGTGAAATAAAAATTCCTTTCTCTATTTGATTGATCTATAGCCCAAGAAATAAATTCATCTCTCCAAACATAGACATTTCAAATTCTTTCTGCATCTCTTCCATAAACATCTTGCACATATTTTCATTTCCTTCAAAGATAATTTCATCAACATATATAACTACAATCAAGATCTTGTCATTTTCAATCTTAAAATATAGATTACTATCTGTTGTACCTTTGTTGAAACCTTGTTTAATCAAATACCTATTCAACCTCCCATACCAAGCTCTAGGAGATTGCTTCAATCCATATAAATATTTCTTCAATTTTCACACCATATATGGTTGCTCTGACAACTAAAATCCTTTTGGTTGTTCCATGTAGACCTCTTCTTCTAGCTCACTATTCAAAAATGTTGACTTGACATCCATCTAATAGACCTTAAAGTCTTTATGATCGCAGCAAATGCTAAGAACATCCTTATAGCTTCCATTCTTGCTACTAGAGCAAAATTTTCCTAAAAATCTATGCCTTCTAATTTTGAGTAACCTTTACACACAAGCCTTGCTTTGTTTCTAGCCACTTCTCCATTCTCATTCAACTTATTTTTGAATACCCATTTCGATCCAATAATGTTTTTATCTATCGGTCTTGGGACCAATTCCCAAGTTTGATTCTTCTCAATCTACATAAGTTCTTCTTTCATGGATTCCATCCAATGTTCATTTTTATATGCTTCACTTATAGTCTTCAGTTCAATCTCAGAAAGTATACATAGATTAACTTCAACAACAACTTTGCTTCTAGTTAATACTCCTTTAGTCATATCTTCAATAATCTAGCTTTCTGAATGATTCTTTTGTGCATATCTAGGTGTCTTAGGTGACATCACCAAGCATCTTCTTCTCTTTCATTATGTTCATTCTTCTATTGCTCATCATTTTCATGTTCTTCCACAATCTCTTCAATTCTTATTTGATCAGGTTCATCAGACACATATCCATCAATGTCAATTGAATTCTTCACTGTCTCATCAACCTTGACATTTTCACTTTCTACAATCTTTCTCAATATTTTATTGAAACATTTGTATGCTTTTCTTTTAGTAAAATATCCAAGAAAAATTCCTTCATCACTTCTTGCATCAAACTTACTCAAAGTTTCTAATTCATCTCTTCTAATGTAACATTTGCTTCTAAATATCTTGAAATACTTAACAGTAGGAATTCTTCCAAACCATAGCTCATAGGGAGTCTTTGTACTATTTTATCTCGCTTGAACTCAATTGAATACATAAACAATAGTATGAATAACTTGTTTCTAGTAAACTTCTGATAAACCAGGCTCAATAATCATTGATCTAGTAGCCTCTTGAACTGTTTTGTTTTTCCTTTCAAAAACTCCATTCTACTGAGGAGTTCTTAGAGTAAATAATTGTCTCTTTATTCCATGCACTTCACAAAACATGTTAAACTCATGGGAGGTGAATTCTCCACCTCTATCAAACCTTAAACATTTTATCTTCAAGTTTACTTCATTTTCAACCATAGCTTTGAATGTTTTGAATTTATCTAATGCATCTAATTTCTCTCTAATAAATGTAACCCATGTATATCTAGAATAATCATCAATAAAAAGCATAAAGTACCTTTCACCTTGTATAATTCTCACTCTTGTAGGATCACAAAGATCTGTATGAACTAAATCTAGTAGACTAGTAGTAGATTGTTCCTTTGATCTATAGTGACTTCTTGCTTGCTTTCTAAACAAACAATTCTTGTAGATAGCATTAATAGGATTTGTAATTCTTGGTAAATCTCTCATGGCTTGAATTCCACTAATCCTTTCCAAGTTATCAAAATTCATGTGAGAAATTCTTCTATGCCATAACCAACTATCATTAATCTAAGTCATAAAGCATCGTCCATCAACGCCTTTAAGTTGATAGATATTTCCTTCATATTTTTTTCCTGCTGAAATCAATGTTCTGAATCCTTTTTGGATCTCACACCTTTCATCCTTAAACAAAATATCATATCATGTACTACACATCTAGCCAACACTCAAAATTGTATGCCTTAATCCCTTAACATAGTAGACATCATTATTATTATGCTTTCCATCGAACCTTACTAAATCTATCCCACAAATTTTAGCACCAATATCATCTCCAAACATAACCAAGCCTCCATAATATTTTTAAAGCTTAAAAAACTTACTCATATCACCATTCATGTGATGTGAACAACCGTTGTCAACAACCCAATAGTTCTTTTCTTGTTTAGCATGTTGGGCAGAGATAACAGTACCTTCATTTTTCTCCTTCTCTGGAATGCTTTCCTTCACCTATTTTTCAGAATTACCAGAAGTAGGTTGATCCTTTATAGCCAAGAGCAAGCATTCATTGTCATCAGGATCTTCATACTTAGAATCTTCATCATATATACTATCATTCTCATTCACATAATATGCTTTGTTAATTTTCTTTCCTTTCTATTTTGTCTCATATCTTTGTTTATTCCTCTTAGCTCTTTCCAGACACTTTGCAGCATAATGACCTATTTCTCCACAACTAAAGCATTAAAAGGGTAATTTACCTTCATACTTATCGGAGCCTTTCCTCATCCTTCTCACAAAGTCAGCTTCTATTTCATCAAATTTTCTTCATCTGGATCTTTATCTTTTGTAGCCTTAAAAGTCATTTTTGATTTGCATCCATTCCTTAGACTCAACATCCTCATCTCATAAGATGTCAAAAATCCCAACAATAGATCTTTAGTGCAGGTCTTATAATCTATACTCTATTCAATAGCACATGCATTCTCACTATAAGCATCAGGGAGAGTTCTAAGAATCTTCTTTAAATTCTAGTTTCATCTACAGTAGCACCAAGTCTTTGCATACTGACCACTATCTCATCTAATCTTTGTACATAAGCTTTAACATTCTCATCTTCAAACATATGTAGAAGCTCAAAATATCTCCAAGTTCTATAATTTTTCCTCTTTAACTCTCTCATCACCTTCATGCACCCTTTCTAAAGCATCCCGGACTTCCTTAGCAGTCTTCAGATTTTGACCCTTAGTCAATCCAAAATGTATCAGACTGTTCTTCAAAATGTACTTCACCTTATTTTTTGCTTCATGTGTTTTGATCTCATCAGTCATGCTTGGACCATTAGTAGGAGGAATGTAAGGATTCTTGTAAGCTTTATCCACATCATATCCACAATACTCCAGATATTCTTCCATCAATATTTTACAAATAGCATAGTTAGTTCCATCAAACCTTGGATAATCATAAGTCATCTTTCCAACCATCCCAAACCTTCCTCAAGTGGTTAAGCTCTTCACCAAGGAACCAAGATTGATACCAATTGTTGAACAAGACAATTGAGAGTGACGGTGAATTAGTTGTCAGTGATTTAAATGTTAATTCATTCACTAGAACTAAACCTTAACACTACTTAACAGATTAAACAATGAATACTAGTGCAGAAACTAGAAACCATCACATAAACAATAACACTAGATTTACGTGGAAAACCCAACAAGGGAAAAACCATGGTAAGGATTAACTCACACTATAGAGAATATCAAAACTGATTACAAGAGGCTCACTGCCTGAGAAACAAGGCTTACTGCCAAAACAAGGACTCACTATCCAAAACAAGGACTCATTGTCAAACAGTGCAAACAACCTGGAGGGCTCACTGCCACAGAGATATAAAGAATATAAAGAAGACTTGTTATAGAGAGAATACAATCTCAATTCAATAAAGGATTCCACCACAATTCACTCAATCCACTTGTAGACATGCATGAATGATAGAGTGCACCTTCCACTCACTACTTCCAGAAACTCAACATTTAGGCTTTGCATTGATCTACCATACTTGCATCATACACACACACTGATTCACACTTATCTCTATTCTCTTGCACTCTTGTCTCTATTTTCTTTGTTCTCTTCTTTACTTCTTCCCTAACTCATTTTGCATTTATACCATCTTCAACTTTGAAACATATCCAAATTCGGCCATCCAAATTCAAATTCAAATTATTTTGGTGCCAAAACATCCTAGGGTGGAATTAGAATGAGGGTGACCCAAAAACATGCTTTATTAGGACCCAAATAGATCCAACGTGCTTCACTAACTCTAAAAGTAGTATTCCACACAAGGTCATCCAAACTAGTATAGAACACATAGAACAATTAAGCACAAACTTTCTAAGTACCAAAATTATCTTCAATACAATCAAAACAACTCAACTCTGGAACTACAAGTCATAAGACTTCATCAATGAGAAATCCAAAGAAACAACATTTCTCCTAGACCTCAACTAGAAACACAGAAAACCATAGTTCACAACTGGTGAACACAACTCACACTATACAATGAATCAATAGCCAAAAAACAAGATATAGTAGCTTACAACAACCAAGATCAACATATCTAAACCATACAAATATAGGAGAAAATCCGGAGCAAAACCCAAAGCACCCACTGAACACTTGCAACATGTCTTCATTATAATTTTCTCAATATCCTCGACATATACATCCAATAACATGTATCCATGACACTAATGACAACAACAATCAGTTGATAATTGATTGACTAGTTGAAATCAATGGCAACACCTTCAATCTTTCCATTCTTGCAACACATTGGTCATTTTCTTGGGTGCTTCATGATAGTGCAGTGTTGTATTTGGAACTTAGTATGGATTGATCGATTGGAGGTGCTCATGGATACTTGGAGATGTGGTTGAGGCTGGAGTTCTCTTGTGTTTAGAGACATTTTCTTGAGATGGTTACTCTTTGGATGTTTTAGCATGGAGATTAAGGATCCTTCACCTAGATATGGATGTGAGTTCATGATGGAATGATAGAGGAGATTGTTCTTGGAGTTATTCATGATGACTTGGTTATCCTAGAGGAGCATTATCATTCCCCACTCTTGGTATACTTAGTGGTTTATCATCTAATAAGTATTTCCCATTCTATTTTTGATGTGTTTATGTTTCATGCTTTGATTCCTCATGGGAATTATTTGAGTCATGGTGATTGATTTTGGGAGACTCGTTTGAGGATTTTTTAGCATGAGGTTATATTGTTTTATCTTTCATGGATATATATCTTGATCTATGGATAGTTAGTTTTGGAGGATTCATTTTGAGGGATGTTTAGCATGGTTATCTCCTTGTGCATTTGAGTTTATGTTATCATTCATTGATGAGGAGTTTGGGAGATGTTTTATGGGCTGATTTCTTAATTTGGGAATGGATACTTTGAGTTTAGTTTCCTTGGCTAGAGATGCTTACATCCATGTTGGAATTTACATGATTCATATGTTGTTTGATCTAAGATATTGAACGTTTGTTGATGCTTTTCTTTTGGGGTTGTAAGGAGATCATACTTGACACAACATTGAACTTTGAGGTGTTGGTAGAAGGACATGTTATGGTTTACAGGTTTTCACTATTTATTCCATGGTTCCTTCTTAGAGGTTCATGTTTCATATGACTTGGAAGGATTGTGGTGACATATTGTGAGAGATTATGCAACTAGTTGTGTTTCATGTGTGGATCATTTTGGTTGTTCTTGGTGCTTCATTGTTGAACATTTATCTCACCTTGATATTGTGTTGATTGGTATACTTGATATGATTTGACATTACCCATGTAGTAGGAGTTCCTATATATGTATGTTCTTCATTGACAGGTTTGATATAGGGAGCTTGTGATTGAGATTTATGGGTTGCATATGTTGTTTGCATGAGTTTACTAATGTATTTGATACCTAGGAGGTATGGATGGTTAGATGTATTAGTATGTGTTTTGGATGCTATTTTTTATTATGTGGGTTTTTACCTTTGACAACAGCTTGTTTGGAGCCTTTTTTATCACTTGGATTTGATTATTGTGTTCTTGGATTGGTGAATCTTCACCTTGGCATGTTCATTTTCTTCCATATGTGGCACCTTGGAGGATGAGAGGATTTCTTTCTTGAGATTGTGGTCACTTTGGTTTTATTGTAGGTATCTTGATGGAGCACAAGACAATGTTGGAGATTCATGTAGTTTCATCTATGGCTATGATGATTTATTTCATTGTTTGACCCCTTATGCAACATATACAACAAGTGGGAGAATGTTAGGATATGGTGTTTTACATTGTTGAATAAAATTTTATATTATAATGTTGTAGTCAAATAATTATTTAGTTGTGATGCACCTAGGAGGTGTGGTTAATCACACTAAGTAATTATTTGGGGACCACTTTATGTTGTATTATAACATTGGATTATTATTTAATATGTGAGAGACATGGGATAATAACTTAATATTGGGGAAATATTTAATAAAGTGAAAACTTGGTATCCAATATTAAATGATGGGTCAATGGTTTTGTATTCACATGGTTTTTTGGTACATGGTTTTATCTCACCACTTGGTTGTATTTGTGTGAGCTTGTATCTATAAAAGCAAGCACATGTTTAGTGGTTAAGGTTGGTTGGGTGAGTGGATTGTCATTTTGAGTCTTTTTGAGGAGTGCATATGTGAAGCATGGCATGGGATGTGTGGATTCATGCTTGGACACATCGAGGATTCATTGGAGAGGCTTGATGTTTTAGAAGTATTCATGCTAACTCTTGTAAGTGCATGTATTGTTTTATTGTTGTTTAATAGATGGAGTATGGATGCTTTTGGAGGATAGTTTTTTCCCTCTTGAGGGTTTTCCTAAGGTATATCTTGTGTTATCTTGTGGCTTTTATATTTTGATCTATGCATTATGGTTATGTGCATGCATATTTTTATCTCATGGGATTATGTAGGAAATGGATTAAGATGTGGGTATTATGCATTATTTCCTAATAGTTCTAAACACAACCATCTTATCTTATACCTAAATCATAATTGTAGAACGAGGAGATACCCCTTAAAATTTGAGAACATGTGGCTTATACATTTAGAGATTAAAAAGAAGTTAATAAATAGTTGAGAATGGATTTTAGAGTTTCAACTATATTTAGAGAGGCCAAAAAAATTAAGCAAGTCAAATTTGAAGATAGGCAATATAATAAAGATTCTTTTAGCAATATTTTTATTCAAAAAGAATCATTCATGACCAAGCTAGAATAAATTCACAAAGAAATTGTTGGTATTGGCATTGTAGTGTGATGGTTTAAATGTGGTGTTGTTTATGTTTCCACCAAGATTTAAACCCCATTGGAGCGTTATTGTAAGTGTTCATTTTAGTGATGAGGTCCCCTACATGTGACCTCAACTGATTCACAACTCTGGTTCAAAATCGTTTACTAATTTTATTAAAAATAAACACAAAGAAATACAAATGAATAGAATGGACCAATTTAACTATGGTAAGGAAAATAACTTCTTTGGACTCTTCGTAGTTTGATCAACAAGGAATAATTTTTTTGGAGACAAAAACAGAGGTTTCTTTTCTTAAGGAGTGGGATAAAAATACTAAAATCTTCCACCAATATACTCTTAAACATAGAAGAGGTAAAATCACTAAAATAATTACATTTGATAGTGTTATTTCCAAGGAGGAAGAGTTGATTATGAAGGAATACATTCTCTTCTTCTAATCCCTCCTTGATAGTGACTTATAGAAAAACTAGGTCTACACAAAGGAAGTTCTTGAGTTCATCCTCTTTGTCCTCTCACTAGTTGATAATGAAAGGTTATGTGCCAAGTTAAATATGGATTAAGTAGAGGAGTTAGTTTTTCTTCCAATTCTTTTGGGACATCATTGAAGTATTTCAAGAATTATTCATTGCAAGTAAGCTACTTAGATAATTGAATAATATTATATTGATCTTTGTCCCTAAGAAAGTGGGTTCCAATGTGTGCAATCAATTTCATCCCATTAGCTTATGCAACACCATCTATAAAATCTTTTTGAAGGTCTTGTCCCTTATAGTTCAACCTCTCTCAATTGAACTTATTTCTTCTGATCAAGTGGGTTTGTTAAAGGTAAAAAAGATCTTATTTTTTCATTAAGGTGCATGAGGTGCTACACTCTATGGATAAAATTATGAAAGAATGTATGGTTCTAAAGCATGATATAAGTCCTATAATCATGTTTCATGGCCTTTCATTTTAAAAAATTTAGAGAAGTTTAATTTTAAGAATAAAATAATTATAATCCTTGAGACTTGCTTCACCTCCCCTGCATTTTCAATTCTCATTAATGGTAGCTTCGTTAGGGTATTTTTTAGTAGGAATGTACTAAGACAAGGTGATCCTCTTTCCCCATACTTATTCATCCTAATTGCTAAAGTCGTAGGTAGAAATTTTATTCATGTCATTTGGGATGGCTTATTAATTAAGGGATTAATTCCCTTATCTTCCATTGGACCTTCTTCTCACCACCAATTTGTTGATGATAACATCCTTTTATGGACAACCTCACTTTAAGAAGCTCAAGTTTGAAAAAAATTAACAAATATGTTGCTATCTTGGATCAAAAAGTTAATTTTGAAGATAATTCCTTATTTTTCATCAATATAGATTATTAAAGAGAGAGGAGGACTATATGCATCTTAGGATGTGAAAAAATAAAACTCCTCTATTTATCTTGGGATGTATCTTTTCTTAGAGAGAATTTGGAGTAAAATGTGGAAACCCCTTCCTAAAAGAATGAAAAAAAAAATAAAAAAAATTGGATGGAAAAGATTCCTCCTACTCTAAGAAGGAAAGTACCAACTACTAAAAATTTGTCTTCAAAGAATCCTTATTTATCTAGTTTAATTTTTTAAGGTTCCCAAGTGGTAGCAGACAAAATAGAACAAATTTAGCTCGAAGATTCCTCTAGATTAATATGGAAGAAAAAATGAGAATCTCGTGGCATAGGATAAGTTTTTCCTTCATCAAATTTGGTGGCTTAGAACTAAAGAGAATTATGTATGTCAATAAGGCCATATTAGCTAAAATTGGGTGGATACTTATTCATGAACGCAATGTCTAGTCTAATATCATTAAGGCTAAATACTTTATTGGTCAGTTGCTTCATAAATCCCTCAACATTGACAAAATTCCTCGTGGTTTTTTCTTATTTGGAGATATCTTCTTAGAAAAGCATCTTTCTAGAAAGTGGGAATGGCATGAAGGTCAAATTTTGAGATGATTCCTACTTGAGAAATAATCCTCTTAATTATTTGGATCCTTGCTCAATTATCAAGGTTGATGTAGAGCCCTACTATATGTCTCATGCGAATAACTACTAGGAAAATGGTAGGGAAGAGAAAAATATGCATTCCATTTCCCTCAACCACCTCAGATAGTTTTATATTTCTAACCTTAGGAAAAGACTTAGCGGATTCCACATTAGTCAATTTAATAGGAAGGATGAAATCATTTGGGCTAGTTTTCCTTACAGTGGTTACAATATCTTTTCTTGTTATCTTGTGTTGCTAAATCTCCTTACTAATGGTTTTGAATGGCTTAAAATCTAGAAGAAATATCTTATTCTTAAATTTTAGTTCTCCCAGTGTATCTTATAAAAAAAATGAGAATGTATAGTTTAATCAAATATAGATTCATGATCTCTAATAGTGTGTGCTTTGCTAGAATGAAGTTAAATTTATTTCTCGCGTCTTTCTTAGATGTTCATTCTCTTAAAAAATATTCAATATATTATTTAGGAAGTTTGAACTAAACTAGACCTCCCCTTCCTTTATGAGGGAGTTCTATATGTTAGTACTCTCCATTCCCTTAATCATTTCTCGTGGAATTTTGATACTTAACCATTCCTCATTTTCTTATGGAATATGGCTTGATATAAATGTAAGGATATCTAAAGGAATGAAGAAACTTTGGGAGGAGGTAAGTAGGAGAATCACTAGAAACATATATATTCCCAAAATCAAAGAGAATTATGTTTCCCCCTTAGAAGTTTAAATGAGAATTTTTGTTAATTGGGGTTCATGTATTAGTTATTAAATTCCTTGCAATGAGAAGATACTAAGGGAGAAATCCACTAAAAGTATTATTCCTAAACCTAGTTGGGTTAAATTGAATTTTAATGGTGCAACCAAAGGAAATTTAGCCTTGGAAAGAGGGGTTATGATAATAAGAGATAATTTTGGGTGCTTGGTGGCTACCTATGGAGGTAGTATGGGTTTTCAATCTAATCATGTTGTTGAAGTTGTATTGTGGCCCACTAGGGAATTTAGAATACTAGAGACCTTGCAATCTTTCATATTATGATAGAAGTGGAATCTCTCAATGTCATTAACTATCTCAAAGACCTAACTTCTCCCTCTTGGAATAAATTTCCAACATAATATATGATGCTATGGAAATTCTCCCACTCATTCTGAAGTTAGATTTGGACATTTATACTATGAGGGGAATGGGGTGGCTAATTCATTGGCCAACATGGGTATCTTGATGGAAGGAATTAGAACATTGGAAAGTTATGGAAATATTTCCTCTCAGATTAATTGATGGAACTAATAATGAGAAGCATGATTTATGTTTATTCAGTGGACTTGGGGGCACATCAATATGTCTTGAAGGCTTTTGTTTCCTCAAAAAGCTACTTTAGAGGGTACTTCTCTATATTTCATATGATTGTGACAATAATGACACCCACAAAATAATCATTTCTCTTACTTCCTAGTGGAGTAATCTATTCATCACCTATATAAATGACTTCCCCCATAACAACTAGTTATATTTCATCTCATCAAGGAGAGTAATGGATTCCCTCAGACATCAATAAATGATGTGCTTTGTTGGGTGATCTTAGAAGAAGGGAATTTGCACAAACATAATGGGAGAAGAAAGATTATGTGTATTGAGCCTTCCTTATGTCATGAAGTTAAGAAGGAAGCTACAATTTGGTACATCCTATGCAAAGGTGTATTGGAACTATTCTTGGAATGTATTACAGATATGACTCACTCATCTCTAGGGAATTTTCTATTTCTTAGAAGGATAGAAAAATCACTATTAGGGGGTTCAATTTTGAATTTTTTGATGATTTCATAGCCATGGATAGTGAAGACGTCAAGCTCATTACTTGTGTGAAGATTTACCACCACCTTAGGATGACATAAGCTACTATCTAATCAATAATTTTACCCTAGAAGGTGGGTATAATTGTATGTTTTCCTATCACTTTTCTCTCTTAAATCATCTTATATATCATTGCTTAGTTAGTTCTATGCTTTTTATTCTTTTGTCTTTGGAACAATTGATGGTGGACATGAGATTTTAAATAAATGGAAACTACCCTCTACTAAGGCCTTATATACTATTTGTACATCCATGAGAAATATGAGACTAATTTTCCCAAGCCTAACCCTAGGGTGCTAGTCAAAACAATATCACCCTTTGTTTGTAGCCCCAATAACCTATTGAAATTAGTTTTGTCCCATCTTTGAAAGTGAAGACTATTAAAATCCCTTCTCTCAACTTTCAAACTATGAATGTCATCCATAAGATTGTTGTAAGTGATTGCATATGCCTATAGACTCTCTTAAAGTTAGTAATATTGTTGCTCCTAACCCCTATCTAATAGGCCCATTATTAGGACTAGCCTCAACAAATCCCTCATCCCTACCTATTCCCTTACTACTGTGCTTCCTCTCCCAACTCCTAAAGGGGCCTCATCTACCAAAAACAAAGGTGAAGCTCTAAAAATTGGAGGTGGACCATGAACTCTATTTATGGGATGTCAAAATTTTGGTTGAGGATGTTAACCATGCAAAGGTGGGGAGTCTCAAAGTTGTCGATAAAATAGTCAATTCTAGTTGTTTTTCTTGTGAAGTGTTGGGTGCTAAATTGAAATATCTTAATGATAATGTTGATCTTCAATAGTACATCCTTAATTGGTTTTAAAATAGAAATGATGGTTAAATAGGTGCATAAGACATAAGTGACGTAAGAGGTCACATAGATAATAAACTAGTTTGCACATTATAATGGTCCTATCCTTAAAAAGAACATTTGTGAATCTTTATTATAATATTATGATCTCAATTCAAAATCTAAACCCCACATTTCAATCTTACGTCACATCACATCAATCAATAATAAAATCAAAATCAACATCACAAAAAATCAAATAAATATATTATTTCCTCTTAATTATTGAAGGTTCAACCCTTCACTCATATTTCTTAAATCTAACTTAATTTATTATTAATTAAAATTAAACCTAAATTAAGATAAAGTGAAAAAACCATTTTATTTCCTCACACAATAGTGGTATTTAATAAAATAACGTTAACATTTCAAAGATATTTAGTCATGGCCACTAAAGACAGAACTTACAAAAAAATAATTTAAGTGGAATATGAATATCAACAGAAAATTATACGTATAAAAGCCAAAGCCATGTGAATATTAAAACAGCGATCTTTTCCTTCTTTAAATGAATTTGAAAATGTGATGACAGAGCAACTCCACGTCAGCTGCCACGTGCAATCAAACTGTCTGGCTCCGTTGGGAGACCGACGCGGTTCCTGACGGGCTCCGTTATAGTTAACGGCGAGATTGACGCATTGTTGACGGCGGCAGTGCATTTTGCTGCATATGTCGTTGGAGGTGGTTTGGTTCTTTTAGCTACCTTCTTAGGTTGCCTACTATCGTTTATGTGCTCAACAAGAAAACAGAAGAACATTTGGTGGACAACCTTAAACTATATCTCTAAACAACTGTTTTACTTCCCCCTCTTTTAGGATAATAATGCCACCATGCTAAAATACTGGTTTCTTACTAACAAATTAAACAAAAACGGCCCTTCAAATATTTAGATCTGCACATTTGACTTGTGTATTAGTAGTTGTACTTTTATGTGGAAGTTCAGGAAGTTGCCAAAAAAAATCTTATTTTGGTTCTATTTCATCTTTACATTTTATTAATCTGAATTTGTTTGTTTAAATCTATCAATTATCATTTTAGTTCATATTTGTGTATAAAATTGATCTAGATCATTTTTAGATACAAAATCTAAAAGTTTTAATTTTAAGTTTGTTAAATTGTGTCTATGTCCTCTTTATTTTTAGTATTACAAATCATTTAGGATCTAGCAAATATTTAGGAGCATCGTTAGAAATCAAATGCAAAAGGACAAAAAGTGTTACATTAGTATTCCACCAACATCCTATTTTGCATTTTGGTCAGGAATGGCCTTATTGGCCATCATGTCTTTTTAATTTCTTGGTTAATATTTTTATGGTTTATATGTTTAACTTTGACTGGTATGGCCCCTAATGGTCTTTGGTTAAGACTTTTTTAAACTTGGATTTCACAATGGACACTATTAGTAATATAGTCAATGGTTTAGCGATATACATTTTTAATTATGTTGATGTTAAGTGTAGGTTGGTTAGTTTTCTCAAGATGTTTGTTGGTACTATGGTTACCCTACTCGTGTTTATGGGGTGGTTTTTGATATGGAATGGTTAGGGTGTCTAGTTTGGTGTTTTGTTTTTTGGTGTTAATGTGTTGATGATGTTATTTTGTTGCTGATGGCCTGCAGGGCTTTGTATTAAAGGGACAACCCCCTTGTTTTGTTGCTTTTTATATCAAAAACATCCTAGGAGCATAATGCATGAATGTCTTTTGTCCTCAATCTTTATTATTTCTTGTCATGTAGACAAGTATACTAATGCATTCGTCTAGTTTTATTAATTTGTCCAAATGAACCAATAGAAGCAAAGAATTAAAATAGGTTGACTATTTTGTCTAATGTATATATTTTTTAAAAATTTATTTCAATATATGAAAATTATTATTTTTTAATTCTATAGGATCATATTATGTACAATCATTAGTATGAGGTAAAATTTTTTACTAATGTATCACTATTTGATACTATTCATTTAAAAACACTATTGCTAAACAATATAAAGTTTGTCTATAATATGTCTAGTCAATTACACACTAGTAGAAAGTGGAACGATTGATTTGATTGATAGATTGATAGAATTGATTTTTTTTTGTTGTTTAATGTATTAATATATTAATTAATATATAATAATAATATAATAATGGTCGGGGGGCCTAGCTCGATTGGTTAAAGCATCTTGTTGTAGGCAAGTGGTCACAAGGTCTAGTCTCCCCTTGTCCTCGTAGTACCAGAGGGTGTGTAAAACCAACATCACTCGTCACGTGAAAAAAGTTTACCAGGCACAATGGGCTACCCAATTCCTACAATCTAATAATAATATAATATATAATAGTACATTATTGTTAGTACATATTTTTAATTAGCGTTAAACAGGTTTTGATGGGACCCGAAACCCTATCCAAGAGAATCAAATTGTAGCAAAGATAATCCATCTACCATTAGTAGCCCCTTAGCAGCAACACCAAGAATAAAGCAAGACAACATAGGCTGCACAAAGAAATGCAAGGACCTAAACCCCGTTAACCTATTACAACCAAGATTTAATTGGGCCCTTAAACCCAAAGGTTTTGCAAGGACCTTAAACCCTTAACCAGGCTTTTCAGGGACCTTGAACCTAAAAAGCTACCATGATTAGCCAGATACAGACACAACCTAGCAACAAAAATCCAACTGCACAGAAGTAAAAGACGCTTGTCAAGCTATGAACCCAATTCACACTCCACCTCTAAAGGAGGGAACTCCCCTCTATTGGAGAGGAAACCTCAACCTCCACCTCCATAGGAGAAGCATCCACCTAAAAAGGATCTGTAACTAAGGAAACCAGAAACAATCATTCCCAAACTCCACCTCAATAGGAGTAAAATCCACCTCAATAGGATTCGAGGAGAAAGACAACACTCTAGAAAAGGAACCCACACCATCCTTTGGAAAGCTCAGTAACCAGAAGAAAAGGTGGAGCAAAAAATGAAACTTGAACAACAAAACCACCATAACAACTTTAAGCATTAAACTCATATGGGTGTTCAAATAAAGTATGAAAAGCAACCCAACCAACATCCAAGAAACAACAACAGGGGAGAGCCAAAAAATCAAACGCTTAGGGAAAGCTCCCCAAAACTTAACAAAAATCTGGGTATTCAAGAAAAGCAATGAAATTAACCTAGTCAACATCTTGAAAACAAGAACAAGGGCATCCGCTATCTTGGGCAATAATAGCAGCCACCCAAACATCAACAAAGTGAAAAAAGTAGAGGCAACCTCCACTCCCAAAATCCTCCTCGACAGGAACCAAACTTTCCTCCAAAACAGAGCCCCAGGTGAGACAGAGACAAATCTCACCCAACAAGCACAAAAAAACCCCACCATTTGTTGCACCACCACCACCACCAAAAGCTCCCTCAAAAGGGAACTAGCATCATCAGCTGCAAGCTCCAAGCAGCTGCCCACAACATATTTTAGCAACAACAACCCTTTCATCATCAACAACCATATGAGAAGATAAAAGAAACCCTCACAGGAAAAAGGGCAAAGGGCACCAAAAAGATACTTCTCTTCTTTACTCCCCCTTATATATTTACATGAAAGCAACTCCCCCTATCTATGGTATCCATCACCAAAAAGAAAAAACTATACCACAACACCATCTTATACTAACTCTGCATATATATACATAAATATCAAAAGTTGACTATACAATTAAAAAATGTACACCTTAGATGGATGAGTAATGTACCCTTATGATGCCTTCAATTTTGCAAGGTGTCCCTCCCAATCCTTCTTGGAAACCTCCCAATCCTTCTTGATAAAGGCAAGCATGTAAGATTGGTTCTCAAACTGTGCATGGAGGTCTTCTCCTTCTTCCAAAGAACTAGGCAACATTGTCTTTTGTACAACCTTCTTCATATTATCCAAAACTTCAGTCAAAGATGTAAACTTCGCACTTACCATATCTCAGAGTTGACTATATTGCATTATGATTTTATCCATTTTTTCTTGTAGAAAAAAGAATTGACCATGTATATTTTCAATGACTGCTCTAGTAGCTCCATATCCATCATTCATCGGATCATAAGCACTTGAGGCTTGAGAAATTTGAGACTCAATTGAGTCCACCTAATATTTTAATCTCCTTGTAGATACTGGCCACTTCAAACAAAATTGAAACAATCATTTGGCTTCCTCCAAACACTTCTTAACATCCTCCAAGTTGGTGTGTGCAAAAGCACACTTGTCTAAGGCATTAGCTAGCCTCTTATCATTCCACTTATTCGTTGCTTCCCTTTTAATCTTCTCTTCCAATCCAATAGAGTACCCTTAAAAGAATCTAACAACTTCAATTGTTGAATACCTAACAAAGAAGTATCAATGGATACTCTAGCAAGACCTTCTTGCAACATCTTGACCACTTCATCAACTAACTTTGCGCTCTTCTAGTGAGTTTGAAGAATCTCCTTTCATACAGAGGCATGAAATACATCACCAATATTTAATTTATGTAGAGGGGAAATCCTTTCCATATCCACTTGTCCTTGTTGTATAGGAATCTACAACAGTTGTGCAAACACCATTTGTTGAAACTATAATTGCATATCTAAAAAGTCTTTGAATGAATCTCTAGAGGGTCTGAAGGATTCGCAACCTATTTTAGTTCTTTATTCTACATGTGTATCACTCTTCTACTTCTCTCCACTTCCAGAGCACTCTTATGCAATCTTCTCAACTTTTTGAGGTAATTTTTTTTCCTTTTGAGCTTCAATCTTCTCCAGGACTCCTTGCTCCACTTCTTTTTTCTACTCATCAATTATCTCCACATCTGAAGGAGTGTTGTATGTCAACATATCTTCTTATTAATGCTCATGTTGCTCTATGACAGGCTCATTGATTTATGGGAGAGATGTGTCTTACTACAACTGATCTTCAACATACGGAGGAGTGGTTTCCTTATCTGCAAGCACAACTTTCTTCATTTCTACAATAATATTGTCTGTTATCTCCTCTTTTTTCCTCTCCATCCTCTTGATTTCTTCTGAATCCTTCCCCATTAGGGTATTTACCCTTTGTTTGGTCCTAAATTCTTTTGGTTGCAATTGATAAAATCTTATTCTTTCTTCATGAGTAAGGGTTACTCTAGTTTTCTACAGAGCTTATTTTCTTATATTTTCTTCTTCCACCACAACTTTTTATCTATTGGCACCAAACAAATCTGCAAGACTCAATAGGAGTTGGTCATGAATATCACCTAGATTCACATCAAAGGTCACCATATACATCTCTATTTCCTTTTCAATTGTAGCTTTGTCAACAGGAGTCAACTCTTCATATAGTAGCATTGTTTCCTTTAGTGCACCATGCTTTTCAATACCACTGAATAATGCATCAAAATTTATAGGACTATGCTATTGGACTAGAGGGGTCTCCTCTTTTTATTTTCCCTTTTCTATACTAGTCTCTTCCTAAGAGACTTTTGACTTCCTTTTCCAAATCAATTGATGTTCTTCCTCTTCCTCTTCTTCTTCTTCACAACTAATATTATTTTCTCTTGTTGCTTTTTATTTCCTTCTTCTCTTAGGAGACTTATGTTGCACAAAGGTTCTAGATATATCTTACTTCTTAGAACCACCTGTAGACATTGTTCTGGAAGGCTTTGTTATAGTAGGTGGTGTGGAGATTGGGTCCTGCTTGACCTTCTTGATTTATGTGGAGTAGTCTGTGGGGGAGAAAATGTACCTTCAGATATCTCTGAAGGATCCTCAAGTGTACCGAAACCCATTTCCAAATCAGCCTTCATCTTTTCAATTTTTTCTTCAATGTCCTTCTCTAGGTTTTCTTTACTAGATTTCTCTTTATAGGTACTGGAAACCTTTCAATTGTTGGATCTTTAGGTTTTCTCAATACAATCTAGGTAAGACCAAGGCATTCAAACTCATCTACCTCATAAGGTAGCTCTGGAACCCAAATACTTTTGGGTTCAATTGCTTCCATGTAGCAATAATCTTTGCTAACCATAAATGTCAACTCATTCTTATAATTATCCACAAATTTACTAGGAATCCTTTCTATTTCTTACATCTAACATTGAAAAGGTTTAAAGAATCCCCACAAAATTGAATCACAAGACTCTTGACCAGGGAATCTCCTCAAGTGATCTCTAATTTGAACAACTACTAGAATATTATCTAGCTATACAATGTTCTTTGCTCGAAGTATCTCATTGAGAAAGTAAATATTAAGCAAATGATAAGAGTACCATACCGAAAAGGGCATTTTAACTCCTTTGTCTTTTGTAAATTCTCCATCAACTGTAATCTCAGGAGCTCATAAAGATCAAATTTTTTTCCTTCTTTCACCATCTGATAGGTTGTGTGTATTGTGGTGGTAGAGACCGAATTCTTTTTGTTTGTGAAAAATATCTTGTAGACAATCATCATTGAAGCATATTTTATCACCAAATCTTTAATTCCATTTGTAGTTAGGGCACACTTGTCAAAATTCACTATGGTAAGTTTCATCACAACTTCATTCTTTACCACCTTTAATGATGGAACTAGTCCATTGGAGCTCAAACCAGTGACAACCCTAATTACTTCTTTGGTTATCATATGTGGCAAGTCCAACTACATGAATTTATCATGAATTTTTCTCAGAACATACTTCACCCACTCATCTTCAAAAAATAAATTTGAAAATCCTATCCACATCCAATTTTTCTCCATTAAACTAGCATACTCTGGTTTTAACTCAAAATTATCTCTAGTTAGCACCTTTTCCCTTAATTCCACCAATTTCATGTGATCATATTCATCCAACTTTGAATGAATGTAAATTCACACATCCTCTATGTGCAACACATCTAAAGAAACCCTAGAGAACACCCCTTCTTTATATGTTACCATTGACTTGTACAAATGCTTCTTAAATTTATGTCTCGACCTCTCAAGCACATCAATAACTCATGGAGTAAACATTTTTAACCTTTTTGAACTAGGGTTTGCAAGAAACTTGTAAATACCTCATGGAAATTTGTTGGTAGGGTTTCATTCAATACTTCAAAATCACGTCATCTCTCATTTGCACTACTCTCCTCTTCAAATGCCTGAACATGATGCCCTTTTTGAATGTGCAAAAATAAGTATAAACACATTTCTACATGACCTAAAGTATGCATTAATTGCAACAGAAAAAGTTAGGTTGAAAAAGCTACCAAGCCCTTTATGTATCATCACAATCACTTCCAAACATTCAATAAATCTCTACATTAAGATATTTATCACTGGATATTTCACCAATAGATCAAGAAAACCAACCTATACATGCACCAATATGCTGAAGACATATGCATCACATCTTTGGCAACTGGGTTTAGAACTTTTTTTGTTAAAACTCCCCCCGAGCCAATGATATCTATCTAGTTTTTGAAGGAAAGATCTACACAAAAATTTGGCACATACTCATTCTTCACATCATTCTCTTCCTTTCTCTTCTAGATCTTGTTCATCTCCTTTACCTCAACCAGATCAATCTTCTTTCGTAAACCGAATGGTTTCACACTCTTTCCTTTGTAAAACCTGGCCATGTGTCCTGGTTTATTGCATTTATAGCATGTGACACCTTGTTCTAGAGAAAACTTACTTCTTTCCATTTTAGATCTACATTCAAAATCCTTATGCCCAAATCCATTGCATGTATAATAGTAACCAAGGAATGATTGAGACATCATTACCATAATTGAAATCATTCATCATTTGTCTTCTGCATTCACTAGCCTTATAACCAAATCTATTGCATGCATAACATTGATCAAAAAATTATTGAAATTTTTGATTCATCCTGCTTCTACATTCTACAACTCTATGTCCAAATTTATTGTAGAAATAAAAGTAGCCATTAAAAGATGGGTACCTTTGTGCAGCTGGTTGTCTAATAATCTAGGTCTCTTGAAATATTTCTTCTGGTTTTAGACATGTTTGATATTGCTCTTCTTATCTCCATTCTTCCTTTGTTCATCATTCTTCTTTTCAACATTGCTTAGAGTCTGATTTTCCTTTGATTTTTCTCTTTTTTCAAACCATAATCCTTCTTTTTCCTTAGAATCTTTTTGAATAGAAAGCATATCATCAAGCAAGGTGCAACTCTTCTTGAATTTGGCCTCTTGACTCTCTACTTTCTCTAGATCTTTCCTTAAAGACACAATCTCTTCTTCAAGCTTCAAGAGCATTCTACAATTTTTTCTTTCAATTTGGCATTCAAGCTCAACCCTTTTTCCTTCTTCAACTTGCACTTTCAGATTAGTGATTATCCCATTTGTTGCTTAAGTTGCCCATTTGTTTCCTTGAGTTGCTCTTTAAATTTCTTGGCTTGATTCCTTAGCTTCTTGATGCACTCATCTGCTTCCTTAAGATTTTCTTTCAGATATTTATTCTCACATTTGGCTTTATCCAGGTCATTAAGAGCAGATCTAAGTTCTCCTTCCATGTCAACTTCACATTCTTCTTTAGTAAACCCTTCCAATATAATTTATTTCAGATGGATAAGATACCTCCTAGTTTCCATGCGTTCAACCTCCAAGATCTACTTTATCAACTAAGCCAACTGAAGGAACCTTGCTTTGATACCAATTGTTAAACACCCAGAATACTGAGAAGGGGGTGAATTAGTATTCCCTAAAATTCATTAACTTAAAAGTGCATTCAAAGCATCTCATTAAACTTGCAGAAATGGAAAGAAATAATTATTAAAGCATGCACCACAACAAACAACACAAGAACACCAGATTTACGTTGAAAACTCTTGAAAGGGAAAAACCACGGTGAGGATTAGCTCACAATATATCATAACCAGTTACAACATGTTATAGGAGGCTCACTACTCAAAGGGCTCACTACTTGGAGGACCCACTCTCTAGAAAATAGGAGGGCTCACCACCCAAGGAAGATCACTTCTCCTAGAATTACAAAAGATATAGAAAAGAGTGGCTCACTACCATATTTTGAATTGCTAACAATGCATCTACAATATGTTGAAGATATAATTCCAATTAGGCTCAATAAATTGACTTTACACACTTCATTCTTCACCACTAACACCTTTCACACTTCACACTCTTGCTCATGATCTTCTACTTCATCATTACTTGTTTAACACAAACTGAATTGACCTTCTATATATATGTACATATATCTCATAAACACTCATATCATCAGTTAGGTCGACCTAATTAGATGAAACATGTAACACCATAACCTTTCGGCTCAAAACTCCATCATACATACCTTGCAAAAGAAACCAAAACATGTTCTTCACCAAAATAGGTCAGCATGACCTCGGTGAAATCACAATACTATGTCTCGCTTTTTTCCCAAGATGGACATTTACATATATATTTTTAACTGAATCTTCATCTTCTGAGACCTATAGCAGGTAAACCATAAAGAATTTGAAGATGATGTGAAGTAGTGATTTGTGGAAATTTGTGTGTAGATTCTAAATATTTTTTTTTTTCAATTTTTTTGAAATAAATCATGAATCTTTCAACATCTCCTTTAATAACTGGTTTTAGACAAAAAAACAACATTTTCAAAAAGTAACGTTTGTGTTGTACAACATAATTTTTTTTTCTATAAAGGATTAAATTCTAATTTTTGGAATATATATTCTCAATATCAATATCTAGGGAAAGGATATTTTTTCATAATTTTTTGTTGATTTTTTTTTTAATTAATTTTTGAAGTCACTGTAACTATAATTTGGACATACGTGTGTATTGTAGAACCTAACTTTTTGTGTATATATTGAAATCCAATTTTTTATTTTTTAGGTGAAACAAAGAAATCAATATCTAGGGAATGGGTATTTTAAAAAAAAAAATTACAATGGTTTACTATTTTTCCACCTCTACACAACAAAGAGCTTGATGTTCAGAGAAAAACCTATGTTTAGTAAAAATTGAAAATTAAATACATGATAAAATGAAAATATATCAAACCTATACTTGTTGGAAAGCTAGTTTCAAGGGCTACAATCTTGAAAAATATAATTTTTAAATGATGTTATTTAATCCCTCAAAAGTTAAAGAAAAAGTGGTTTTTTGCCAGCATTTTGATAGATGTGAAGGAAACTCCATTGTGGGTATGATTTAATACAATAGGGGTTCTATCCAAGGGGGTTTGATCTAAGAGGTCTTATCTCTCCCTCTTCAATTAAAACCCTTTAGATGGAGCCTCTGAAGACTTAAATCATTAGTTTTTTTTTCTAAAAATAGTGATTCCAGGCAAACATCAGCACATCCCAAAAGTGAGACATAGTATTGTGGTAGCACCCACCTATAATCACTCTTATGAATCCTCTTCATACTCAACTTAATATCGCACAACCCCAAAACCCTTAAGATGGCACCACACAACAAAACTAGTGAAGCAACAACTAAATGAACCAAGTATTCATTCAAACTTGAATTGTAGACCACCAAATCACTTGACACTTGGAATGCACACTCATCTAACATCTCCAAACACTTCCTGAAATCAGCAAAGCATAATGATCATCCGTAGTGGAATGTGGAGCATTCCAATATGAACTTTGCACCTATAACTATGTCTCTTCTTAGCTCGATACTCTATAACTAATATATTTGATTGCGAAAGACATTGAACCCTGAAAAATTGAATGTAGACTCCTCTAACACATACCATTATCACCTCAAAATTGCATGACAATATATTGCAGTACAGAGCAATGTAGACCATAAAACTGATGCTCTGTTACATTACAACCTCAGTCTAACACTTAGCCAATTTCTCAAAAACACTTGGACTACTTTGGACTATATTCATACTAATGTACCATCACTTCTACAGTGGGTTGTCATCAATGAAAACACCATATAGCATCATGCTCACGTTGCCAACATGCATCACATGCAACCTTCCAAAAAATAACTCTATTGACATCAATGACAATATATGCAACAATTTGAACCTTAGTTGTTGGCCCTACAGGAAACAAGATCCACCACTTCACCAAAGGGTCTCCCCTTTGGATTTCCAAATGTTAAAATTTTGGCATCAACATATTTGAATTGGGGTTAAATAGGTTGGGCAGGGGCATTGGATTCCCTAGCCCAAACCCACTTTGGGGCCTAAAGCATCAGTAATTGAACATTAATTCCTTGATCTCAAATTCAACCTCTAATTTTTCAAAGATTATTATGAAATAGGAAAATTAAAATGCACAGTTGGGTCCAAGCACATCAGGGGAAGCTAAACCTAGTGTGAAATTATCAAAGGTGACAATTTACAATGCTACAGATACACAATTTAAATCTTTTCCACTATATATATTAATAGGTAATAGTCATGTTAAAGATTGTCATCCTTAAAGTGAGAAATTTGAATTGTAAAATAGAAGATAAGATCATGCTTGCAATCTAGTCTAAGTTTGGTCCTAATTGATGAGTTGGGGGTTAATGAGTTGAAGGCCAAATTATCTTTTCAAGGTGATGAAAAGGATAAGATTGCAATGGTATTGATGAATGTGTTCTCAAATAGGTTTGTGATGTATATGGAAGAGCCCTTGATGGTATCATCGTTAGAATTGTTAATTGCAGGAGAAAATCCAACTACCTCACTAGGGGTACTCTTGATGGTAGGAGTAACATTATCTAATGAACCATGTACCCAAACCCTAGATCTTTATATCATTAATCTAGAATAATGGGATCTCTTATTCCTTATTGATGTAGACCAAGACCACCATGGCCTATGAATCCCATGTTCTTAAGGATTTGGAAACCCTTGCTATGTTGAGAAGTGAAACATGGTCTTATCTTGTGAAGAGTGATGTGGCATGGAATAGTGGGATTGTATGTTGAGTCAATGAGTGTGCCAAAAAGTGCCCAAAACATACAAAATTCATGCATCAAAGCCTATTAGACAAAATAGAATAAAATGAATATTCAAAAGTGTATAAGTTTATAGATGGTGGTCTTAAAGGTAATATGAAGCTAATTATATCAGGAGCTTTAATATAATATTTTATTCAATTATTTAGACAATCAATATAACTTATGGGGTAAACCCACAAAAGTGGTTTACAATTTGAGTGAGGAAGGAAAAGTTGCAAAAAATGACCCCATGCAAAAAAAATTGGTTTTTGGGGTTCAAATGAACCCTTTGGTTCAAGCGAACCAAAAAAGGGTTTGAATGAACCCTGGTTCGAGTGAATCAATTAAATGCAAGGTCCTATCATTCCTGCCAAAAAACAAAAAGAAAACAATTTTTGAAAGGGAGTTTGAATGAACCCCCCTTTTCGCACCTTCTCACCCTCTGGCACAAAAAAAGGCCAAAATTTTGCACTTCAAAGCTCGGGTTGAGGATGAAAATGGAGGAGACTTCACAAACCCAATTGGATCATGGTAGTCCTCAAAATGAGCTATCCAATGAATATAATTAAATAATATGTTTTGGTTTTATTATGTATTTGTTTTTTTAGTTTTATTAAACATAGGTTTTTTGCCGAAAATCAAGCTCTTTGTTCTGCACATGTGGAAAAATAGTAGATTATCAAAAAAAATGTGAAAAATATGAGTGCGCCAGATATTGAAGTCCTTGATCCAACAAAAAAAAATTGAATTTCGATATGTATACAAAAAAAAGTTATGCATTATAAGTCTATAGGTATGTCTGAAATGTAATTGGTTTGACTTCAAAACTTGATTAAAGAAAAAATATTCAATAAAACAATAGCTAACCAATTGGAAGCACTAGATATTGTAGTTACAAATCTAAATTCGAAAGAATTAAAATTTTATCCTTCATGGAAAAAGTTATGCGTTATACGATGAGCACCACTCTTTAAAAATGTTGTTTACTGAAAAAACTAGTTTTTGAAGGAGATGGAAAAAGAAGTGCAATCTAATTCCAAAAATTTTGGAAAAAATATATTTAAAATCTATAGACAAAATGTGAAAAATCACGAGTTTGCATCATCTTCAAATTCTTCACAGTTTAGCCGCTATAGGTGCTCGAAAGTGAAGATTTAGTTAGAAAAAATTATTTCAGTGTCCAGTTTGACCAAAAATTGTAAACCAATATTGTGGGATCACCCTATGTCAAGTGACAATTGGTCTATCAATTAAGTTGAATAACTCTCAAAGAGCCTACTAATGATCAAGTGATATTGATTACAAAAACTGATAAGACTAAAACTGAGATCATGTATGTGTAATTCATATAAATGAAACTAAAATCATACACCTATAATTCATACTCTCAATACTAATGAATTTCTAAAATAATTCAAAATGTCTATCCTCTTGGGTGATCCCACAATAGTGGTTTACACTTTTTGGGATATCCTAATTTTTGTTGAAACCACATATTTTTAGAAAATATAATGATTTAGGCCTTGAAAAGTTCCATTTAAAGGATTCCAATTGAAGAGGGTTTGATCAAACCACCTTAGATCAAACCCCCTTGGGTAGAACCTCCCTAGTTTTAAATCATACCTATAATGAAGTCTCTTTTACACCTATCAAAATGCTTATAAAAAACCGCTTTGGGGGATCAAATGAATTCATTTAAAATTTATTTTTTGTAAGTATCTATTCCTTATTATAAGCTTCCCAAAAAGTATAATTTTAAATATATTTAATTTGATTATTATATATTTTTTATTTCTTATGAATGTAGGTTTTTCATAGAAAATCAAGCTCTTTGTTCTACACATGCAAAAAAATAGTAGATTACCAAAAAAAGAAAAATATGTTTGTGCTAACTATTGATGTCCTTGATCCAACAAAAAAAGAAAAATTGAATTTCAATACATACAAAAAAAATTATATTGTATACGGTCTGCCTATGTCTAAATTGTAATTGGATTGACTTTAAAACTTAATTCAAAAAAAAAAAATCAATAAAACACTATGAAACCAAATGAGCATGTTAGATATAGTAGTTACAAATCTAAATTCGAAAAAAATAGAAGTTTACCGTGAACATCACTCTTTAAAAATGGTGTTTACTGTTAAAAACTAGTTTTCGAAGGAGATGGAAAAAGAAAAGAAATCTAATTCCAAATTTTTTTAAATATATATATTTAGAATCTACAGAAAAAAAAATTCACAAATTACTAGTTTGCATCATCTTCAAATTCCTCATGGTTTACCAGCTATAGGTGCCCAAAAGTGAAGATTTAGTTATTTCAATGTCCAATTTGGCCAACAATTGTAAACCAGTATTGTGGGATCACCCTCTTCATTAAAAACAAGGTTGCACTGTTGCAAAGTTCCTTCAAATGCGAAAGGTGATTTAAATGTTGTCAAATATGAAAACTCTTTGATCACCTATGTATGATTTTTTTTTTTTGCATTTTTATAAACAATTATTTTCCTTTGTATGAGCAAACCTATTAATAACAAATATGTTTTTTTTCATGAATAATAATGTCCATTATTTCTATATTAGGATTTAATTAGGCTAAAATTTTGATTTTGAGTTCAATTATAATTATTGTTTAGTTATGGTTAAGATCAAGGTCTAATTAAGGTTATGAATGAATTAGGGTTCAGATTTAAGGTTGGAGTTCAATAAATGGTCAATTAGAATTAGCACTAGGGTTAGGAATTTATTAAGGATAAGGTTACAATTACATTAGAGTTAGAGTTAAATAAATTTGATATTACAATTTAAGGAGATTTATTATATAATTTTCTTTTGTGTAAAAATTCATGCACCTTAAATAAATAAATAAATATTATTGTAATAAAAAGGTTAAGTAAATATGAAAAAATAAATTAAATGTACAAATATTTAGCTCTATTATTATACAATTACATTAGGGTTACAATTAAATAAGTTTGGTTTTACAATTAAAGATATGTCTTTTGTAATTTTCTTTTGTGTAAAAATCTCCACACCTTTCATAAATATTAGGTTAAAATTAATTAAATAAAAATATTACTCTAATAAAAAGATTAATAAATATGAAAAAATAAATTAAATGTATAAGTATTTAGATCTAAATTTAATGAAGATGTTATTATACATATATTAGGAATGTATTTCTTCATACGTTATTATATGTAGAATTGAACTTGAAGTTTGAATCTAAATTTGTAACTCACACACTTGATCTCACTAAATTACATTGTTTGAAACTTGTTTGTCTCTATGCACATGTGCTCTAAATTTGATAGGGAATATATGTTGTTTAATTTATTTTTTAGTATATTTATTTTACTTGTATATATGTAACTTGTAATTTTGCTTTCCAAAAAGCAGTATTCAATATTTTGGTAAATTTAATTTTAAAAAATTATAGATTTATTTGTTTTTTATTTTACAAATATTATATTATTAATATTTTAGATATAAATTATTGTGAAATTTAAGATAAAATGTCAAAAAAAGATTACAAATTTACATTAATTATTAACAAATTTGATATATAAATAATATAAAATATACTTACATAATAAATTGAATAATATATATTTAATATTTATATCATATAATAAATTTATTAACATGTATATATTATAACTTTAATTAATTTAAATTATTTTTTAATTTTTTAATTAAAAAGATAAAAATGTAATAAAATATCTAGATTATTTTCTTCAAAATATTTATAATTTAAAAAATATTAATATTTTAATTAATTCCTAGGATTTAGAAATAGCTTATCTAAGAAAATATTTAATTCTATTTATTTGAGGAAATAACTGCTCCCAATAATAGGAGAAAAACAAACCAAATAGGAAACCAGATGTGTCACTCGATTTAGTCTTACTATAGTTTTTGTTGCTTCTTTTTTTGGGAAAAGAATAATTTGTCCAATCACAATAGAGAAAAACTGTTTATTATGTTATTATGTTTAAAAAATATCAATTTGAATGATTAAAATATTTAAAACATTAAAACAATTTTTTTTTAACAATATTACAGTTTAAACTAAACAATTTAATCACTAATTACAAACTAGTGCTCCACTATAATTCCACATGTGACAAAAACTAATAACTTGTAAATAGAAGCCAAAGATTCAGTAATATCTTAGCAGCTAGAAGTTCTAGGTTGGATTGGCTTCCACCTTCGATGGAGATTTTAGTGTTCCTTTTATTGATATTATTGATTCAGTCTTATAGTTGAGATAGGTGAGGCAAAGAAATGTTGAGTAAGCCGTGCTGATATCATCATATCAATGTGGATCCCACCAAAGCAAAACTGACAGTGTCCGACGGAAGGAGTTTGGTTAACGGCAGAAGAGGATGGTTTCTTGACGGCAGGCGTGCATTTTGGTGCACTACTACGGTTGAGCGAATTCGCTACTAAGACTTGGATTGTGTGTTCACTCCACCCTTGATTGCATCTTCTGCGTTTGCCCTTGCTCAATACACTCAACTTTGCAGCGGTGCTAGTTACAAATAAGTGTAGTTCCTTCACATTTAATATGGAAACAGGATTTCTGAATTCCCTACAGCTTTTTCCGCGGTAATAAGTATGAAGATTTGGCAGTAGACGCTTTGGACAAATTTTGAGAGACGAGAATTGATAGGCATTGATGAAGGGAGTATTTAATGGAGATGGCGAAACAAGCAAACTGTGCAAGGTTCCAATGCAGGCGCCAGAATTTAAGCCCAAGCCCAAGCCCAAGCGCACGCGTAAATATAAAGATAAATCGCAGCAGGCTTCACCGACCGGCCGGAGTTCTATCTTCAGAGGAGTCACCAGGTAGCCATTGTTGTGAAGCTACTTGCTTTTCTCTCACAGACACTGCTGCTGAGATTTGTGTTTGAAAATAATGTTCACTGTTCAGGCACAGCTGGACTGGTCGATACGAAGCGCATCTTTGGGATAAGAACTGTTGGAACGAAGCACAAAATAAAAAAGGCAGACAAGGTACTAAACGATTTTATCAGTTCGGAGCTTTGCGCTTTATTGTTTTATATAAAGATCTGAAATTGATTGTTCTCTGGTGTTTGATTGCATTTGCTGGTGGATCTGAATCCTACTGTACCTGTGTCATTTCAGTTTACTTAGGTATGTATTCAACATTTGTCATGATTACCTAAATTTTTTATCTTCCAATCAAAATGAAATCTTCAAGATTTTATTTTTTATTTTATTTTACAATCAAATGAAATCTTCAAGATTTAAATTGTTGTTCATTTCAATTCAGGAGCATATGAGAAAGAGGAAGCTGCCGCACACTCATACGATCTGGCTGCTCTCAAGTATTGGGGAACAGGCACCATCTTAAATTTTCCTGTGAGATTCAATGCATGATTTTTCTCAATTTATTTGAAACCAGCTTCAATATTTCTCAATTTTCCTGTGAGATGCAATGCATGATTTTTCTCAATTTCAATGTCTATCGCATGGATATTCTCAGTTAGAAACTTATGCGAAGGAGATACAGGAAATGCAGAATGTTAGCAAGGAAGAATATCTAGCTTCTCTCAGACGGTAAATATTCATGTTCTTGATAATAGAATAGTTTGGAAAGAATACTATCAACCACAGTAATATAATATAATGACAGGAAATTGCAATCCCTCTTTCATCAAAACTGCTGATGTAATCGAATTCCAGAGAATTCAACCCTCGCTTATGGGGCGATTGTAGAATATGGGATTACCCTAATTAGCATACTATACTATATCTCAACTTTTTTAAAGATTGTCTGTAATTCTGTTGTTCACTCTCCTTGTTGAATGTGATCGTTACATTCTTAATAAGATGGAATGATTTCAGAAAAATCTTTTAAAATGTTTTTGCTGTTATCAACATATATAATCTCCATTAATGTATTTCTCCATATTTGGCATTCATGTTTTGAATTTTACATTGTTTCAGAAAAAGCAGCGGGTTTTCAAGAGGAGTCTCGAAGTACCGCGGGGTAGCCAGGTACCATACTAGACCAGTGTGTGTTATATTTTAATGGTGGAATCTTGTCAGGCATCATCCCCCGGTGGAATCTTGTCCAGGGGCTCAGTTCCACAGTATTTTTCTAAGATCTGTAGAATCTTGTCAGGCATCATCATAATGGACGATGGGAGGCGCGAATTGGAAGGGTTATGGGCAACAAATATCTTTATTTGGGAACTTACAGTATGTTCACTGATCTCCAACATTTACGGATCGGAGTTTCCTCCAATAAAAAATGCATACGCACATGTTTATTTAAACATTTTTTTGTCTTTCACCTCTGCAGTAGTTAGGCTGATAGATTATGTCCATGGGCATGGTTTATTGATAAACTTTTTTGAAGTACTAAAAGAAAAAAAGAAAAACAATTGTGGTATGTGGTGGTGCATGACTTTTAAATTATGTGTGAGATCAGGCACACAAGAAGAAGCAGCCGAAGCTTATGACAAAGCAGCTATAAAATTTAGAGGCCTAAATGCTGTTACAAACTTTGACCTCAGCCGATACGTGGGCTATCTGCATCCTAATGAGCAACATAATAACTTGGCATGCAGCGAGGATTCAAGGTTAAGCCTCGGCACCAACACTAACGAACTGCTTCACCTTCAAATTCAGGATAATATGGCTAAAACGCAGCAACTTCAGCTACCCTGCAACCCTAGTCTTGTTGCTGTGGAAGGTGGCGACAATGAGAGGAACGGGCTCTTCCTACGCCTTCCTAAATTCGAAGAAGAGACTCCTTCATTTTCATCTTCATCTTCCACTCATTCTCTTGAAGCTACAACGGAGAGGCCAAAGCAACCACAAGACACGTGTATGAATGTCAATTTACCGGAAGACATTGATTTTTTCTTCGACAGTTCGGAACAGTATCTGCGAACTCCAGTTCCTGATTTGTCTCCTAACATTGATTTTCTGAATCATCTGAATATAATTCCTGGTTATCCAATTCAACCAGAAATGATGCCCATGTCTGCTGACTATCCTGATTTGCTTGGCCCTGATGATTATTCTCTCGTGGAACCTGGCAGCTCAAATTTTTTTTTCTAGTTTTCAAAGGAGTTTGTTCTGATTATCAACTTTAACAATAACAACAATTCTTTTCTCCATACAAAAGGCCCTTGTTGTTCACTTCTACCATATGAGCACTTCCACTGTAAAACACATCCATACAAAAGACCCTTGTGGTCTATGTTGTTCACTCCTACCATATGAGCACTTCCACTGTAAAAACACATCCATTTTATGTGAGCATAAAATGGTGTTGACATAAACATTAAAGAAAGGAACCTCTTTCATTATGTTTATGCTCTTCCTCAAATTTAGAAATCAGAGTAGTTGATCACTCCTACTATATGAGCACTTCCATTGTAAAACACATCCATTTTATGTAAGCATAACCTGGTGTCGACATAAACATTAAAGAAAAAAGCCTCTTTCATTATGCTTATGCTCTTTCTTTAATTTGGAAATCAGAGCAGTTGATCATATCTATTTTACAGTCTTTTTAATGTAAATTTACAACAAAATATTATTGTAACAAATATTTTACTTTTGATGTGAACAATTACCGTAAATCTTTAAAAAACTCTCTTTTTATTATGTTCATGCTCTTCTTTAAATTCAGAAACCCACAGCTTTTGATTGCACCTATTTTACTGTTTTATTCTGATGTAAACTTATAACAAAAGATTGCTGTAATAATTAAAAAAAGGTTGATGTGAACAATTATTATAAATCTTATAAAAAAGCTTATTTTCATTATGTTCATGTTCTTTCTTAAATTCAGAAATCCAGAGCGGGTGATCACAACTATAGAAAGCAGAGAGAAGGGTATAGAACTTCCTCACTTTGGTGGCTTCTTTAATTGAACGATAGGGTAATATAGCACACGCTGCAATATGCTCCGTCTTTGTATAGTTAAGCAAGAACATATCAAAGGGTACAATTCCCTGCTTGAGCAGAGCGTTGCGTGGACGTTGAGGATTGGCTCTTTCTTGGCATTAGGATTTTTATAGGTCCAGAAAAGGGATATTTATGCAGAAAATATAGCATATGCAGATGAATGCACAACTATAAGTTTTGAGAGATAATGCAATATCACATCAGTAGTAAGAACCATTACAAGATCAGCCTTCCCCATTAAAGCTGTTTCTGTAGCACGCTGATATTTTTAGTTTCCAATCAGAGTTTCAAAATATTAATAAGAGAATAGCCCACAAGTGTGTCACCAATGCCACAATAATGTATTTCAGAAAACAAAATGTGAGTAAATCCACTAACACCAGATTCTTGTTCATACCTAGATCAGAGCTTTCAACTAGGGGTACAAATAAATCTGCAGCAGCTTCATCCAAACGTGTACGAGAATCTTTCTATAAGGATTTAAATATTAGCTCTCAAGTCACGAACAGCTAAACCTCACACTTTGATTTACCTTTCATAAATCTCTACGCTTTTGAAGTTTATTTTTCTAGCGTGCTGCAACCAAAATAAGCACATATCACCAAATTGCACTGTTAGAAAGTAATTTCTTCCATTGGTTATGGAAATAGAAACATTGGTTCTGGAAATAGAAATTATAGTTTTGTATGAGCAATATCTATTGTAATTAGAAATAAACTAAAATTTAGTTAAGTTTTTATGCAGTTTGCATGTTCTAGATTTTTCTTGTTAGTTGTAAACTCTTTTGTAAAAGAGGCATGATGTAAATGATTTTTATCATGTAATCAAATCTGATGAAGCAATAAAAATATGTTTCTAGTGCAATAGCACATTGTACAAGCTATTGTGTTTAACTGAATTGATGTGTTGAGCAAGTTATTGTGTTTCTATGTATTTGTTTTTTTGTTGATCTCTAATAAATCTAACATGTGGTATCAAAACCAATTTGAAAAAAAAATTATTTGGATTTGAAAATTTGCAGCAGCAAGAGATGATGCAAAAAAGGATTGTAAGGGGTGAATACAAAGAGATTGTGTTTTGTTTTATTGTAGATTATATTTGAGCATCAAAAGTTTTCAAAGGAGATTGTTTGTCGTTAATTGCAGCTATAGAGAAAGTTGTTGATGTGAAGCCCCACTTGAAGGAGAAAAGTGTTGTCCAAAAGGAAAAAAGGCTCGTAGAAGATCAAAACTGCCCAATGCAGGTTCACTGTCATAAGAAATGTTGGTAGATCGTTGTTTAATGTATTGAAGAGTTAAGAAGATTATGTGAAGAGCTGATAATCATTGAAAGAAAAAGAAAGGCATAGAAGCCACCAGCCAAAGAGAGATGCAGTTTAAAGTCACTAAAAGGGTAAGGTAAAAAGTAAGATACAATGTTTTATTTTGTTGTTGTTAAGGGGGAGATCTAATTGTTTCAATTGAAAATCATAGTTTGAGCGAAGGAAAAAGAAATTGTTTGAAGTTGGTTGAAAGGTAAATCAGTAGCAGAATCATAGTTAAGTGCAAAGTTAAGGTGTAGTTAATCATTTGTTTCAATGGGTAAAGCTAATAAACGTGTTAAGAAAGAAAATGAAATTTTGGAGGAAGAATTGATGAAAGTTAAAATTGATAATTCTCAATTTGCAGGAAAAATATGAGTGTTTATGTGAATTGAGAATCGTGGAAAGGAATTAGGTAATGTTAAAAGAAAGAATAAAGAATTAGAAGAAAAAATAAATTTGTTTAATGAGGTTAAGAAAATGAAAGAAGATTTTGAAGAAAAGTTGAAATTGTTAGAAGAAGAAAATTGTTTGGAGAAGGAAGAAATATGTAAGTTGAAAGAAGAAAATAAATGTTTAAAGAAAAATCCAATGGTAAGTGATGCTACTTGTGGTACAAAAGATTTGTATTGTTCAGTTGATAAATCAAGTGTTTTGTGTGATATAACTAATATTGTTATTGATGAAGAATGCAAAACTGAAAATGATAATGTGTTAGAATTGGTAGATCATGAGAAGAATGTTGGTTTTAAAATTATGCAAAAAATGGGTTATAAAGGTAAAGGTTTGGGAAAACATGGGCAAGGAATGAGAGAGCCCATACAACCAATTGTGAGGCCAAGAAATGAAGGCTTGGGATATGGTGAAAAAGATAGAAATGATGTAAGTGTTACAGGTTCATGTAAATCAGTTAAAAGCATGGAGTTTATGCAATGTTCTCATTGTTACAGGGGAGGACATACAAAAGAGAAATGTTGGGATCTTAATCCTTGTAAAATTTGTGGGTTGAAGAATCACTCTAAAAATTCATGTTGGAATAGAGAGTGGAATGGACAATCTATGAAAGATTGTATGAAGATCGATTATGGGTGGATCGATGGATCCAGTTGGAGAAAAGTTATAGGTATGTTTAAAAGGATGTATAAGCCTAAATATTGGCATGTTAAAAGCAATGTTGGTTTTCAAACAAAGTTTGAAGGACTGCCACAACAGTTGGTGAAGAGTTGATAATTTGAAGGTATTATGAATATTGAAGATTGAGCGAGTTAGAAGATTTAGAAAATAAGAATTTGAAGAACAAAAATGCTAAAGCATGTGGTTGAAATTAAGGGTGAGTGTTAGAAAGTAATTTCTCCCATTGGTTATGGAAATAGAAACATTGGTTGTGGAAATAGAAACTATAGTTTTGCATGAGCAATATCTATTGTAATTAGAAATAAACTAAAATTTAGTTAAGTTTTTATGCAATTTGCATGTTCTAGATTTTTCTTGTAAGTTGTCAACTCCTTTATAAAAGAGGCATGATGTAAATGATTTTCATCATGTAATCAAATTTGATGAAGCAATAAAAATATGTTCTGTGTGCAACAACACATTGTGCAAGTTATTGTGTTTATCTGAATTGATGTGTTAAGCAAGTTATTATGTTTCTATGTATTTGTTTTTTGTTTATCTCTATTAAATCTAACATGTACTTTCCCCAACTTTTTCTTATCTGAACTTGATTGGTAATTTGCAGGAATACATTAGGTTGTAGAAATTGAATAGCATATGATACTAGATTATTCATGATGGTAATTGTTTGGATTTCTATTCGGAATCAAAATTATAAATTGATGATGATATTTGACACAAATTGCATCCCTGATTCCATGAGGATGCCTTAAGTTTGATGCAAACCAGACGACAATCTACTAACAGCTAGTTTTTTTTTTGTCTATTAGAAATCTAGATATCCCAAGAAAGAAGATAGGAAGAAGAGGCAACGATGACAAGGATCGTGGGTGTCAAATGGAGACAAATAAAAATAACCAGTAGAATAGCTAGAGATTTTCTTTTCTTAAAACTCTTGTGCATGGTGAGAACATGAATTTTCCCATTCTTTGAGTTTAATGAGCAGGTCAAATCTTTAATTAAAAAGATAATTATAGTGGAGAAATAATACTACCAAGTTTAAACTTTGGGATGCATTAATTTCTTATAGTATGATTTAAATTTAATTGAATAATCAAATAATGAATAATAATTTCTTATAATATGATTTAAATTGAATAGCTTATGATACTAGATTATTCATGTAGGTAACTATTGGGATTTTCATTCAAGATCAAAATTATAAGTTGATGATGATACCTGACACAAATTAAATCCTCGATTCCATGAGGATGCCTTAAGTTTGATGTGAACTAGACGAAAATTTGCTAACAGTTAGTTTTTCTATGCCTGGTAATCTAGAAATTTTGAGAAAGAAGATAGGAAGAAGAGGCAACAGTGATAAGGATCTTGGGTGTCAAATGGAGACAAATAAAAATAGCCAACATAATAGCTAAAGATTTTATTTTCCTAGAACTCTTGTGCATGGTGAGAAAGATTTTCTTGTCTTAGAAATCTTGTGCATGGTGAGAACATGAATTTTCCCATTCTTTGAGTTTAATGAGGTTGTCAAATCTTTAATTAAAAAGATAATTATAGTGGAGAAATAATACTGCCAACTTTAAACTTTGGGATGCATTAATTTCTTATAATATGATTTAAATTTAATTGAATAATCAAATAATGAATAATAATTTCTTATAATATGATTTAAATTGGATAGCTTATGACATTAGATTATTCATGCTGGTAATTGTTGGGATTTCCATTCAGGATCAAAATTATAAATTGATAATGATAACTGACACAAATTGCATCCTTGATTCCATGGGGATGCCCTAAGTTTGATGTGAACCAGACAACAATTTGCTAACAATTAGTTTTTTTGTCCCTATTGAAAATCTAGATCCATTCTGAGGAAGAAGATAGAAAGAAGAGGCAACTACAACAAGGATCTTGGGTGTCAAATGGAGACAAATAAAAATAACCAACAGAATAGCTAGAGATTTCCTTTTCTTAAAACTCTTGTGCATGGTGAGAACATGAATTTTCCCATTCTTTGAGTTTAATGAGGCGGGTCAAATCTTTAATTAAAAAGATAATTATAGTGGAGAAATAATACTACTAACTTTAAACTTTGGGATGCATTAATTTCTTATAATATGATTTAAATTTGATTATTAAATTTAATTGAATAATCAAATAATGAATAATATTTTTTTATAATATGATTTAAATTGAATAGCTTATGACACTAGATTATTCATGCAGGTAACTGTTGGGATTTCCATTCGAGATCAAAAATATAAGTTGATGATGATACCTGACACAAATTGCATCCCTGATTCCATGAGGATGTCCTAAGTTTGATGCGAACTAGACGACAAGTTGCTAACAGTTAGTTTTTCTATGTCTGCTAGAGATCTACATATTCTGAGAAAGAAGATAGGAAGAAGAGGCAACGACAACAAGGATCTTGGGTGTCAAATGGAGAAAAATAAAAATGACCAATAGAATAGCTAGAGATTTTCTTTTCTTAGAACTCTTGTGCATGGTGAGAACATAAATTTGCCAATTCTTTGAGTTTAATGAGGCGGGTCAAATATCTAATTAAAAAGATATTATAGTGGAGAAATAATACTGCTAATTTTAAACTTTGGGATGCATTAATTTCTTATAATATGATTTAAATTGAATTGCTTATGACACTAGATTATTCATGTTGGTAACTATTGGGATTTCCATTCGAGAACAAAATTATAAGTTGATGATGATACCTAACACTAATTGCATCCTTGATTCCATGAGGATGCCTAAGTTTTATGCAAGTTCCATACAACAATATGCTAACATTTAATTTTTCTATGCCTGCTGGAAATCTAGATATTCCAAGAAAGAAGATAGGAAGAAGAGGCAATGGCAATGATAGGACTTTAAAAAATTCCTGGTTCTAAGCCTTACATTTCAAAATTTTCTACATTTGTTGATCGTTTTAAGGTTAGGGTTTTGTTTGTTTGCATTCTAGGGATCTTTTTGTGCCCTAAACCCTTAAAAACCCTATGTAATTATTCAGCCTTAAGCAAAATGTTATAATCTTTCATTGACTTGTTCCTACCTATTTCTGGTCCTTTAAGTGGTGACTTGTGTCATTGAAATCATTTGCTTATCGGCCCCATCCCCTAGCCTAACCAGTCATCATGTTGTTTGAGAAATCTTTTGATGTAGATTGACCATTGCTCCTATAAGATGATCACTAACAACAAAAGAAAAAATAATCTAACATGCAAATAAACTTATAAAAAAGTGTTATGTTCCAATGTATCATACTCAAAACATGAATAATAACAAGACATGTTCACATAATACCCAAAGAAGATACTACAAAATTCCTTTTATTTCAGATCCAAACCAACACCAAAACTTGAGTGCATAGTACATCAATTTATAAAAGGCCAACAACAAAGGTCAGCACAGTCACCTACATTACATGCAAATACCAAAAACAGAACATAATGAGGAAGAAAACCTAAACCGCAAAGACTCTCCTCAGCCAATTCCTTCCCTAAAATTTGCAAAGACTCTTCCTTCCCATTATAAAGAGATACCACCCCAAAAATATCCTCCCCCAAAGCACTGAATCTCCCTCCTTTAAGTCAGAATAAAATAAATATCCCCAAATAACCCCACAACCCCATCCTTTAATTACTATAGTGGTAGAGTTTTAAATGCACTTTTATACTATTTATTCCACCATTTAGTTGAACGAGTAAAGCTAGGCAAAGTCCCCAATGCAAAATCCATAAAATAATCAATACAGAAATCACTAGTAGACTTGAAACTCTTTCCCTTGCTCCAATTACACTTCACATCACTCCTCTCAAATTGGTTAAGGAAATTTCTTTTGACTAAACACTGAATCACATTCTTAGAAGATCTATGATGATTGTCCTTATACTCCCAAAACTCACTATCCCCTTGAGAATGAAGGTCACAGTCAACTAAAACTTCAACACCTATTTCTCAAGGCGCACATGTAATATTTTTAGTTGAACCTTGTTGCATCTCTACATCAATTCTTGGTTGCATCTCATTCTTCAAATTGTTTATCTCTTTTGCTCCTAGATTTCCCTCCAACTCTTTTCTTGGCTTAGCTAGAACTTTGTTTTTCTCTTCAAGCTTGAACTTGGCTTCTACTAGAAGAGACAAAGCTCCACTTCAAATGCTCCTTCCTCTTTCCATTCTTTTAAAAGTGTTTTCCTTCCTTCATGTTGAACCTTGAATAAGTATTGTCTCTACCCTGATGGGTCATATCTTGATCATACTGCCAAGGCCTACCCAACAATAAATGAAATGCATCCATTGACACTACATTGTAGAGAACTTCATCCTCATAAGAACCAATTTTGAATGCTACGAGACAAGATTTATCCACAAGAACACTATGATCCTTTTTTAACCAAGAAATATTATAGGAATTAGATTTTGGAACACATGCAAGTTGTAATTTGTTAACCATTTCTATACTCACCAGATTATCAGTAGATCCACCATCTATGATCACCTTACATACTTTGTCCTTACATTTTCATTTTTTTCAGAAGACACTTTTCCTCTTCCAATCAACTTCAGGATTTTCCTTGTCCCTAGAAATTAAGGTTCTTCTCAGCATTA
>VDFB02058242.1:435144532-435184539 GCA_007258455.2 Sequoia sempervirens | reverse complement strand
GATTTTGCAAGTTGCACATGAAAATAGATTTAATTCATTTATTAAATCTCTATTTTCCTCACAAGGCATCTTTTGGAATATCCTTCAAGTTTGAATTCAAAAATTCCAAATGGACATGTACATTCAACAAGGCAATAACTTCATCTTACATGTCCTTTGCCTTGACCAAGTGGCATTTACTGCATTTTACCTTCCCTCTTACAAGTCATTTCAACAAATTTGAAATTCAAAAATATGCATTTATTGGCACAATCCTCAAAACTTGCACATCCTCCATCCACTCATAGATTGACAAGTGTCATCTTGCCATTGGATGAATGTTAGTCCCACATTGCTCAAATTTGGACATTCATCCATCTTGGCATTCTATAAATAAAGAGCGCATATCCTCATTTTATCATCCAAAAATTATGCAAAGTTATTATGCTAAAATATTTAGCCATTTCCATCAAATATCATTGAATCATAGCTAGGTTATGCAGGTTTTTTAGCTTGGGAGCATTCATCCTTCATCAAAAAAGTGGATCACTCATCAAAATATCTTCAACATATCAATCTTGCATCATAGGAATTGGGAAAGGGCCAATTTTCCCATCAAAATGGCACCAATTCCCCCATGGGATCATGAGTATGCAAATTTAAATTAGGATTCAATCTATTTTGCTATTTTCATTGTGTTCTTCATTGTTTATTTTCCTAGTTTGAGTTTTGTAAATGGATTTCATGGGGAATCCTTGTTCATGCTTGCAATCTCTAACTTAATGTGTTTGTTCTCATTGTTTTGCAGGTATTTGGATTGGGGTTCACACAGAATTAAAGTTTAAATTATTGACAACTGATTCACCCCCACTCTCAATTGTCTTGTTCAACACTTGGTATCGAAACTTGGTTCCTTGGTGAAGAGCTTAACCGCTTGAGGAAGGTTTTGGATGGTTGGAAAGATGACTTATGATTATCCGAGGTTCGATGGAACTAACTATGCTATTTGGAAAATATTGATGGAAGAATATCTGGAGTATTGTGGATATGATGTGGAGAAAGATTCCAATAATCCTTACACTCCTCCTACTAATGGTCCAAGCACGACTGATGAGATCAAAGCACATGAAGCAAAAAATAAGGTGAAGTACATTTTGAAGAACAGTTTGATACATTTCGAATTGATTAATGTTCAAAATCTGAAGACTGCTAAGGAAGTCTAGGATGCTTTAGAAAGGGCGCATGAAGGTGATGAGAGAGTTAAAGAGGAAAAATTATAGAACTTGGAGATATTTTGAGCTTCTACATATGTCTGAAGATGAGAATGTTAAAACTTATGTACAAAGATTGGATGAGATAGTGGTCAGTATGCGAAGACTTGGTGCTACTGTAGATGAAACTAGAATTGTAAAGAAGATTCTTAGAACTCTCCTTGATGCTTATAGTGAGAAGGTATGTGCTATTGAATAGAGTATATATTATAAGACTTGCACTAAAGATCTATTGTTGGGATTTTTGACATCCTATGAGATGAGGATGTTGAGTCTGAGGAATGGATGCAAATAAAAAACTACTTTTAAGGCTACAAAAGATAAAGATGTAGATGAAGAAACTTTGATGAAATAGAAGCTAACTTTGTAAGAAGGATGAGGAAAGGCTCCGATAAGTATGAAGGTAAGTTACCCTTTAAATGCTTTAGTTGTGGAGAAATAGGTCATTATGCTACAAAGTGTCCGGAAAGAGCTAAGATGAATAAACAAAGATATGAGAAAGAATAGAAAGGAAAGAAAACTAACAAAGCATATTATGTGAATGAGAATGATAGTATATCTGATGAAGATTCTGAGTATGAAGATCCTGATGACAATGAATGCTTGTTCTTGGCTATAACGGATGAACCTACTTCTGCTAATTTTGAAAAATAGGTGAAGGAAAGCACTCCAGAGAAGGAGAAAAATGAAGGTACTGTTATCTCTGCCCAACATTCTAAACAAGAAAAGAACTATTGGGTTGTTGACAATGGTTGTTCACATCACATGAATGGTGATATGAGTAAGTTTGTTAAGCTTTAAAAATATTATGGAGGCTTGGTTATGTTTGGAGATGATACTGGTGCTAAAATTTGTGGGATAGGTTTAGTAAGTTTCGATGGCAAGCATAATAATAATGATGTCTACTATGTTAAGGGATTAAGGCATAGAATTTTGAGTGTTGGTTAGATGTGCAGTAAAGGATATGCTATTTTTTTTAAGGATTAAAGGTGTGAGATCCAGAACATTGATATCCACAGGAAAAAAATATGAAGGAAATATCTATCAACTTAAAGGCATTGATGGACGATGCTTTATGACTTAGATTAATGATAGTTGGTTATGGCATAGAAAAATTTCTCACATGAATTTTGATAACTTGGAAATGATTAGTGGAATTCAGGCCATGAGAGATTTACCAAGAATTACAAAGCCTGTTAATGCTATCTGCAAGAATTGTCAGTTTGGAAAGCAAGCAAGAAGTCACTACAGATCAAAGGAACAATCTACTACTAGTCTACTAGATTTAGTTCATACAAATCTTTGTGGTCCTACAAGAGTGAGAAGTCTACAAGGTGAAAGGTACTTTATGCTTTTTATTGATGATTATTCTAGATATACATGGGTTACATTTATTAGAGAGAAATTAGATGCATTAGATAAATTCAAAACATTCAAAGCTATGGTTGAAAATGAAGTAAACTTGAAGATAAAATTCTTAAGGTTCGATAGAGGTGGAGAATTCACCTCCCATGAGTTTAACATGTTTTGTGAAGTGCATGGAATAAAGAGACAATTATCTACTCTAAGAACTCCTCAGTAGAATGGAGTTTTTGAAAGGGAAAACAAAACAGTTCAAGAGGATACTAGATCAATAATTACTGAGGCTGGTTTATCAGAAGTTTACTAGAAATAAGCTATTCATACTGTTGTTTATGTATTCAATCGAGTTCAAGCAAGATAAAATAGTACAAAGACTCCCTATGAGCTATGGTTTGGAAGAATTCCTACTGTTAAGTATTTCAAGATATTTAGAAGCAAATGTTATATTAGAAGAGATGAAGAAACTTTGGGTAAGTTTGATGCAAGAAGTGATGAAGTAATTTTTCTTAGATATTTTACTAAAAGAAAAGCATACAAATGTTTCAATAAAAGATCGAGAAAGATTGTAGAAAGTGAAAATGTCAAGGTTGATGAGACAGTGAAGAATTCAATTGACATTGATGGATATGTGTCTGATGAACCTGATCACATAAGAATTGAAGAGATTGTGGAAGAACATGAAAATGATGAGCAAGAGAAGGATGAACAGAATGAAAGAGAAGAAGATGCTTCGGTGATGTCACCTAAGACACCTAGATATGCACAGAAGAATCATTCAGAAAGCCAGATTATTGAAGATAAGACTAAAGGAGTATTAACTAGAAGCAGAGTTGCTGTTGAAGTTAATCTATGTATACTTTTTGAGATTGAATTGAAGACTATAAGTGAAGCATGTAAAGATGAACATTGGATGGAAGCCATGAAAGAAGAACTTATGCAGATTGAGAAGAATCAAACTTGGGAATTGGTCCCAAGACCGACAGATAAAAAAATTATTGGATCGAAATGGGTATTCAAAAATAAGTTGAATGAGAATGGAGAAGTGGTTAGAAACAAAGCAAGGCTTGTGTGTAAAGGTTACTCAAAATTAGAAGGCATAGATTTTTAGGAAACTTTTGCTCCGGTAGCAAGAATGGAAGCTATAAGGATGTTCTTAGCATTTGTTGCGATCATAAAGACTTTAAGGTTTATTAGATGGATGTCAAGTCAACATTTTTGAATAGTGAGCTAGAAGAAGAGGTCTACATGGAACAACCGAAAGGATTTCAGTTGTTAGAGCAACTAGATATGGTGTGAAAATTGAAGAAATATTTATATGGATTGAAACAATCTCCTAGAGCTTGGTATGGGAGGTTGGATAGGTATTTGATTAAACAAGGTTTCAACAAAGGTACAATAGATAGTAATCTATATTTTAAGATTGAAAATGACAAAATCTTGATTGTAGTTATATATGTTGATGACATTATCTTTGGAGGAAATGAAAATATGTGCAAGATGTTTACGAAAGAGATGTAGAAAGAATTTGAAATGTCTATGTTTGGAGAGATGAATTTATTTCTTAGAGATGTTGAATAATTTTGGGATGGATGGTTCCAAACCGGTATGTACTCCTATGGTGATTGGTACAAATTGGGTAAAGACGATGATTCACCTAAGGCTGATGAGAGCAAGTATAGATCTATGGTTGATGGAATGTTGTATTTGACTGCTACTAGACCAGATATTATGCATGATGTTTGTCTTTGGCTAGATTTCAAGAAGATCATAAGGAAACACATGTTGCTATTAAAAGAATATTCAAATATTTGAATGGAACTCCGAATTATGGATTATGGTATCCTAGAGATATTGAATTTACTCTAAGTGCTTATATAGATGTAGATTGGATTGGATGTATAGATGACAAAAAGAGTACAATTGGTGGTGCATTCTTTCTTGGTTGTAGATTGGTGGTATGGTTGAGTAAAAAGCAATATTCAGTCTCCTTGTCTACTGTTGAAGTTGAATATATTGTTGTTGCATCTTGTTGTACACAAGTTCTATGGATGAAATAGACATTGAAAGATATCACAATGGTGTATGATGCTCATATTTCTATCTCTATGATAACACAAGATAAATTAACATTCTCCATATAACTCTATGATGCACTCCAAAGATGAAGACATATCTATCACGCATTCATTCTTCCAGAGAAGGTCATGGAGAATGAAGCAAATCTTGAGTATATTCTTGATGAAGGACGATTGCCGATATATTCACACACCCTTCCTAAAGATACTTTGAGTATCTCCAAGAGAAGTTAGGGTCATTACCTCCTTCCTTGAACTAGATGACATGAGATGCATTAGTTTGCGGATCTATGGATTCATCTTCATTTGGACTGATGTTTTTGCGGCTACCTCTCAAGG
This sequence comes from Sequoia sempervirens, assembly GCA_007258455.2. NCBI lineage: Eukaryota > Viridiplantae > Streptophyta > Pinopsida > Cupressales > Cupressaceae > Sequoia > Sequoia sempervirens. The sequence continues at coordinate 435,179,513 of VDFB02058242.1, read as the reverse complement.
GGAGTAGCTAGTATCAGGTGTTGTCATTATGAGTATTTTGTTTTCTATGTCAAAGGGGAAATCAATGTAAAAGATATTTTTCCTTTTCCATTGATGTCAAAGGGGAAGAGGAATTATGTGAATAAAAAGAGGAAGCATGTGAAAAAGAAGAGGAAGCATGTGGAGAAAAGAGGAAGAATATAAAAGACTATCTACTAAGGGGGAGAAACAAAAAGGAACAAAAAGAAAATTCTTTAAAAAGTATTTTCAAAGTTGTATGGTGTCTTTGATGGTTTTTCACATCATGTGTTGCCATCAATGAAAAGGGGGAGATTTTTGCAAGAATGGAAAGATTGAAGGTGTTGTCATTGATTTCAACTGGTCAATCAGTTATCAATTGATTATTTTTATCATTAGTGTCATGGATACAGGTTATTGGCTGTATATGTTAAGGATATAGAGAAAATTATAATGAAGACATGTTGCAAGTGTTCAGTGGGTTCTCTAGGTTTTGCTTCGGATTTTCTCCTATATTTGTATGGTTCAGATATGTTGATCTTGGTTATTGGAAGCTTCGATATCCTAATTTTTGGTTGTTGATTCATTGTATAGTGTGAGTTGTGTTCACTAGTTGTGAACTATGATTTTTTGTGTTTCTGGTTGAGGTCTGGGAGAAATGTTGTTGGTCCAGATTTCTCTTTGATGAAGTCTTATGACTTGCAGTTCTAAATTTGATTTGTTTTGATTGTATTGAAGATAATTTTGGTATCTGGAAAGTTCATGCTTAATTGTTCTATGTGTTTTGCACTGGTTTGGCTAACCTTGTGTGGAATACTACTTTTGGAGTTAGTGCAATGTGTTGGATCTATTTGGGTCCTCATGAAGCATGTGTTTGGGTTGCCCTCATTCTAATTCCACCCTAGGATGTTTTGGTGCTGACCTAATTTGAATTTGGATTTGGATGACCGAATTTGGATATGTTTCAAAGTTGAAGATGTTATAAATGCAAAATGAGTTAGGGAAGAAGTGAAGAAGAGAATGAAGAAAATAGAGACAAAAGCTAAGAGAATAGAGATAAGTGTGAATCAGTGTGTGTGTATGATGGGAGTATGGCAGGTCAATACGAAGCCTAAATGTTGAGTTTTTGGAAGTAGTGAGTTGAAGGTGCACTATATCATTCATGCATGTATGCAAGTGGATTGAGTGAATTATGGTGGAATCCTTTGTTGCATTGGGATTTTCTTCTCTGTAACAAGTCTTCTTTATCTTCTTTGTATCTCTATGGTAGTGAGCCCTCTAGGTTGTTAGCCTTGTTGGACAATGAGTCCTTGTTTTGGCAATGAGCCTTGTTTCTCAAGTAGTGAGCCTCTTGTAATCAGTTTTGATATTCTCTATAGTGTGAGTTAATCCTCACCATGGTATTTCCCTTATTGGGTTTTCCACATAATTCTGGTGTTATTGTGTTTATGTGATGGTTTTTAGTTTCTACACTAGTATTCATTATTTAATCTATTAAGTAGTGTTAAGGTTTAGTTCTAGCGAATGAATTAAAGTTTAAATCAGTGACAACTAATTCACCCCCCTCTTAGTTGTCTTGTTCAACACAATGTACTCAATACCAAGATAACCAACAAGATCGATGTCAAAGATCCAACTGTAGAATCAGGAACCTATCATGACATCATGATCTAATCATCTCCTCCTAAGAGATACCATACAACAATACATACATCCTAGTCTCAAGAGAACCTATATCATGTAAAACCTCTAAGCTAGCATCAAGAGTAAACCATGAGACAATACCAAACACATAAACCAATAATCAAAATCTCTAATCATATGAAGATAACTATCTCCAACGATGAATCCATGTCATTTCCAACAACTCCCATTGAATTGTGATGCTGAGCTACACATGGAATCGTGAAAAATATATCCTCCATGAAGATCATCCAAGTCCACACACACTCAACTGCAATATTAAAATCTCTAGAGAACAAGTAGAATCAAGATCTCCAAGCCAAGAAGATACAACCACCATCAATCAATAGGAATAAATCCTACACCGTCAAGTCATAACTGTCAAAAGCTCCCATTAAAAAGTGTAGCCAAAGAAATACAACCAATCTATCATGAAATAATGATAAAAACACATGCTACAAGTCCCAACAATTGACTAATTAGGTACTCAAATCATCCATCCTCTCATCCCAAAGAAGCATACTAATGCACAAATGACCACAATCTTTAGGGAAACAACAAGAAATAGTTGTGATTTATGTATGGCTATTAACAATCAAATACAAGAAAATGTGGAAGTTGGGGGATACAACTACTCTAAGGTTATACCCTCCTATAAGGAGATTAGAATTAAGAAAATCTAGGGCCTTAAAAAGGATCTCACTAATGCAATTGGTCTACTTATATATCAAGGAAGAATATTGTTTGGACTCCCCCCTGAGAGGGACTAGGCCAAGTGCAACTTTGATGGTTGTTTGAAAGGAAACCTTGGGTTGGTAGGGGTAGGAGGTCTTATTAGAATCACCTTGGGGACTGTATTGTTGGTTATGGGAAAAATATTGGGATTTTCTCTAACAATAAGGTAGAGGCTATGGCTGCTTGTGGAGGTATTAAAATTTTGAAAGGTTTAGGCTTCCAAAACGTTATCCTAGAAGGAGAATCCAAGCTTATTGTTGATATATTGAAAGGTGATAGTGTTGTACCTTGGGAATTAATAGATATTATGGATAATTATAAATTGCACATGTAATTTTTTCACATGTTGTAGAGTTCAACATGTTTATAGGGAAGGCAACTGCTCTGTAGATATTGCTGCTAATGAGGCTCTTAAGTGTAATACTTGGACTCATTAGGAGTATAGTGCATTTCCAAGGGAAATAAGAGATAAATTCCTAAAAGAAACATTATAAAATTATTATAACTAATAAGTATTGGATAAGGGGTCTAACTTGTGTGATAATCAAATTATTTGGTGATAAGATGGACGTAAATGTTAATAATAGAAAGGTTGGTATATTTCAAATTACGGAAAGTGATAAGGAGGTTTTCATCGGGGAGGAAATTAATGTGTTCATCATTTCCAAGTATCCCACGTATCACATGTTTATTAGCAATAACAAAGCTTCAGTCATTTCAAATGTTATTGGAATGCCATACGTCCCTTCCCACCTCATTTCCGAGGCTTGACTTGATTTTGATAATCTGGAAACATTTATTAAGGAGACGGTTAATCATTCCAAATCCATCCTTGGGCTCGTGTATTTGGTTCCTATCATCTAGCATAATTTTTAAGTAACTTAAAAGGATTTCTCCTTTCCACTATCTACATTTGTTCTCTCTACAAGTTTGGCATGATTTTTGGGAGAGCTGTTGTTTTTTGAGGTTGCATGAAGAAGGAAACTAATCAGAAGAAAGGTCTAAAAAATATGCATACTTCTAAAGTGGGAGGGTCGAGGAAGAGAACTGAACCCCCTAATTGTGTCATCCTCATAAAATTCTGATCTTTGGAGAATCTTTAGAGGGGTTGGTATGGCTTCTTTCTTTGAAGCAATGCATGGTTATGATGAGAATCTGACCACAAAGTCGACTAACTCATGGGAGAAAGGTCATGTTACTATTGGCGTGGTGAAATTTGAAGTGATGACTCAGTTAATAGTTGAGGAAACTACTTTGGCTAATGGAGGTAGAAAGGTGGTTAAAAAAAGTGGTGTTGATTATCAAAGGTTTGTGGATAAATTCTAGCATGAAGGTGAGGTGCTCACAAGGTTCTAGAATGGATATGATCGGCTCGACCTTCCTCCACTGTTTGCATTGGTTGAAGTATTTTCTTATGTGTTACTTCATGTTAGAAGTTAGGTATATGACTATTCATTCCTACCATTTCTCCATTCTGAATCATATTCGTCATAATGATAGGATAATTTTTCCCTTTTATTTTCTTTCTTCCCTACAACAAAACATTAAGAATCGGGCCTCACCTCCTTTGCACCAAGGGATAATGCTAGCTCTGTATAAGTTGGTCCTTGCTAATAATCCCCATGGTAACCCCTTGATTGTTAGGCAAGATAACCCCCCCCCCCCAAAAAAAAAAAATTAAAAAAAAAATGATGAGGAGGTTGTTATCCCCCCAACTGTCGAGCATCCCAACCCTAGGCCCCCTACTCCTTGTATTGACTCTCCAGAGGGAACCCCCTTGAATGTTGCCCTATTGGCCACCCCTCATTTCAAATCCTCATACTCTAAATCTAACCCAACCTCTATTGAAAATTCCCTTGAGATGGAACTACTCAAAGCCACTCCGGAGAAAAGGAAACACTCACTAATGCTTTTGGAACCCCCTAAAGTAAAGAAATTGAAAAAATATCAATAAAAATCAAAGCAAGGTAATGTCATCACCATTACTGAAGTCTCTGAAGGTCTTCAAAAGGAGGATATGGATGAAGGTTAGTTGGGCACATTGCATGTAGCCAAAGAGATTAGCGAGATTGGATAAGGTCACTTCCTCTGATAAAAAGGTTAAAGGTAAAAAGAAGGAAATTGAGGAAGAGGAAAAACTTACTATGGAAGCATTTGAACCCTAAATGGAAGAGGATAGAGAAGGAATGGATTGTGAAGAATTTGGCTATGAGATGGATGAAGAAGAATTGGAGGAGGAGGAGGATTTTAAGGAGGAGGAAAAAGTGGGTGGAGAGGAGGATCTTGAGGTAGTTGGGGGGGTGGCTTGGGGAGAGGCTGACAATGCCCTTGGTGCTACTCTTTCTGGAGATACTAGCATTGAATTTTTTAAAATTAGAATCACTTTCTTATAGGTATAGGTCGAGGACATGGAAAAAGCTATCATCACCCTAATGAAGGTCATTGATGGGTTGATGTGCAGAGCCATGGTCAGAGCGATGTCTGGTCAAACCAAGATTAGAAAGCAGTTAAAGAAGGTTGAGAAGCATGAAGACACGGAGGACTTGGCAAATGAAGTTTCCCCTGATTGGAGGAAATTTGTCTCTCATATTGGAGACAATTGGGAGTTGATATAGCTAATTCCAAATAATGGATTTTTCCATCTTGCTCAGGTTTTTTATGTTTGGCTCTTGGTTTCCCTGGTTTAATGACTATTTGAAAACCTTAGCATCTTTGGATGATATTATTGGACTACTATATTATGATAGCTATGCTAGGGTTTGGGACTAGTTTGTTTATGGTTAATCTCCTCTCTGGCCTGCATGCCACTTTTTGGGTTAGTCTGTGGTATGCTTATAATGTTTTTTTATTATACTTATATTGATCCTATGGATGCAAATACTAGTTATTTGATATGGCCTGTGTGCTTCCTATGGTTTTTTAACAGTATGTAGTCTAGATGCTATTTTGTTTGGTGTGGCTGGTGTTGTTTCCCAACCTATCTTGTTTTTGTTGCATCAAATCTTTTTGTATCTGGCGAAATTAAGACCCTTTACTTGCTTATATAATTAAAAAAAGTTTACATCAACATTGAAATAATCTCGTGGATATAGACAGTCCACATCAAGTCATCCCATTGCAACTAAATAGGTGATCAACCGATATAACTGCATAAATTTTAGATACCAAACAATGAAGTATGCACAATCATCATCACATTAGTAACCTACAAAATAAGATATCAATTAAGATAATCCTATAGACATCAACACTTAAACACCAAATCAACCATAGATCTGAGTCACCAAACATGTATACAAATGATTATCCATAGTTAAGGAACTAAACAAGCATCAAGGAGATAAAAATAACCTCCTAACACCAAACTAAACCACCACCAAACAACCGCATACATGATCATGTCGTGTCAATGCTCAAATATACCTATGTATCCATGACACCATAACCATAGCCAACATTGCACCTGCACTCAAATATCATCCATACAAGACTCCAAGTCTCCACTCATGTCAAGCCATGTTCTCAAAACTAAAGATAGCCTGTATACCTATCACCATCAAACTCCAACTCTAAAAAACACCTATAAACCTATACCAGGAAAAACCAAATTGATAATCAGCTATATCATCATAATTATCAGATAAAAACATGTACTCCCTCAATGTTTCACCTTTTGACTTGTTTGGATGCTCATGCAATCACACTCTGAATCTTAGACACCTACAAGTGATCAAACAAGTGCAAATATTATCCTACACCACAAATTTAAAATCTACCTAATCTACTATGTAGTATGTTGTACATGCTCTCCAATGCCTATTCGAAATAAAAAATTTGATTCTCTATGCAAAAGTTATGACTAAAACTACCGGTGAAAATGGATAAATATATGGCTTTTGAGCTCTTAAAAATTATCAAACAAAACAATATTGAACCCAAACCCATACTACATAGTTCTTAGAAACACCTTCAACGAAAGTATAAGAAGTCAAAAAAATTTGACACATCTTGGGTGAAATTCTATGCTTTGTTCTTGAAAAAAAAACTCTCTAATTTGGCTTTATAGGGTGGCATTCTAGACCCCTAGGTGGTTTGGTTAAAGATAGTGCCCCAAGTAGTAGCTTGTCTAAGATCATGGGTGGTGGATTTTAAATAATATAGAATCCATTTGAAAATTTTATTTCTTAAAAACCACCACAACTTGAAGGAAATTTAAATTCTTGTTTTAAATAAAATGACGGTTTAAATTCTTTAGCTGGTAGAGGTCCTTCAATAACTCTGGGGCCTAAGTTCACTAGCTCTCACTGGGCTAACCCTCTACAGGGATAAGCCAACAAGGCTTCCCTATGAAGGTGACAAGTCTCACACATACCCTATTGATACTCATTGTAGGGATCTGAGTATAGTAATGGGTCTATGGACCTCATTCCATGAATTATTTTATTTATTTTCAAATGATTTTTCAAGTAATTTTTTTTGTTTGTAAATTTAATAATTTTTATTTTTCAAACCTAATATGCAAGGTTTAATTTTTCCATTGGTATACTATGAATGATCGCTCCTATGGCCATACAACCCATTTAATTAGGGGCCCGTGGTTTTTTTTTGCATTTTTTCAAATTTTCCAAAATAGGGAAAATTTTATATGAATATTTATTTCTCAACCATCTTAGATCCAATGGTGAGGTTTGTTTTGTCTTAAGAGGTCATCCATGAAATTTCCTCTACAAAACCCTCATATGAAAGCACAATCTAAGAAACCCTTTTGACCGAAATTTCTCAAGCCTCGGATCTTCAATAAACCCAAAAAATATCAACACCCCAAAAACCTAAATCTACATAATAACACTTGCAACATGTATTCCATACTTTGTAATGCCTCAAATCTATCCTTCATAGCCATGGATTTAACTTTGCACCAAATCTACTTAGAAAGGTTATAACAAAACTTGGAAGCTCACACCTCCCACAAGCATGAAAGATTTGATGCCACTTGTTAGGAAATAATGCATAATACCCACATCTTAATCCACTTCCTACATAACCCCATGAGAGAAAAACATGCATGCAAGTAACCATAATGTATAGATCAAAATAGACAAGCCACAAGATAACACAAGATATACCCTAAGAAAACCCTTAAGAGGAAAAAACCTAGCCTCCTAAAACATCCATAATCCATCTATTAATCAACAAGAAAACAATACATGCACTTGCAAGAGTTACCATGAATACTTCTAAAACATCAAGCCTCTCCAATGCATCCTTGGTGCAGAAGCACCTTTGGTCAAAAATTGTCAATCTATGTTGATCATGAGTAGGCTATAGGTTGAGTGTTTCTTTGTTTAAATAAGGTCACAATGACCATTTTGATGTTAAATTAGTCATGTTTTATGGTACTAGGTGTTTAGGAAGTTAATTAAAGAAACATTACAATTTGTTGTAAATGTTTCCCAACACAAAAAGTTACAAAAATTTGCATTTTTTGTGGAAGTTGAAGAGTCATGGAATTCAAAAAGTGGTTATAGGCATTGGGGTGGTTGGTTTTTGAATGGAATATGTATACAAGGCCTCCAAAAGGCTCAACCAAGGTTGTTGATGGTGAATTGAAATCATATTCAATAAGACACAATGCTTTTCTACTAATTTTCTGTGTTTTTTGAAATTTGTTTAGTTTGTACAGACCCGTTTAGGGCATAAATGTTTTGAAATTCATTGGATGATATATTAGCATGAGTTAGCTTTCTTTTTCATCCAATTTGAGAGTCTAACTTTGTGGTTAGAAGGAGATTTTATAAAATTTCTGCAACAACCCTGTTTTCTCAGAATTAAGGTTTTGATTCAAGCTTAAATCATGAATTAGTCAATCCACCTATTTTCAGATACTATAACTCAGTGGATTGACTTGTTTTATGTGGGGTTGTATTTTTTTAAGGTTTTGAAGGCCAAGGAGATAAGTTGCAAGCAAATGGGTAATGCCCTAGGGAAGAGAAATGAGTTTTCCTTATGAAATAAAGGTGTCATGGTAGGGTTTTGTTAAAATAGTGAAAGAGGTGCCTATGTGTTGGTTTTTTGAGTTTGTCTAGACCAATTAGAGTCTGTTGGATGCAATTTTGGTGATCTATAAGCCTGGGAGTTGAGAGATTGAATAAACCCTTGGTATTTAGCATGTAGAGTGAGGGCTTCATGAAACTGTGGTTTAGAGGCCATAAACCTGAGAACCAATTGTGATTTTTTTTGTTTTGATACACAATTAGAGGCTTTCCATTGAGTTTGGGTGGATATTTGATGATTTAGAGGTACCTCCTTTGTAAAAGAGGGCTAATTGGTAGTTTTAGGATAGGAGCAATCTAGTGGTTTGCAAGGTTTTCTCAAAGAAACCATAGGGGATCTTTTGGAAAGTGTTGTTAGATCCTAAGGGGAGTCTCAATTGATGTTGAGTTGGCCTTTGTATGGCCTTCTCTAAAAGATATCTCCACAAGTTGAATTTGGAGGGCTACAAGCCTTAAGGGGAGTGTTTGAGTCAAGTTGAGAGACTTGTGTTGTAAAGAGTTGTTTCTTGATTGAGATTGGTCATTTTGAGTTGGATAGGGAGTTTTTAACCACCTTGTTTATATTAGTTGGTATTGGAGCTCAGTTATTAGATCTCTTGTTGGTGATTTGGTTGGATTTTGCAGGTTGGAAGGTGAAGATGCAATACTATCAAGATGCCTCCGAAAGGAAGCATAGTTGCAAGAAATATGGATGAACAGGCTAAATAAATAGAAGCCTTGAGAAGAGAGGTGGCTGCATTGAAATAAAAAACTGGAATGGATATGGATGAGAGTGATATTGAAGAAGAAGAGATTTCTATTGAAGAGGAAGAGATGGATCCAGATGATGTGAGGATGATGAAGCTTTTGAAGGTTGTGAAGAAATATGGACATAGCAAAATGGATGTTCCTATGTATGGGGTAAAACTAGATGAAGAAGAGCTCTTGGATTGGATAGGGGCTTTGGAGAACTATTTTGACAGTGAGGAGATTGATGAAGAACACAAAGTGAAGAAGGCCAAAACCAAATTGAAAGGACATGATTTTTTGTTTTGGAACTTGTGCAATATGAAAGGGAGAGAAAAGGAAAGAACAAGATCACTTCTTGGGAGAGAATGAAGACAAAACTGAAAGGTAAGTTCCTTGTGATTATAATGTTCAATTACTTAAAAGGTTACAAAGTATTAGACAAAAAGAACAAGATATGCAAGCATACACTGAGGAATTATATAGGTTAAGCATAAGAACAAAGCATGAGGAGGATGAGGAAGAAAGAGTAGCTAGATATCTCAATGGCCTAAGGTATAACATTCAAGATGAAATCAATTTGTTGGCACCAAAAATAGTTAAGCAATGTTTTCAAATGGAAATAAGAGCAAAAGAAAAAATCAAGAGGAGACAAGAGAAGGAAACAAGAGGAAGGGGCACCAATACAAGATGCAGAGGTACATTTTCAACACCAAGATAGTCCAAAGAAGATCTTGAATATGCTAATAAGAGTAAAGAACAAGCACCTAAATCAAGAGGTGGGTGGAGAGGTCGAAGAACAAGCTTTAGACAAAGAAGATATTTTAATGAGTTTTCAGGCAGGTGTTATAAGTGTGGTGAGTTTGGTCACCCTTTCTTCAAGTGTCCAGAGAGGATTGGAACTACATCAAGTGGAGGAGAAAGGAAATTTGATAGGAGAGCCCAAATTTCTTATGAAGATGAAGCTGAAAGTTCAAACTCCAATACTCTTCATGCTACTCCTGAAGCTCGTGAAATGTTGATGATGAAAAAGAAAACCTTGAAGACATCCATGGAGAGAGAAATTTTTTAGAGAAGAGCCTTGTTTAGAACAACATGTAGATGCAAAAATAAGGTATGTAAAGTGATTGTTGATTCTGGGTGCACTGACAATATGGTATCTAGTGATATGGTGGAAAAATTGCATTTGGAAAAGGTACCTAGAGAGAAGCCTTATAAAGTGTCTTGGGTAAGTGAAAATCAAAACATTTTGGTGAGTGAACAAGCTACTATTGAATTTCAAATTGTTCCATATAGAGATAAAGTTGTTTGTGACATTCTACCTATGAGTTGTTGCCATGTTTTGCTAGGTAGGCCTTGGAAATTTGATAGATTAGTTATGTATAATGGAAGGAAAAAAACTTATACCATAGAAAAGGATGGAAGATTTTTCATACTAAATCCATTGGTTGAAGAGGTAATAGAGCAAGGTGAGATCATCATGATAGGGAAAAAAGAATATGCGAGCAAAGAGGAAGGTGAGAGCATGAGGTTTGCAGCTATGTCGAAGTTTGATACTATTAGAACAGTGAATAGGAAGGATAAAGGGAATGTGCAAACAAAGAGAAAGAAGAATGATTTTGTGTGGAAGAAAAATGAAGGTGGAATGATGACTCAGGATGGTGCAGACAAGAGTGAGTGTGGAAGGTTTGTGGAAAAGAAAGAAGGCAGTGATGCAATACTTGTTGGGACAGTTAAGTGCCTTTTAGTAGTGAGTACAGAGAAGAGGCAATCAATTGATGCTGGTACATAAGTTTTTAAGGCTAAAAGGACAGAGGGTAAGAAGAAAAAGGTTTTGATGTTGATAGGGCATTGAACAAGGTATGTGTAGGTCTGACAGAGACCACTAAATGCATTGGTACACACTTTTGTAAGGCTGACAGAGAAAAACATGAAGAGAGGAAGGATACTGAGCAACAAACTATGCAGGAAGAATAGAGGAATGTGGTGAAAGTTGGTGAAAGTTTGAGTATAGGTATAAAGAGGAATGAGAAATCAAAGTTTGATGAAGGGAAAGATAAAAGACACCCCACAATACTATATGATAGAGTCAAGCAAGAAATAAGTGAAGAAATTGACAAGGATGTTAAGGACAGTGACAAGCTAAAGCAAGGTGAACCTATTGGAGGCAAGCATGAAGGTCAGAGACAAGTGAAGAAAAATGGAGGAAAAATTGCAAGATTCTTTCCAAGGGACTTGGAAAAGTTCCATGTTGGGGTGTAGAGTGCAGGATCACCTTTGGTAAAAAATTGTCAATCTATGTTGATCATGAGTAGGCTATAGGTTTTGAGTGTTTCTTTGTTTAAATAAGGTTACAATGACCATTTTTATGTTAAAGTAGTCATGTTTGATGGTACTAGGTGTTTAGGAAGTCAATTAAAGCAAAGTTGCAATTTGTTGTAAATGTTGCCATCACAAAAAGTTGCAAAAATTTGCATTTTTGTGGAAGTTGAAGAGTCTTGGAATTCAAAAAGTAGTTATAGGTGTTGGGGTGGTTAGTTTTTGAATGAAATATGTATAAAAGGCCTCCAAAAGGCTCAACCAAGGTTGTTGATGGTGAATTGAAATCATATTCAATAAGACACAACACTTTTTTGTTAATTTTCTGCGTTTTCTAAACTTTGTTCAGTTTGTACGGACCCGTATAGGGCATAAATGTTCTAAAATTCATTGGATGATATAGTATCATGAGTTATCTTTCTTTTTCATCCATTTTGAAAGTCTAACTCTATGATTAGAAGGAGATTTTATCAAATTTTTGTAACAACCCCATTTTCTCATAATTAAGGTTTTGATTGAAGTTTAAATCATGAATTAGTTAATCCACCTACTGTCAGATCCTGTAACTTAGTGGATTGACCTATTTTATGTAGGGTTAGATGTTTTTAAGGTTTTTAAGGCCGAGGAGATAAGTTGCAAGCAAATGGGTGATGCCCTAGGGCAGATAAATGAGTTTTCCTTGTGAAGTAAAGGTGTCATGGTAGGGTTTTGTTAAAAATAGTGAAAGAGGTGCCTATGTGTTGGTTTTATGATTTTTTCTAGACCAATTAGAGTCTATTGGATACAATTTTGGAGATCTATAATCCTAGGAGTTGAGAGATTGAATAAACCCTTGGTATTTGGCATGTAGAGTGAGGGTTTCATGAAACAGTGGTTTAGACGCCATAAACTTGAGAACCAATGGTGAAAAATGTTGTTTTGATACACAATTAGAGAATATCCATTGAGTTTGGGTGGAGATTTGATGATTTAGAGGTACCTCCTTTGTAAAAGAGGGCTAATTGGTGGTTTTAAGACAGGGGCAGTCTAGTGGTTTGCAAGGTTTTCTCTAAGAAAACATAGGGGATCTTTTGGAAAGTGTTGCTAGATCCTAAGGGGAGTCTCAGTTGATGTTGAGTTGGCCTCTTTATGGCCTTCTCTAAAAGATATCTCCACAAGTTGAATTTGGAGGGCTACAAACCTTAAGGGGAGTGTTTGAGTCAAGTTGAGAGACTTGTGTTGTAATTAAAGAGTTGTTTCCTAATTGAGATTGGTCATTTTGATTTGGATAGGGAGTTTTTAACCACCTTGCTTACATCAGGTGATGTCAGAGCTTAGTTATTAGATCTCTTGTTGGTGATTGGTTGGATTTTGCAGGTTGGAAGGTGAGGAGGCAATACTGTCAAGATGCCTCCCAAAGGAAGCATAGTTGCAAGAAAGATGGATGAGCAGGCTAAAGAAATAGAAGCCTTGATAAGAGAGGTGGTTGCATTGAAATAAAAAACTAGAGTGGATATGGATGAGAGATGTTGAAGAAGAAGAGACTTCCAGTGAAGAGGAAGAGATGGATCCAAATGATGTGAGGATGATGAAGCTTTTGAAGGATATGAAGAAAGATGGACATAGAAAAATGGATGTGCCTATGTATGGGGGAAAACTAGATGAAGAAGAGCTCTTGGATTGGATAGGGGCTTTGGAGAACTATTTTGACAATGAGGAGATTAATGAAGAACACAAAATGAAGAAGGCCAAAACTAAATTGAAAGGACATGCTTTGTTGTTGTGGAACTTTGTGCAAGATGAAAGGGAGAGAAAAGTAAAGAACAAGATCACTTCTTGGGATAAAATGAAGACAAAACTGAAAGGTAAGTTCCTTCCTTGTGATTATAATGTTCAATTGCTAAAATCCACTTGAAATCCTTAAAGTCCTTATGGAAATATAAAATCTCTCTCCAAAGATTATTCGTACTAACTTTAGAATCAAGAGTATAAAATTTGGAAAGGATCAGACGCTCTTTAGTTTTTTTTCCTTCAAATAAAATGGAAAGATGATGTTTCTCTTATTTTGAATCTTGAACTTCAAGAAAAAAATATATTCCATAGAGTGGCTAAGCCACGTAAGGCCCCATCTAAGCTAACATATGAAACATTTTTTGTGAACTAGATTTATTTTTTAACTTCAAAAAATATTTTTTGACATATTAATTTCCTACAATAGAAGAATGCACAATTTTCTATCTTTGTAATAATTATTAACTATATTTTATTTATGATGACTATTAAGCCCTCTTGGTTCCAATATAAAATACTAATTTCTTTTATGTTCTATATCTAGAAGTCCCCAATGTCCTTTTTCAACCATTAGCCACTTATTTGGATTTCTCTCTTGATCTAGATTCTCTAGAGCTAAGATCACCCTTCCTAGAACACACTCTAACATCTATTGATTTATTGTTATCCTTGTTGTATTTAGTACTCAACACATCCTTTTATTTTAGGAAAAATGAAGAGGAGAGGACACATTCTCTTGAGAAAGTGTGATAGGAACAAAATCATCTACCTTACCTTCCTCATGAATTGCAAATAAAAGGAGTTTAGAAAAGTATTTAGCTAAATAGTTTTTCAACATGCCTTATCAACCACCAAGTCCAAATTACTAGAGATAATTTTTTTTATTTGTTTCTTTATAGAAACTCACTTTGATAAAATAGATATGAGAAGTAAAATATTTTCCTAAAGATAAGTGGACCCTTACCAAATTAGATGTATCCCATACTCCATTAGGGTATTCTTACCTTTAGAAGAATCAACAGGAGAGGAAAGACACATATAAAATTATCAAAATATTTTCTACTCTTTGTAAGGTCCATACATTATCACTATAATAACTAAAGATAAAAAAAATGACCTTAATATTTTAGCTTATCATAGTTTTCATCCATTTCTTAGTTTAAATTCTCATTCTAGTAATTTCCACCTCTGTGGAATAAATTCAACTAGTAGATATTGTTCTTAATTGCAAAAAATCCAAAAAATATAATAAATTTATTAACAATAGGCTCACATACACTTGAATTCAATGTTTTCTCTACTAGATTATCAAAACATTCAATTGATAATTAAAGTCAAAGTTTTAAAAAAAATCATATTTTTAGTAACTTTCAACAATGGGGACATGGACAATCACTTCTCATAAAAGGTTCTTGATGATCTAGGAGAATCTAGTACTACATTTCAAGTTATGGTTAAATAGTACTAATTCATTCCATACACCATCTTTATCACTAGATTAAGGAGTTCCCCTTGTAAATGTGGTTATACCAAGAAATTAGAAATCCTTTACATTTATTATACATAATTTTGAAGTGTCCACCCTATTCTAAATAATATTTCAATAGTGTTTACAAAATAAAATAAAATAAAATAAAAGGAACCAAATAATATAGATGTCTTTAATCTTTATTGAGTTCTTGTTAAGCATAAAAAAATAAATTTATTTCAAAGAAATAATTTCAAAAAGGTTATAAATAAATTAGATTTACCACACAAGATATTATAGATTTTGAATAAGATATAAATAATATACCAAAAAAACCTTTAACCTTTGAGGATAAAATTATTCTATTGTAGGATACACAAAATGTACTTGAGATAGAAGTGGCTTCTCAATAAATAATTTACAATTACTATTGGTGAAAACATTGATTCATGAACCAAATTTTTCATCATAATAAGTAACCACAAATTTTATCCAACTATGAGACAATAATGAGGATTTTAAATGTGAATAATATCAAGCGTAAATGCATATGTAAATAAGAATAAATGTGACAAAATATGGTGGTGTGAATCTGTAGTGAATATTATATTAGAAACAAGGGTACATGAGTAACATTATCTATAAATCATTATGATAATGTTGAAATTTATAATAAAGAAAAAATATCAAAATATCTTAGAAGTAATTTGATAATATAGAATATGTAACACAATGGAAAATTTTGGTCTACTAGTCCAATGATAGAAAAAATTGCTACCTTTATACAACACTTATTTTATATAGGAATAATTCATGAGTATCCATAACCACCATTACCAGATGTGTATCATGATGTTGTATAGGATAGTTCCATGTTTAATAAGATATAGCTACAATGATTTTTATGACTCATCCTTTTTCCTTATTAAGTTTATCCCACTACCACCAGGATACTCTTCATCACTAGTTATGCTCTTCAAATTCTAGTATTTATCTTTTGTTTGATATTATGTTGACTATATTTAGATATGTTGTGTTCATGGTTTCTTTCAATCCTTGTACCTTATTTTGACACTTGGTGGCCAATATATTTATATCTTTTTAAGAATACACCAATTTTGATATTAGTACATTAATGGACAAGACATGGATCCATTTTTTTTACATGAAAACTATGCCACACACATCACAATCACTCTCAAACACATGATGTAAGAAACAAAATAAAATTAATTATCAAAACACACTATGACTTAAAAAATACATGACAACATAAGGTAAATGTACATCAACATAAAATAACACTAGTAGAAGACTTACACTTTATCATGTGACAACATCACCATAATAAATAAATGAGACTCTAGAGTTCCCTCTAACCATGGTGATAGGATTCTAACCATGGTGATAGGATTCTAGAACACTGCCACTATATCTTTTGAAAGAAAAGAATAGCCTGAAGAGGTAGATTAACTCAACCCAAAAAAATAACCAAATCACAACAATATGTCCAAATGAAGTGGGAATGACATCCTAACATTCAATAAATGCACTCATGAGGAAGAAAATTTGGGAGATCCAATATCTCACCTAGTTGTAGAAAGGACTAGTATTCTCACATAAGATATGAATCCCAACAGATAAAAATATGACTAATTGATAGAGTACACAAAATACCATCAAACCAAGATGGTAGAAATTTATGGAAAAATCCAATGAAGAGCTTCCCTTTAGAAAAAAATATGAAAAAGGTTTAAAAGTGTCTATTATCTTAGAATCACCCATGTTGTTTCAAATTTCCTAAGATATCCTAGAATCACTGAAGCTATCTTCATATCACCCATCTTAGTAGTCAAATCAAACATATGCTAGGAAAAAAATTTAGATAGTGAATAGGGCCTATAATGGATAAAAAGATTCTTGAATTCACTAGAATTGATTCAAAGTAAATAATAATAGATAATAAATAAATATATAAATTAATTATCAACATAATTACACATTAGGCCCAAGAAGCATCAAATAAGGACTTATAATTAATGATAATTTTATTACAATAAATATATGATTCAATTCAAATGGTAATTATTACATGATTAAAAAGTTATATTTACATCCTAAATATGGATGAAATATAATCCACTACAAGATGAGAAAAATAATATAATTACAAATTTTCCAATACTTTTTTTTTCGATAAAAGTGGCAAGCCACTATAATATATTAATATATATATAGATTACAAAACCTGGTTCAGGCGAGCATACCAACAGGAAAGAACCAGGAAGAAAACCTCTAGTTGTAGCTCAAATAGATACAAAATGAAACAAAATCATCCCAATTATTGGGATCCATGAAAATCCTATTAATCTATCTTAGTAATAATGTCTACATTCTAATTTTACATCAACGTTATAACAATATTTTTCAAACTTTTAGCCCACCAAAAATTTAACTACTACAAACATTACAATACTGATGAATAAACCACCCTTGATCCCAAAATAATAAAAAGTAACCCCAAAAAATGAAACTGAAATAGAACAGTGATTATTCCTCCATTTATTCACCACCCTACACTGAGTTTTCATCCTAAGCTTCTGGAGTGTCATGAAGACCCAAGTCATTTGTGAAAAAATTAAATCCCATTATCGGCTCCTCAATACTCTTTTCCCTTGGCAGAAACCTTGCATTATAATTTTGATGCACCCAAACAACAGAGATAGGTACACTTGGCCCTGGCAACACTTCCTCTTTAATGGCAATTGGCGTGGGCGGAATTTCTTCAACCTTCAGATTTTCAGGAGGAACAATATGCATATTCTCCTATAATAATAAATTACATGTCAAAAAAAAAATGGAGAAGAGATGAGGTATGCACATGATCTCTAATAAGTGCTACCATGATCTCATTGCATTATCCCAATGGTGATGAACACCGCATAAACATGAGGGACCCTAAGGCCCAACCCTCTACATAAAGGTATATAACTCATGATTTTATTTAAACACACACCAAACACTCACAAATTGGTCACAATAAAGAACACATCACCCAAGGTTCCTCAACACGTTATTGGATAAAATAAATAATTTAAAAGAAGGAAGAAGAGAAGGTATCTGGATTAGAGGTGTGACATTTGAGTTAGTATTTCCAAATCATGAGAAGAGAATGAGACATAAAAATATTACCAAGTAATTAGTCACCTCAACGAATAATAATTATTGAGAATCAAACATCAATATGATAGGATTTATCTTGATGATGCATCACACTTCAAATACGTATGGATGAATCTTGATGATGTATCACACATCAACCACATTTGAATCAGTCCCAATGTGCACACATTCAACCTCATATGGATTAGTATTAGTTTTATGTTGTCCATTCTTAACCCATTTTAATTCTCTTTATTACACATTAAACATCAAATATAAATAGTTTAGTCCCAATATTTATAAATTTATCTATTATGTTCCTTTTTATATTTCTCAAATATTGCACATTGATACCTCATATGTATTAGTATGAATGTTTCTATAGACACTTAAAATTGTCTTGATCTTGCAATAATATTTTTTGACTAATTTCTCGTCTAATTCTTCATCTAATCCTATTTCTTCGTCTAACCATAATTCTTCATCTAACCCTATTCTAATTTCACTCTCTTTTCACACACACAAATAATTTTTATTATTTAATTATACTAATATCTTCCATTTCATTAATCTATCTGATTAAATAATTATTACCTAATTATTTAATTATTAACATTGTGTTTGATTAAATAAGTACTTTTTATTTATTTAATCACACTAATACAATGAATAATTAAATTATTTAAATTTAATTAATTATCCGTGGTTTTGAAAATAAATGATTTTTCATTTATTTTTAAATTTCAAAAAATGAACTCTTACACACCTCCACTAATTTCAAAATTTAAACTCTTCCAAATGGCCATGATTTTCAAAATTTGAACTCTTCCAAATTGCCATTAATTTGGCTAATTTTTCTTCCATCCCACTAATTTCTCCAATCACATGGCACTAATTTCAAATTTGAAAATGAGAAAGTTTCCTATGGATTTTGTCTCATGTGATCTTGATCATTCATTCTTCTCTCGATCTTGTATGTTCATTTTGCCACCACTTCGTCTATAGATTTAGGCTTAAAGTTCTTCATTTCTCTATCCACCATCTTCAAACTTTCACTGTTACTCGTCTTGAGACAATCTATTTGTGCATTCCAAAAATTGAGAGCAACATATCACAAATCTTCAAAAGCGAAGGAGAGAAGAGCAATGGAGATCAATCAATAAAGGTATAAAGTTATACTTTATTTTGTTTGTTTGCATTCAATTTCTTTTATGCTGATTTGTGCTTCATTATTTTGGATTTGATTTTATAAGATTCTAATGGTTTGGTGGTTGTTGTCAAGGATTTAAGCTTCATAAATTTAATTTTCAGATCCATAAAAGTGTCTCAAGCTTGTGATGACATTTTTTGACTAATTTCTCATCTAATTCTTTGTCTAACCCTAGTTCTTTGTCTAACCATAATTATTCATCTAACACTCGTTCTTCGTCTAACTATAATTCTTCATCTAACCCTAATCTAATTTCACTCTCTTTTCACACACACCTCATTAAATAATCTTTATTATTTAATTATAATAATGTCTTCCATTTCATTAATCTACTAGATTAAATAATTACTTAATTATTTAATTACTAACATTTCTTTTGATTAAATAAATACTTTTTATTTATTTAATCTCACTAATATAATGATTAATTAAACTATTTAAATTTAATCAATTATTCATGGTTTTGAAAACAAATGATTTTATTTATTTTTAATTTTCAAAAACTAAACTCTTACATTTCTCCATGATTTTTGAAAAATGAACTCTTATGCACCTTCACTAATTTTGAAATTTAAACTCTTCCAAATGGCCATGATTTTTGAAACTTAAACTCTTCCAGATTGCCACTAATTTGGCTAATTCTTCTTCCATCCCACTAATTTCTCTAATCATGTGGCATTAATTTCAAATCTTAAAAATGAGAAAGTTTCCTATGGATTTTGTCTCGTGTGATCTTGATCGTTCATTCTTCTCTTGATCCTGTCCATTCATTTCGTCACCACTTCGTCTATAAATTTAGGCTTGGAGTTCTTCAATTCTCTAACAACCATCTTCAAAAAAAAATCGTTACTACTGTCTTGAGTCAATCTATTTGTGTACTCCAAAAAATGAGAGTAATATATCACAAATCTTCAAAAGCAAAGGAGAGAAGAGCAATGGAGATTAACCAATGAAGGTATAAAGGTATATTCTCATTTGTTTGTTTGCATTCAATTTCCTTTATGCTAATTTATGCTTCATTGTTTTGGATTTGATTTTATAAGCTTACTTCTAATAGTTTGGTGGTTGTTGTCAAGGATTTAAGTTTCAAAAATTGAATTTTCAGATCCATACAGTTTCCACTCCAAACCTATAACTTTATCATCATCCCTAAGACAATCTAAGAAGACCACTTAATAATGACTCTTAGAATAGGTAAACTTAGGTTTTAACATGCATACACCCAATTTTTCCCCATTCCATTTCACTACCACATATTATTTGTCATTCCACATAATAAAACATGCATGAAAGAGGTTTCAACTCTAAAAAATATTATTTTCACCTTTTCACAAGGTCAAGAAATATCTAGGCACGTCATTTATTAATAGATTTTTACTCATAATTATGAATATGCACCACAAAGAGCACTCTTCTAGGGTTTTTTTAATTTTTGAAACTTTAGGTGGGAATTCCTAATGGGAGACTATTTGATGGGTCCTCAAGGGGTTCCCCTTCCTTGTGTAAAGGTACTAGCACTCTACTAGATGGATCCCATGATGTGATAGTCCAAAATTATTGGGATGACCTTGTCAAATGGTCAAGAAATTTAAAAGAATGGAGGTGAAGATTTACCTAAAATCTCATTGTCCAAGGAAGGTATTTTTATCAATATCTTTGATTCACTTATGTAAGGGGGAAATATAGCATAGGAAAACAACAAATGAATCAAACATATTAATTCAAACAAGATCAAATTCCAAACCCATACTCATGAAAAGAAGCTATAAAATAATGAAATCAACAAGCAATGCAATCATAAAGATAACATAAATTGAATTCACGAAATTAAAATGTTACCATCCCATAATGAAGTGTAATCCGTATTGATGTTGAATTGTGTTTGAATCAATACGAAGCCTCCATTTGTTGTTGTGAAAGCTTCAAAGGGTGTGTTAATGAAGATCAAAGATGTGTGTATATTTGCTCTCAAGAATTCGAATGTCAATTCAACATGACCTCTTTGCATAAACTCTATAGATTCTCTAATCATTTTTGAGAATGAAGAGGGTTGTTATGTAGATTTCATGTTTTCATATGAACGAATGAGATTTAGTAGTAAAAGATCATGATCAATAGTTGAGAATCGTTGAGAGGAAATAAAATGTAATGATTAGTGGAATTAGATTGGAAAGATTGGGGGATTGAAGAATTAGGTTGAGTGGTTAGTGGGATTGAGGAATAGATTGAATGGTCAGTGGGATTGAAGAATAGATGAGTTAGTCAACCGATTAGAGAGAAATTAGTGGTAATGATTTTCTTAATCACAAAAGGGGTGCGGATAATTAATTAATATTTGGAGATGAACGTGCAAGTCATGTTTTACTTTAACAAATAAAGGTGTATTTGTTTGTTGACTATGTTGAATGATTTCAAATAATTGATTTAATTATTTAGGTTTAGAGAAGGGAAAGTGATTTAATTAAATTATTAAATGATAACAATTTAATTTATTTAGATGAATAGGGTATATTAGTGACATAATTAAATAATTGATGTTTATTTAATTAATCAGTAGGAATAAAGTTAGATTAGGTGATGATATAGTGGGTTGATTAAATAATTAAAGATTATTCAATTAATAGAGGAAAATATGTTTAATGATGTAAATGATGTATGGCCCAATTCCACAATTAATAAAAGGGAAAAAATGGAGACAATAAATGAATTAGTAAATTTCATGGAAAACTTGTGTAGTTTGGGTTATTAAAATTTTCACTTGTGAAGGCCAATATGAAATAGTTGTAATTCCTACCTTTTGCATGATTACCCATTTGGATCATGGCACCCAAAAGCCAAAAATCAAGGTTAGTATATTATCCTACCTACTATCCTCCATCAATACTATGGTCAATAAATACACTAAGATAGTTGGAACCTTAAACAACATGGGTTAATTGTGATACTTTTCAAAGAGAACATCCTCAAAAATCACTCAAGAGATAGAAAATACATCAAATATTTAAAGTAGAGCTACTGAGAAATAAAATAAAATAAATGAGTATACAAAAATATACTTTCTAAGCATGAAAATTCCTTTACAACTAAGCAAGACACTTCTACTACTTCTCAACAAGTAATGCCTCCTTATCCTTAGGTGAAATTCACTCTAAAATCTTCTCTAAAAAAATAAATCTTGGAGGTTACACCTCAAGAACTTTCTTGAGTGTACAAATGGATTTTCCCATAACACCCCAAGCTCATTCCACTCATCAAGAGAAATAGAAATCACCTTTAAGGAGGTAGAAAAATACCTTAGAAGGAAAATAATAAAAAGGGTACTACAATAATACCTTAGAGATCACAAAATTAAATACCAAAGGGCCAAAATGTTGTAGATATTTTCTCAATATTCAACCAAAGTTACCTCCCCAAATGAGAGATTAGTTATACGGGCCATCTGAAAAATATTCTAATCTAATATTACCTAAGATAAATATATATTAGTAGAGTTAGAGAAGGGAGTAAGGTAAGCATTCTAAAAATTGCATTTTGGACACAATCCTCATTTAGAGGATTCACATGAAAATATGGACACTCAAACAACAAGCCCTCAAATTCAATCCTCTCTATAGACATGAACAAACTTTATATAAATTAGAACCTCCAAAAGATATCCAAAAAGAATAGTTGTAAATATAGCTAGAAGGGGTTCCAAAAGAGAACTTTTAAAATTTGGAGAACCATACAACAATAGAGGTACCTTCTCTAGAGAATGATAAGGAAAACGAATCACCTATAAGGAATTCCTTACCTCCTTCAAATAAAAAAGTGGAAATAACATATGTATTAGATTATTATTTTGATAGGAATACAGTAAAGGCAAAAGCACCTATGCAATTTTAAGTTGAATAGGAAGTAGAATCTAGAGAATAATTTTTATAATTGCACCGAGAAATTAAGTTGTGTTAGGTTGAACACTTTATTTCAAAACAACAACAATAAATTAAGAAATTAAACATAAATTTGGCAGAGAAAGATGTCATAATTTTTCCCAAGCGAGGACAAATAAGTCAACCTCTAAAAACTCAAAATAATTTGCACAAGATTTAGAGACTTAAAACCACCAACAAGTTGTCTCTATCTAGGATAAAAAAAATTGAAGATCTCACCAAATATTTAGTGAAAAACACGATGAGACTTTCTAGAGAAAAACACTATGAAACCTAAGTATATAACCTCCTATTGTAGTTGTAGATACTAACATTTTCTTGAGTTTTTGGAACTAACATATCTATGCAGCTTGACAATTGTTGGGAGAATACTGGTAAAAATAAACTACTAATGAATTTGATGCAATGTAAAAAAATAAAAATTCTTTGATTTCTAACATAGTTCACACTTCATTTTGGCTCTAATTAATGAATTCTATGTCATGTTTGGTGAACTTCTAGTGTGTCTAATCTCTCCTTTTTCTTTATGTGAGCTTGGCTATCAAAATCACTCTTATTTTACACTTTTCAAGTACACCCAAGGAGTATTAGTAAAGTATACTCTTCTTTTGCACTTCGTGTGAGCCTAAGAATAAAAAATGCCAATATCTTCTTTTTATTTATAATTAAAGGTCTATTTCAGGATTTAATCACCATAAGGGATACCTAAACCATATTTACTAGGGTATATAAATGGGATAGAAAAAAATTTGTACCTCTAAGTGTGGCCAACATTGTTCAAGCCAAGCTACAAGACCCTTGGTTCGTCAAGACTTGTTTGTTGCGGAGAAAAGGAGAGAAACCCCTCATCTCAAGCACTTTAGATGGGCTCACTATTCTTAGAATTGTTATGAACCTTGTTATTAGAGACATAAGATCAATTACCATTAATCTAGTTGTGGTGTAATGTACAATATCATACCTGAAGTTACTCAATATGTCCAATCTTGAGGATAGATAAATGTTACCAAATTTCTCTTACAACTCAATTTGGTAGAGCTGAAATAGTTGACTGCATCAAAAGTGAAAGTTATTCCAACAAATTTCTTCTAAGGCTTAACCAATGCATATGAATTCTTTCAAATGGAATTCAATTTTTATCATGCAATATTTTACAACAGAAGGAAATTACATAAATTGCATGATATTGTTGTCTTTCATTCACTTTGTAATGAAAATGTATACAAGATTGCATAAATGTTGTTGTTTCATACATTGAGAGAAAAAAAAAGTTTGAATGTCCCACACAAGTCATGGGAATTACTAAACTAATGCAATGTGGAAAGTAAGCTATACATCTAAAGATAAAATAAAGGAAAACATATGAAAAGAGGTCATATCCTTCATTTCCTTAATGGTTGATTTTGGTGTTGGTCCTCTTATCTTTAGCTCCTCTCATTCTTGATCTTTAGATGTACCTGCATATGATTAAAAGAATTGGTTATAGCTCGAGACATGAAATCTCATCATATGTCTCATCAACAGACATATAACCTACATATATGATACATTTGATTACTCAAAAAATTATCAGAAGCATGCAAGAGAGCCAAAATCAGATCGTCAAATGAAAGTCAAATCATCAAGAAGAGCATTGAGCTTCACTTTTTATATAACTTGTTTGTTCACTGTGTAGGTATAGGTTCATTATCATTACATGATCCATCTTTTTTGACATCACATCATGTGGTGAAAAAATGGGCTCCCACAAGGGTTGATCCCAGCATGCTAGCCTCTAGATCTTGAGAGGGGTATGAGATAAGCAAGAGACATTAAGCTTTTGAAATAAAAGCATATTATTTTTGAAGATCAATTTATAAGATAATTGAGCACATTGTCCATTCATGACAACCAAGTCAAAGGTGCAATGAGGTTACCCCCTTTCACTTTGAAATGGGAATCACAAGTGATAAATGAGCTCATTTAAACTACTTAAGTAATGTGCAAAACTGAGTAAAAGTGCATCATTTGCATCATGGTTTTACATCATCTAGTGGTTGTCACATCACTATTTCTTATTGTTTATATCATATGAAATGCATACATTTGAAGTACTATCCATCCAAAAATGCCTAGGGACAGTCTGAGTATGAAGAGAAAATAGTGAGCAAGAAATAAGAGCAATGCCATTTGAATAATGAATTTATTTTCACAATGTATAAGGTCATTTTCAGTCTAAGGTTGCATATAATAAAAGCTTCATAATAAGGTAGAACACAGTGCCAGTGACAATATAGTCTCCAATATCATTTCTAGAATCATAGTTCTCAATGTTGCAAATGATGCAATACTACCCAAAAGTACATCAAATGATTGATTTAGGAGCATAGGATGGTAATCATGCCTTCTTCATGACTATAGATGCAAAATATGGTTGATGGCTATCTCAACCAGCATGGTCTTGGTGGCTCTAGTGTGATGTCAGAGTTACAAGATAGGAGTAAAGGTGTATGTTCATCACTCCACATCAAGGAAGTATCAACATCCATTACATAAGCAGATCTTCAATAAAATGAAGCAATTGGAAGCCTATAGGCCAATGAGAAATATGGGGCAACAAAGAGAAAGGTATCCATATATCAAAATTCAAAGCACTTGTTAAGTATAAGCCCGTGGTTTAGAAGGAAATGAGCAGGACAAAGTGATAGTCCCTTGTTGAAAATGCAATAACAATGACAACCATAAGCATAATGTAAGTGCAGTATTAGGTATAGAGGAGCATAGAAAGGTCACATAAAACTAAAGAAGCCTTCCAAGAAAGGAATGACCCACGTGAAATGAGAGGAAGCAAGATTTAATACAATGAAAGATCAAAAAGGATAAACCATCAACATTAAAAAGTGTAGACCCAGAGTGGATATTGAAGCTGAGCTTATGAAATAAATAGAGAAATAGTAAGCATTTTCAACTTTTTTTGTGTAAAGACAAATAGAAATCTTTCTCTTTCACAAAAAGATGTAGAGAATAGAACATACCACGCAGGCTTAATGGTATGAAAATCTCGAGTTTGGTTCAAGTTAGCTCCAGAATCTCAAAAGTTCTCGAAAAAACCTAGCATGGCAGTGCCCAACAAAAACATGCTAAGTGTGGAGTGAAATGAAAGTAGGCCGTAGGTAGAACTTCAGAAAATGTGTTAAAAAATGAAGGCAATGAAGATATTTTTGTGTTTACAAGCAGGTGAACACTTACCCGTGGGTTTCCTGTTGAGAAACACCATGAAAGCCACCTCTAGAATTTTATGAAGGCTCTAGATCAAGCTCCAAACCACCATTCAATCTCCTAAAGAGCTCGTGCAAATCCTATGGTGGTAGAAGCAGAGTAAAAAACCTAGCAAAAAATAAAATGCAAAATGATGTGAAATGAAAGAAAGGCCACGAGTTTTGTTCTAGGGTTTCCTTTTTCCCTAATTTTTGGACAACCCTTTCATGGGTGTTTTTCACATTATTTAAAAAAAATTATGCCTTGTTAGTACCCTTGTGGTGTTATGTAGCCTTTTACATATTTTGTAGGCCTAGGCCTTATGTTCCTTAGTTGTTTTTTATGATTTTTGAAGAAAATCAAATGCCCAAATTTCTTAGGATATTTTGTGCTTTGTAAAATAAATCCTAATGCTATGTATATCTTTGTCGACTGAAAAGCCAAGCCTAAGTCAAACTTTAGTCCACTTCCTCCTTTCTACTCTGCATAAACTAAAAACTGCAAATAATGTAAGGCACTATTAAAGTAAAGTTTTATAAATTGCTTTAATTGATGTCAAGTAAATGCAATAAATATAATCAAGTGCAAAATATGTAGAAGAAATTTTAGTTTACTTGTCTCTTTTGCTTGATTCCTCATTATGCAAAATGGAAAGATAGAGTCAACTGAAGTTTCTATTTTGGTTTTCCAGTCAAAATTGAGTGATTTTGGAGTCCTTTTGGGTATATCCACTTGGCAGGGAAAGTTTCCACCTATTTTCACTCATTTTGGATCAATTCTATGCCCTCTTTTCATGGTTTTTTCCTTCTACTCATGAGAGACACTTGGGTTACTATTTTGGATTACAATTTTTTCTCAGTTCTTGCTTCTTCCTCTCTTGAGTAGTACAGAGAGTTTGTAAGTTTGGTAACTCATCTTTCATAATATGATATAGTAGCTCCTTTCAAATCAATAAAAGCAACAATGCATTCCTTTTTCATGGTTTTTTTGGTCTCATTTTGCAGTTAATGATTTGACGTTTGATTGTGGTTCTTAGTGTTGAATCCTTTTTCATGTCTCATTATTGCAAGTATGTGTGTAGAAGCTTCATGTAGTGCAGGTTGTATGTTGTGTTTAATTTCAAACCTACATACACATCACTTTTAACTGCATGTTTCAAATGGAATTTTGAGAGTAAATGTTTTTAGAGCTGATTATGAGTCAAATTAGTGAATAAGTTTAAAAGTTTTTGGTGCATCACCCCTTTAAGTTTTAGTATTTTCATTTCAGTATCCTCCTATCCCTTTTCTCAAAAAAGTTAGTGGTTTTAGGTAATCTACCAGGGGAACCAACCCTCTCTGGAGATTCATTCTCATTATAAGCCACCCATAGCTTGAGAATGTTTCCATGTTACACAAGATAGTTGATTCTAACTCAACTAGAGTGCAATCCTCGTTGATAACATTTTTTGGCATGCCTAGTGGGATAGATTGGACTCTTACAGTCCAAAATTTGATCATTTATCACTGATATTTGAGGTATATGTTAATGATATCTGCCTTTGGAAGCAAGGAAACAACACATTTGGTGACTCTGAAAGGCATTTCTACTAGTTTCAATTTTACTAAGTGCTTGTTTACTTCAAAGAAAATCTTGTTTTTGCTTGTTTTCCAACTTCTGAATGAACGAATATGCCTATATTTCATGGAAATATGTCTTATCATCCATCATATCATGAAAATTATGCTTATCCACATCCTTATCAACCATATCAGGTCAATCATGCTATTGGTTTTAATTCCATGACTTTTTAAGAAAACCAACATGCTCAGTATAATTACCACCCACCCACCCCTGCTCAATCTCCATATCAGCCTACGTATGCTCAAAATCAGCCCCAAAATATTGAAGACATTAGTTTCAGAGATATAAGGTTGAACTTTGAAAGGAAAATGAGTGAAATAGAAAATAAAAGATATCAGATAGATCAAAAATTTAATTTACAGCAGCAAGATTTGGTTGATGAAGCCTATTTCCTTCAAAACTAGTAGTATACCTTTCCCAACCAGCTCCAAGAAATTGAAAAGGAGGAGATTGCAAGCATAAAGGGTATATTGCTTGACTTCACAAATTATATAGAAGAGATCAATAGAGAACAAGAGTACAACACGCAACAGGAGGAGCTTGCTCGTGAAGCCTATTTCCAATAGTAGGAGCAACAACCTTATGGGGCTTTTTGTTATGACCAGGAGTTTGAGACACAAAGGAGACATTTTGAAGAGAATCTTGAAAGGGAGATAACTACACAAATGAAGCTTTCGCTTTCCCAAACCCAAAGGAATGAAGTTCAAACGGCTCCTACAGTTCCTGATCAGCTTATTCAAGAAGAGGTTTGTAAGCATAAATTTTTGAGTTTTAGACAAAGTGAACCTCCTAATGTTGAGATTCCAAGTTTTAGATAGGATAAAGTTCTTAATTCCTCAAGCCAGCCTCTTAAGCTTGAAATTATAAGTTTCACAAGCCTTCATCCTTTGCAAAATGAGGAAAGTAATTAGGTACAACCTAGTATAGTTACAGAGCAACCCCTTGAACAACTTTTTTTCTTTCAAGAAATTCAAGAAGCTCCCCAAGTTTCCCCACCTGATGAATCCAAGGATGAACCCATTGATCGGGATACCTTAATCCTCATGGAGAAGCTTAGAAATGTAAATTGCATTTAGATTTGGAAGTTTACTATTTAGAGCAACAAAATATTGAACAAGAAAAGACTTCTCCATATGAATCTTTTAATGTTTTGACTAATGAACTTCCTTGTTCTGTTAAAGATGATGAAAATGTTTTAGTTTTTATCTTAGAAGATCAATTAGGACAACAGGATGAAAAGGAAAAGGAGGTTGATCAAGAGGATAATTCCATGGTGTGGTTTGGTGAGGTTACCTTCTTTTATTGAAAATGATGAAGAAGATGTGGTTTTTATCTCATCAACAACAGTTTTGGAGCAGCAAGAAGAGGTCAAAGAATATGATGAATTTCTGATTGAGGAGAATAAGTATGATGAAAAAGCCTTGGATAGGCAAGAGGAGTGCAAAGATAAGCCTTTTTTGGAGTCTAAAAATATTGATGAGTGCTACCATGAGGTAAAAAAAATCCTCTTTTATCAAAAACCTAAGAAGAATGTGATGAAGATTCATTTCAGAATGATCTTGATGTTTTTGTTGCAAATTTGGATAATGTGAAAGAGGTTTCAGTTAATTTGTTTGATGAACTTCCTAGCTTTGAGGATGAAAGTGAAATAGAATGTCTATGCCAAGTTATGACCATCACAATGATGAGGACCATTTAGATAAGGTGTTGATTCATGAACAGATATGCAAAAGAAAACTTTATTTGAATGATCAAGAGCTTGAGGAGGATCTATTTCAAGCTGAAATTGAGTTTTTTTGCTTATGCTTAGACATTATGCCAACATATTTTGAGGAGGATTATCTTGAGCAGCAAGAGAAAAATGTGGAAGTGACTTTATTCCCAAATGAACCACTAGTTATGGAGTATCCTAATCAGTGGGGTGAAGAGATAACTATTTTCAGTCCCTCTTGTGCCACCAAATCAGAAACATCAGACATGGAGCAAGAGGAAGAATGTGGTCTTGATGGGGGGGGAAGTCCTTTCTCTCTAGTCAAGAAACTTCTCATGAAGTTGATTTGCATGATCTTAGCTAGTTGGAGTAGCTTCCTTTTTGTTGTACAAAGGAGCTTGAGGTTGATGTGTCAATTGAAAGTTTGTTGGGAGAGGCTATCTCATTGTTTGAACATTTTCCTTCCTTCATTGAAGAAGAAAATTTTGATTCAAAGTGTACCTCCTTGGGTAATAATGGGGATTTTGAGCTTGGACTATCTGTTCCTAAGAGCCTTTCAAGAGCTGATAGCTTTGATGAGTTATTACCTACCCTAATGGAAGAGGATGGTCCATTGAATATGGAGGAGGAATCAACATGGCAAGTTATCATGCAAGGTGAAGGTGATGTTATTTTTAATCACTCATATTGTCTTCTCTCTAATCCAAATCTTTCAAGAGCATGTCCTATTAGGCATCTAGCTTGGTTGGAAGCCAACAAGAAAGAGCATCCCCATGGAAACATTGATCTAGAGCATCAAAGAAGGTATCAAGTTAAGCACAACCGGTCCACTTGTTCACTTGATCACCATTGGTTCCCCAATCAAGATAGGTGGGAAATGACTACATTTTCCTTTTTGGAAAGGTGTTGCAATAGTTTGTTGGTTATTTGATCTTTCTCCATCTCTTTTGGTTGACTAATAAGCATATGAAGCATTGCAGGTTACAAAGAAGGGGTGGCTACTTTCTTGAACCAATTAATGGTTTTGTTTAGGAAGTCCTTTCCTCAGTTAGTAGGTTAGTTAGTGTTTTCTACTAATAAGTGATTTGCACATTTCTTTCAGTCCCGTTTTCTTTTCCCTAAGTGTTGTTGCATAGTTTTTTGGCCTCTAGGGCCTTGGTAGTTTGCTTTTGTTTTGGTTTTTGTTGTTATTGAGGTTTTGGCGGCTGAGTTACAATGGTTTTCTGAGTTTGAGAGGGGGAAATTTTGACTCCATGCCCAATGGATTGTTTAGGCAACTGTTCCAATATGCTTAGCAGGAAAGCATTCAATAGAAATTGCTAGAAATGTTACCAAATTTCTCTTACAACTCAATTTGGTAGAGCTGAAATAGTTGATTACATCAAAAGTGAAAGGTATTCCAACAAATTTCTGCTAATGCTTAACCAATGATTATGAATTCTTTCAAATGGAATTCAATTTTTATTATGCAATGTTTTACAACATAAGGAAATTACATAAATTGCATGATATTGTTTTCTTTCATTCACTTTGTAATGAAAATGTATACAAGATTGCATAAATGTTGTTGTTTCATACATTGAGAGAAAAAAAATGTTTGAATGTCCCACACAAGCCATGGGAATGACTGAACCAATGCAACATGGAAAGAAAGCTATACATCTAAAGATAAAAAAAGGAAAACATATGAAAAGAGGTCATATCCTTCATTTCCTTAATGGTTGATTTTGGTGTTGGTCCTCTTGTCTTCAGCTCCTCTCATTCCTAATCTTTAGATGTACCTACAAATGATTGAAAGAATTGGTTACAAATCGGGACATGAAATATCATCATATGTTTCATCAATAAACATATAACCTACATATATGATACATTTGATCAGTTGAGCAATTATCAAATGTATGCAAGAGATCCAAAATTAGATCATCAAATGAAAGTCAAATCATCAAGAAGAGCATTGAGCTTCACTTTTTTTCTAACTTGTTTGTTCACTGTGTAGGTACAGGTTCATTATCATTACATGATCCATCTTGTTTGACATCATAGCATGTGGTGAAAAAATGGGCTCCCACAAGGGTTGATCCCAACATGCTAGCCTCTAGATCTTGAGAGGGGTATGAGATAAGCAAGAGACATTAAGCTTTTGAAATAAAAACATAGTATGTTTGAAGATCAATTTATAAGATAACTGAGCACATTATCCATTCATGACAACCAAGTCAAAGGTTCAATGAGGTTACCCCCTTTCACTTTGAAATGGGAATCACAAGTGAGCAATGAGCTCATTTAAACTACTTAAGTAATGTGCAAAACTGAGTAAAAGTGCATCATTTGCATCATGGTTTTACATCATCTAGTGGTTGTCACATCATTATTTCTTACTTTTTATATCATATGAAATGCATAAATTTGAAGTACTATCCATCCAAAAATTCCTAGGGACAATCCTTGTATGAAGAGCAAACAGTGAGCAAGAAATAAGAGTAATGTCATTTGAATAATGACTTTATTTTCACAATGTATAAGGTCATTTTCAGTCTAAGGTTGCATATAAGACAAGCTTCATCTATCTCCAATATCATTTCTAGAATCATAGTTCTCAATGTTGCAAATGATACAATACTGCCCAAAATTACATCAAATGATTGATTTAGGAGAATAGGATGGTAATCATGCCTTCTTCATGACTGTAGATGCAAAATATGGTTGATGATTGTCTCAACTAGCATGGTCTTGGTGGATCTAGTGTGATGTCAAAGCTACAAGAAAGGATTAAAGGTGTATGTTCATCACTACACATCAACGAAGTCTCAACATCCATTACATAAGTAGATCTTCAATAAAAGAAAAAAATTGGCAACCTATAGGCCAATGATAAATATGGGGCAAAAAAGAGAAAGGTAGCCACATATCAACATTCAAAGCACTTGTTAAGTATAAGCATGTGGTTTAGAAGGAAATGAGTAGGAAAAAGTGATAGTACCTTGTTGAAAATGCAATCAGAATGACAACCATAAGCATAATGCAAGTGCAGTCTTAGGTATAGAGGAGCATAGAAAGGTCACATGAAACTAAAGAATCCTACCAAGAAAGGAATGACCCGTGTGGCATGAGAGGAAGCAAGATTTAATACAATGAAAGATAAAAAAGGATAAACCCTTGACATTAAAAAGTGCAGACCCAGAGTGTATTTTGAAGCCGAGCTTATGAAATAAGCAAAGAAATAGCAAGCATTTTCAACTTTTTTTTGTGTAAAAACAAACAAAAATCTCTCTTTCACAAAAAGATGCAGAGAATAGAAAATACCACATGGGCTTAATGGTATGAAAATCTCCAATTTGATTCGAATTAGCTCTAGAATCTCAAAATTTCTTGAAAACCCTAGCATGGCAGTGCCCAACAAAAACTTGCTAAGTGTGGAGTGAGAAATGAAAGTAGGCCATGGATAAAACTTCAGAAAATGTGTTCAAAATTGAAGGCAATGAAGAGATTTTTGTGTTTATAGGCAGGTGAACACTTACCTGTGGGTTTCTTGCTGAGAATCACCATGAAAGTCACCTCCAAAATTTTGTGAAGGCTTCATATCAATCTCCAAACCACCATTCAATCTCCTACAGAGATTGTGCAAATCCTAGGTGGCGACATAGAAGCAAAGTTGAAAACTTGGCAAAAAATAAAAATGCAAAATGATGTGAAATGAAAGAAAGGCTGCAGGTTTTGTTCTAAGGTTTCCTTTTTCCCTAATTTTTGGCCAACCCTTTCATGGGTGTTTTTCACATTATTTTTAAATTTTTATGCCTTGTTAATACCCTTGTGGTGTTATGTAGCCTTTTACATATTTTGCAAGCCTAGGCCTTATGTGCCTTAGTTGTTTTTTCTAATTTTTGAAGAAAATCAAATGGCCAAAAGTATTAGGATATTTTATGCTTTGCAAAATAAAGTATAATGCTATGTATATCTTTGCCGAGTGAAAAGCCAAGCCTAAGTCAAACTAAAAACTGCAAATAATGTAAGGCACTATTAAAGTAATGTTTTATAAATTGCTTTAATAGATGTCAAGTAAATGCAATAAATATAAGCAAGTGCATAATATGTAGAAGAAATTTTAGTTTACTTGCCTTTTTTCTTGAGTCGTCATTATGCAAAATGGAAAGATGGAGTCAACTAAAGTTTCTATTTTGGTTTTCTAGTCAGAACTGAGTGATTTTGGAGTCCTTCTGAGTAGATCCACTTGGGAGGGAAAGTTTCCATCTATTTTCACTCATTTTAGATCAGTTGTATGCTCTCTTTTCATGGTTTTTTCCTTCTACTCGTGAGAGACACTTGGGTTACTATTTTGGATTGCAGTTAACTACAATTTTTGTTCCCTCGCTCTTAGAAAGTTTTTTTGGTATTAAAAAAGAAAAATCTTAGTTTTTTCTTAGTACTTGCTTCTTCCTCTCTTGAGTATTGCAGAGAGTTTATAAGTTTGTTAACTCAAATTTCATAATATGATATAGCAGCTCCTTTTAGATCAATAAAAGCAACAATACATTCCTTTTTCATGGTTTTTTTGGTCTCATTTTGTAGTTGATGATTTGATGTTTGTTTGTGATTCTAAGTGTTGAATCTTTTTTCATGTCTCATTATTGCAAATATGTGTGTAGAAGCTTCATGTAGTGCAGGTTGTATGTTGCGTTTAATTTCAAACCTTCATAAAAATCACTTTTGTATTGCATGTTTCACATGAAATTGTGAGAGTAAATGTTTTGAGAGCTGATTGTGAGTCAAATTAGTGAATAAGTTTAAAATTTTTTGGTTTAAGTTTTAGGATTTCCATTTTAGTATCCTCCTATCCCTTTTCTTAGAAAAGTTAGTAGTTTTAGATGATCTACTAGGGGAACCAACTCTCTTTAGAGATTCATTCTCATTATAAGCCACCCATAGCTTGAGAATGTTTCCATGTTACACAAGATAGTTGAGTCTAATTCAACTAGGGTGCAATCCTCATTGATAACAATAAAATTTATTTGGAGGTGTAAAAACCTTCAAGAGGAGGAAGATGAGCCCTTATGCCATTGGATACCTAGCTATTCCCTCTTGAGAGTGGAGCATGCATGCACAATCCTACAGTATTTTATCATTGGTCCCACACTAGATAGACACACCCTTATTACTAACTAGGTTGTACTTCTTGGTTTATTTTTATCGTGAAGACTAGTGAGTATCAATAATACCAATAACTTGGAGTAATTTTTTATATTATCTACTATTTTTATCTCTTTCTAATCAAACTTGTCAAAATTAATCTGACATCTTGTCAAAATCAGTCAACAACTTGCAAAATTTCACATATAGTCATAAAAATTGTGCATC
>VDFB02058242.1:434994087-435144432 GCA_007258455.2 Sequoia sempervirens | reverse complement strand
CACATAACCCTTATGAGAAAACTTCAAGCACTTATGGATTACTGAGGGGACCACATTCATGGAAACCAACTAGGGAATTCCTAGTTTCACTTTAAACAATTTAGACCTTGAGATAATATCAAAGAGTGCATTCAAAGTCTTAGGACCAACTAGGATTGATAAGGTGATAGAACCGATGGGAGGGATGGAAAGCCCATCATGTGTATGTATAGTGCTTTTAGACTCATCATATCCATCCTTATGTAAATATTTTATCAACATGATCTTCTTTGTGATAATATTGACCCAACATGTAGGGTCAATGAGAACACTAGTTATGGTATTCCCATTGATACATGCAGGAATGTACAAAGGAGATGGTTCTCTAATCCCTTTTGACTTTGGATAATGTTTGAGAAGAGGATTTGAAATATGGTTGACCCTTCATCATTCTACACAATAATGATATTTCAGATGATGTGTCTAAATAATGGGAACTACCAAAACTATATTCCTGATCAGTTATTCCATTTTCAAGGCATTCTTCTTCTTTTGTATTAGAGAGGGGAATGCCATCATTGTGGCTTGGATAGTCATCAATGAATTCATATTTTGATTCGTTTTGATTTTGACCCAAACCTGGTATATAGAAAAGGAGACCCATTTAGAATACCCATTTGGCCATTCTTACACATATCCAAAAATAAGGTAGGGTTTCTTTGTACAGATGGGCTCAAAATTTGACTGTCCTAGTTCTAAAAGGGTTTTTTTGGACTGTTTCTCTACAAAATTAGAAATTTCTGGTGAAGAGATTTTTCCCACTTGAATGAAATGATCCCAAAAATTTCAGAGATTTAGATGATGACAAGACAGAATTTTTCACCAATTTATAGCATTTTCCTATGGAGGAAACTCAAGTTATGACAATTTTTGCAAGTTTGAAACCCTAGGCAGGGTTCATAACAGTTTTCACAAAAATGCTCATATCTCTCTCAAAAATTTATGAATCTTGCTCAAACAAAAACAAAAATAAATATAAGACCCTCCTATGCAACATACAACCACCATTTCATATGTACAATGCACCCATAATTTGTACAATGTGACAAAATTTGAAAGAAGCAGGGAAAACATAGAAAAATAAATGTGCAAAAAGAGATTTCATTCCCCAAACTTCATTCCAACCTCTCATTTTGAGATTAAAAGGATTATTTCAATGTTTACAACCATATTCTAACTATCCCCAACCATATTTGGTTTAGTTACATCAAATTACATTAGTTTGCAAAAAAATGCAAAGTTGTTTGACAACTGCTGAACAATGTTGACAACATTTGCATTTTCACTTAACCTTGCACCTAGAGACTCCATAATGGCTCAAAATGACTCCAACTAACATGAAATGGCCCCAAAGGACCTTATTACATGAAATCAACACTCACTTGAACAAAAACCAAAAATTCATTGCATAAACCCAAGGGTGCCCCTACACCATATTTTCCTTTCTTACTATCTCGTTCATGGAATTTGTTGGCATAATGTTCACCCTTGAAAATGTAGCAAGTGGGCTTCCAATTCTTTCCCCTTTAACGAAATTTCTTTTTTTGGAAGAAACCTTTCTTGTAGTTTCTTCAAAACTGCCTATCTTTTAAGAAGTGTCTTTTGGGAGTTTGCAAATTGCATTCAAAACACTTATGTTTCTTTTTGAATTTTTTCTTTTCTGGCTTATAGTCGTTACACCCAAAGTCAGAATTTAGTTGCATGCAAACATAAGCTAAAATTAGTGGTTTAATTTTTCTAGGCATCTGCCTATCGGAATAAGTTCAACAAGCATCTTCATTAATCTTCGTGATATAGTTACACAATTGTGGAAAGGAGATTTCTTTGAATTCTCATCTAGTGCAGACAAGAGTTTCCATTACCTTATTCAGGTAATAATCTTCAACTTTTCAAAAACTTTTCAAAAACTTATAATACATGACCTCAAAGTCCTGCTCATGGCCAGTGTAATAGAATTTGAAATATTGTTCTTTGAAATACTCATTTATTTGACCAATATCATAACATTGTTGGTAATAAATTTGTTATAGCACATTCTTTCTATGGCATATATGCATCCAACAAACATAATAATTGATTGATTACAAACAACATCAAGACCACTGTTTAGGAGGTCATCTCTATACTGAGCATCAAGACGATCCCAAGTTCATCATGCAAGACCAATCATGGCATTGCGTCATAACCAAATTTTATTACATATTTATTTAAATATGGAAAATTGAATTATTGATAAAATTTAATAATATATTAAATGGAGATTCTGGAATATTCAAAAATTGAATGAAAGGAGTTGACTAATGTTGACTATGTGAATCTTTGAAAAATATTTTATATGTCATCAAGAATTGGACGTTACTGATCAAATTACAAGTCCAAGTGTGTGTAGTTGTAGGGTGATAGGTTGAAGGACGAGAACACACAATTGAAGCAGGATTGTTTAGCCAGATCAAACGATAACCCAGTTGGAATCTGGGTGCACACACCACAAATGGATGTTGACTTGCATTTGATTAAATTTGCATATATATGAGAACCTAATTTCCTAACTTGAATTATGTTTGTGCTTATAAATGAATGGCTCATAGATTAAATTGCCTATTCAAACTTTGTGATATGAATAGAATGAAAACGAGCATTGAAAAGAAAATTCTACTCTTTAGTGTAGATACATATATATAAATATATAAAGATGCTCGAATTGGAAATTCAAGTTCTTTACTTTAAATGATAGTGTATGAAACCTATAAACCTTTCTGAAACAAAGAACCTATATATGAAATGCATATATAAGAATATATATATATGTGTCTATGTAAATCGAACACATGCATATATATATATATATATATATATGTATGTATGTATATATACATATATATATATATATGTATATATACATACATACATATATATATATGTATGTATGTATATATACATATATATATACATACATATATATACATATATATGTATATATATATACATACAATATTAGAATACAAGGTGAATGAGAATGAAATCTTTTAAATGCCAATAGATATTTATAAATATATATGTATATATATTATATATACATATATACATACATATAGATACCTACATATAAATATTTAAATTCAAATTGAATTCAAATGGATAACTAATTCATCATGAATTAAACTATGAAATAAATCAATGAAGAATATCATGGTGAATCCATGATGGACGTGGCCTGTTGGGCGTCATTAAGACAGTGTTCAAAATATACGCCGGCGGCATGGCCATAGCGCCATCGCCCCAACGAAACATGCAAACAAAGTAGTGTTGTTTCTATAATCGTTTGGTTGTTGACAAAGAACAGGGCGGAGGAAAAAGAGAGAATTGTGGGAATTCAAAAGCAAAAAGCAAGGGGATGAACTAAAGATTGGGAAAAATCTGAGGAAGGAACAACATTGTAGTCGATTGGGAGGTAACTCGATCCCATATATTTTTTGCATAGAATAAATTTATTGCTATTATAAATTGTTGCAAGAGGTTTTCTCTTCATTTTTATTCAAGTATTTTATGGCATCATAAGAAAAGAGGTCGTTGTTCTGTGTGTCGAACGACTTGAAGCCACATGTTTGAATAGTTAATATGTAACATTACCACCATATGTAGGTGCATGGCCTATGGCTGGCACAGTGGAGAAACCAATTTAGTTAAAGCCTTCGAGGCCATTAAACAGAGCCAAGCCAAGGCACGAGAGCCTTCAATGGCTCGGCCACCACCTTTTACTTTTTTAAAATATGCTAAAACTTATGTAGGTTAATTGGAAATTATTCCGATATGTTAGAAATTGAAATATGATCATCAAGAAGGATCGAATGCAAACCTATGATAAGGGTATGATTTCTTTGTGTTTCTTTTGTATTGCCAGTTTATTATTAATGAGTCGATGCTTGTAATAGGCATGAACAAGCTCTTAGAAATTTTCATTTAAATATATTTCCTTTAATGGGTAACCGACCCTATTCATTAAGAACGATGGAAAAGATTTTCTGTGATTGAAGAAACAACAGTCCATGCAGGGTTCGATCTTATTATCGATGGCTAACCATTGAATGTGTAAATTTTTCATGCATGGGATAAAATTGAAAGCCCTCATGGGTGATTTGATATATTTGTACTCTTGATGCTCAGGGAGAAGATACCCAACCAAAGAGATTGGTCGATCCTATGTTACTGGTGTTGTTTTGTTGCAATCTGCATAGGCATTAGAGATTGTTGAACTTAAAGCTTCTGTGCTATCTTTCACTAAGGATTTCCTCAAGAAATTCATCATCAAACATGTTGAACCTAGTTTCTCTATATCATTAAAATCACTCATGGTATTTCCAATGATGAAAGTGTTCAAGATCTGGATACTAGGCATTTTTTCCATATGATTAAAACTGGGCTATTCGATTTGTTTATTTTTAGTTCATAATGTAAAACCAATTTTGTATTAAGCAATGAACTTTTACTTGTAAAGTGATCATGTAGCATGTAAATATCTTGAGATTAGCGAATTGAGTAAACACCATTATTTGTCTTTATTTATAATCTATTTAGTTTGAAACAAAAATGTATTGAAGTAAATAATAGATATTCTTTTGCAAACAACTCTATTTTGTTGAAAAGATATCATTATAGTTGGAAACAATTTGCTTTATAACTATTTAGAAGGAAACAATACTTATTGGTTAAACAATAAATGTTCGTATGTAAACAGTTTGATTTGATGATTGTT
This sequence comes from Sequoia sempervirens, assembly GCA_007258455.2. NCBI lineage: Eukaryota > Viridiplantae > Streptophyta > Pinopsida > Cupressales > Cupressaceae > Sequoia > Sequoia sempervirens. Next base: position 435,139,640 of record VDFB02058242.1, on the reverse strand, counting down.
TAGCATGTAAACAACTTACTTTATGACTATTTAGTAGGAAACAATACTTGCTTGTTTAAAATAATAAATGTTCATATGTAAACAACTTGATTTGATGACTGTTTAGCATGTAAATAGCTTACTTTATGACTGTTTAGTAGTGTGTGAGGGGGAAATCATAGATGTTTAAACAAGAAAAACGTGCTTGAAACGAGAATCTAAGCTAATATCAAACACATTAATCTAAGATCTAATCCTACACATACGAAATGAAACTAAGCTATTTTAACACACATTCATAAATCTATGATTACTAAATTGAATGTAAACAAAAACCACAGTGTTACCATCTTGTATTGGAGTTTATTCGCTTGATGTTGGATTGTTCTTATCACTGTGAAGCCTCCATAGTTTGTGAAAATCTTGATGAATGATGCTTGATGCTGGTTGACCAAAGGAATGATGAAGCTCTACCAATGGTTATCTTGACAACACTTCATTGCATAAGGTATGTTGATTCTCTTATCCTTTTTGTGAGGAAAGAGGTTTGTTAAATAGAAAATGAGATTTTGAATTGATGATCAGGATTCAACAATGTTGGATCAAGATCAATGGCTAAAAGGTGTTGAGAGGATTTAGACAAGAGAATATTGTGCAAAGTTGATTGGACAATTTTTGTGATTGAGAAATAGATTGGCTAGTCAAGAATTAGATTGATCAGTCAAGATTTGATTGATCAGTTAGGATTTGATGGATCAGACGGGATTTGATAGATCAATCAAGATTTGATGGTTTAGTTAGGAAATAGATTGATTAGTCTACAAATTAGATTGCTTAGTCAGTAAGCATAATTTTCTCAATCAGAAAGTGGGTGAGGAATTATGAATTAATTGAATTAATTAATTAATTCCTTTTTAGAGTTGAACATGCAAATCAAGTTTGAATTTTGCAAACAAAGTTGCATTAGTTTGAATTGATTTTTGATAAATGATTTGAATAATTTGATTTATTTATTCAAATTTTTCGAGGGAAAGTGTGTTAATTAAATTATTATGTTTTAATAATTCAATTAACTTAGGGGAATAAGGTGATTTAGCGATGTAATTAAATAATTGGCATTATTTAAACAATCAAGACAAAATAAGACTAGATTAGGACTTCATTAAATAAATGTAATTTATTTAATTAGTCGAAATGATGAAATAGTGAATTAATTAAATAATGTTGTTTTATTTAATTAATAGCAAAATTAGGGTTTTGAGGACTTTATTAAATAAATAAAATTTAATAGAGAAAATTAGGGTTTTGGATGTTGTTTGATGTTGTGTGATGTTCTAGGACATTGCAAGACGATTTCGAGATGTTTCAGGGTGTTGCGGGATGATTCTGAGATGTTTTGGGGTGGTGTGGGATAATTCTGAGATGTTTTGAGACATTTCGAGGTGATTTCAAGATGTTCTGAGACATTACTAGTTTATTTCGAGATGTTCTGAGACATTATGGGTGGATTTTGAGATGTTCTGAGACATTATGGGTTGATTCTGAGATGTTCTGAGAAATTACGAGTTGATTCTGAGATGTTCCAAGAAATTATGAAAAGTTATGGGATGTTCAATGTTTTTTTATTTTGTTTAGGGTGTATGATAGGTGTTAAGTCAATTTTACATGTCTACATTTTTTCCCTCTTTGATACAAAGTACTGGTTGCTTTGTTTCAAAGATTTTGTTTTTAAGATCAAGTTTTCTTGGAAAAAAAAATTATGCCCCACTGTGCCCCAATGTTCAATAAAATGACGATAGGACTTTGTGTTGCCCCCTCAAGAGGTTGGCTGAAAAAAGATTAGTTTTGAGGTTAAGGTCACGCCATTGTCTTGTTTTAGTTTCGATGTGTTGAGATTGAATAATTAGATCTATAGGTCCCTCGTTCTTCGTTTTGATGTTTCTATGAGCTTCTAATTTGAAAGTAGGAAGGTCCCCTAAGTAGAAATTAGAGTTTCCTAGGTGAAATTAGGGTTTCTTGAGGTTTAATATAGGCATTTAGTCTTCTAGTGAGCTCATTTGTGCTTTGATCCTATAGCTAATTCTTGTCTCTAGTTTTCCCATTCTATTAGTTGTTGAGCAGAAATGCTAAGATTTGAGTGTACCCCACATTGTTCTAAGTTTTTTCGAGAGTTTGGACGACCTTCAGGCATTGGTGGTCTAGTATGTACCTTCTTGCTTTTCACTTTTGTCATGTTTCATTCTCCTTATACGAGTACCAAGTTTCTTGAGTCAATAGCAAAGTTCTTGTGATTTCTAAGCATCTGCATCATTTTCCTCACCTTTTCTAGGTCAGAACCTTGTACTTGACATTGAAACCCTCACCCTTGACATAAAACCTCGCACTTGAATGAAACCTCACTTTTGTTTCATGCACTTGCTCTGAAAGCTCGCCTTTGACCTAAAACCTCACTTTTGCTTGCTTTGGAGCCTTAAACCTCTCCCTTGACCAATAACCTCGCACTTGACTAAGAACCTCACCCTTGACCTAAAAGCTTGCACTTGCCTAAGAACCTCGCTTTTGCTTAGTGTTTTCTGAGCATTTGTTCAAAAACCTTGCATTTGACTTCTCCTTCTGCATTTTCTTTTAGCATTTTCTCTAGACCCTGGCATGTGTTTGTTTGTCATCCTAAATGTCATTTTTCATCATGTTTTATGTCTTTTTTTGCTGCCTTACATGTTTAGAATGAAACCCTAACTTTGTGAGTTGAAATTGATTGTAGCTGGGCCTCAATGCACTGCAACCGAGGGAGAGATGTCGTCAACACCTGTTTGATCCGATTGCACATTTTGGTGTGTTGGAGCAAGAATTTCTTGATGTCGTTGGACTATGTTATATTTGCTACATGCATCCTATCTCACACAGCGATGATGACCGCACTTGTGGAGCAGCGACATTCTAAGACGTCCTCGTTTCATTTGCCTCTAGGAGAGATCAGTGTTACTCTTGAGGATGTTTGGAGGATACTTCGCCTTCCCATTCTTGGTGAGCTAGTTACATATCATGTTCGACGTGGTACCCACGCCATGCAACAGGAGTTAGGTGCTAAAAACTTGGAGGTGCCCTTGTTAGAGATTAATCTGTCTGAGTTTCATGGTAGTGTAGATCCTATTTCCCTTGTCCTATGTTGTTTGATGTTGTTCCCGATAGGAGAGGTCGACAGTTTCCCATGGGTTGGGGTGTATGTATCGAGAGTATGCTTGAGCATCGGATAAGGTATGCTTGGGGTATGTGTCTTCTCACTCACCTGTATAAATATATGCACGAGGTTGTGTATCAGGGTGAGAAATCTATTTCCATAGGTGTTTCGCTTTTGCATGTTTGGGTGTAGGAGCATATTGTCGTTGCTTGACCAGATGGGATATAGGATCATTCTCTTGATGATTCGTACACCTATCATTATGGGGATTTCATGCAGTATACCTTGGCTGGGGTTCTCCCTTATTGGTGTCGAGTTTTTGATGAGATGCCAGGTTTTGTGTGGAGACCTTATATGGGTTGTGAGGCTTGGCTAGAGGATTTAGATTATCTTTTTTATTGTCGACAGAACCATTGGTTGATTTGTCATTCTTATGATGTGCTAGAGCATTACTTATCAGACTGAGTATCTCACCAGTTTAGAGAGAGACAAAGCTGAGTTCCTGATGCTTATGAGGCTCATTTTGGTTGGACCAATAGGGAGGTTCGTGTATGGGGTCTCCAGCTAGATGTAGATACTACAGTTGTTGAGTTCAGAGCACTTGCTCTAGTTGGTTGGGGTTGGCTGGTTGGTTTAGAAAATATAGGTACTTCTCTTGATTATAATGAGTGGTGGGCATGACTTAAACCTTTGAGACTCATCAATCCTGGGGGTGATCCTATTGTGGGAAGATCAGGTATTACAGGTCATCTTGGGGAGTGACAATGCATTGAGGTCCTTACAGAGAATTTGGATAGGGCTCGATGTGATGGGGCACAGGGTGGTTAGGATGAGCACATGCCTCAAGTTTGGGGTCACAGAAAGGTTTCGGTTCCCCCTCCACCATTTGGGGATGGAGTTATACTATTAGCTCAGATGACTTCTCCTAGAGATGCAAAGATAGTACAGTGACAAACTATGGAGACTCGGGTAGATATTTTGAGGGATGAGCGAGATAGTGAGAGTGGTCACAACATGCTACAGAGGCTTAGGTACAGTTGCTTACAACGGAGAGAGATACTCTCAGGGCAGAGTGGGATAGTGTCAGAGCAGAGCGGGATCGATATCTATTGATTTCCACCTATTATCAGACTTTATATGATGCTACTATTCCTAGGACTACTTGACATCCATGGTTTGGAGAGCCTAGTGTTGTGAGTGATGGTAGTGGTGGTGGTGGGGCAGGTGATCAATCTATGAGACAACCAGATCCTTTCGATGGCCCACAACCTAGTTTATAGGGTTTTGTCTTCTCCTTGTCGAGGTCTTACTTTTTGTACTCGATCTTCACGTTGTTTTTTTCTTTAAGACATATTGTAGACATGTGTTTTGTATATATATTCATCGGCCTGGTCAAGGACATGTATACATGTTATGATTTTGTATTTACTCTATCACACTTGTTTCACTAGTGACGATGTACTCCCTTTTTTTTATGATGATATATATGAGATATACCTTATTCGATTCAGCTTCAATATGTTTTATGATGATGATGTATGATGATATATGCTATGTGTTGGATGTATGCCCCATTCATGATACATGATGTTTTTAATGGTTTATTATCATCATGATATGCATTGACGACTTTTGTGGATACAGTATGGATATGGTACTAATGATATTGTTATGTAGGGTGGATGTTTAGTTAGAATAAATATTATGACAATGGATAGAAACTTGATGTTGTTAGTAGTGATGAGTATTGCCTTCACTTTGCTTTTAGAGACTTCATAATTTTGAACAATCCTGTTTAATGTAGCAAATAAATACAATGCACAAGGTTATTAATAACCAAGGTGACTTTGTATCCATTACATGTACTTTGACTCAAAAAAGAGTGTTTTTTCTCATACTAGACATACAAAAACTTTGTTTAAAGTATAGGGTTGGGTTGTGTAAAAAACAATTCGGACCAGTCACACAGAGAGGTATAGAACACCTAACATGCAACTGCTTCACGAACTATTTTAATACAATTTTCATAGACTCAATAAAGCAAGTATTCACCATGGTAATATTACAAAAATATCTTACAAACAACAAATCAGAATGACGCTCAATTTCCCCCATTCTGGTGCAGGAGCACCCAAGCTCTTCAAGGAACTCTTCAGGAGACAGGAGAATGCAGGGGTCTTGAAGACCTATCAATCACCTCAAAGCATCAATTATGATATCTTGGAGCCTATAATGGCCTTTGGAATGGGTGAACACATTAAAGAGGTCAAAAGTCCTAAGGGTCCTAATAAGGATCGTAGGACCAAATTGCAATATAAAGGGAACAATCATGTTCTAGGAGATTAGGTAGGTTTATAATGCTTTAATGGTGTCAAATAAGGTTGAACAATAATAATGTAATGGTTTTTAATGTTTCTAGTTAGTGGGAAATAATAAAAATGTAAGTTTGGAAATTCAAATATTTGAATTCCAATTTGGGCAGGTAACTAGCTTTTATGAGTTTTAATCACTTTTATGCAACTTAATCAATCCCAAACGGTTGGATCAGTTGGGGAAAGGATATACAAAGCCAAAATAATCGTTTGTATGGAGGTTGGACATTTGGAGCAAGCATTGTATAGACTGTTTTATGGAAATAGTGAAAAACACAGTTTTTGGCACTTTTATGGTGTTCTTTTGTTAAATACTTGATCTCTATTGAATCTATGTCTATTAAGATGCTTTAGGAGTTTGTGTTTACATATTTTAACACCATTGAAGGCTCTGAAAGCAGTGATAATTAATTTCTTTGCATTTTATATTGACTGTCCTAAAAAAGAACACAAAATTTACACTAGTTTGAGGGTTTTTCATGGATAAATGATCCATTTCATGGGAGTTTATGACTGTATCTTGTGAAATGGATCTTATTTAACATGTACCATACTAGACTAACAATATAATGTGCAGGAGAGATGAATACTATGGTGTACACCAAGATTTGACTGTGAAAAGTGCTTGAAGATGGAGGCTAGGGTATAGCAGCAGAAGATCTACCTTAATGAGGGGCATGTTTTTGAGTTGGGATAGAATAAATATGTTTTCCTAATGGTGTAGATCCAATGAGAAAGTTTTGGAAGTGATTGGAAGGTTAGTTTTCAAGAAGCCCTAGTTTTTGAGGCAAGTTAAGGAGGGTTTTGTGTTTGAGCATGTTAGAGGTGTCATAGAGGCCTAAAAACTTGGAATCCTTGGTTTTGAGTCATTTTAAGGGACTTTTGAAAGTTTCATGGTCAGGGGTTGAGTTTAAAGAGGGGTTGCTTTGAAAAAGAGGGCTAATTAGGCCTAAATTGGAGGAAACAACAGATTTTTGATTGGTGTGCTACAAAAAAGTGCCATCAAGAATCTAGTATGTTATGTATCATCACAAACCACATCTTTTCAATCATTATTTTGGAGGTTCCTTTGGAAAGTTTGAGTGCAAAGTCAAAAATCCTTCGCTAGAGGCCTAGTTGGCTAGTAGCCTAGTTAAGGTGAAAATTTGGTTTTGTGTCTAAGTCAAAGGGTTGGGCTTTGAAATCATTCAAAACAAGTTTTTTTGGGTCTCTTAAGAGTGTTCCTAGGGTTTGGGTCCATAAGGAAGGCAAATAAGTCATTTGGTGCATTATTGAGGTTTGTCTCCATTAGAGTTCCTGGAAGAGTGGTTGAGATTGTGTCTTGCAAACCTTGAGAACTTTGTGTTTCTTTCAAAGTCCCTGACCCTCTGCATCAGAGTGGTATCAGAGCAGTGAGTAGGTCCTTTAGGGATCGAAGAAACAACAATGGCACCAAAAAATCAATTGGCAAGAGAGTTGGAAGAGTTGAAGGAAATCTTGGAAAGGGAGAGAAGAGAAAGAAGGGAACAAGAAGTAGCAAGAGAGCAGGCCAGAGCAAGAGAAGAAAGGCAATGGAGAAGGGAGAGAGAGACCATGCAAGCAAGGATAAATAACCTTGAGAGGAGTAGGAGGAGAGAAGAGCAAGAAGACCAAGAAGACAATGATGAAGATGAAGAGCATGTGAGGGTAAATCAGGAACATCAAGTAGATGAGACAGAGGACCCTGAGGAAAAGAGGTTACTGAGATTGTTGAAGGCAGTACAAGGTCATGGAGGGAAGAGTCACATAGACTTTCTTATCTATCAAGGGAAGATGGATAGTGAAGAGGTGTTGGGATGGCTTGATGCCTTAGAAAACTACTTTGAGTTTGAGGAGATGGATGAAGAGAGGAAGGTTAAGTTTTCAAAAACCAAGTTGAGAGGCACAACATTGACATGGTGGACTAGTTTTCAAAATGATAGGATGGCTAGAGGATTGGAAAAAGTCTCTACATGGGCAAGGATGAAGAGTTTGGTCAAAGAGCAGTTCCTACCATCTGATTTTACCATTCATGTGAAAAGGATGAGGCAAAATTTAAGGAAAAAGGACATGGATGTGATGTCCTATACTGAGCAATTTCACAAGCTTAGTATTAGAGGAGGTTATGAGGAAGAGGATGAGAAAATAGCCAGGTATATCAATGGCTTGAGGTATAATCTACAAGATGAGATTGGTTTGCAATTGCCAAGGACATTGGGAGAATGTTTTCAGTTGGCCATTAGAGCAAAAGAAAAGGTGAAGAGGAAGCAAGAAAGGTCAAGCAATGGTGGAAGAGGAGGTAGTTCAAATAGGGGCAGAGGTAATAGAGAACAAGGACAAGGCAGTAATGATAAGAGCAGCAATGACAAAGGTAAAGAAGCATTTTCTGATCAAAGAGGAGGATACACTCCTAGAGGAGGAGGAAGATTTGGATAAGGTAGAGGACCATTCATAGGTAGGTGTTTCAATTGCAATGAACAAGGGCATCCTTCCTTCAAGTGTCCTAAATGGGAACAAGCTGATAGGGGCATAGATAGGAGAGCTAACTTGGTACAAGAAGAAGACAAGAAGGAGGAATCAAAAACATTCATGGCAGACCCTGTGACTGATGGTGAGTTTCTTATGATCAAGCAAGGAGAAAGACTTCATTAAGAACCAAAGGTAACTATTTTCAAAACAAATTGTCTCAGTCATGGTAAGATCTGCAGATTGCTCATAGATTCAGGGTCACATAGCAATTTAGTTTCACTTGATATGATAACCAAGTTAGGGATTGAAACATTTGATCATCCTACTCCTTACAAGGCCACTTGGGTAACTCAAGGACAACATGTAGAGATTGGTAAGAGAACTTTTGTAGATTTTTCAATTGGATCATATCATGATAGGGTGCTTTGTGATGTCATTCCAGTGACTTGTGGTCATATCATCTTGGGAAGACCATGGCAGTATGCTAGGAGGACATTGCATGATGGATTCCATAATACATATTTGGTGCATAAAGGAGATGTTAGATATAAATTAGTGCCTTTTCCTTTGGAGCAGTCAAATGAAAGTTTTATGATCTGTTTTGAGAAAAAAATGCAAGTGAATAAGCAGGGTAAGATAGGTAAGACAGGGGAAGATACTGGTTGGAAGAGGAATGATGAGTTGCAGCAGATATATGAAGAGTATAGTCCTAAAAATCAGAATATTTGGGACTTGGACAGTATTAAGATTGGGAGTATTGAATTCCCTATTAATGAGGGTAATAGGAGTGGTGTTATTTCACAAGGAAATGAGTGGAATAAAGGCAGAAATAGGGTACAAGGACAGGCTGTTATCAAGCAGCACAAAGGACAAACAAAACAGATTTTTGACACTAACATGATGAATGACATGAGTGCAGATTGGAAGAAGAGGAAGACAACGACTTTGGGAGATTACATGCCCTGTCATGTGAAGATGACAACATACAGGAACAAGGAGTATTATGGCAGCAACAAGTTGGATGCTTCTTGGGGAAGGAACTCTTTCTTTCTTGGGGAGAATGGTGCAGGAGCACCCAAGCTCTTCAAGGAACTCTTCAGGAGACAGGAGAATGCAGGGGTCTTGAAGACCTATCAATCACCTCAAAGCATCAATTATGATATCTTGGAGCCTATAATGGCCTTTGGAATGGGTGAACACATTAAAGAGGTCAAAAGTCCTAAGGGTCCTAATAAGGATCCTAGGACCAAATTGCAATATAAAGGGAACAATCATGTTCTAGGAGATTAGGTAGGTTTATAATGCTTTAATGGTGTCAAATAAGGTTGAAAAATAATAATTTAATGGTTTTTAATGTTTCTAGTTAGTGGGAAATAATAAAATGTAAGTTTGGAAATTCAAATATTTGAATTCCAATTTGGGCGGGTAACTAGCTTTTATGAGTTTTAATCACTTTTATGCAACTTAATCAATCCCAAACGGTTGGATCAGTTGGGGAAAGGATATACAAAGCCAAAATAATCATTTGTACAGAGGTTCGACGTTTGGAGCAAGCATTGTACAGACTGTTTTATGGAAATAGTGAAAAACACAGTTTTTGGCACTTTTATGGTGTTCTTTTGTTAAATACTTGATCTCTATTGAATCTATTTCTATTAGGATGCTTTAGGAGTTTTTGTTTACATATTTTAACACCATTGAAGGCTTTGAAATAGTGATAATTAATTTCTTTGCATTTTATATTGACTGTCCTAAAAAAGAACACAGAATCTACACTAGTTTGAGGGTTTTTCATGGATAAATGATCCATTTCATGGGATTTTATGACTATATCTTGTGAAATGGATCATATTTAACATGTACCATACTGGAATAACAATATAATGTGCAGGAGAGATGAATACTATGGTGTACACCAAGATTTGACTGTGAAAAGTGCTTGAAGATGGAGGCTAGGGTATAGCAGCAGAATATCTGCCTTAATGAGGGGAATGTTTTTGAGTTGGGATAGACTAAATATGTTTTCCTAATGGTGTAGAGTCAATGAGCAAGTTCTGGAAGTGATAGGAAGGTTAGTTTTCAAGAAGCCCTAATTTTTGAGGCAAGTTAAGGAGGGTTTTGTGTTTGAGCATGTTAGAGGTCTCATATAGGCCTAAAAACTTGGAATCCTTGGTTTTGAGTCATTTTAAGGTACTTTTGAAAGTTTCATGGTCAGGGGTTGAGTTTAAAGAGGGGTTGCTTTGAAAAAGAGGGCTAATTAGGCCTAAATTGGAGGAAACAACAGATTTTTGATTGGTGTGCTACAAAACAAGTGCCATCAAGAATCTAGCATGTTATGTATCATCACAAACCACATATTTTTCAATCATTATTTTGGAGGTTCCTTTGGAAAGTTTGAGTGCAAAGTCAAAAAACCTTCGCTAGAGGCCTAGTTGGCTAGTAGCCTAGTTAAGGTGAAAAATTGGTTTTGTGTCTAAGTCAAAGGGTTGGGCTTTGAAATCATTCAAAATAAGTTTTTTTGGGTCTCTTAAGAGTGTTCCTAGGGTTTGGGTCCATAAGGAAGGCAAATAAGTCATTTGGTGCATTATTGAGGTTTGTCTCCATCAGAGTTCCTGGAAGAGTGGTTGAGATTGTGTCTTGCAAACCTTGAGAACTTTGTGTTTCTTTCAAATTCCCTGACCCTTTGCATCACATTCCTTGTCCTCTCAATCCTTATGGACATCCTCGAGAGATCCTGGGAATGAATCAATAAAATAAATCACAAAAATAAGACTACTAAAAGACAAAACAATGTTGTTATATCACTTTTCATATTTGTTCACATTTGTTTGTAATCAAATCTTTGTGATTATTTTTCTTGAAAGTTCTAGCTTTTGATGTTTTCCTCTTTTGTTTATTTGTTTGTTTTTTCAAAGGATGAGTATGATGATTTTTTTATTATGGATGAAATGTTTATTGTGGATTTTGATGATGGGATAGGACTTTTTGATTTTTTGAGTTTTATGATGTTTTTGTTGTTTTTGTTGTTTTTGTTGTTTTTGTTGTTTTTAGGGGACTAACCTAGGGCCTCGAGGACTCATCAAAGATAATCCTTGTCTACTTTGTACACACAGAGGCTCATAGTTCACTTGGTTTGAATATTTTTGACCTTTTTCTATTTTGTGGATGTTTTTGGATTTTGTATTTTTTGACTATGTCGAAAAAAAGAATGTTAGAAACCTTAGGGGGCTGACCTAGGGTCTCAGGGGCTAAGAATACTTGCCTATGTAGTACACGCAGAGACCACGTAGTTTGACCATTTGTCTCAAAGAATAATTTTTTTTTAGATAAACAAAATTGATAATCTGGATTGATATTCCACTTCTGTGTCTAGAGGATATGTTGTGGGAGATCGACTTGAACTAGTTGTGAGTTTCAAGAAAATGTTGATAACTTAGACTGTTTGAGTGAAGGAATAACCCAACAATGTTTTTTTTATGATTTTAAAATGATTTTGTTTTTTGTTGTTTTGACCATGTTGGGACGTTCAATGATCTAATCCATGACCAGTTTTGGGAAGTTTCCCCCAGTTGTATACAAGATTACTTTCTTTAATCAGTGACAAGCCATGGTTGGATACGCTATTTTTATTATGAAATGGATGGGTGGATGTTGTGGATAATATCGATAGGTAATGATAGATAATGATGCAAGTTTTATTCAAACATAGCACATTTTTTCCAGGTTTTCACTATGGCACCTATTCTGGGAGTGCCACAAAGTGGTTTTCACTCAAAGAATGTTTTATTTATCTTTACTATTTTTCTTGCTTTTTGATTTTTTTGTATTTTTTTTTATCATTTTTCTATTTTCTTGGATTTTTACCCTTTTTCTTGGGGTGTGAGATATTAACAACTTGGATTGATATTTCACTTTGTTTTTTCTAGAGGATATGTTGTGAAAAAGCTTACTTGAGATAGTTGCGGGGTTCAAGCAACTATTGATATCTTAGAATTTTTGAGTGAAGGAATAATCCATGTTGTTGGTATCTTTGAAGGTTACTGTGGTAGTGCATTGGTGGTACACCTTGTTGTCAAGATGAATTGTTTCGAATGCTACCCTGGTAGTGCGTTGGTGGTATACCTTGTTATTGGGACAATGTCTAGATCACATCGTGAGCTAGAAGACATAGATCAAGATTTATTCTGAAGCAAGATGTAAGTACTTGCCCCTAGTGTCTAGCAATGTAGGTGATAGGATAACATGTTTGGATAGAGTATGCCCCTTTTGGAAGATGCCTCATGGCTCAAATAATGTTGGATAGGATAGGATCAGTTATAGTGACCCATGTCAAGATGTTTTCCATATGCAAGTGTAAAGTGTACACCAAACATTTTTCAAGATCAAGATAAGTTGGATTTTGGATAAAAATGGATGGGATTTGTTACGGATCAGCTGAGATGCTTCCCCCTTGAAATGGTGCATGTAGATGCTCGATTCTTACACATGACACTTATTTACTAGGTTTTTCATCATGGTACTTGTCCAAAGCGCCACCATAGTGGTTTTCACTAGAGGACAATTTTTCTATTGATTTTTTTTTTTTTCTGATGTCACACAAGACGCCTGTTTACTAGGTTTTCATCATGGTGACAATTTTTTTCTCTTGTTGAACGACCTAGTGGTGCTGATGTAGATGTTGTTGGTGCTGCTACGGTTATTGTTGTTTTCATGATGTGCCAATGATATCCTTCTTGGAGGATTTTTTTTCTAGGATACAGGCGCTTAAATGTAACCCCTCTAATTCTTATCTTCCTTGTTGATACTATAGTTAACTTTACCTTGGTGCACACATCATGATAGAGTGTCATTAGAATCCTTATGATAAAGAGTTGCTGCCAATGCATGGTTAATGCAAGATTTGGATATCTTGGATGGTGAAATGCGTTGAGGAATATGATATTCAGATGGATTGGTTGTCAGTTTGGAACCTTTGAATCTCCAAACTTGGGATGATGAGCAATGATGGGTGTATATGGAGATTCGATTGGGACCAACATCTTGATATACCTTATAGGTCACTCTTGAAGCTTTCTTTTGCATTGCTAGAATTTTTTGATGGATGAACTTCCCTTTTTTATTTTTCCCCATAGTTTCTTTGACCGATGGAGTTTGATAGGGGTTATTTTCTTTTTCATTTTTTCTTTTGTATCCATTTGAATCTTCCTTGTCCATTTTGTTTTACTGTTTCTTCTACTTCAATGACTTGTTTCATTCATGGGTATAAATTTTCCTCTTGTTGTTGGTCTCAATCATAGGGTCAAAATATGCATGGATGACAATTCATGCTATGGCTAGTTGTAGCATTTGTAGCAATTTCATCATAAGGACTCTTCATGCTCTTTATGTTGATGCTTGCATTAGATAAATTTTCCCCCAAGATCATAGAGGTATCCCTAATATGTTTAAATTGCTTGATTATTGAATAACCAAGACTTTGATGCTTAGGATTGCTAATAATTTGCACTAGTTCTAGGATAACCTGTTCATGTAGGTCCAATCCTCTATCTTAATAATGAATCCGTTGAAATTTTTTATCTGTAATAAGATATGTCTTACCTTGGAAACAAGGTGCTAATCCTTCTCTACTTTGTTGTGGATCTTCAAATGTGATATCTTCTTCATTGATAGGATCCTTCATATATGGGATAACTTCCTGATTTATATCTTTGGATTGATTTTTTGAAATATCCGATTTTGATGGACCTTCAAAATATATTGGTGCTTCTTTGACTAGTGTATACCCAATGCTTTGTTGCTCAGGATTGTCCATTATCTTTTCTAATTTTAAGATATTGTGCTCTATATTTTCATGCTTGATGTCTTCAACCTGCTTGGAGGATGTTTATGATTTTAATGCTTCTTCTTGATTAGTTTCTTATATGTCTATAGATTCTACCATGCTTTGATCATGTGTGAATATGTTAAGAGTAGCTGACTCTTGTTTCTTGTTTATGATATCAAGAGTACAAAAATCTTTTCTTGGATGAAGATCATCTACATGTCCACTAGGAGTAAGCATCTCATGAGTAGATGTATGTTTTCTTGGCATATGGATGTGTTCTTTTGGAAAAGCTTGGATGTCTTGGAAGATATCTACCAAGTCATTGTAGTATTTTGATGATAGAGATTCTTGATCTTGACTTTGTGTGCTATTACCTTTGATATGATTTGGGTCACATTCCTAACATGGATAAATTTCAAAGAAGGGATTTCTTGTAAAGGATCCTTGTATTTCCTCAAAATGTGGACATATGGGTGATAGCTCTTGGCTTATATTTTCTGCATTGGGTATGAGTTTTGGATTAAGAGTCTCTTGATCATTAATATGTACTGCCATGAGGTTGAATGATGTCAATATATCTTGGGATGAATCATTTCTAGACTTGGGTGATTGCTTTTGATCATGCTTGCGAATAACTTCTTGATTTATGTCAACTTGCTCACCGGATGATGTAGAGACATTGTTAATTTGATTAGAGATAGATAGCTCTTGATTGTTTCTTTCAACTTTTGAAGTTGAGACATTGTCAATATTTTCATTGGTAGGTGGACCTTGAACGTTAATAGCTATTTCTCCTTGATCAATAAGGTCTTAGATGATATTTTTGAGTGTAGCACATCTATTCATTGTGTGATCCTTGATTTTGTGGAACTCACATTGTTTGTACTTGTTATACCAAGGAAGTTTAAAGTTTGGTTCACCATAAGTTGGACTGTCATTGATTTTGATAAGTTCCCATTGTACTAGTTCATGCATGGTTACCTCTAAAGTCACTCCCAAAGGGGTGAATATCCTTCTTTTTTGGTAATTTTTCCTTTGTGGATTTTCTTGATTGTTTTGATCTTGATTTTTCAAAACTTCTTGATACTATGTTTGAGGTATATTTTGATATTGCACTTGAGGTACACCTTGGTGTCGAGAAACTTCTTGATACTATAGATATTGGAAGTGTTGTTTATGTGGATATTGAGGTGTTTGTGGAATAATGTCTATTGGTTGTGGATATGTAATGTTTTGACTTTGCACATGGCATTGGTGATATGTTGGATTTTTATTTCATTTAATTTCCTCAAGATCTCTCTCAATTTTATTTAGGGTGATTTGATGTTCTAGAATTATTCCTTGATGGAGGATTTGAATCCTTTGATGTTGTTTCCCTACTTGATGTTTTGACCCTTGATAAGAGTGATTTGGGTAATAGATCGACATGTTTTGGGGATGTTTTGATACTCAATACCCTATCATAAGGTCACTTGGTTTATATCCTCATGGGTCTCTTCTGTCATTTGTCATTTTTGCTAGTGGGATGTTGATGTTGTTCTTGCTTGCCTCCATTCTCTTCCTATGTTGTGATCTTGTAGTTGTCATAAAAAACCTAGGTCCCTTGTGGGAGAGTTGTGAAATGTTTGAACTCTCTAGTTGACTTAAATCCTAAAGATCCAGTGTTGTACTAAATGAGAGGATAGATGTTGGTATGCAAATTTTTTTGGTTCCTCCTAGATCGAGCATAATAGTTTCTTAACAAGAGATTGTGATTGTGATAAATTATTATGGCCCACTTCCTACTAAATTTGGAATTGTGAATACTATGTTTGAGTTGGAGACATGTAGATCTTCCCCTATGGATTTTGATTATGTGATAGATCATTTAGGGGAGTTCAAGATCATGATTATGTAAGATATTGGAACTATTGGGAAAGACCTAGATTTTGCCAATAATAGAAGGAATACAAGTTTGGATTGTGCTTTGAAGCATATTTGTAGAAGTTGTATACCAACCTAGTTCTGGTTTCATGAAGTGCCCAAAGATGTTTCTTGAGAGCTTTTGGACTAAGATTCCTAAGTAAAAAATGACAATCTATAGACTTTACTTTAGGCATCCTGAACTTGCATGAGATCACGAAGGAAAAAGGTTATTTATTGCCATGCAGTTGGTGGTAACATGAGTCTTTGAGCTACTATGTATGCTTTCTCTTCCTCTTCATCTAAGATAATTGATGCAGTGAGAAATTGGTGGGGTGTTTCGTTCTTCTCAAATATGAAAGTTCTCAAATTTCTTATGATGTCAATTTTCTCACCTTCAATGTATGTGAGACTAGGTTGAAGGATTGGTGCTACAAGGTCTGGTTTTTCAACTGGAGCAGTTGGTCACCAGATGATCATGAAGTGTAATGGTGTTTTGAGATGGTTGCTATGAAGCTCAAGACCCTAAGGTTTGAGTGTTATTTTGGAATGTGGCTACTTTTTGGAAATCAAAATGTTAAAGGACTAGGGTTGATATTTCACTTCCTTGTCTAGAGGATATGTTATGGGAAAGCTTACTTGTACTATCTATGTGTCCCAAGTAATTGTTGATATCATAGATGTCTAAGTGAAGGAATGATCCTAATGGTTTGTTTGATTTTGATTTCTAACAAGTAGGATGGAAATAATGGATGAGAGACTATGTGACCTATCTAGTTTTCCAAATCTTTTTTTCGAACAATGACCCTAAAAAAAACTTTGGTTTGTTTTCCCCAAATGTCAGAAAATTTTTCAAGACTATGAGTTGGGATGGAAATTGTAACTTTCGTGTGTTTCTATCAAATGCTAGGAATACTTAAGAAAAAGTGAGATTATTTTGACAAATGCAAGGATCTTGGTAGCAAGTGCACAGTTTTCTCAAAAGAAAATGCAAGGAAATAAAAGCAAGTGCTCAGTTTCTATCACAACTAATTGATCTTTTTCAGTGGATTTTCTAGGACAACAAGCGAATGCAATGAAATTTTTGCTACTACTAAGAAACTATGGAAAATGCACTAGAATTTTGTGCAAATGCATTTGAAATGATGCAACTGCTCAGGTTTTGTGAAAAATGGTCTCTGTGTGTTTTGTTTCCTCTATGTTTTGGAGTATGGAAAATGATAGTGTGATATTAGTGTTTTTATCCTAATCGAACTATGAAAAATAACTAAACTAGAATGCAAAGAAAAACACAAGATCACCTCAAATGATTAGCCTAAGGAAGAAAACACAAAAGAAAGATAAAAAAGATACTAATTATACCTTTCGTGTTGACTCCTTGGTTGGCCCTTGATGTTGTTGAAGATATGTGCTCCTTCGATGGATGTGTAATAAAGATGGGTGCAAGATGAACAATGCGAATGAAATGAGGATGATAATATGAGCTAATACAAGTGCTACAATGCAAGAGTATGGCTTGAAGATTTCTTACAAATTCGAGAGCATAAGGGTGAAAAATGACTAAGTTATGCAAATGCATTAGAAGAGGGGGTATTTATAGAAGAATTTGAATTCTCTAGAGAATTCAATGGTCAAGATTGTGCCACCATGGCCAAGATGAAGGGCTATGGTGAGTTGAGGACTCACAAGCCCTCACATCTTGACATGTGGAGGGTCAAGTGGCCAAGGATGTGATGAGGTGTAAGTGAGGTGGAATAAGGACAAATGATGTGGAGGAAGGACAAGTACTTTGAAAGTACCTTGGGAGATAAGAAGATTTCCTCAAAAAGGAACTTCTTGTCCCCAAGTGAGAATGAAAGTGACACTTAAGGAATTTTAGAATTCCTCAAAAATATCCAGAGGTAATAGGAAAGTAATTGGAGAAATAAATGTGAATTAAAAATTCACATCATTGGAAGACTTTGGCACATGTGAGTGATGTGACAAATCAAATGTTCTAGAACTTGCATGAGAATAAGGAGCCTTGGAAGGATAAATGTGAATTAAAAATTCACATGGAGAAGAGAGGAGTCTTGGGTGAATAAATGTGAATTAAAAATTAACATGGGAAAGAGGGTCAATGCTAAATATGGAACATGTAAAGGTTGACCAAAAAGGTATGCTAAATGTGGTAAGCTGATTAGATTTAGGTTGTACAAATACATGGTTAAAGAAATTAATAAGGGATTAGAAGCAAGTGGAAAAAGTTGGAGGATGTGACATTAATCCCTGATTAAGGGTGTGCACATCCTAATCATGAATTAATTAAATTAATCCCTATTAGAAGAGGATTATGGAGGATGTGACAAGGAGAGAGAAAAAAGAAGAATTTAAAAAAGGGTCAAATGGCTAAATTAAATAAATTGACATGTTTATTTAATTTAGAGAGGGAAAGGTGTAAGGTAAAGCATTTAAGTGTTAAATTAAATACTTTAGAGACTTTAGGCAAAAAGATGAAATATTAATTAAATAATCATTTAATTAATATTGATGAAATAGATGAATAAAGTAGACGAGTTTGACCATGTGGAAGTCGTCAAATTTGGATGTTTACATTTTTCCCCTCTTTGAAATATTATTAGAATAATAGTGTTTTGAAGAAAAGAAAATAAAGATGACTCTATAGAGGAAGCGACTAGAAAATGATGCCCTAGCATGGGAGGAGATGCATGAGCTGCCCAAACGGAGGGGAATAAAGGGAGATGCCCCAATTTTGTGAGGGAACGATCATGACGGAGGAATGGAGAAAATGGTAGGGTATGCCCCCTTGAGAGGGCGATTGGGGATGAAAAAGGGGCCACGAGTGACTTCTCAATATGAGAAAATGAAGGGAACAATTGGATAGAGGACGAAAAACTAGGTAAGTTTAACTTTTGAACAGAGTCGATTGGACGTACGATTTGCAAATGGCAGCCCTGGGAAGTTGGAGGATTAGTTGGAGGATTAGTTGGAGGAAAAAAAGATGAAATAAAAGGTAAGAAAAAACCCTTTATTTTAAAAAGGTTAAAAGGGAGGGAAATTTTATATAAGGTAATTTTAGAAATTACCTCACCTAATTTGCACTGTAGTAGTTGAGAGAGAGAGAGAAGAGGAGAGGAAGAAGACGAGGAGCCACGATGTTAGAGGACTATGACTTGGATATTATCCACTGGGGGGACGAGGTGTAGAGATTCTACCACGAATGTGTGGTCCCACACCAGGTTAGAAACAAAACCCTTTCTAGTATTTTAAGCATTTTTAATATATTTTTTAAGTTTTATGCCAAGTTGAAAAGTTGGGTTTTGTTGTCGGGGTAGGTTAGGAAAATGGGGCGAGTCCGCCCCTAATCCGGTGGACATTTTTTAGTGAAAATTGAAGTGTCTCATTTTTCTCCAAAATCTGCACCATCAGAAAGAGCTCAGCATCCTGATTCCAGCGCAACTCGAACGGAGCGAAAAGGAGTCCGTTTGTGCAAGTTATGGTCAGTCAAACCTTGGGTCAAACTGGTATTAGAGGGTGTCCAGGAAGCGAAAAAAATGATGTCATCAAAAGTTGTCAAAGTCAGCATCATCAGGAAGAGCTCGTCGCAAGCTTTCCAACGCAATTCATTTCGTCAAAATCCGACATCGGAGGCTCAACTTATTAGCGGTCAAAGCTCCGGGTGACTTGGTGACTAGAAGGTGAATGATGACGTCATCATCCGTACATCTGACGTCAGCATGAGGTACGAAATCCGAAGTGGACCAATCAGAAATTAACACGTGGCAATCTGACAGTCTGTACATGTCGACGTGGCACAGTGATGTGGCAGGAGACGTCAGCGTCGTCGGCGAATTATAAATAGACACGTGTCTGTCCGTACATCCTACGTGGCATCCTTGTCAGCATTTCGTACGTGAGTCAGCTACACAGGTGTCAATCCAGTCAGCGTCCACGTCATCATCTGAGTCAGTGCTGCATCATCATCCACGTCAATGCTGAGTTGTCATCTACGTCACTGCTGTCGGCCAATTAGATTCTACCACGTGGCACCTCCTCGGCATGCCACGTGGCCCACGGTTTGTCTCCTCCGTGGGTCGGCGGTTTTGGAATTCGTTTGGTTTGTTAAAAAATTATATGAAGGTTGGGGGATTCGAACCCCAAACCTTACACTATCCGCAGCGGCCGGCGACCAACTCGCCTACACATCCACGCTCAACGATAGATGACAGCGGGTTTGTTTTGTTATAAGTTTGTTGAAATTTGGTTTAAAAAAAATGGACGGCCGGGGGTTGGAACCCCGAACCGGCCGGGTCCCAAGAAGTTTTAACACCAACGGGCCACGAAACAATCTTTATCTATTATAGGCGTCGGTTGCCTTTATTGAGTTGGTTTAAACTGACTGCCTTAAAAATTAAAACAAACCCCCAATTTAAAAGAAATAAAACAAACAAAAATCCTTTTTAAGGATTAAATTCAAACTGTAAAAGCCCGAAATGAATCAATGAAAGGGCTAAAATAAATATTATAGGAGATTTATTTTTGATAAGGGGGATTTTTAAAGATTATTATGTTATTAGGGGAGGATTTTTAAATATTTGTACTAAGTAAAGGAGATTTTTATGTAATTTTGGAGAGATAAGGAATATCTTGTGAATCAATTGGTTAGTAACCAATTTGAGCAAATTTTATGTATTTAAAGGGGGCTTGAGGTGAGAGTAAGATCAAGTTTTCTTTCAGGTGACGAAGTCTTGAAGCTGTGGAGATAATCGAAAGAGAGGTCTTGTGGAGATTCTTTGAGTCATTCTCGCACGTCAGAGCGCTGTTATGCTGCCGAAGTGCTTGGAGAATGATTGTGGTGCTTTGTAATCGATTTTGGAGTTAATCGGATCGGTCTCTCTATTGGAGTGGACCCGGAGACGTAGTCACTTTCGTGACGAACTCCGTTATCAAACGTTGTTTGCACTTCTCTTCTTTTCTCTCTTTCTGTCTCTCATCTCCTTCCTTTCTGTTATACTCACCTTGTTAATACTTTCATTCTATTATTTCCTTAAGTTAATTTCGATTTAATTGACTTGAAATAATCATTGTAAAAGCATTGTAAAAGTTAAGCATTTAAATACTGCAATCTAGTCTAGATCCTATACAGATCAGCCCCAACCCTGGGCGGGTCTACCCCACACAAGGGCTGGTCTGCCCCAGCTCGAGGTGGGTCCACCCCATGAAAGGGCGGGTCCGCCCCAGCCAGGGGCAGGTCCGTCCCGTGCAAGGGTGGGATTGCCCCAGCCCGGGGCGGGTCTGCCCTGGGAAGGGGCGATTGCACCCAAAACCAAGGGGAGCCTAGGGGGGAGAGGGAAGAAATCGAGAGAAGAGAAAAATTAGATTAAGAAAATGATGTCCCAGGGCCGGGAATGAAGTGGAATAACATGTGGGTTATTATGGATGCAGAGTTTTGATTCACTGCGGACC
The DNA here is from genome assembly GCA_007258455.2 of Sequoia sempervirens. Lineage (NCBI taxonomy): Eukaryota > Viridiplantae > Streptophyta > Pinopsida > Cupressales > Cupressaceae > Sequoia > Sequoia sempervirens. The sequence goes on along the minus strand of VDFB02058242.1, from coordinate 435,118,453 downwards.
CATGAGAGACACTCAGAGGTGATGGCGATGACTATGGGGGCCATGAGCAGAGCAGATCATCATGCACTAGCAAAGGCTAGATTGCTACACTTATTAGGCTATTTGAGGATCAAAGTGCATTGGCCTATGCTAACAGCGCTCATAGAGTGGTGGAGTTCAGCGACATCGACATTCTATCTTCCAACGAGGGAGATGATAGTGACACTAGAGGATGTATGGTGTATTTTGAGGCTGCCCATAGTAAGGCGTCTAATGAGCGAGGTGGTATCAACAGGGGCTGAGCTAGATCACACCATAGGGGTGCTATTTGGATGAGACAATCTGCCCATGCAGAAAGGGCAGTTGGATGTGGATCAATGTTTTTCATTGAGGGTGCCACCACTACTGCTTTTTCTGTGTGGACTGATCAGTGGGATATTGTTGCCAGACCGGAGTAGGCGCTTCTACAGTTTACGATATATGGAGGTGATCCAACATATTGTCGATGGGCGAGGGACAATTTTCATGGGGCACGTGTGTACTAGCGCATTTGTATAGAGATATACACATGATCTGCTACCGAGAGGAATTGAGTGTGAAACGTGTGGCTTTATTACAGGTATGGGCCTAGGAGCATATTAATATTGTTAGGCCATTATTGGTGAGGAGAGGATAGGCAGAGGAGATAGCACCTGTATCTTGGTGGTACGAGCATGATGAGGGCTAGGTTTGGCGTTATGAGATGCAAGGGGATATGGATGGATGGAGGAGAGTCTTTGATGACTTGCAGGAGGAGCACATAGTATGGCGTCCATACAAGTTTCGATGATTTATGAGATCGAGGGATGATGAGGTGAGACAATGAGGCTACTTCGCGTCCAGATGCTTCTTAGTTGGGAGTCAGCCTCACATATTTGAGGCGCATAGGCCCAATAGAGTGACCTAGAAATTTGGGGTAGTACAGGATATTCTGGCGGGTCCTAACATGTTTCGATGAATCAGCCAAGATCGACCATGGGGGGAGCCAATCTCACCGAGGTTTTCCAAAGATCAATGGGAGACATTATTTCTAGTGGCATATCCAGGGAGGGTTGTTGGGGAGGTGGATGCAAGGGTGACAATGTGATATGCCAAGTGGTTCTACAACCGCCAGTGGGATAGGATTACACCAGAGTAGCCCATTGTGGGGGCCATAGGATTTGGATCAGGTGATGAGCAATGATTGGATAGTGAGGGCAGAGAGAGGAGGGGACAATAGTGAAGGGGATAGGAGGCAGTTAGGGCCGCGGGGCAGCAGGAGGATGTAGGACAGCAGGGTGGAGGACAGGATGAGATCAGGGCCGCAGGACAGCCGGAGAGGATGACCAAGGGGAGGAGACAGTGACGGAGGCATAGAGCGAGGATGGATGCAAGGGAGGAGATGGATGCAACACAGTCAGGCGATGGGAGGGGGCCATAGGATGCAACACGATAGGTAGAGGAGAGGGGGTCAGAGGTGGAGATGTTGGATGTGCTCGAGGTGGAGGCGGGAGCGATGGGACAATAGACGGGCGTAGGGAGTAGAGTACAGTTGAGGAGAGTACGGGTGAGGAGCAGGGCTGGGAAGGAGGATGTAGGGGCTACAGGATAGCATGATGAAGGACAAGGCGAGACTGGGGCTAGAGGATAGCCAGGTAGGGCAACGAGGAGGAGTAAACGACGGAGGGGGGCCTAGGCACATATCAGAGCTGAGCAAGAGCCCCATGAGCCAGAGATGGAGATGATTAAGGAGAGAGAGGAGCCTAAGGGGGAGGTGAGATTTGTAGGATGACAAATGAGGGTTGAGCAGAGAGGATAGCTGAGTAGAGTTCGGGTGACTAACAGGGCGAAGCAGGGGCATGATGAGATAGGGCCGGATGTTATGGATGTTGACATTCACATGGTGGAGCCATTGGCAGTGGTACCAGGTACACTAGATGAGGATCCCATTGTATTGTTGAGGGAGGCCTAGGTGAGGCTACAAATGACAGAGTAGAGACTAAGGATTGCAAAGGCGGAGTTGCGCAGAGTCCAGGCACAGGGACAAAGGGATTACGGTTTCATTGTTGATCACCTAACCTCATAGGTACAAGATGCGAAGAGGGAGAGGGATGGGCTATGAGAAAAGGTACAAGGAGTACATGTTGAGTTGGCCAGAGTGACTTGGGAGTGGGATAGACTACATGCAGTGATGACTATAGCACAAGCTAGATGACAACAAGAGCCCGAAGGGGCAGCAGATCAGGGTCTAGTAGAGGGGGTCTCAGCAGAGGATCAACGGTAGGCTGAAAGGTAGATGGAGGAGTTGAGGGTATAGGTGACAGGACTGCTAAGGGAGAGGACGAAGCTCCAGGACAGGGTGTCTATGACAGAGACAACACTTTGGGATGTGAGGGCGAGGGTGAAGGCAGTAGAGGCCCAATTAGAGACTGTGCAGAGAGAGAGGGACATGATGCATACAAAGTTGCAGGCCCTCTAGGATGAGAGAGATAGAGCACAAAGAGAGACACAGGTGATGTAGGAGGAGAGGGATAGGGCCATAGAGCTGGTGCAAACCTTACAGGGGGAGAGGGATGCAGCAGTTTCTCAGGTAGAGAGTACGGAGAGAGATGTGGCACAGGGTCGGTCATAGGAAGTACAGTGTGAGGGGGGGATGGAGCTAGAGGTGCAAAGATTGGAGACACAGATACAAGCTATGTAGGCACAGATGGAGGAGGAGAGGGCCAGGACCGCAGAGCAAGCGGCACGGTTGGGAGTAGAGAGAGATCAGCCTAGGTTGGCACAAGACGCATGGACATAGGAGAGGGGCATCATTAGCAGAGATCAAGACAGATACAAGCATGAGTGGAATGCCGCCAGATATCAGGTCACAAAGAGTTCTGAGTACATGAGAGAGGCGACCTATTGGATGTTCAATTATCATCATGTGGTTCTAGATCCAACACAATGCACATTTCAATATGTCTGACAGGCTCCTCCAATGCCAGCACCATCCCAAACATTAGGGACATGGACATGAGGATACAGTGACTTGCAGGGGACCCTTCCTTGTAGGGGGCCAGTGCCTGACTCTCCACAGAGATCGGATGTGGGTAGCTCGTTTGGTAGATGAGGGGATACCGGATTTTGACAGGTGCAGGATGGACAGTATAGAGTTTTTGATATAGATTTTTGTACTGATACTTTATTTTGTGATTATGATGTATACGATGGATATGTACTTTGGTGATATCAATGGACATTATTATGGACTATGTGATGGATATATGATTTTGATATTTATATGATATGCGACAGCCCTTATTGACACCATGCTATGTATATGATGGATGATGCATATGTGTATGTGTATGATTTTATGATGTGTGATCATGATTATTTGTACATGTTTATGATGTTATATGTTGATACCTTGTATGGATGCAAATAACGTGTGTAATGTAGGATGTGATGTATGTTTTCATGATTTTATGGATGATGCATATGGACTTAACATTTTGTGATGCAGGTGGCGATGCATGTAATGTGTTAATGATATAATATGGAAATGTATGGAAATGAATCTAAGATGTTATAGAATAACTAATCATGATTAATTTAAACAACTTAAGATAGTAATGCAATTAACCAATAATGCAACATAAATGTCAATAAGGACTTGCATGAGAATGTGGGTGGATGGTGTGAAATTTTCACCTGTCGAAAACCATTGATATCCTTAGAAGAATGGGAGAAAGAGAAGGTGAACATTTGCAAAACCAAAATCATAGGTTGATGGATAGGGATGAATGCAATGAAATTGATTTATGAAATGCAATCCTAATTCAAATTTTCCATCTTCAGAGCACTAATTTTTTCTATAGCATAAGACAACATGTGCCAAGGTATATATAAAGACCAAGGCAAGTTAGTATCTAATGCATAGAACAAACACATCAACACAAGGTTATCCCAATGCCCCAAAGTGATAGAGACTTTGGTTGGGCCAGACATTGGAATAACCACAAGCACAAAGGGATGTCCCAGCATAACACAAGATCTTAGAGATCCTAGTGGGTACTACATGGGACGACCCAAAAAACAACAATAATAAATGATCAAGATATGCTCCTATGTTAACCCATCAAAACACACCATAATATGATAGATCATGGTGACCTTGATTAGTTGGAATAGGGAGCTCAAAAAAATAAACAAAAGCCAAAGTATTAAAAGATCACAACCAAGTTCAAAGTCCTTTTCAATAGGATCAAGAGGATGGATGGGGTTGAGGAGGTCTGTTAGGAAGGATGCATCCTGTTGAGACCGGCGATGGATACTAAACTAAGATGACCCACACAATGCAAAAAATTTTACACTAATTAGATCTTTTGATACTAGAGGATCCTATTTGTGACGAACCGGCTGGATAAGGGCATACTTGACAACATAACGCAAGAGACCAGACAGAAGACTGACACAAGACTGACACACCCTAACGACCTAGGGGCTTGGGGGTTGATCAGAAATTAGCCTTGCCTATGTGAAAGAAGAGAGCCCTCGTAGTTCAAGAAAAGACAATGGATAAAAATGGAAAGAGGACCAATGGAGACTGATGATGAAAGACATGACTAAAAAATTCCCAGGGGGAGGATCAAATGATCAACCTTGCCTACATGAAAGTGCAGAGGAAATATAGTTCAGAAAAGACAAACGATGACCGACTATGGATAAGAGCACAAAGAGGACGATGGAGACAGATGATGGATGACTGAAACGAGACGGTAAAAATGCCCTGGGGGTGGATCAAATGATTAGCCTTGCCTATGTGAAAGCGCAAGGGCAACATAGTTCGACAAAGACCAAAGAGACCAACAAGACCAGATGAGATCTAAGTGGAGACCGATGCGATGATGGACCCTAGATGATGACAGACCGACAAGACAACCAAATGGATTACACAGGCTTAGGATGACTGATAGTAGATAATCATCCAATGCTCAATCAAAACATACCAAGTGGCCAAGGTCAGGATGTGGATGAAGTGATAGGATAGGATAGGATATGGAGACATGCAGTAACTAGGACATAAGGTAGATAATGATTAATCTCTCTATGGATGATGCTTGTTACTAGGTTTTCACCAACCGTACTTATCCTAGGTGCCACCAAGAGTGGTTTTCACCATAGGACGAACTTATTTCTCCTTACTATTTTTTGTATTTTTCTGATTTTTTAATTTTTTTGTATTTTTTAGATTATGGCAAGCTAGGAGGACCCAACTAATTTAAGTGTAAAACCTCTTCAGGTGCATTATGTTGATAGGCTCTTCGAGAGGCTCCCCTTTAGGTGTGGCAAGGCAGTAAGCCCCTGATCCATATTTTTTTGTGATAACATAAGGATCCAACCAATTATGTTCAAACTTTCCCTTCTTGTCTCGGTCCTATTGGGTTCACTAATTCTCTTTAAGAACTAGATCTCCAATGTTAAATTGGTGGGGATGAACTTTCTTGTTATAACTCCTCTTGAGATGATTCTAATATGCCTGAAGGTGATTGTATGCTCTAGTCCTCTTTTCATCTAGGAGCTCCAATTGGGCAAGGTGAGCAACCCGCGATTCTTCTTCAATGATGAGATTCTTTAAAGATATTCTCAGAGATGGCTTCAACACCATAGACTAGGGAAAATGGAGTGGCACCAGTGGGAGTTTGGATGGATGTGTGGTAAGCCTAAAGGGCGGGGTGGATGTGGAGGTGCCAATCACGACCAATACTGTTGACAACTTTTTTCAATATTTTGATCAGAGTTTTGTTAGTGGCTTTTTCCTGTCCATTACCTTGGGGGTAGTAGGGCATGTACCACCAGTGTTGGATATGAAAGGTGTTACAAAGATCTTTTACAACCTGGTTTTTGAGTGGTTTACCATTGTCAGAGATGATGGTGGAGGGGATGTCGTATCTACAAATGATATGGTAGAGGATCAACTTGGAGATCTGAGTACCCATTATCTGGGAGAGTGGTATGGCTTCCACCCACTTAATGAAGTACTCAATGGCAGTGATAATGAAGGTGTTGCCATCAGAAGATGGAGGATATATCTTGCCAACTAAATCAAAACCCCACTGAGAAAAGGGCCATGGTGCTACAATAGGTTGCAGATCTTGAGTAGGAGCATGTATTAGGTCTGCATGTTGTTGGAAAGGTAAACATTTCTTCACAAAGTCACAAGAGTCATGCTCCAATGTAGGCCAATAATAACCAGCCATTAGAATCTTCTTTGCTAAGGCCATGTCATTTGGGTGGGCTCCACAAACACCACTATGTACCTTTGTTAGTGCAGTGTGAGCTTCAGCCTTGTTCAGACACCGAAGAAGAGTTCCATCATATCCGCGATGATAAAGAGTATCACTTATGATGGTGTAATGGGATGTACGTTGGATGAATGATTTGCATTGATTGTGGGTAAGGTCAGCAGGTAGGATGTTTTCGTGAAGATAAGCATAGATTTCATGATACCATGGGGATGTAGGACCTATGATTTCGCACACCATCACACTCTTAGGGATATCGTATGCAGGGATTAAAAGTTGTTCAATCAAGAATTCACATTTTGTTTGATCTTTAGGCATGTCAATCAAGGAACCAATTGTAGCCATTGCATCAACAACTTTGTTCTATATTTTGGGGATCTGGTCAAACTGAATAGAGGTGAAATATTTCTTAAATTCATCAACCATACGTTTATAAGGCAACAACGTCTCATCCTTTGCTAAGAACTCATCATTGACTTGTTTTATGACTAATTTTGAATCGCTGAAGATTCTTAAGTGATATTCTATTTGATTGCAATTCTAAGGCCACTAAGAAGAGCTTCATACTATGCCATATTGTTGGTGCACGAAAAGGCGAGTCTGAATGACTTTGGAATATAATCACCTTAGGGGGTGACAAACAAGATACCTGCCCCCGATCTGTTATGAGTGTATGACCCATCAAAATATAGTGTCCACATGGTGGCTTCTACTACTGTAAAGACTTCCTCATCAGTAAATTCCATCACCAAAGGATGTGCATCTAGCAAGGGAGCATCGACTAACTGATCTCCTATCACCTGTCCCTTAATAGCTTTGCAGTCCACATATTCTATGTCAAACTCACTTAGCAACATAACCCATTTAGCCATTCGACCAGTCAAAGTTGTTCTGGATAGTAAATACTTAAGTGGGTCAAATTTTGATATTAATTTGACTGGATGGTTGAGCATATAATGTCTAAGCTTTTGTGAACAGAAAACTATAGCTAGGCAGGCCTTCTCTATTGAAGAGTAGTTGAGCTCATAGCCAACTAAGGTTCGACTAATATAGTAGATTTCTCTTTCTGTGGATGACTCATCATGTTGTGCTAGTAGTGCCCCCAGTGCCACTGAAGTAGCTAAGATGTACAATAAGAGTGGCTTCCCTAGGATTGGAGGCATAAGGACTAGAGGATGAGCCAAGTATTCTTTAATTTTTTCAAAACCTTGCTAACACACATGATCCCACTTGAAGGATATATTCTTTTTTAGGAGGTGGGTGAATGGTTGACATTTGTCCGCTAACTATGCTATGAATCTTCTGATGGATTGTAGCTTTCCCTAGAGACTCCTTAACTGTTTCAGATTGTGAGGTGGAGGCATATCCATAATTTCTTTGAATTTGGTTGGATCCACTTCTATACCTCTCCTGGAGACTATGAAGCCCAAGATTTTTCCTGACGTAACCCCAAACACACATTTCTTTGGATTTAGATGCAACTTGTAGTGCTCTAACCATTTGAAGATCTTTCTTAGGACTGCGGGGTGTTCTGCTCTAGTTCTTGGTTTTCCTAAGAGATCATCAACATAGTCTTCCATGATGATGTGGATAAGATCATGAAAGATGACGATCATTGCACGTTGATAAGTTTCCCCTACGTTCTTAAGCCCGAAAGCCCTGGTGAAGGCCATCTTGTGTTGATCTTCGAGCAAAATCCTGATTTGATTATAGCTAGAAAAACCATCCATAAGGGATAGCATCTCGTGTCCTATAGTTAAATCAACCAACATGTCTATGTTTGGCAAAGGAAATTCATCTTTAGGACATGCCTTGTTGAGGTCTCAGAAATCTATACATATTTTGACATCCCCATTGGGGTTGGCTACTAGTACGATGTTGGAGATCCATTCAGAGTAGTCAATGGATCTTATAAATTTGGCTTCCAACAATTTCTCTAATTCTTTCTCAACCAATAGGGCAACTTGCAGGTGCATTTTGTGAAGTTTTTGCTTAATTGGTTTTGCATCAGGATGCACATCTAGATGGTGTACAACTAAGGCAGGGTCTAATCCAAGCATGTCTGAATATGCCCATGTGAAATTGATCTTGCTTTCCTTGAGGGTCATGGAGATGGTGGAATATTTTTCTTCTGATAATGCTTTGGCTACATAAGTGATTTTGGGATCTTCTTCAATTCCCAAATTGATTTCTTGTGTCTCTTCTATCAAGATTGATGATTGTTTAGACCATTGTGTTCCTACAAGGGGAAGATGAATGTCCCCATCTTCCGATGCCTCACTAAGGTTTTCACTGTGAGATAGGTCCTTTGTTTTGACTTTTTCTGGGTCAAGAAGTGCCTCAAGGAGGTATTCACCAGGTGACCCTTTGGATTTTTATTTTTCTTATTTTTACGACTAGGGTGTTCATCTTCCCCCAATCCCATGAGGTGCACATAAGTATCCATTGAGTTAAGTGAGTTGGTAGGTGTGTTGTCATGTTGGTCCCAATCGATGAGTTCAGGATGGAAAAGGGAAAGGCTAATGGTGCAAACGAATAGGCATTTGAACATGGAAGAAAGGTCTGCATGGTCTACATCATCGTATGAGTGTATGATGCATTCTTGTTCTGGTATAGCTTCCAAAAGACCATCGCTTGCACTGACATTGTTAGAGGTATCAATTGATGTTGCAGGACCCTTTTTATTTTTGTCATAGCCTAAGCTTGAAGTTTTTGGGTGTACATAAGTGTCGATTGGCTACTTTCTTCCTAGCTCTTCTAGACCAAGACCTCCCCCCTGATAATTATGCTTTTCAGCGTACTTAGAGGGCCAAGGGTACATCTCTTGAAAATTTTCCTTTAAAGGAGCAGATTCAAGTTGTTCATGATATATCCATGACTTGTATCATCTTCAGGCGTATACTCTGGTAACTCAGAAGATACATAAGTGCTAGTGCCCACATTTCTGGAGCTCAAGTTGACTGCCTTTTGTTCCTTCTTTGGTGCAAATTCAGAGGATTGACCATATGTGTGTGGTGAGGGTAGCATGGTTTCCATGTTCAAAGCAGTACACATTTCATACTCACCACATCCCTTGTCAATGATCTGGACGTTGGTAATAGTGGAATCAGATGTAGAGGATGGGGCAGATGTGGTGACGGGTGATGAATTAGATGATGGATTGGATGAAGATATTGACGGTGGTCCCATTGCAACTCCTGGACAATAATGGGAGTGGGGGAATGAAGCTTCAAGTGAGTGACAGTATTCAAAAGGCTAAGGATTAGCTTGTATTGTAACTTCCATTCCATTAAATGGGAATTTCAAGCATTGATGATAGGTGGATGGGATGGCTTGCATGGAATGGATCCATGGTCTGTCGAGAAGAAGATTGTAGGGGAGGTCCAGATCAAGGACATGACATGTGGTGTATTGTATAACAGGCCCAACTTGAATTGGAAGCTCAATAACCCCTTCAGAATCCCTTTTTGCATTATCATAAGCCTTGATGGTGATAATTTGATTACTTAAAACAATGTGGGTATATCCTACTTGCTTTATGAATTTTAATGTACATAGATTGAGAGAAGAGCCATTATCTATCAAGACCCTCTTTACTTTATGTTGGGCGATAAGAACCTCTATATGAAGGGGTCGATTATGGTTGGCGTTAATGGTAGGCATGTCATTTTGACTGAAACCTAGTTGGTAGGTTGATGAAAGATGTCCAACTAGGGCTTGGAATTGTGTGGGGTTGATGTTATCAAGAACGCGGGCATCTTGTAAAGCTTTTGTCAAGATTTCCTGGTATATAGGAGAAGACTTTAGCAAATCTAAGATAGATATTTGTGTTGCGGTCTTTCCTAGATGATCAATGATGTTATAGTGAGAGCTCACAGGAGGTGATGGGGTTGGTGTTGTGGCTCTAGGGACAGTAATGTGGGTACGATGAGTGGTAGCAACAGATTGAGGCTCTTTTCCTTTGACATGTATCATAGACATATGTGGTTCTACTTGTTCGATGTGCATGAGAGACCTTCATAGTTAAGCGGCACATTTTTGTAATTGATGTTGTTGGTGTTGTTATTCTGATTATTGTTATTTTTAGGTCCTAGGTTTGTGTTAGATGTTCTAGGATCTTGGTTATGCTTAGGGAAAGCGTTTTGATATATTTGTAATTGAGCATTGGACGATGAAGTTTGGTTGGCATCCACATGAATATCTCCTCGATCTATAAGATCTTGGATGTATGTTTTCAGACTATGACACTTATTTAGGGTATGCCCTTTAATCTTGTGAAAGTCACAATATTCGTTCTCTTTAAACCAGGCTGGTTTAGGCTTGGATTCATCGGGAGGCTTGGTCACAAGATATGTAATTGGGTAATTGACCTACAAAAATTTATGGAAGACAATGCTCAAAGGTTCTCCTAATTAGGTGTATTGACATTTACCATTCCCTTGATTGGATTGTTGGGGGGATCGAGGTGCCCCCTGTGGCACACATATGGCATTGGGAATAGATGGTTGTTGCCTCTGGGAGGTATTGGCCACTTGAAAATTTTTAGTGTCAGTGATGCCATCATTGATTGCATTCTTGTTATTATTCTAGTAATGGGATTTGTCACCGAATGACTTGTCCTTATTTGAGTTATACAGTTTAATTTTCCCTTTTGCAACAAGTGCTTTCTCAATGATGGGGCCTCTTTTGATAACCTCTGCAAAGGTAGTAACACAATTAAGATTAAGAGCATGTGCTAGTTCAGGATGGGCATTAGCCACAAAAAGAGTGACCATTTCCTTCTCGATGGGATGGGACTTCATACGACTAGTGATAGCTCACCACCTTTACAGGTATTTAGCAAAAGTTTCTCCATCACGTTGTTTCTCCTTCAAGAGGTCTAGAGTATCAATGTATTTCTCCAAGTTAAAGGAGAACTATTTGACAGACTGTTTGGAAATATCAGTGAATGAAGAAATTGTCCCCTTCTTGAGACCCATGAACCAATCTAAGGCTGGTCCTCCTAAGCTTCTAGGAAATAGACGTAAGAGATAATTGTCATTATGTTGAACATCCTGACATTGTGCATAAAACTCTTGCAGATGGGCCTTTGGATCTTTAGTTTCCGTATACTTGTCAAACTTGGTTATCTCAAAGTGTTTTGGGAAGGGGATAAGCGAAATCAAGGAGTCAAACAGATATGGAAAAATTTCCTCAAATTTGAAGGATTTCTTGGATGTTCGTGCTTGTAGATCTTTCAATGCAACTTTGAGCTCTTTGGGATCTTTATTGACAGGTGGGGTTGGATTGGACGAATTAAATGGATATTGTTGATGCAACGCATATGGATCATATGAGGATGTAGGTTGATACTGATTAGCATAAGAAGGTTGGGGATTAATCTAGTGTTGATGGGATGATGACGGGTAAGAGGCGGAAGGTGCCTGTTGTTGAGATGGTTGTTGGTGGTAGTATGATGTGGATAGAGTATTATATGGAGCTTGGTAGTATGTGGAGGCCCCTTGTTGATAAGGCGGTTTTTGCTAATAATAAGAGGTAACCTGAGTACCTTGTTGATGAGGCAACAATTATTGCATGTAGGACGTGGATGAGGCACCTTGCTGAGCTACAAGCTGTTGTTGAGCATAATAAGGATTGGCTTGGTAATTATATGTGACATTGGGTTGTTGTGTGACATGTGGAGGAAAATGTGGATTAGATTGTTGTTCGTATGGATTGGTATGTGATTGTAATGGATTTATGTAAGGAGGTGGTTGCATCCGCGGTGGATTCTGGGTAGTCACATGGATGTTTGGATTAGTATAGGTAGTGTATGTACTAGATGGATGGTAGAGATACTGCACAAGAGGATTATGTTGTGTTTGTGGGGGGACATGTGTATGTGATTGTTGATGAGGCGGGTGAGATGGGATGTGTTGTTGTTGTGGGACTGTTGTAGAAGTACCATGGGGTGGTTGTTGAGGGTGTGATGCAGCTTGTGTTGTATGATGAGGAGGTTGTATATGGGTGACAATATGTTGTTGCGAGTTTGGAACATTTTGTTGTGGCATGTTTTGTTGCGGGGGTTGTTGATGATTTTGTTGTATGGGAACTGAAATGGTAGCAATATGTTGTGGTGGTGCTTGTGAGGAGATGGTTGCATGAGAAGCAATGGATTGATGAGGAGTATTACCCTAAGGGGTTGGTAAGGGATTTCCTATGGGCACATGTCCTGGTGGCGGAATTAATGTGAGAAAGGGGTTTCCCCAAGTGTTAACGGATGGTTGACCCAGATATTGAGGTGGGAATGGTGGAGCGGACGAGATGCTTTATGGCATGCCATAAGCATAGGGATCATAAGGATTGGATGGTATGGTAGGGGTAATAGATGGAATGGGAGGATAATTGGTAACTTGATGTATCACAACATTCCCAAACTCAGGATGATACTAGTTATCTACGAGTGTACCCTAAGGAACATAGGAATTTCTAGGAACATTTTGTGAGTCTTGATGTACTGGTGGAGGTTGGATGTGGGTATACTATGACAGGTCAAATCCAGACGCGGTTTCACTCCTTTCATGAGTAAAGTAGCAAGTATCTTATCCCCACGTTCGTCAAGGAGGCGATCTGTCATTTGAACATTAGTAGGATTGCTTAGGTATTCATCAACGATAAATTCAAGTTGATTGATCATGTTTTTGTCACCAGTTAGTGAAGTGTTTTGACCGTTGGTGTCAGATTGTGATGAAGTACCATTATGAGGGTCTTAGGGGATGTTCACACCATTGTTAGGATCCTGAGAGGCATTCACACCATTAGTGGGATTTTGGGAAGTGTTTGCCCCATTGTTAGGGTCTTGAGGAATGTTTAACTGAGAATTTTGACCTTGTTGTTGTGTTATTTCCTTCTTGATTTGTGATCTAGTTTGAATGGGCATGCAAAAATTATGGGCAGACTAGGATGAGACTATATTTAAAATAAGGATAACCTAAATGACAGTTGGAAGATTGATTTGGATTTGATAAGGATTGGTTGGTTGGATGATGGGATCAGATGATTGGATTGATTAGATAGTTGATTGATTGAGTGATTGGATAGGATTGAGATTAAAGGATTAGATAGGTTTGAGATTAAATGATCAGATTGAGATTGGATAGGATTGATTGATAAATGATTGACAAGATTAGGTGATGGATGATGTAAAGGATTCTAAACCAAATTCACAAATCACCCTAGGTGATTTAAGGCGTTGGTCAATTGAATTAAAGGATAGATAAAGGATTACGACACCGAATCCACCTCAAGATAGGAATGGATTGATTGGGTCGAAGACGATGACTTACAATGTCAGATCCACCTCAATATGGAAGCGGATTGATTGGGTTGAAGACAATGATTGATATGTAGGATAACAATTGGACTCAAACACCTTGGTCAATTAGGATAATAACCTCTAAAACAAGGTTTAGGGGATTTGGATTGAAAGAATGATGATGAACTATGCAACCTAAAGATGCTCTAAAGGTGCCTATATGATGTGGGTGATGATTAAGTGATCTTTTGAAAAGTGCAAATGGACTAAAGGATGAATTGCAAGTGGATGAAAGAGAATGAAAGTGCTTAGATCATAGCAAATGACAAGGTTTTAGGTTCCCAACTGGTTTTTGTTTAAATCATACAAACGAGCCTAAAAAATGGTGAAACGAGTTCACTAGAAAATGGAATAAGTCTTTTGAATGGTGAAATGAGATCCCTAAGCAATGAAACGAGTTCCCCAAATGGTGAAACGGGCAATTGGAATGGGAAAAAAATGTTTGGAATGAACGAATGGGAGTTTGGAAGGGATGAATATATGTTCAGAATGGGTGGATGGATTACCGGAATAGGTGAATGGATGCTTAAGAAAGATGAACAAAGGGTTAGAAAGAATGAACAGGGTGAAATTGACTGTTTGGGGGGCAGGTTCACCCTTTTGCAGGGTAGGTTCGACCTTTTATAGGGCAGGTTCGCCCTTCTGTAGAAAATTGGAACTTGACTTGGATGGAAACGACTATGGAAAAGACTTAAAATATAACAAACAACAAGCAATAAGGCTGACTAGTCAAAAATTTTACTAGTTTTCTAGAAGAAGACACTTCAAACAACACAATCCTATGATTAGTGTTAAGGGTATGGCCAACATAGTCCTTAATCTAAGATGCACAAGGCTTCTAGGGGGTCCTTGATATACTCTTAGTTTGTGAGGCACAACCATGAACACCAACCCGTCACAAGTGAGTTGGGAACCCCAGTGAGATACTGAAGGGCGCAGACCAACTCTTCATGTCTATCTAGGTATCACCCTAGCTTCGACGCTCTGCTAGACACAATGTGACTAGATTGAGGTACTAATTTTTCTCTCCACCCTTTGTATACCTCATCGGTACACGTGGATCGGATCCTCCCTTGGGGTGATGAAATCCCCAAGTAGGTCCCACTAGAAAGAAGGCACTAATCATTTTCGGCTACTCCCCAGGTTCACATGAAGTGCAAGGGGAAAGCATGAACGAAATAATGCCCCCTTGGGTGACACAAAAAGAGTTGCAGACACAACAAATAATAAATTTTACTCCCCCCTAGTTAAACTATGTGCCTAGATTAATCAACAAAAACAAGAAGGAAAATGTTGAACAACTAAATAAACGGATTGCCCTACAAGAAAATGTAAACTATTTTGTCTTTCGTTCTTCGTCGATTGTGAAATAAGCTGTATAAACATTAAAAAACACAAATACACTTGCAAACAGACGATATTAGGGGGTTATAATATGAAAACGGTAAAAATTAAAGTAAAAATGAAGCTAAAATGACTATTTTACCTCCCAAAATGCTTTGTTTAGGGCAGGTTCACCCCTCTACAGCAGACAGTTAACAAATAGGCTCATAGAAAACTTAGTTTTTGGGTAGGTTCACCCCACCTGGGCAAATTCGCCCCTCTGCAATAGACAGTTAGCAAACAGACTTACAAAAAACTCAGTTTTTTTGGGCAGGTTCGCCCTTCTACAGCAAACAGTCAGAAAATAGATTAATAGAAAACTTAGTTTTTGGGCAGGTTTTCCCTTCTGCAGAAAACAGTCAAAAAATAGATTAACAGACAACTCAGTTTTTGGGCAGGTTCGCCCCACCTATGCAGGTTCACCCCTTTGCAAGGGAAGATTCGCCCCTCCTGGGAAAGTTCACCCCTCTGCAACCTGAACCTGTAAACAACTTAAACAACAAGAAACATAAAAGGATGGAACCCGTTTGTGGGTCCCATCGGGCGTGCCAGAAATGTGATGTTGGTGTTTTTATCCTAATCTAATTTTGCAATCTAACTAAACTAGAATGCAAATCAAAACATAGGATCACCTCAAATGATTAGCCTAAGGAAGAAAACACAAAAGAAAGATAAAAAAAGATACTGATTATACCTTTCATGCTGACTCCTTGGTTGGCCTTTGATGGTGTTGAAGATATGTGCTCCTTGGATGGTTGTGTAATGAATATGGGTGCAAGATGAACAATGTGGATGCAATGAGGATGATAATATGAGCTAATACAAGTTCTACAATGCAAGAGGGTGGCTTGAAGATGTCTTGCAAATTTGAGAGCATAAGGGTGCAAAATTACTAAGTTATGCAAATGCATTAGAAGAGGGGGTATTTATAGAAGAATTTGAATTCTCTAGAGAATTCAACGATCAATATTGTGTCACCATGGCCAAGATGAAGGGCTATGGTGAGTTGAGGACTCACAAGCCCTCACATCTTAACATGTGGAGGGTGAAGTGGTCAAGGATGTGATGAGGTGTAAATGAGGTGGAATAAGGACAAATGATGTGGAGGAAGTACAAGTACTTTGAAAGTACCTTAGGAGATGAGAAGATTTCCTCAAAAAGGAACTTATTGTCCCCAAGTGAGAATGAAAGTGACACTTGAGGAAATTTAGAATTCCTCAAAAATCTCCATAGGGAATAAGAAAGTAGTTGGAGAAATAAATTGGATAAGACAAGGTTCCCAAAAAGGTAGGATTTTGACACATGTGGGTGATGTGACAGGTCAAAGGTTCTAGAAGACTTTGGCACATGTGAGTGATGTGACAAGTCAAATGTTCTAGAAATTGCATGAGAATAAGGAGCCTTGGAAGGATAAATGTGAATTAAAAATTCGCATGGGGAAGAGAGGAGTCTTGGGTGAATAAATGTGAATTAAAAATTCACATGGGAAAGAGGGTCAATGCTAAATATGGAACATATAAAGGTTGACCAAAAAGGTATGCTAAATGTGGTAAGTTGATTAGATTAAGGTTGTGAAAATACATGGTTAAGGAAATTAATAAGGGATTAGAAGCAAGTGGAAAAAGTTGGATGATGTGACATTAATCCCTGATTAAGGGTGTGCACTCCTAATCATGAATTAATTAAATTAATCCAGATTAGAAGAGGACTATGGAGGATGTGACAAGGAGAGAGAAAAAGGAAGAATTTAAAAAAGGGTCAAATGACTAAATTAAATAAATTGACATGTTTATTTAATTTAGAGAGGGAAAGGTGTAAGGTAAAGCATTTAATTGTTAAATTAAATACTTTAGAGACTTTAGGCAAAAAGATGAAATATTAATTAAATAATCATTTAATTAATATTGACAAAATAGATTAATAAAGTAAATGAGTTTGACCATGTGGAAGTGGTCAAATTTGGATGTCTACAGATAGAACAACACTAGACTGACTCAAAAATCATGGACATTGTGTGACCTGAATATCTATAGCTTTAGTTGCGAGATCACAACACCCAAGCCATAGTTCCCAAATGTTTACTTTGGTCTAATGTA
Source organism: Sequoia sempervirens (assembly GCA_007258455.2). NCBI lineage: Eukaryota > Viridiplantae > Streptophyta > Pinopsida > Cupressales > Cupressaceae > Sequoia > Sequoia sempervirens. Next base: position 435,101,333 of record VDFB02058242.1, on the reverse strand, counting down.
GCTTGGAACAAAAGCCTGAATATCCAAAAACCTTGAAGGAAATCCTCCAAGGAGTGAAAATAAGGGGCCTCTCTCAAAAGCATACACTAATTGAAAGGGTTTATGATTTGACCACCGTGTTCATTGTTTTCTTGGATGTGTTCTTTTTCTCTAAATCAAGCATAGAATTTGATCTCAAGATTGTTTTTGAATGTAATTGGAAAGTTTAGCATATACAAGCATTTACAACCCTAGGGGATATAAAATATTCTTTTAGGTGGGTTGGCCTCATGCTCTGAAGAGATGATTTTACATACCACTTATGGTGCATGCATGTAGTCGTACTTGGCAAGTAACTTCTCGAAAGTAAATTTCGATGAACCACTTCAAAGAATTTTTTTGGATAATAGGGTAACTTCTAAAACAATTTGGCTTTTAGTCATAGTTGTGAACGTGCAAATATGACACTCACCCAATGGCCACTTAAGGTTCTTTAACTATTCCCATTCCACTTAAGGCATGGGATTAGGTGTAGTCTATTGTCAGCATGACTTGAAGCTACTTTCTTACGATTTCACAACCTTTGATATAGCCTTCCAGTAAATGTGCTTCAAGACCTTGCAATGAGTTCTCCAACGTGGGATGTTTCTCAAAGCAAGCCCCCTCTTCAAGGTAAAATTTAAAAGTAAAATGCGAAGCTCAAAAATGTTTTTGGCTCACCCAAGATTGCCCAAAAGGGTGTGAGGGGAGAAGACAAAACACTTTAGCTTGCCAATCACTGAATACATAGAAAACACTTCATAGAAAATTGATTCTTTTTAAACACCTCGAACGATGTTATCCCCAAAAATGTTTGAATAAAAGCATGACAAAGTTCTTTTTATTTGCACCAATATGAATTATTCAGGATATCAGTCATTTAAGATAGCAGTGGTGCAAGACAAAAAGAAACATTTGTTCATTTTTTAAGCCCAAATATGATTATTTCTAAGAAATTAGGCCTGGTTCTAACTTGGTCAACAAAAAGTAAAATCGTTCGTGCATCAACAAAATGGAAATAGTTTTGCATTCTTTTTATGCACTAAAATTAAAGTTCCTAATTATGAAAACATGAAATGTGTTCATTTTTAGAGCGCCAAAATTAAAGTGTTTTTTTTTCTTCTTTTTATGAGCACCAAAATAAGAGTTCCTAATGTAATAAATCTCAAAAATGGTTCAATTTTAACAACACCAAAACCAAATGTGTTTTTGTGTTGTTCTTTTTAGAGCATCAAAATCAAATTTTCCTAAGTTAACTAAAAATGTTTGTGATCTAGAAATCTTTGACTGATCGTCTTCCCTACAAAAAATGAGTTAGAGTCATTTAAATCCTACATTCAAATCCATTAGTACCTGTTACACATTCAAAAACAAGCAAACGTTAGCAAAGAAATCCATTACAATAGTGCAAGATCTTTACACTTGTTTGTCAGAGCAAATGCTTAGAAAAAAATGCAAAAGCACCCCTATCAGAATTAGATGCTCAAATCTCAAAGCAGATGCTACCCCTGTTAGAATAAAATGCAAGGGTTTCAAAGCAGATGCAAGTAAATTGGTTCAAGTGCATGGTTTCCATGTGAGATGCTCAATTTTTAGAGCAAATGCACATTTTTCTTGATAGGCAAGTGCAAACTTTTTCTAGGCAGTGCGTGAAACGTCTTTTGAAAGCTCCCTGAACCTTGCAACTTGAATTTAACTCATGAAAACATTAGTAATGAGGATTGAGGTCCCACTGGGCGTACTAGAATGTGTGAGGGGGGAAATCATAGATGTTTAAACAAGAAAAACATACTTGAAATGAGAATCTAAGCTAAGATCAAACACATTAATCTAAGATCTAATCCTACACATACAAAATGAAACTAAGCTATTTGAACACACATTAGGAAATCTATGATTACTAAATTGAATGTAAACAAAAATCATAGTGTTACCATCTCGTATTGGAGTGTATTCACCTGATGTTGGATTGTTCTTATCACCTTGAATCCTCCATAGTTCATGAAAAGCTTGATGAATGATGCTTGATGTTGGTTGACCGAAGGAATGATGAATCTCTATCAATGGTGATCTTGACAACACTTCATTGCATAAGTTATGTTCATTCTCTGATCCTTTTTTGTGAGGAAAGAGGTTTGTTATATAGGAAATAATATTTTGAATCGACGATCAAGATTTAACAATGTTGGATCAAGATCAATGGTTGAAAGGTGTTGAGAGGATTTGGACATGAGAATATTTTGCAAATTTGATTGCACAATTTGTGTGATTGAGGAATAGATTGGCTAGTTAGGAATTAGATTGATCAGTCAGGATTTGATTGATCGGTCAGGATTTGATGGTTTAGTTAGGAAATAGATTGATTAGTCAACAAAATAGATGCTTAGTCAACACACATAATTTTCTCAATCAGAAAGTGGGTGAGGACTTATGAATTAATTGATTTAATTAATTAATTCCTTTTTGGAGTTGAACGTGCAAATCAAGTTTGACTTTTGCAAACAAAGTTGCATTAGCTTGATTTGTTTTTTGATAAATGATTTGAATAGTTTGATTTATTTATTCAAATTTTTGGAGGGAAAGTGTGTTAATTAAATTATTAAGTTTTAATAATTCAATTAACTTAGGGGAATAAGGTGATTTAGTGACGTAATTAAATAATTGGCATTATTTAATCAATCAAGATGAAATAAGACTAGATTAGGACTTCATTAAATAAATGCAATTTATTTAATTAATCGAAATGTTGAAAAAGTGAATTAATTAAATAGTGTCATTTTATTTAATTAATAGAAGAATTAGGGTTTTGAGGACTTTATTAAATAAATGAAATTTATTTAATTTGTCAAAAATGATGAAAAATGAATTAATTAAATAATGTTGTATTATTCAATTAATAGAGAAAATTAGTGTTTTGGATGTTGTTTGATGTTGTGTGATGTTTTGGGAAATTACGGGATTATTTTGAGATATTTTAGGGTGTTGCGGGATGATTCTCAGATGATTTCAAGATGTTTCGGGACATTGTGGGATGATTCTAAGATGTTTTGGGGTGTTGCGGAATGATTCTGAGATGTTTTGGGGTGTTGTGTGATGATTCTGAGATGTTCTGAGACATTTCGGGGTGATTATGAGATGTTTCGAGACATTATGGGTTGATTCTGAGATGTTCTGAGACATTATGGGTTGATTTCAAGATGTTCCAAGACATTACAGGTTGATTTTGAGATGTTCTAAGACATTACGGGTTGATTCTAAGATGTTCCAAGATATTACAAAATGTTATGGGATGTTTTTTGATGTTTTTTAGGGTGTATGCTAGGTGTTAAGTCAATTTTACATGTCTACAAGTAGGAAAAAATACTTGTTTTGCTAAAACAATGAATGATCTTATGAAAACAACAAGATTAGAGTATAACAGTAAGTGATAAACTATTAGCATAGACTTTCTTGGAATATTTATTTTGACAATGAAACGTCAATTAGAATACTATTTAAAGATTGCAAATCTAAATATTGGCTATTTCAGAGTGTATGCACAAACTTTAACATTAGTAGGCACATATATGTGTATGCACATAGACTTTGTTTATGTACATACACATACTTGTGATATACCTTCTTTTGTTTTTTAGTAAATTTTAATAGGGAAAATTCTTAAGATGTTAAGTAGAAAAGGGTCATAAGAATGATATGACTGATTGTTGAAATACTCTATGAAACCTAGAATCATATTTCTATTTAGAGTATATATTTGTATTATGTTTCTTCTTTTGAAGATATGTGTGAAAGAATATTTTAAACACTAGAACAGAATAGTGATACCTTAGTCGACTAGAGCACCTATGGGTAGTTGTTGCTAGAAGTTATATAGCCGTTATATTAGAAAGTTACCTTTTGGGATGGGTACCAAAATGGAGTTCAAAGAGTATAGGTTTGCTTTACCAGAACCTATTGTTTGTTGTTGCAAAAAACTTATTATGCTTGGCCAAGCAATATGGTTCATTATGTATGTATGAATGAACTCTATGATTTCACTCTCTGCCATTCCTAACATAGATCTTGCACTTTCTTTTCTAATTTGAAGGTAGAAATTGCATGTTGATGTATGGGCACACACCATATTCCACCTTGTAGGTTGTTCTCTTGCTAAACTTTCCTTGCAGGGTTAGGCATTCTTCAAGTTGAAAGAATACTGGGGAAGCATAAGCTTCGTGGTTGGGCAATAAAGCACTTCAACCATGTTCTCATCCACTAGTGGAGGCGAGCAATGAAGAAGAACCTTAGTTGTTCCTAGACTATTATAGTCTATGATGTATCTTGATGTTATTCATTCATGTACTTTATGAGAAATGTACTATGTAATGACAATGTGGCCTTAGGTGCCAAGTAAATCTTGATATTGTAATTTGAATTTTGAAGTGAATATAAGAATCTTTGACTCATTTTAAATGGACATGTGTAGCTATGATTGACTTTGGCCACTAGTTATGTCTTTTTAATTTGGAGTATATTCATGTGTCAATTACAATAATAATAAAGTAATAATTTGGAATGGGTTATTACATTTGGTATCAGAGCTTAGGGTTCAGCTCTATGCCTTTTCAGTCTACCATAGTTGACTAGTGTAGTTGACCCTTGACCCAAAATTTGGAAGTAATTGACCGAACCTAAATTGAATGTAGGAATGGGAAGGTCAAAGGCAGGATGAAACAAAGGGAAAATTGTTAGAACCCCACAAAATAATTACATAAAGAAATCAAACGCCAAGATGGAGGTTCCATCAAAAATTCCCAATGGTGAGGAAACTATAGTTCAAGCTCTTACATGACTAAAGATAGAGAGAGAGGCTTGAAGATTGAGGAGAAGCGAGCACCTAAAATCAAAAAGACTTCCACAATTCAGGACTGGCCTCTAGGGTGTGGACCCAATGCACTCTTGTTGACCAAAGAGGAAAAAGAGAGCCTATGTGCTCAACCATCATCTTATGTAAAGTTTGATGTAAACTCAGATGATGACCCAGAGGAATGTCCTCTATCTAATACTGAGAAATTAGATTAATGTAACAAAGAAGCTTATTGTAAATAAGGGTCTATTGACTCACCCTAAATATAAATAAAATTAAATGATATTTTGGTGTGTTCAATGAGAGACTCTAAAATTTGTGTATCTTGAATAAATGTGTGTGTCTTCTATGTTGAGGGATGTATGCATATGAAAATTATATGATGTAGCATAAGAATGTTTATTCATAGAACCTTGTGTTGAGATGTGATAAACATGATTGTGTTGCAGGATAAGTGTGGGGAATCATGGTGACCACTAGGTAAGATGGGGGTGGTAGTGGTTTGAATAACAAACCAAAAAAGAGATTGGAGAAAATTATAGAGCTTTTGAATCAGTAAGAGTCTCGCATGGATCTTATAGAGCAAGAAGTTTGAGTGGCACACGAGGACCAGGACCATAGGAATGCAGAAGGAAATCAAGGAGACGGTGGTCTAGGGGTAGGTCCATGAGGGAAAATTGAGGAAGAACTTGGGAAAGACCTCAAAAGAGTAGCACCACCCAAGTTTTATGGAAAGGCTATTAGAATAGGAGTTGAGGCTTGGATTATAGAAATGGAAAAGTACTTTGGAATTTGTAACCTTTCTGAACAAACTAAGGCAACATGGGCTACGTATCAACTCTAGGGTGAAGCAGTGACTTGGTGGGATAATGAGAAGTTGGAACAAAACCTATAGCCTACTAAGATCACTTGGGAATGCTTCCTCCAAGCTTTCAAGAAGAGATGGTTACCACAACTTTTCTTTGACAAGAAAGTAACAGAATTTTAGAACTTAACCTAGGGAAATATGACTGATTCAATATTGAGAAAAGTTCACTAACCTACTAAAGTATTTGCCTCAGTATTAGGGAGATGAACGGTTCCATATCCAAAAATTTATAATGGGACTCAAACCCCACATAGGAGCTGAAGTGGATATGCATGAACCTGATACCATGAATGAAGTCTTTCAAAAAGCCACCAAACAGGAACAAAAGTTGCAATAGTTATCTAATCTTTGCACCGAATCATGTTCTAAGTCTCATTATGAGAAGAAGAAATTTCATAAGGGATACAAGAGCCATTAGATCTATAATCTCAAGAGGGGAAGTGAATCATAGGAGTAGGGTGAAGATGGTAATGGTGGAAAGAACAAGAAATCAAACAAGGGTAAGGGCAAGGAAGACAATAAGCAGAAGGGATTTAGAGAGGACAAGCCGGGAGGTTGTAAAGGGCCTCATGATGGATGTTATACTTGTGGAGGAGACCATTATGCCTCAAATTTTCCTCATCAGTCGAAGCCATGAAAGGAAGGAAGCTACTAACAGACTCACTAGATCCATGTTGTAGTGGACAATAGGTAGTTAGAGTATCAAGCTTCGCCAATTCAACTAATGGGTAAGCTCTATGGCCAATCTGTCTCTATCTTAATTGATACTGGAGCTATTGAATGTTCCATAGATCCTAGAGTAATAGCTAAGATACCCATTAGACTGGATACATGGAAAACTCATGGATAGTCCAGTATGGTAATTGAGTAGAGCGGAGGGTAGATACCTATCTCTTTTGCAGTGAGTTAGAACTTCCAACCTTTCAAACTCAGGTCAACTTCTGTGTAGCACCCTTAGGCTCATAAGATGTGATTTTAGGAATAAATCGGTTAACTAAGCATAAATCTTTAGTGAACTGTGAGGATATGGTGGTCAATTTTCTAGATGACTATGGAAACCCGGTTGAGGTTTGTGGAATGTAGAGACCCTTAAAGCTTAGACAGATTTCTGCAATGTAGCTCAAGAAAGCTCAACGAAAGGGGTGTGTGATTTACATAGTGCGTGTTAGTAATCCAAACAACAAGGAGCCATATTTAGATGATTATCTTATTGTCAAGGAGTTCTAAGAAGTATTCCTTGATGAACTTATGGAATTACCTCTGAAGCGGGAATTCAATTTTTCTATCCAACTAGTTCCAAGAGTTGAGCCTCAATCCAAGGTACCCTATCAGATGACTACCACAAAACTCTATGATTGAAGGCCTATCTAATGGATAAGGGACTCATAAGACCCAATGTGTCTCCTTGGGGAGTGCCAATTATTTTTGTGAAAAAGAAAGATGGAACTTTGCATCTGTGTATAGATTATTGGATGTTGAACAAGGTTACCATCAAGAACCTATATCCACTCCCAAGGATTGATGAATTATTTGATCAAATGAAGGGGGCGATGGTGTTCTCTAAGATAGATCTCAAGATAGGGTACCTTCAATTGAGGATTAAGGAAGAAGATATTCCAAAAACTATCTTTAGAACTCAGTATGGACATTACGAGTTCACAATGGTACCTTTCAATTTGACTAATGCATCAAAAACCTTTATGAAGCTTATGAATAGCATATTCAAAGACTGCTTGGATGATTTTGTCTGAATTTTATTGACGACATTCTAGTCTACTCAAGTACTATAGAAGAACATGATAGAAATTTGAGGATAGTTTTCCAGCGGTTGAGAGAAAGGAAACTCTTGGGGAAGCTATCCAAGTGTTCATTCTATCAAGACCAAGTGCACTATTTGGGACATATCATTTTAGCAAAAGGAGTTTTCATAGACCTAGAAAAGATCAAGGCGATCATGGAATGGCTAGTGCCTCATAATGTGTCAAAAGTCTGTAGCTTCATGGGCCTCGCAGGATACTATAGGAAGTTTGTGCAAAGGTTCTCCCAGATTGCATATCCTATTACCTCACTCTAAAGGAAGGGAATGTGGTTTGAATGGACCAAGAAATGCGAGCGGGCATTCCAACTCCTAAAGGAGAGGCTCACTACAGCACCAGTGCTGACTATCCCTGATCTTAATGGGATATTTGTTGGTGTAATTAATTAATTAATTATTACACTAACATAAGTTTACTTAGGTCTTGCATTTAATCATTTAGTCCTAGGTTGCAATCATTTAATAAATGGGATAATATTCCCTTCCTTATTTGTAGGAGATAAGATTCCTTCTAGAACTTATCTCATCATTTAATGATCATCACCATTAGGGTTCACATGTTGTCACATGTTGTTAGATCAAGACACATGTCAACATCTCATGCATATTAGGGTTTAGCTCTTGCCTATATTATCAGGCATCTTGTTCATTTGTAACATATCATATCAATATCATATCAATTGAATCATCAATCAGCATTCCATTGTTGCAACACTTCTTTTGTGGTTGATTATCTTTCATGGCTAAAGTCCTTTATTGAAGCTTCAGGGGCTGTGCAATCCATCATCTCTACAATATTCACAGTAATCACAAATGCTTCATGAGAGGGATTGGTAGAAGTATTAATGCAGGATAGACAAGTGGTAGCATATGAATCAAGGAAACTCAAGCAACATGAAGTGAACTATGCACCTCATGATTTGGAATTGGAAGCTATAGTTCATGCCTTACAGATGTGGAGGCATTATCTTTTGGGAAAGTCGTTTGAACTCAAAACAGACCACTTGGGGTTGAGATACATATTTACCTCGCCAAACCTTAATGCATGACAGAGAAGGTGGCTAGAATTCCTTAGCAAGTATTACTTCAAAATTGAATACATAAAAAGGAAAGAGAACATAGTGGTTGATGCTCCTAGTAGATGAAGACATATGACAACCATGATCTTAGCAAGGTCTAACTTGAGACAACAAGTAATTCAGAATCTGTCAGGGGGTGAGCACTATGAGAGAGTGAAGAGCACCCTAGAAAAAAATCCATTTGATCATTAGTTCAATGGGTAAGAAATCAAACCAGATGGTATTTTGAGGTACCAAAGGAGAATGTATATTCCTGACTCTAGAGAGCTGAGAAATTTGGTTTTAGAAGAAGTTCACAATGCACCTTATTCAGGACACCTCAATGTATCTAAGATGATCGTAGATTTGAAGACTCTATATTATTTTCCTAAACTCAAGAAGGATGTAGTGGAGTACGCAGCCAAATTCTCAGAGTGCTAGCGAGTCAAGGCTGAGCATGCACACCTAGTCGGGTTATTATATCCTCATGACATACCTGAGTATAAATGACAGGTGATCAGTATGGATTTTGTATAGGGGTTGTTGTTGAGAAAGAATAAGCATGATGTTATCTTGGTCGTGATTGATAAGTTGACCAAGGTTGCACACTTCATTCCAGGAAACCTTAAGGATGGATCGTTGACCTTGGCTAAGAAATTTGTTCAAGAGATCTTCCGTTTGCATGGGGTGCCAAGGACTATTATTTCTGATAGGGACACATGGATGACCTCAAAGTTTTGGATAACCTTGAATGTAGCATTAAGGAATAAATTGAATTTCAACTTGGCTTATCATCCTCAGACTAACGGGCTAACAAATAGGGTGAATAAGGTAGTCGAAGACCTCCTCCAAATGTATTGTATGGACCAACAGTATAGGTGGGAATAATATTTTCCTTTGGTAGATTTTGCTTACAACAACTCCTATCATACATCCTTAGGCATGGCACCTTTTGAATCTTTATATGGGAGGAAGTGTCATACCCCCATCAGTCGGAATAAACTGGAGAACAAGATCATAATAGGACCTGAAATGCTTAAAGAAAAGGAAGAGAAAATGTGGGTCATTAAGAGAAGATTGAAAGAGGCGGCAGACCAATAGAAGAGTTATGCCAATAAGAACCAAAACCTTAGACAATTTGCAATAGGGGAAAAAGTTTTCTTGAGAGCTAAACCTCATAAAAGTTCTATTGCATTTGGAAATTCTTCCAAATTGGCCCCAAGATATGTGGGACCGTTTGACGTCTTAGAAGTGATTAACCCAATTGCTTATAGACTAGCTCTACCACCTACTCAGGCTCGACTTCATAATGTGTTTCATGCGTCTTTGCTTAAACCATATCATCCTAATGTGACTCATGTACTTGATTGGCAATCCTTGTAGGTACAAGATCCAGAAGTGGTGCTAGTGGAGCCCATTAGAATCCTAAATAGATGCAACATTAAGTTGCAGAGTAGAGATATTGCTCAGTGTAAGGTCCAATGGGACCAATATTCAGAGGACAGTGTTACTTGGGAGGATGCAGAAGAAATAGAATGCTCATTTCTGCACTTGCTTTCTTGAAAAGAAACTAAATAATTTTGTTTAAAAATTTTGGATTGAGAAACTATGATATTTCATGTGATGTTGAAATAGACATATATTTTGATGAGATGTTGAAACATACATATATTTTTAAATGATGTTGAAATAGACATATAATTTGATGAGATGTTGAAACAAACATATTTTGAAATAGACATATATTTTGAAATGATGTTGAAGTAAACATATTTGATGAGATATTGAAATGGACATAAATGTTCATAATTTGATATGATGTTCTTTTATTCAACTTATTAGACATTGGGACGATGTCTCTTCCAAGAGTGGAAGGATGTCTACATATTTATTTAAATATGGAAAATTAAATTATTGATGAAATTTAATAATATATTAAATTGAGATTCTGGAATATTCAAAAATTGAATGAAAGGAGTTGACTGATGTTGACTTTGTGAATCTTTGAAAATTATTTTATGTCATCAAGAATTGAACATTACTAATCAAATTGCAAGTGCAAGTGTGTGCAATTGTAGGGTGATAGGTTGAAGGATGAGAACACGGTTGAAGTAGGATTGTTTAGCCAGATTGAATGGTAAGCTAGTTGAAATTTGGGTGCACACACCACAAATGGATGTTGACTTGCATTTGATTAAATGGATGTTAAATTGCATTTGATTAAATCGATGGCTAACCCTTGAATGTGTAAAGTTTGCATGCATGGGATAAGATTGAAAGCCCTCATGGGTGATTTGATATATTTATACCCTTGATGCTTAGGGAGAAGATACCCAGCCAAAGAGATTGGCCGATCCTAAGTTATTGTTGTTGTTCTATTGCAACCTGTATAGGCATTAGAGATTATTGAACTTAAAGATTTTGTGCTATCTTTCACTGAGTATTTCCTCAAGAAATTCATCATCATACATGTTGAACCTAGTTTCTCTATATCATTTAAATCACTCATGGTATTTCCAGTGATGAAAGTGTTCAAGATCTAGATACTAGGAATTTCGTCCATATGATTGAAACTGGGCTATTTGAATTGTTTATTTTTAGTTCATAATGTAAAACCAGTTATGTATTAAGTAGTGAAATTTTACTTGTAAAGTGATCATGTAGCATGTAAACAGCTTGAGATCAACTAACTGAGTAAACGACATTATGTCTTTATTTACAATATGTTTAGTTTAAAACAAAAATTTATTGAAGTAAACAGTAGATATTCTTGTGCAAACAACTCTGTTTTGTTGAAAAGATATTATTACAACTGGAAATAGCTTTCTTTATAACTGTTTAGAAGGAAACATTACTTATTGTTTAAACAATAAGTGTTTGTATGTAAACAACTTGATTCGATGACTGTTTAGCATGTAAACAACTTTCTTTATGACTGTTTAGTAGGAAACCGTACTTGTTTTTTTAAAACAATAAATGTTCATATGTAAACAACTTTATTTGATGAATTTTTAGCATGTAAATAGCTTACTTTATGACTGTTCAATAGGAAATAGTACTTATTTTGCTAAAACAATGAATGTTCTTGTGGAAACAACAAGGTTAGAGTATAATAGTAAGTGAGAAACTATTAGCATAGACTTGCTAGGAATATTTATTTTGACAATGAAACGTCAATTAGAACACTATTTAAAGATTTCAATCTGAATAATGGTTATTTTAGAATGTATGCACAAACTTTAACATTAGTAGGCACATATATGTGTATGCACATAAACTTCATCTATGTACATACACATATTTGTGACATACCTTCTTTTATTTTTTAGTACATTTTAAAAGGGAAAATTCTTAAGATGTTAAGTAGAAAATGGTCATAAGAATGATATGACTGATTGTTGAAATACTCTATGAAACCTAGAATCAGATTTTTGTTTAGAGTATATATTTGTATCTTGTTTCTTCTTTTGAAGACATGTGTGAAAGAATATTTTAAACACTAGAACAAAACAATGATACCTTAGTTGACTAGAGCACCTATGGTTAGTTGTTGCTAGAAGGTAGATAGTTTTTATATTAGAAAGTTACCTTCCGAAGCGGGTGCTAAAATGGAGTTCAAAGAGTATAGGTTTGCTTTACCAGAACTATTTTTTTGTTGTTGTTGCAACACACTTACTATACTTTGCCAAGCAATATGGTTCATTATGTATGTATGAATGAACTCTGTGATTTCACTCTCTACCATTCCTAGCATAGATCTTGCACTTTCTTTTCTAATTTGTAGATAGAAATTGCATGTTGATTTGGAGGTTTTTCTCTTACTAAAATTTCCATGCAAGGTTAGGCATTCTTCAAGTTGGAAGAATACTGGGGAAGTGTAAGCTTCGTGGTTGGGAAGTAAAGTTCTTCAACCATGTTCTCATCCACCAGTGGAGGCGAGCAATGAAGAAGAACCTTAGTTGTTCCTAGACTATTATAGTCTATGATGTATCTTTATGTTATTCATTCATGTACTTTATGAGAAATGTAATATATAATGACACTGTGGCCTTAGGTTCCAAGTAAATATTGATATTGTAATTTGAATTTTGAAGTGAATATAAGAATCTTTGACTCATTTTAAATGGACATGTGTAGCTATGATTGACTTTAGCCACTAATTATGTCTTTTTAATTTGGAGTATATTCATGTGTCAATTACAATAATAATAATAAAGTAATAATTTGGAATGGGTTATTACACATTGAGAGCTTAGAGGATTACATTCCCGGTCCATATTCTTTTACTGGTGTTGATATAATTATGAACCTAGGCTCTAAGAGCCTCTATACTTTTCAAGTTTCCAATTGGATCAAATTCATCAAAATTCGACCATGGCGGTGTTTCAGCATGAAAGGTTTGCAAATTAGGAAATAAACTGGATAATCTTGATGAATTTTCAAAGTGTCATAGGTTTCCATTGGCCATGTGGACCTTTGCTTTGTCCTGATGTATGATCTTGTTTACTCTATATTTTCCTAACATAGGATCCCATTCTTTGAGAGTTTCAGGTTCCTTCATTCTAGGATGAAGAAAACCTTTAGCAACAACTTGTATATTTTAAAAATTGGTGCTACTTGAGGGAAAGTTAAGTACTTTAGTAGGTGGTTGTGAGGGAATAGAAGATTGAACATTACGAGATTCATTTAAAATAGTTTGATCAACACAATCAAGTTTCTGAACCATGATATCTTGATATGAATCCTATTTTTTTTTGGATCTGAGTAACCTGCTGGGTAATAGTGGTCATTTGGGATTGAATAACAGATGTTCATCGACAAATCCTATGAGGTAAATGATATATTATGAGATTCACTTGTAGGTTGCATCGATGGGATCACTACAACAAATCCCTATAATTTGCTCCATTTTTTGCTCTATTTTTTGCTTCCACCCACTGTTTTATTGTATTTTTTGCCAATTTTATGAAAACATCGGCACTATTTATCGGGATGGCACTATTTTTAGCATTTATTTGTGACGATCAGGACAAGTTGGTGCTAGTTTCAGCACTATTTTTTTCCTAAAATTAGAGCCACTTTGAGTGCCGATATTAGCTTCGAGTGTGGCATCGCCATTAGTGCTGCCATTGGCTCTGAGTTTAGCACCACTTTTAGTTCCAAATTTAGCTTCAATTTTAGCTTTGGGTTTAGTGCCAGACACCCCTATGTCGAAGAGACTTATTTATATGTCTCATCGATGATGTAAAATAGTGAAATTTCAACAAGATACAGGCATATCGAGGAGAGAATCACTTACGTCATATCAACAAGGTATATCTACAAGTGCTCGGCGAAACACAACTCTTGGATATAATGAAGTAATGTCGATGAGACATTGAGATATCGGTAAGACAAATAAGATTGTCTCATCAACACTCTTCAAGTAATGATCAAAATTATACACTGCTAGACCACTGGGAAGGTGAGCAACATATGCGGTAGAGCGATATACACTGCAACCTCACAGCTAGAAGCCTTGAACAAGGTGGTAGTACAGTAAATAGCAAAAGGGAAGGGAAAAACACTGCCATACTGTAGCAGGTATAATAAGAGACAAAGGTAGTACGATAATCATGGCATCATTACAATTTACAACACTAAATGTAGCAAATCACGTCAGTCACAATCCATTTGAATAAATCATTTAAGGAATCAAGAATATAGCCCGCCAAAATACTCTAAAAATCTAATAAACATACTCTAAAAATTTTGTCAAAATCTTATTTTCAAGCATAGCCCGCTAGAATGGAGTTTTCATTTTAATAAACATACAATAAAACCTTTGTTGAAACCTTATTTTCAGGTGTAGCCCGCCAAAATGGAGAAGTGTTTCAGTAAAGAATGACAGAGAATGGTAAGGAGATGTGTGTGATAGGAGGCATAGGATTCAGATGCTTTTGAAGTATCAATGTGTCCTATATAGGGTTTAGAATAATTTATTTTAATTTTAAAAAATAGATAAATGATGTATTTTTTGTGATTAGATAATGTGGAGATCTCCTAAATCTTCCCTAGCACACTATCCTCTTTCGCACTGTGTTCATTACTCCAGCTGCTAGGGTTTTGCATTTGCCATCTTTAATATCTTCATGATAGTGGCTTTTAAATAGATCTCAGTCTTTGCTTTAATATTTATCATGGTAGCCCTTGAGTTCCATAATCCACCTTCAGTCTCTTCTAATAACATTGTCTTAAGCTAGATTACATAGTATTCATATAAAGCAAGTCCTTCATACCTGCCATTGTTCCAAACCACCACTCACCGCCTTGCTTAAAATGTTTCCTCCATAAGCAAAATAGCATGTTTTAAAATCATGGTTGCCAATGATTGACCATTAAGGTCACTAATTTCATCATAATATAATGATATTTTTGTCTTCAAACTTAAGGCATTATGCAAGATAACATTGTGAATTGTTTGTTGTGTTCAATTTTATTTTCTTGCACATTTACTGCTTTGCTAACTGCCTTTAAGACTGGATATTGCACCATCAACTACAATCTCAAACAACTAACTCACTGCCACTTGAAGATTCCTTTCATGAGAATCCTTGTATAAAATGAAACTATGCCCTATAGATTGCCAACTTACTTACTAATATAAGGGACTCATTGATTCATGGTATTTTGAGTTGTATTTAGAAGGGGTTAATATGTGGCATTTTTATGTGCAGGAATAATAGATTGTGATGTAATGTTTGGGAATGGACGGTTCAGGAAAAATTGGATTGCTACCAGTGTCATAACCAGGTTAGATTGTACCTTGAGCTAGTGTAAAACACTTTTGGGTGTTTTCGCTCCGAAGAAGAACTTGTGTGTAGGAATTTCCAAATATCCGACAGAGGAAGTTCCTAGAATCTAAAGATAAAATCATAAATCTTCTTATCCAATTTCTGATCCAACCTAAGATCTTTAATATTTGATAAAGAAAGTTTGTACATTCTAAAGATAAAATCATAAATCTGCTTATCTAGCTTCTTATCTAATTTGAGGTTGTGAATATCGAACGAAGAATGTTCCTATATTCTAAAGATAAAATCATAAATTTTATTAGTCCAATTGGAGATCCAATTTTAGGTTGTGAAGCTCCGACAGAGAAAGTTCCTAAATTCTAAAGATAAAATCATAAATCTGTTTGGTCCAATTGGAGGTCCAATTGTAAGGATTTTTCTTGATACAAATTGTTACTTTAGAATTGTGGTATTTCTTTTCTTCTAATTTTTTCAACCCTCATTTCAGGGAAGAGCTCGGAAGGTGGTTCCTTCAAATGGAGACTACACTTTTCCACTATAGGTTCCATCTAGAAACACTAGAAGCTTAGGTACGGTCATACTCAGGTACAACAGATTTTGAGGTTACCCTGTTCTCCTTGATAGAAAATGTTGTCCTTCAATCCCTCTTAAGCAACATTCACTATTATGGACTTCATCATTGTACCTTTCATGCATTCGATTTAATTTGTTATGTAGAAACATGTTGTCTCTATCTTTGCAAGTGATGACTATTGTGTAAGATTTTAATCTACATGACTATCCCTCATGTTCAATTCTTGTGACTGTTATGATGCTTGGGGTTGCTTACTTTTAACCAAACTGTTAATGAAAGCTATCTTGGAATCCTTGATGATCAGTTTTGTCAGAATCATGGCTATGTTGATAGTGGAATATTCTTATTAATACGGATAAATATTTATCAATAAGGAGATTACCCCTTACCAACATACTCCACTATCCTTGCAAATATTGATCTTTAATGCTTCATGATGGTTTACTTGTGATTATCCTTCTCAAATGAAACAATAGGGCAGCAGGCTGGGCTTAGCCCTTGTGGGAGCCGCATTTCACCCCACATGTTGTAACCAGATAAACAAAACAACCTAATTTTATCTATACCTGCACAATGAGAAAACATGTTAGATAAAACTAAGCATATGATAGATATGTTTCATAACCTTCTTGTTTTCCTGGACATCCATTGTATGCAAGTTATTTGAATGCACATGATGATCAAATTATATGTTTATAGATGTATGCACATATTTTGACTGGTAATCCTTCATTGCTCTAACAACACTCTTCTCACTCAAATGCAGGGAACCTAGGAGCAGCAAGGAAGACATCAACTTGGAGGCTTAGACAAGTGGGAAGACTGAAGATGATGTAGAACAAAGAAATCGGGATTTTTCATTGAGGCAATGACGAGTCCCCTTTCTCTTTATGTGCATTTTTCTCTTTTGTATCTATAAATGTATAGTTTTTCGATTATATGCATTCAAATAGTCAGTTCCATGGCTTGTGTGGAGAAACATACATTTACATTATCAATAAAGACTACATTTTTGAAAGGATTGTGCAATCTTTCCAATATTATATGCATCTGCATAAGTGCAATCTAGTAATGTAATCTTCTTATTTTGTTTATGCACATGAATATAATGTAGTAGAAATAAAAATGTACCTTACTCTTCCTTTGAAAATCACAAAAGCTCTACTTGATTGAGCTATTAAATTTTGTGTCTTCATGAACATATGTTGATACAAAATGAATGGAAGAAGCATCCAAGTAATCCTAAATTGTTCTGCCAACAATTCATACTAGAGATTGAACAATTTAAGGATATTGCAATAGGTAATTTGTATCGACAAAAATAATATTACTGAAGCATTTCAAAGTTTAGGCCATAAGAATCATCCTTTTTTAAACATGGATTGTGTTGTAGCCTAAATTCCATCGTAAATATTTTTGCATACTTCCATTTTCATTCATCTCTTACATCCACCATATGCATAGAATTCTTGTCATAATAACTTAAATTTAATAAAATCCCTCATGTGAGCTTCCAAATAAAACCCTTGATCACAGCATCAAAGTGTATTCCTCCTTTGAAATACTCCTATGATTGCTCATAGCATATCTCCAAGACAACACCATGTCGATGAGAGTCCCTCCAAAGTCTCCCTGACATTAGCACAAAGCACATATAAAAAATGTAGATGAGACACCCCTATGTCAAAGAGACTTATTTATATGTCTCATCGACGATGTAAAACAGTGAAATTTCAACAAGCTATGACCATATCGAGGAGAGAATCACTTATGTCAAATTGACAAGGTATATCTACAAGTGCTCGGTGCAACACAACTCTTGGATATAATGAAGTAATTGTCGATGAGACAATGGCATATCAGCAAGAGACATTAACTTGTCTCATCGACACCGGCAACCAACATCGGAGGAACATAAGATCTAATTGCGATGAGACATTGAGATATCGATAAGACAAATAAGATTGTCTCATCAAAACTCTTCAAGTAATGATCAAAAGCATACACCGCTATACCATTGGGAAGGTGAGAAACATATGTGGTAAAGTAGTATACACCACAACCCCGCAACAAGAAGCCTTAAGCAAGGTGGTAGTGTGATAAATAGAAGAAGGTAAGGGAAAAACACCACCATACCGGCACATCAAAGAAAGAATGAGCATTTTAATTAAAAGTATCTTCGATAGTTATGAAATGATGATTAGTCTGATTGATGTGACTAACAAAAATATTGATGAGACTACCACTATTAATGAAGAACTTGATCATAAAGGTGGCGCGAATGCCATTTATGAACCAGGGCTAGATGAAGTGTCCTGAAATTTGATAAATACGGCCTCAAAGAAGTTGAAATTACTATGAATTTTAATTGAAGGATTTGGAGAACCAAGTTGGACGACGGTAGGCAGCTGAAAATTTGCAACATTTATCCAAGTAAGTCGTCTAGACTCAACTAAAATTATTTTTCTCAATAAGTAGATGAAATCATTGCATGAGTAGGGTTGAGATGGAAAAAAGCCCAGGTAAACAAAAAGAAAAAAGATAGAAAACTGAAGCTAGGCAACTAAATCAAGACTTAATCGATCAATGTCCTGGGTCTAGGCCAAAATCCAGAAGAATAGCACAGATTAAACCATTGTGTGTGACATTACAAGATAAACAAAAAAATATAGGAGATGTATGGACTCCGTGTAGGGGTTACGACCTCTTTATTTATCATTATAGGAAGAAATTCTGGCATAGCTCAATGTCAAACCCGTGGAATTTGAATTTGGGTAAACTTGTAGTACCTAATGTATTTGTGAAAATAGAGTTAATTAAGGTGTTGAAAAAGAATTAAAATCTGAAGACGAGAGCAATTCATTTTCCTAATGGGTCACAGTTCATGGTCATAAAGCTAGATTATATTTCCATAATTTTTCAGCTACACACTTCCTTGAAAACAAAATTATGAATTAGAGATTTGTTGGAGGAATATTGCACCATGGACATGAGTTACAAGTGGTGGAAATTACCTCTACATAGGGTTAAAGGTGTGGGTAACCAAACTATGAGGTTCTCTAGTGAAGATAAGCCCCCATTCTCTGTGGCTTTGTTTGAAGAATACGTTCAATACACGTATTACTCAGCTAGTCAAGTACTGGGAATTGATGTTCCTAAGAACATGACAATTGCTCCCATGGATTTAGCCACAGACATCCAAAGCCATAATTCCCAACCCTATGATTATATAGAGTATTTATCGAAGGCCATCAATAATGCCCTTAATATCATCAAGAATAACAGTGAAGCCATTAATTTAAAGCACTATTCTCTTTTCATGCACATGATATTATACGAAGGGCAGGTGATGGGGATATGGGGTGAGGAATTAAGAATAAAAGACTTAGATAATGATGGAAATTCAAGGCCTATACAAATGTGGACATCTATGTGGGACAGCAGGTGTGGGAGGTCCCACTACCTATATTTTGAGGAATATTTTGTCAAGCCACTATACAAGATGCTAGACCACAAATGTGAATACAACCTCTCCCTAGAGATCTTAAGATTTCTCCGACAAAAAGATATGAGTCATGAAGCAGGGATAAATCACAATTGGGGGGACTGGTACATGTTTAGGGATTGTACTGTTATCAAGGTTTATGGATTTGAAGTTGCACCTTATTTTTTTCCTAAGACTGTGCCAGAAAGAGTTGCTTATTTAGAAATCATAAGGCAATTGTCATTTTCAGCTTTCATGCATTTAAAGAGCTATGGGAGGCATAATTTTATTCCTTCCACTTTATGCTTTGGTGATTTCACTATTATCTCTAATTTAGGCTATGACTTGGTTAGTGGTAAACTGGATTATTATGGCTTGTCGGTTGGCAACAAAAGGGAAAAGTTTGATCCAGAACATTTCATTTGTGATGCCAAAAATTTTCAAAAATTGAAAGGGTATGAGCATAGTTTCCTTTTAGAAGATGTCATTAGAAATTGTGAAGAAAAACAAAACATGATGAGAATGAATTCCTATAGTAGGGTTATGATGGTTGAGGCTTGGAAGGTGACTAATAACCTAGGCTATGTAGGGGATTTCCCTGAGGTACATGATCCCATAGAAAGAATTGAATAGTTAATCCTCCATGAAGAAGAACTAATAAGAGATGTACCACTTGTGGCATTTGAAAGAGGAATGGGCATCGGTCCTAGGAGGAAAGTACAAAATATCACACCACTAGATCACTTATCACCTCAGCCTACTCCTCAAGTGAGCTTTTCAGTTGGTTCCCCATCCATGGAAGAAGATAACACTGAGGAGGAAGAAGAAGTCTCACAGTGTAATGATCCTGTTATACCCCAATATGAGATGCCATTGGAAAGAAGTGTGATCACCTTTGAAGCCTCTGATGAGCTATCAGATGATGTGAGGCATCATGCAAGTCAAGAATATTTTGTAGATGATACTTTTGTCCAGACCCTTGAATTTAAGTCCTTTATATATGAGTATAAAGGAAGACTAATAAGAGAAATGTTAAAGGACATTGACCCTGAGAAAGATGCTTATGCCTTGAAAGAGTTACAACATGAAGTTGATAGGGAAATGAGAAACATGACTACTGAGAGAGGAAGAGCATTATTGCAAGAAGCTAGAGTTATTCTCCTTCCTAGGTGTGATATTAGTTTAGTCATTGTGTTTGATAGATTTTTGAAGAGAAAGAATATAACTTTGCAAATAACGGATGAAGTAGGTGACAGGATCTATACAGGGTTAGGGTACAATCCTGATAACACCACATTGCAAATTTGGGCTCTTTACCCCCCAAGCAAGAAGCCTTCTCTCATTGACCATGATTAGATTTTTGGACATCTCCTGGTGCAAAGAGTAGGGGAGACAGATCCCTTGGAGACTGCTAACTTGAATGTGAATGTATCCAAATCCACCAAAGCCTAGATCCAAAAAATAGTAAGAGATAACCAATGGCTGATAGAGGAAAATGATAGGTTGAAACAAGAATTAACCAACTACAAAGATAGGATGTCTACTTCTCCAAGGATTTACTGTCCTTTAATTGAACATGAAAGAAAAGTGTTAGAGGCCATGTCTGAGACTGCTCAATGGAAGCATAAATTTGAAAAGTCTCAAAAGGAACAAGAAGAACTAAAAATAAAATTGAAGGCTACTACTTTTGAAGTAGCATCAGGGATAATTTGTATGAAATTCAAAGATATGTGCCAACATGCAGATGGTGTCTGGCATACTCACAGTGGAACATACAAGGCCCTCATGGAGCATGGAAAACTTTTTGATAGGATGAAGGAAATGGAATCCCATATCAAGGAAAATTATGGAGATAATAATGCTTTGCTCCAAGAATGTCAGAGCCTCATGAATACACATGAAAACTTCTAGAATATCTTGACACAGGAATTGAATGACTTCAGCCAACCACTATGTATGGCCATGCCATATTTCTTTGAAGAAACAAATTTGAAGGATCAGGAAACTTGGAAAAATGAGATATCAAAATATTTTCCAGGCATCCTTGATGACATCAATGATGAGGATGAGGTACTCAGGAAAATGCATAAGCAACTTGGGAGGATTTTTGGATTGGAGAATGCAATGAAAGACACTCTATAGAATGCAAACACTTATGCCTAGGAGAAATACATTGATCACATGTCAAAGGTTAATTTGTTCCTTGCACGAGTTGTATGAGGAGGTAGTCAGAGTTTGGTTGTTGTGGATGCATTAACATGGTGCTTGAGCCTTGAACATATCTTAGGTGGTCACGGGTGCTTGCTAATGATTAATGGACTGTGGTACATCCAACAATAAACTCTTTTTAAGTTTCTATGTTATGTTAATTATGCTTTAGTTAAGAAACGATGTAAATTTTGTGAATGGACCTGAAGCTTGTTGCTTCCTGTACAAATAGGGAAACCAAGGTCTGATTTTGATCATCATATCATCATCATTTCAATCCATTAGAATAGATACTAGACCATCTCATCCACTTATTCATTTCAAAAGAACTCATGTTATGTATTTTTATATTTTGAGCAATATAATAGAGTAGATACATTATAACTCATAATCCATTTTCAGTGTTCAATTGTTGTGTCGATTTTCATGCTTATTTATTGCTTTGCTATCTCCAAAGTGGTCTTTTCAAGTTGCTTAAATCTGCAAGATTTATCAGGGCACATTTTTTGTTACTATGTGAATGCTTTGATTGGTTTCTAGTTAGGTGTGAATTAAATTCCTTTCAAATAATTTACTTTAATTGGTATGTATTAAGGATTAAAGTCCTCTTAGAGATTGGCACCCTCTTATGGTCTAAAAACCTGTATTTTTGAGACCCAACAGATTGCAAATAACTCTAAAAATTTAGAAGTCTATGAAACAGTGTATATATTCTTGTATATATTCTTGTACTTGTATATTATATGAAACATTCCTTATTTTCTATGAAACAGTGTATATATTCTTGTACTTGTAAATATTCTTTTACTATTATGTCTATTAAAGAAAATAGTGTTTGAATAAAAAATGCTTCACCCTTTTTTGTAAGTGAGTATGTGAATTATTGTTTAAGGAAAAATCTTACAGTGTTTACATTTTCAATTTACTAGTTTCAAATCTTCATTTTCTATGTATATAAAATTGTATGTGCTCTTTATCTCTAATGACATAAAACAGTAATGTCATCAGAATCAAGGTTTTCAATTTCAGCACCATCATTGTCCAAACTTTTCATATACTATTCACTTTTAAGTACAATCATCAAAATTTTATTTTTATTTCTTGTCCCAATTAATCTTGATTCCTTTCAGCACAACACAGTAGGTTGCATGTTAAATTTCAAACATTTTCTTTGCATTTTTTTGTATATATTATTTTCTCAGTGCATCATTATGTAACAACAATTTCACTTCTAAGATATACATTAAAAATAAATTAAAGCACATGTTTGCTTTGTCAAGGGAAATGTATGGTGAATACCCTATGTCTTTCAGATAAGTGTGCAAGAGAAATAAGACATAACTGAATGAGTCTGATTTTCTACTGTATAATTGTTTTTTTATGTGCTTTTTACTTTTTGCATGTGGATTACCCTCAAAAAGAGACTACTTATCTTTTCTTAAATGAATCCTTTACATTTCCTGTCTACGAAAGGAATTTACTGCTTGACAACGGGTTCATGAACTTCATACAAGTTAAGATTGGTGTAAAAGGCCATCCCCACAAATGTTGTTTGGTCTAGAATTATAATGGAATATAAAAAAGCTTGCTAGGAGAATAAAACAGGTTTTCAATTTTCCAAGTACAACATAATATTACTGAAGCATTTCAAAGTTTAGGCCATAAGAATCATCCTTTTTAAAACATGGATTGCAAATAATTCTAAAAACTTAGAAGTCTTGGTCATTAACATTATTGTCTACTACAATGTCATCTAGTGTATCATTGTCAATGTTCATATATTCTTTCAAGTATTTAATATTATCATCATCGGGTCATCTTGACCTACATCATCTTCATCATCATTGAAATTTGACTGTAGACCATCTATGTTGTTACCAGATGTATTTGGATCATCATTTTCTATACCATCCATATTGTTGTCTTCCATAACATCATCTAACTCTGGATTGTTTTCTTCTTGTGCCTGAACATAACCATCTTCAACATCATCATGGATGTCAATCTCTTCGATGTTCTCTAATCCCTCTCTCTCATTTTGTTGGTGATCATTGTTTTGCTTAGTACCCACTAATGGATCGTCAAATACATGCCTTAATCTTGGATCATAATGTATGAAAAATATCCATTTCGGGTCCAAAATATCTTCATAGAAAAATACCTACACATGAACGACATACATATATTAGACGTATGTTATAACAATTTTATTAATTAATAAACACATGTATATATTTGCAATAAGCTATGAATTAATAGATTAATGATCACTACCGCTTCTTGTTTGAGTTAAAGAAATACCTGCTCATAATGAATTGGTAGAACATAAGGCTCCTTATCCTCTGGTAGGAATGATGAGGATTATATAGAAAACAATCCACTATGGGTATCATGTCTTTGTGTCCTCTCAAATGCTTCATACCATCTACACTTAAAAATACAACATTTAAAAGAGAGGTAATCCAACTCAATAATTTCTTGTATTTTCCCAACATATTGTAGATTCCCTTCAATTATATTCTTATCTTTTGAGCTTGATCAACTGGATTGCTTGAAGTCAACCATGATGCCATAATTGAAGGATTGTCTCTTTACGTCTACACTTTCTACACGATAATGCCGACCATATGCCCACATTGTTGGATATTTCCTCGCTTGTGAAAGACCATTTATTTCAATGAAAACAAATATAATGATGAATATTAAAATAGTTAATACTGTCAAAACTGTAAGGAAACAACATTTTGTAAAATTCCAATTGTACCTTTCTTTCACATCCTCTAGACATATTGATCTCATCTTTTGTTATGTTTGAATATGTACCTACATCTTCTATCTAATTTTGAATTTGTTCAGTAACCCATTCTAGTGTGCAATATTTTCCCCATTCCCCAAGCAGATGAGTGGGAAGTGGAGTATTCCTTGGGTTCAATCTTTTAAACTGTCTCCTTGCTTCTAACACTTCTCTCTTTTTATCATACAGATCAATCCATTTGTTCATAAAGTCCATGTGGTACAAAATGAACTTGTCGAGTATAGAACTTTCATCTACACCTATTACATGCCAACATGTTTATTTCAAACTCCAAATGTCATGCTATTAATTTGACAAATAAATTATAGAGTAAATTAATGATATCAAGAAAAACAACCACACTGATCGTGAATTTACTTACTAATTTATATTTCAACACCATTAGATTGTGGTTTTTCTCCATTAATAATATCTAATGCTCATCCTTCATCCCAAATGCATGGGCCATCTTCAAAATCCTTACCAAGGAATTCACATAGGAAGAAAAATGCTTCATTCAATACATACCCTTCAGCCATGCAACCCTCTGGATGTGCCTTTTGTTGGACATATCTTTTAAGAGTTTTCATTTACCTCTCAAAGAAAAAAATCCACATCATTAATACAACACCCGCCAATTCAATGTCATTGATTAAGTGTATAAGTAAATGGAATTGTAGGTCCATGAAACTTGTAGGGAGCTCCTTCTCAAATACACATACAATTTCTGCAATTTCGTTCTTCCACTTTGGCACTTCAGATTCATGGATTTCCTTGGAGGTCACCCACCTGATATAAGATTAGTAAATTAGTATGAACCTTTAGTCATAAATTAAAATTCAATATAATATCTCTATGTCTCTTACCCATGAACATTTCATATAACCACATACCTTGTAAATGCTGACAATCAACTTATGGCATTCCTTAAGTCAACTGTAAGACAAGAATCCCCCCTAATTTCCAATGGCATGATATGGTATTGTAGACACGTAAAATATATTGATTGACATTGTGCGTTTGATCCTGACTTACTAACATCGTTTCTTCCTGAATCATCTCTCAGTCTAACCATTTAATCAAACCTCTTTATCTGATTAAATTCATCAATATTCCTCTCTTAATTAAATAAATCATTTTATTTAATTAAGTCAATCTCTTTTGTTAATTAAATCAATCCATCTGATCTAATTATCCCTATTTAATTAAATAATCAATTTATTTGATTAAATCTCTAAAGTCTATCCATTAAATTAAATTAAATAAAACCTTATTTTATTTAATCTAACACCATCTCTTTTAATTAAATAAATCAAAATCTTTATTTAATTTACCTCTTATCATATGCCTCTGTCATTTGATTTAAATAAATCCATAAATTTGAGTCAAATAGGTCACACCACCTAACCTTTCTCATTAAATTAATTAACCCTTGATTAATTTAATCTCATCTCATGTCCCATCCTCTAGATAATGCAAGTTGCACATGAAACTAGATTTAATTCATTTATTAAATCTCTATTTTCCTCACAAAGCATCTTTTGGAATATTCTCTCAATTTGAATTCAAAAATTCCAAGTCAACATGTACATCCAACAAGGCAATAAAATCATCTTACATGTCCTTTTCCTTGAGCCAAGTGGCATTTATTGCATTTTCCCTTCCCTCTTGCATGTCATTTCAACAAATTTGAAATTCAAAATTATGCATTTATTGGCACAAACCCCAAAACTTGCACATCCTTCATCCATTCATAGCTTGACAAGTGGCATCATGCCATTGGATGAATGTTAGTCCCACATTGCTCAAATTTGGACATTCATCCATCTTGGAATTCTATAAATAAAATGCTCATATCCTCATTTCATCATCCACAATTTATGCAAAGTTACCATGCCCAAATATCCATGAAATTTCATCAATCACTCTTGAGCTCTTAGCTAGGTTTTGCAGATTTTGGCTTGGAGCTCTCATCTTCTACCATCAAAGTGGATCAATCATCTTCAACATATCAAGCTTGCATCTTAGGGATTGGGAAAGGGCCAATTTTCACATCAAATTGGCACCAATTCCCCCATGGGAACATGAGTTTGCACATCTAATTAGGATTCAATCTTTGTTTTATCATTTCCATTGTGTTCTTTAATATTTTCTTCCTAGTTTGAATGTTGTAAATGGATTTCATGGGGATTCCTTGTTTTGGATTGTAATTCCTTGTTAAACTTGTTTACTCATGTTTTTTTGCAGGTACTAGGAAAAGGGTTCACACATTTGATGCTTTGAATCATTTGCAAGTCTATCAGAATAGACTCAAAAGGAGCTACAATAAGAAAATCAAAAGCGGGACGTTCCAAGTTGAAGAACTGGTCTTAAAAGAAAATCAGAAAAATATCCCAAACCCAAGCAGCAAAGGCAAGTTTGAACCCAATTGGTTGGGACTATTCGTCATAACAAGTTACAAATCAGGGGCATATCAACTATCAACACCCGAAGGGGAACCTCTGCAGGAGCCCATGAATAACTCTCACCTCAAAAAGTTTTATGCCTAAATCTTTCAAGGTATAGAACCAAAAAATCCAAAAATTCAGAAAATGTCCTAAGAAAATGGTTACTTTGGTGAAAACTTGGCAAACAGGTGTCTTGGTAACAACAAAAAAATCCAAAAATCCAAAAAAAATCAGAAAAAGGATAAAAAATAGTAAAGAGAAAAAAATCATCCTATAGTGAAAACTACTTCAGTGGCACTTTGGACAAGTACATTGGTGAAAACCTAGCAAATAGGCGCCTTGCGTAAATAAGCACTTTCCATCCACCAGGATCTTTACAGCTTGTTCTACATCATCTATCCATTTTGCTTCCACCATCCATCGCATTCAGGTCTCCATCCATCACTCATCCACTCGCATCTGCACCATAGCTTGGTCATGTTTTTGTATCATGATCCCTCCTAGTACTACTCGGCTCATCCTCAAGGTCAGTTTGTCCTACCTTTATCAGAGTATTCTATTGCATCACGCTGGGGGCATGTTCTTATCGGATCGGATTCGTGTATGATCTTAAAATCGTCAAATCAGAAATCCAAAAACATCAAAAAACTAGAAAATCCAAAAACATTCAAACATCATCAAAATCCAAAAATAGGTCAAAAAGTCATTCAAAAAGTCAAAAACAAGGTCCTCTTGTCGAACTATGCCATCTCTGAGCTTGAACGTAGGCAAGGTTGATCTTTCATCATCCCTCGACACATTTAGGTCAGTCCTTTAGGAGTCCGTCGCAATAAACTGACATCTCATCATGTACATCATCATCTGTAAATCGGTCAAGTTGTCAGTCGAACTATGTGGTTTCTGCGTATGTAACGTAGGCAAGGCTAATCTATTGATCAGCCCCTGAGGACCCTAGGATAGGTCTTTAGGTTAGTCTCTTGGTCAAAATCTCAGAAAATCCCAAAAAACATTGGAAAAACAAAAATCAAAACATTTGTAAAACCTCAAAAAATACCAAAAACAGCCTCAAAACATTGCAAAAACTTCAAAAACATCCAAATATTTGAAAAAAACCCATCCCTCTCATCTTGCTTGCACCCGCAATAAAAAACCATCCATAATAAACTGATCGCCATCCTCAACCTTTGGTGAAACAGTTAGAAACAAGTCTAGCAGGTTAAATTTAAAACTCAAATGTCAAGTCTCAAGTCTAAGTCGATGCGTAAACAAGTTGGTCAATTCTTTGTGTCGATAGTCCATCATCCAAATAGTCCCATATCAATCATCTGATAACATCATGTCCTAGGATGAATCCTTCCTACAAGGGGCATTATTTATGAGAAAGAACACTTTGGATAAACGAAATGACGTGCTGCCATCCACTAACATGTCCTAGGATGCATCCTTCCTACAATGGGCATTATCTTTTGGCAATAGTTTCGGTTCCTATCCTTGAAAACACATTCCCTTTTGGTTAGCGGTATTGAAGAACATCAACTTGTTTGTGTGCTTTATCTTTGTCTTTTGACTTATCTTATTGCGCTCAATCCAAGGACCTCTTGATGATATCCAAACGAAGGATTTAGAGAGATAGGAATGGGGCAACGATCATTATCTTTTGTTTGCTATGCTTGCGGGACATTCTTGTAATACAACTTCGGTGAATACTTGCTTTGTTAGGTATGTATGGAAGAGGTCTAGGGCAACTTGTTGACCATTGCATGGATAGGTTTACCTTCCCGTGTTTTTGGTCCGAGGTGCCTGAAACTTTTGAAGTGAAACTTTTGAAGTGCATCCTAGCAAGGTTTCCATATGTTAGGTGTGAACAAGAATATTCTTGTCTGCTTGTCAAGTCAAATTTCATCTCACTGGGTACAACGCCATCCTGGTTTTCTATACCTTGATGCATCATACCACGTGTGTTATCTAACATAATAAAATTTGGCCCTTTGAAAATTCGAATTCCTCGGCAAGTAATCATCATCATCATCATTTGCATTTGCATCATCTTGTGTCTTATTGAAATGACTTCTTTTCTTACTAACCGCAATAACAAGGTACTATGATAGTTGATCATCATCACCATCATCGTCATCGATCCTGCATCCACAAATCATTATCATATCACATAAACATATCATATAGGAAACATACGCATTGCATTTTAATCATCATATAAATGGGTTATCATAAACATTCTTCATAGATAGGTGCATCTAGGACATTGCATTTCACCCATTACATTGCATCTCATGACATTATATCAATCATCACATAACATTCATTTGCATTTCATAACCATTTCATATTACCATCTATCATATAAATCATCGCATAACATCTACGGAAGCATTTCATAATCATTTTTGCATAATCATAAACAATAAATATATAAGATTTAATTCATTAGGCATACATACTTGCATAACATCATAACATCATATCATCACTTTACGTTTATATTACATCACGCATCATCATACCACTTTGCATTAACATACCATTGCATCACATACATTACATCATCATTTAATATGTTTAAGATAATCATATTTGTTATTCTAAGCATCGTAAATAAACCATCTCATTTGCATCATATCATGACCATCGCATTCGTACTACATCATCCACATCATCTCATAAATAGCATCATAAATCATTCATTCCGCATAAGCATAAATAATTCATTACATACAAAGCATACATCCATCCATAATCATCACATATATCAGCATAATTCACATAACATTTCACATAGATACCATCCATATCACATATCACATCACCATTTGCATCAAAATAAAATAGATCATCATATAGACAGCATCATTTCATATCACATTTGCATATCATAGGTTAACATAATATAGATCTATTAGTCATAATCATAATGCATGCATCATCAGAAATAAATGCATCCATAAAGATATCATCACAAAGCATATAGAAATAAACCATCCTTGCATAAAAGAGAACACGGTACATCACATCAAAATCGGCTCATATATATATATCATCATCACATAACTGTCATAGTACAAAGAATAAATCGGATCACTGTACATATATGTCAATCAGCACAAAACGTCCATCAGGCTATCAAAAATGAGCCCATAAGGCACAAAAAAGTATCATAACACCTCGACCAGGCTCAGTCTCTATGAATGCTACCCTCACCCCTGTCACCATGACCCTTTGTTGGTCTGTGGCTAGCCCACTCTGAATACTCTGGGACCCACTCTGCTCTAGGTACAGCCTCATGATAGGATCGCCGATAATACTCTGCCTCTTGGATAGCATCCCTGTAGGATCGAACTAATACTGTACCCTGGGAGGAGGAGGCTGTCATACTCTCTATCTGCTACCTCCGGCCTAGCTCAGTGGCTGCCTGTAGCTCTGTAGCCTGTCTCTGCTACACGACCTGATCTCTCTTTGCTCTGAGCTTCTCTCTCTCAGCCCTCACCTGATCTCTCTCGGCGGTCACGGCCTGGACTTGCAACTACGCAATCAGCGCATCTCGAGTGTCTGCCTGTCCCTGTGGCTGCACCCAAGGTTGATCCTCATCTCGTGGTGGCTCCTATTGTTGATCCTGCATATGTACATCTCCATGACCTGGCGGGACTTGGGGCACAACTGGTGGATCCTGTCGAATCTCAACCCTATTTCCTTGCCCTCATCCTCTCCCTTTGCCTCTAACTCTGCGTGGATTTGGGTCATCACCTGGAATAGTCAGCCGAATTGGAGATCAAAACTAGTCCCTGTAGGCCTGAGTGGTGCCTGGGTCTGCTAAACCCTGATCATAAGCCCATGGTTGAGCTACCAAGTGCCTAAAAATTTTGACTGCCTCTAAGGTAGGAATGTACTATCCCCATGACACCTGTGTCATGCTGCGAGCAAAGACGACTACATAGTCGTCATCAGGCCGATCCTGCGGCTCTCCGAACTGATGTTGTACGTGCTCGGGTAGGTACCTCTCGATCATGGTATGCTCCCGCCCTTGCATATACCAGTCCTAGCAGCAATAAAATAGTTGATCAGCATCGTTGGCCCATCCAAGCTGACCAAGGTACGTTCGCCAAGTAAAAACCAGCATCTCATCTAAGACCCGCCTCCAGTAGGGGATCCCGTGCTCACCGGTGTGTGTAAATGACACACCGCCTCTGTATCATGCCACGAGGGCATCGTCTGCCCCCATCGGAACTAGAACGACACATGGACGTAGCATAGAAATGTGCTCCCATGCCTAGACGTGAAGTAAAGTCACTTCAGCCCCCAACGCTCTGCCATCCATGTATATGTACTCATGGAGGTCCTTGTAAAGTGAAGCTAGAAGAACAGGCCCCCACGCAAAATGAACCGGCCTGTCTCGGACCATCCACTCCCAGCAATACCCCCAGTCGGGACTGAAGTATCACCCTTGTCTGTCTGGGGCAACAAGACCCAAGATGATAGCTGCAACCACCCAGCTGTAGGGAGGTGCTATGACCTTGTATCACTCTAGCTCTATCTATCCCTCACAGAAGATGATGTCTCGTGTGGCGAGGAATCTGCAGCAGGCCTTGCGCCCCTCATCCATATTAAAAATCTCCTGTCGGCCATGAATTGGTAATCGTAGAATACGCCAAACGTCCTCCAGAGTGACAGTATCCTCACCAGCGGGGAGATGAAACGAGGACGTCTCATTGTGCCACCTCTCTGCCAGCGCTAACAACATCCTTAGGTGAGTGCACACGGGCGCTGCGTACGCAATGTGCCACAACCTCGATTCGATCTTGGTCCCTGTCGCTTAGGTCTCGTAAGACACTAGCCAAATCTCGCGACTAGTGCTCCCGAGAGTAGAGCTCCCTCGCTGCATCCTGCATCAAGAAAGGTCGTGTTAAAAATTTTGAAAAATTTCTGATCGGATGCTCCAAAAACCTCCCCAGTAGCACAGTTTGTGATGGTGTCGTAGTTTGATTTTACTCAAACTCTGATGCCAGAGCCCAAAAAGAGCAAAACTGCAATGCCGCGATGCATTTTCCCTTCCAGCATCGCATTTTTTGTGAAATGGGAGACGTTGCGTCGCACTTTGTCAAATCGGCCCGCCAAACCCAAGCTTAGCGTCAGAGTTTTTAAACTCTGAACTGCATTGCTGCGGCACAAAGCAGCACCGTATGGCACAGTTTGAATGCCGAGCGACACTATATAGCACCGCCACAGGTGAGCCGCCCCTTTAAAGCATTAATTAAAGCATTAAATGAAAATATGAAGCTTGGGTAAGGGTCACATACCGGTGCCCTGATGCTAGGTGGCCACTGGTACGTCCGAACTCGATCAGTGATGTGTAGGGGAAGCTGTCATTACACCATATCACCGGGGGGTCAGAGCTCAAATCTCAAGGTTGCTAGCGAAGGTGTGTGAAAATGACTTGAAAGTGACCCCTCGGGCCCCTTTTAAGCCTAAAAATTAGGGTTTTTTCACCTTGTTTGACTATCTTGCTAGGGTTTTGGACCCCCGAACCTGTTTTTGTCTGGTTGAGGCTTGTTTTTCATTGTTTTATTGCATTTAGACATGTTTTTAGCCTCCCGGAGCCTTTTTGGACCTATTGGATACTTTGTCATTTTTTTTCACGAGATCACCCAAAAATTGGAATTATCGTCCAATCTCTCGATGGGGCATTATATTGGCATATTCTCTCCCGCCAGGCAACAGTGGGGCAAGTTTTTAAATATCGATTTTTTTTGGCTTTGATCGAGATCGTTTATTCTTTGAACCAACACAACGAGTGCATTGCTTCAAAGAGAGGCAAAATGTAAACACATAAAATATATTGATTGACATTGTCCGTTTGATCCTGACTTAATTAAATAAATCATTTTATTTAATTAAGTCAATCTCTTTTGTTAATTAAATCAATCCATCTGATCTAATTATCCCTATTTAATTAAATAATCAATTTATTTGATTAAATCTCTAAAGTCTATCCATTAAATTAAATAAATTAAAACCTTATTTTATTTAATCTAACACCATCTCTTTTAATTAAATAAATCAAAATCTTTATTTAATTTACTCTTTATCATATGCCTCTGTCATTTGATTTAAATAAATCCATAAATTTGAGTCAAATAGGTCACACCACCTAACCTTTCTCATTAAATTAATTAACCCTTGATTAATTTAATCTCATCTCATGTCCCATCCTCTAGATAATGCAAGTTGCACATGAAACTAGATTTAATTCATTTATTAAATCTCTATTTTCCTCACAAGGCATTTTTTGGAATATTCTCTCAATTTGAATTCAAAAATTCCAAGTCAACATGTACATCCAACAAGGCAATAAATTCATCTTACATGTCCTTTTCCTTGAGCCAAGTGGAATTTATTGCATTTTCCCTTCCCTCTTGCATATCATTTCAACAAATTTGAAATTCAAAATTATGCATTTATTGGCACAAATCCCAAAACTTGCACATCCTTCATCCATTCATAGCTTGACAAGTGGCATCATGCCATTGGATGAATGTTAGTCCCACATTGCTCAAATTTGGACATTCATCCATCTTGGAATTCTATAAATAAAATGCTCATATCCCCATTTCATCATCCACAATTTATGCAAAGTTACCATGCCCAAATATCCATGAAATTTCATCAATCACTCTTGAGCTCTTAGCTAGGTTTTGCAGATTTTGGCTTGGAGCTCTCATCTTCTACCATCAAAGTGGATCAATCATCTTCAACATATCAAGCTTGCATCTTAGGGATTGGGAAAGGGCCAATTTTCACATCAAATTGGCACCAATTCCCCCATGGGAACATGAGTTTGCTCATCTAATTAGGATTCAATCTTTGTTTTATCATTTCCATTGTGTTCTTTAATATTTTCTTCCTAGTTTGAATGTTGTAAATGGATTTCATGGGGAATCCTTGTTTTGGCTTGTAATTCCTTGTTTAACTTGTTTACTCATGTTGTTTTGTAGGTACTAGGAAAAGGGTTCACACAGGTATCAAACACATTTATGAAAAGGTCATTAGTAATTTTTTCTCACACAACAAAATATCAAAATAAATTTAGTGCTTAATCAATGTTACTAGTAAATGTTAAATGTTGATATATAATACCTTCATTAAATTATGAAAATCATGTGTTTTAAATCATGTGATATGTCCATCAATTGTAAAAGCTTTATCCAATGATGGCCCATAGCCAGTAGGTGTCCTTATTAAACGAATGACATTTTTTAGTTGGTCTAGCTCTTTTTTTTTTTTTAAATCCATGGCGCTTCTGCATATGTTTCATTTTCCCTATTTGGCCACAAATGTTTCTATCAAATTTGGTACGCGAAAGAGAAATATCTCTCCTTGAAGACAAGGTGTCCTTCTCTTTGCCTGATATATGTCGAAATATAGAATCTGGGACATTTTTGAGGATGTGCATAAGATCTAATAGGTGAGATATTAATATATCATTCCAGCAAGGGAACTCATAAAATATGGATTTCCTTTTCATTCCTTCTGGCATATTAACTATAACTTGTTCTGGTTCTTCAATTGAATCACCCCGATAAAAAAAACCTCCCAATCTTTCAATTCAACATCTTCATACTTCTTAAGCCAATCGCCTAGACCCATAATTATGGGAGGGCCTTTATTTTCAAATTTTCCATCAAATTGATTCTTCAGGCGATTTCTAAACCTATGATCTAGTGGTAGAAAAACCTTGTTGTTTGCATAAATAAATTTATGTAGATCTTTAGAATACCACCCTTGAAATTGTTTTGCACATCTTGGAGATGCAAACATCCCCTTTGTTTGAAGCCCTACAATTCAATAAGTAATGTTAATAACATAAAAAAATAGTATAAAACTAAGTATGAAAGTTGGGATGAAAATAAATTATTAGTGTAAATACGTAAATATTTTATCTTACCAGAACAAACACCAAGTCTTGGGAAATCATAAATAGTCCAACATAGCACACCATACAACATGAAGGACCTATTTGATGGAGGACGTGATATGTCATACATTCTTATTCCTTTCCATAGCAGTTGCATCTCATCAATAAAAGGCACAAGATAAACATCCATTTTTTTAACTTGATGTTTTCCTAGAATAATGAGAGTCAGCATAAGGTGCTCCTTTCTAACACTCATCCATGGGGGAATATTGTATACTATCAATTTGACTGGCCAAACACTATAATTTGAGCTTAGGAAAGAGAATGGGCACACTCCATCAATTGCAAGACCAAACCCGATACTATGGGGTTTATCTTTGAATTTTGTTGGCCATTTTTCCTCTATGTGTTTCATTGCTTTGGAGTCAGCCAAAATTCGCACGAATCCATCTTTACTCCTGTTCTTTGCATGCCAGTCCATCAATTGTGCTAGTGAATTGCAACAAAACATTCGTTGAAGTCTAGGTATAATTGGTATGTGACGTAAAACCTTCTTTGGAATTGCAGGACCTTGTACATCTATATGATATCTCTTCTCTTTGCATATAGGGCAATCTACCTTGTTTTGATATGCATCTCTGTATAAAATGCAATCATTTTTACATGAATGAATTTTCTTATATTCAATCCCCAACTCAACCAACAACAAACACGCCTCTCTGTAAGTTGATGGAAATATATTCTCTTCAAGAATATTTTTATTTTTAGTGCCCTGTAAGATTGCCAGAGATTAAATCAATTGAATGTTTGACTTATGATGAACATGTTTGATATGAGATTAAATCAATTGAATGTTTATGAATTATGTACACCAATTGATAATGCAAAGTAAGAAATAGATTTCAACTCACTTCAGTAGGGTAGTGAATCCTTTGTCTGACCAACCAAATAGTTACTTGATTTCTAATAATATTAATGTGCATGCCAGTTTTGAGGTTCTACTTGCACCTGATTTGAACACGGGTGTCTTCGCTGCTTGATTGATGGAGTCTTTGATGTTGTTATCATCAAAATTACATTGGTGGTAATTACCCATGCTATCATCGTTACTGTCAACCATATCATCATTATTGTCATCATTGTTTCCATCCCCAAAGAAACTCGTAAGCATTTCATTCAATCCTTCTTCATGCACTGCATTTTCACTATCATGATCATCATCATTAAGGCTAGGTGTCATGTCATCAGTGTATACGACTCTCATCAACTCTTCAAATTTCTCAAGTGGTAGTGTTCTCTTCAATCTTGCTCTTCTCGCCCTGGTATGGTTTAAAGGATGGTTTGGATCATCTCGTCCAAATCTTAATAACCCAGTTGGATCTTGGGTATTAGTATAATGTGTTTCATCAAAATCTTCTACCTATCAACAAACACAAGCATTATTTAATGTTTGGCAACAATTGGATAAATCATAAATGTATCAATTTCAAATAAATATAATCAAATATGGCTTAAAAGATAAAAATATAAATTGTATGAACATATATACATCAATTGAATAATGGAACATTATTTTTTAGACTACCTTTTTTATACAATAATTTAAATAAAACACAATTTTGACAACATAGTTTATAAAACATCAGTCCACACTCATTTATTATTCTTTGGTTTTAATTGATTGTAGGAGGCATACTACCAACTGGAAGCTCATCATATATGTTATGTCTTTCTACAATCGATCATTTGAATTGCTTCTTTCCACAACATACAGAACATCCACAAACAACAATTTTCTCAAAGTATTCATCCCATGTACTATAGTCCTGACCTACCTCTTCTTCAGTGCAATCGTTTGTTGTGTCATCAGTATCCATTGTCATATCCTCTTCCACCCACTGTCGTCTACATGATTTAATAGTTTTAGGTCCACGTCCACATACATATCTTTTTATTTTTCTAGTTGAACGCTCAGGCTCTACATTTGCTCCAATCTCCATCTAAAATAATCAGCAACATGCATTAATTTATGTCAAGATTGGATAATACATTATAAATTTCAATTATAATGTGAAAAAAGATGGACGTATCACAAAATGCCATCAAATCATTTTTTCCTAAGTTAAGTCAAAATTTGAGTACCTGATTTGATATGACACGATTTGTTGCCA
Source organism: Sequoia sempervirens (assembly GCA_007258455.2). Classification (NCBI taxonomy): domain Eukaryota; kingdom Viridiplantae; phylum Streptophyta; class Pinopsida; order Cupressales; family Cupressaceae; genus Sequoia; species Sequoia sempervirens. Next base: position 435,064,331 of record VDFB02058242.1, on the reverse strand, counting down.
TGGCCTTGTCTCGCCCCTATAATACACAACATAGTAAATACTGTTTAGTACACCAATTATATCATTTCAACAAGTATGTTATCCAACAAAAAACCTCAGTTTAGTCATATATTTGAAATATTGATATCTCCTCTATTTTGTAGCATTTGTGAATTCATAAACACCTTCCTCCTTTGGTTGAGGTTGCTTTCTCTTCTTACCTCTATTGTATCTGCAAATTCCATTGTCTCATCTATTTCCATCCACTTTCCTCTCAACGATTTAGTATTTCTACGTTGTTCACGTCCTCTCTCCATGGCCTCCTCTATGAATAAATTTTTTTCCACATAAGCTATCACCACACTACCGTTGAGAAGGAAGAAGCAACTTGCCGGACCATGGTAAAAACCACTCTACTGCACCGAGCTAATGAAGGAGCTGCGGGACAATGGTGGTCATCACACTACCGCATGCCAATGGTAGACAACTTGCGGGAGTCACCGCAACACCACCAAGAATAGAAGGAAGACTCGTGTGTTACCACAGAAGCTTTCACCACACTACCACCGAGAAGGATGAAGCACCTTGCAAGACCGCGGTAAAAACTACTCTACCGCACTGAGCTGATGAAGGAGCCACGAGAGTTGGAATTATTTGCAACACTTTGGATCCTGTGATACACAACAATGAAAATAGTCACTATACAACAATGATAGGTTCCTGATTAGGTGCACTTGGCACCGCCTTAGGTGCCCCAAACATATTACATTAATGGCCAAAATTCGGCACTAAAGTTGGTGTTAACTAACGCCAACTAAAGCACCGACTACTAGATCAAAGTAAAAAATTTAAAAATTTCCCTTGTGAAGGAAGGAATCATATGACAAAAAAGGGAAAAATGTCGCACAAAGGAAGAGAGCAGGGCACTACCAGCAACTGATGAGAAATTCGATTTAGTTTGCGACACCATAGGTAAGTTACAATTTTTTTTTCTTGGTTGAATTCATGATTGTTTACTACTCTTTGTATTGCATTTGAATTCATGATTGTTTACTGGTTCATGGCCTAACCTATCCAAGCAACCTCTAAATTGTCCCATCATTATAAATTTTAAAACCTTTGAGAAACCAACAAAAAAATTTACCCTACCCATTTGAGCTTTGGCTCAAAATATTATAGCACGAAGCCAGGATTCCTATGTATTCTTTCCCTAACCTGGGTATCAAGGAAATAGTGAACTGCTTGGAAAATATGGGAATTGGGTCAGTCACTGTTGAGCAACTACTGAAAATAAATGCAGAAACCACTTGGTTTTTCCCAGTCGCACCATAGTCACCGATGCCATGACAAATTCATGCAATATTGCATTATGAAATAGTTTTCATGATAAGGTTATCAACACTAAGCAAACCCAACAAACATATTTTCCCTAGGTTATCAACACTAAGAAAACCCAGTGAACATATATTCCCACAAAACAAAACTTTCATACCACAAACTGGACAAAAAAATTCATACCTGATAGTGTGTACTTCATTTTCCTCCACGGATTGGATGAAAATAATTTTCCCTAGGTCGCCTCAAAATTTCAAGCAATAGAAGGAAGGGAGCATTGTTAGCATACTCTGGCCACAATGAGGTAATTCATTGTCAATTTATAGATTTGTAAATGTTCCCATTGTTTCTTTGACTTTGACTTTTCATTTCTTTATTTCTAAATTTAAAAGAAGAAATATAATTTAAAAAAATATATATATAGGGACATGAGACTGACAAAGATAAAGAGGAATTGGCTTCCATATTGGGGGTAGAGGCAGTGAACAAATTGGTTAATGTGGACTGGACAACACTTTCCAGATACATAGAAAAACAATTTGGTAATGCCCCTCAAACATTGCAAACAAATCAATTGTGTCAAAGGGAATCAATTGATTCCCCAACCAGTCCTGGATTGAGCAAAAGATCCAAGAGGAAATTAGCAACAGTAAACTCTAAGAATGTGGAATAGGGAGCAGAGACTTCCAATGTCCCAGCCACTCCTGGGACATAGACTTCTTCCACCACACCATGTTATCAATCTTGCATTGGTAGCTACAATACAAAGATAGAATACGAGGTGGTTTTAGGGGAAGTCCGAATGATGGATGTTGGGAAAATGTTTGTGAATAGGTTGAAGGAATCATGCCTTCAACAATTCAAAGACCATCTACATTTTCCATTCTCACAGATACCCATGCATTTGAAAAAATTAGTTATCCATGACATGGAGACTAATTTTGCCACAGGTTGGTCTGTAAAGAAGATAAAGCTACGAATGTCTCAAAACTACAAGATATTTTAGTGCAACCAAACAAAGAAGATAAAAAAATCCCTCTTGAGCTAAGGTAGAAAAGAAGGCCAATTGATATAAGTGTGAAAGTATGGAAAGAGCTTGGAAAAGCATGTGAGAAGTCTGAGGCACAGAGGAAGTCCGATGAGTAGAATATGCGAGTATTTGAATTTTCTCATAAGATTATATCAAATTTATTAAACGATATTTAAATTTTATTTTTGCATACTTAAATTGAATTAGTATATGTTTTAGGACAAGGCCTCCAAGGCTAGGCTTGAGAAACTTCGTGCCATGCATCACAGTGGCCAAAAAGGTTTATAGGCCTTGATTTGTACATTTGTAAGTATATTTAATATGTTAAATGATATTTTTTTTTATTTCCTTCCAAAAATTAAATGATTGCATATTAATTAGTTTAACTAGTCCATGTGCCATGTTTTGACAGGAGGAGAAATATGGCCGCCATCCAAATCAATTTGAAAAGAATATGTTACAAAACAAAAAGTGGAACAATTTTGTAATCTAGATGGAGAACAAGGTATCAATAGTTGAGTTTCAATAACTTAGTTGGATATTGTTGTGTTAATATGTCAATTTGCATCTCTTGTGTTGAGTTGTTTATTGATGCATAGGATGAGTAAATAGAGCTCAAATCTTATGATTACAAGATGATTGTTTATGTGCATGAATAAATAGTAGAAGGATGTACATGAACTCAATTCATATGACTTTATACCTCTTGGAAAGAATTCCTATTGAATATCTAATATCAGATGTCTGAGACTTCCCTATAGCTTTTACCTTACGTTTCCACCTTTCCTCTTCATTGTCAAACTCTTATCCTTTTTTCTTATCTACATTTATGGCTTTGGCTTCTAATTCATCCCATGTTTTACCTCCCTCCTCTTCAGAATCTTCTTCTTCATCCTCCTATGACTCCATAAGAGATTCATCTTCTGAACCTTCCTCATCTGATTCTGATTCCTCTTCTACATTAGAGGGTCTGTATCCTTGATCTGACTCTTTTGAATTATCAGAATCAGAATCACTAGCTTCCATATTCAAAAATTCCCAACCACCATCTTCAATAAATTTATCTATATCATCAGTAATACTCTTCAAAATTAGCCACCAGTTCAAGTTCATTCTACTTTCATAATACTTTATATCCATGGAGTTCAGCCATTCCTTGATGTCATCAAGTGAATATTGAGGAATGGCGTCAATGTGGAGTACATCCCACTTGAAGTCTTTGAAAACAATAGCCATATCAAATGCCTTTTGCCCAAGTCCTACTCTCTCAAGGTTAACAATCTCAATCTCACTAATAGTGATTACTAAGAAAGGTAATTCCACCAAATCTACCAAATAATTTACTGTAGGAACAATAAAAGCAAAGGATTTGAAAGGAACTCCATGAAAACCAAGCTCTCTAAAAGGTATATCAAACTCTAGTTCTAAATATTTTAGATGAGGCTGCTCCCATAGCTCTCTTACTCACTTGAAAAATCCTTGAAACTCTGACTTCTTAAAATTCAAAAGATAAATGGAATGTCCTCAACACCCAATAGAGCTATCCAAAAAAGCTAACTAAAAACACAAACGTGCTCCCACACACAATGGCCTAATGGATGGTTGTCATAGAAGTCAAACTACCAAAGTAACAACACTTATCGAGTTAACATATATGCATCATTTGCATAAACAGCTAAAATGTGTAACAAATGTTAATCAATACATTGAATTTTGAGATGCGTTGAAATAACAAAAAATAAACATGTTTTGGGGAAAATATCAGCAATGTGGGGGAAGAAAGCATTAACCCTAATAAAAGAATTTTTTGTTGTTCTTGATACACCATATGTAAGTTTTCCTTGGATGACAGTACTAAATTTCTATATGTTGTACCCCTTAAATGTCCTACATGTTACACATATGGAATAACAATGCACAACTTTGTATCGAGTCCAAAGGCCAAGGCATTCTGAATAAGGGTAGCCAAATCTGATAAGGATGCAGTCACTATTACACGTATTGACAATCCAGAATAGTCATGTAAAGACAACTGCTTGTGAAAACCATAATCAATCAAATTATGCACATTCAAATCTAAGTTTGAAAGCTTGCATTTTAGTCCATGCATCTAAGTCCTTGTTGAAGATTGAGGGTGTTAACAACAAAGCTAGAATAGTTCTCCTTAAAACATAGCTAGTTTTAAAGTGCATTATTTCCAAATTCAAATCCACTTCTCGACTAAGGAAAGGAGGTAGGATTGTCAGGTGCTACCTCAAACAAAGAAGGCCATAGAAAACATTGAAATAGAAGATCCAATAAGTGAGATGACATAGTTGTAGACCATAGATAATCAAAATTCTTGCAATGCACAGATGCTTGTGATACAAAAAAAAGGTGTGTACACATTGGATGAATATATCCTCATCAAAATGACCAGAAATAAATTTCAAATTTATAAATAAACTCTGACAGTCAAGAAAAATAGTCATAAAAATTGGAAGTAAACTTTGGCAGACATGTAGGTGAACTCAATTAATCTAACTTTATGCCTCTTGGAATACATCAAGATCTCACCTCCTAAATTTTGGACCACATCCATTACCTCCACATAAAACTGGATATCCTTGGTCTTCTTGGTTCCCACACCATGATATGGTTATGCAAATGAAAATGAAGCAAATTAATCATCTCCTTCTTCGCTGGCTGGAAGAATACATGCTTAATTTTTTGATACATGATATCAACTCTCTCTTCTACTCTCATGGTTGAATACCAAAATCCATTATGGTGGGCCTCCATAGTTCCAAATATCTTTCATCCTCTTCCACCAAATGTTGGCCCAATCCACATGTTTTCCAGCCTAATTGGATTTGTTTTTGAAAGATGAAGTTTCTCTTGAGTCACCAATGTAGCTCTCTTTTCCTTTTCAGACTCTTTCATTGCTACAGATCATGTCTGGGATTTAATCATTTGTACCACATGGTTTATGTGCTTTGAATCCTTGCATCTAAAGGAAATTTCCTTAACATAAATACTGCTAGGGAATTTCAATATTTCCATTGTAGTTGGCATTAAATCTCGTATTTGCAACATTGAAAATTATCCTTATATAAGAATTCCCTCCATCTTGTTGGCTTGTAACACTCTTGATGGTGGCTACATGAAATATGATTTTGATTCCTCTTCCACATAAGAGGGTTCATATCCTTGATCTGACTCTTCTGAATTATTGAAATCAGAATCACTAGCTTCCATATTCAAAAATTCCCAACCACCATCTTTAATAAATTTATCTAGATTATCAGTAATACTCTTCAAAATTAGCCACCAGTTCAAGTTCATTATGCTTTCATAATACTTTATATCCATGGAGTTCAACCATTCCTTGATGCCATCAAGTGAAGATTGAGGAATGGCATCAATGTGGAGTACATCCTACTTGAATTCTTTGAAAACAATAGCCATATCAAATGCCTTTTTCCCAAGTCCTACTCTCTCAAGGTTAACAATCTCAATCTCACTAATAGTTATTACTAAGAAAGATAATTCCACCAACTCTACCAAATAGTTTACTGTAGGAACAATAAAAGCAAAGGCTTTGAAAGGAACTTCATGAAAACCAAGCTCTCTAAAAGGTATATCAAACTCTAGTTCAAAATCTTTTAGATGAGGCTTCTCCCATAGCTCTCTTACTTGCTTGACAAATCCTTGAAACTCTGTATTGATTTTATTTTTCCTATCCCTCTCTTGCTATTCTTCCTCAATTTCATCAGGATCATACATTGACCTTCTTGCCCCTCCTAAATTTTGGACCACATCCATTACCTCCACATAAAATTGAACATCCTTGGTCTTCTTGGTTCCCACGCCGTGATATGGTTATGCAAATGAAAATGAAGCAAAGTAATCATCTCCTTCTCAACTGGCTGAAAGAATGCATGCTTAATGTTTTGATACATGATATCAACTCTCTCTTCTGCTCTCATGATTGAATACTGAAATCCATTATGGTGGGCCTCCAGAGTTCTATTCATCTTTCTTCCTCTTCCACCAAATGCTAGCCTGATCCACAAGTCTGCCAACCTAATTGGCTTTGTTTTTGAAAGCTGAAGTTTCTCCTAACTCACCAATATTAGCTATAACTTTTTTGAAATTTTATTATGGTATGTGCACTTTGATATGATGTAATATGATTATGGTTTCATCTCATATGTTGTAATATTAAATATATAACAGAAAAATAAATTATTGCATGAAATAAATAATAAATTTTCATTTTAATTTTTTTTTTGTAGAACACGGGTCTTCCAAAAGATCAAGATGATCCTCAACATGATATAGATCCAAAAAATATTGGTTCTGCTAGTATAGATCACATGGCAGAGGATGATGATGACACAGATACGAAAAACACCGAGGCTGAGGACAATGATGATGACGACGACGACGATGATGATGATGATGATGATGATGATGATGATGATGATGATGATGATGATGATGATGATGATGATGATGATGATGATGATGATGATGATGATGATGATGATGATGATGACGATGACGATGGTGATGATGATGATGAGACAGTTGGTAATAGTACCCAGTGACATTCATGATCATATAGACTACATCATGGATCATTGCTAATATATCATTATGATGACTCTTTTCATGGTTACTATTATATGTATCATTTTCATGGCCTCCAGTACTATATTTTTGAGTTGTATCATATTGGCATGTATCATTTTCACTATATCATTTGGACATGTATCATCTTGACTTGTATCAATTTGAGTTACATAATTTATCAATTTTATTTATATCATTTGTACATGTGTCATTTTAACTTATGTCGACTGTTGGACATGTATCATTTTGACATGTTTTTGATGTACTAGTTGTAGGCACTGAAAATGTCCTAAGTCCATGAGCGTCATTTTTCTTGGTCGTTGTCCTTTGATAAATGAATAAATTTAATTATTCAATTAGGTTTGACAACATTCCTCCATTAATTAAATAATTTTTAATTATTTAATTGATTCACCTTCTCATCTTTATTCTATCCTGATCAATTAAAATTATTTAATTGCATCACTAATATATCCCTTTCTTCAATAATTAAATAAATCATTTTTTATTTTTTTTGGATTTTTTGAATCCAAAAAAAATAAAATGATTTATTTAATAGCATAAACAAAGTGGTTCTATGCTATTAAAGGTCATCAAGGGTGTGTTCCTTTGTTGTTCTTCATGAATAGGAGATGGAGGGATGTAGGGCCCCAATATGGATGGAAGGGTTGATGAACTAGGGTTTGGATGATAAGGGCCAAGGATAAATGGAAGGTTTGATGGACTAGGATAAGGACCTAGGATAGATGGAATGTTTGATGGACTAGGATAAGTAGGTTTATTTTGATGGAATCTAGGCTTATGATGGGTACAAATTTCTTGAGCATGAGGTGTATAACCAAGGCCATGATAGTATGTGTTTTCTTGGATATAAAGGGGTTCTAGGATACCTTGTTCATGAAGGCCTAATCCTTTTCCTTTGTAGTTCATACTTTGACACATTTGTTTGCCAACGGGATATATATATTGTTTATGAAACAAGATGCAAGTCCATCGTGAGGTGGTTGTGATATGGAAGGAATAACGAGATCTTTGAGTAAACCACCTTGGATAAAAGTGAGAGAACCCATTTGATAGGTAAGAGGTTCATGGATAGTTTGAATAGGGGTGATAGACTCTTGTGGAGGATTGTGGTCATGAGGGGAATTAGGATGTGTGATAGGATCTTGACATGGGGATAAGGGGGTACTTTGATCTTGACTTGGAAAAGGATCAAGAGGTGTAGGAGATGGAGTAGCTTGCTCTTTATTAGGTATGGAATCATCACGAAGTGGTATGAAAGGCATGTCTTGATCATGAGAAGGATGAACATCATCATGGAATGAAAGGGTATCCTTGAATGGAGGTATATCTTGATCTTGACAAGGAAGGGAATCCTGATATTTAGTCTATAAAAGCAACCTTTGACAATGTCACTTTGGCTGTCACTTTGTCTATGCTATTTGATTTCTAAGTCCACAAGCGTCATTTTTCTTGGTCGTTGTCCTTTGATAATTGAATAACTTTAATTATTCAATTAGGTTTGGCCGCATTCCTCTATTAATTAAATAATTTTTAATTATTTAATTAATTCACCTTCTGATCTTTATTCTATCTTGATCAATTAATTTTTTTTAATTGTGTCACTAATATATCTCTTTCTTCAATAATTAAATAAATCATTTTATTTTATTATTTATCTTTCATCTATAGTTAGACAATAATAATAATCATTATTTGACCTTTTGTTTTTCTATAATTAAATAATTGTCAAAATTATTTAATTGTGTTTCATTTTTCTCTTTCGGATAAATAATTCAAATTAATTATCCATGTCTAATTTCCACCTCCCCATTTAATTAAATTGATTAATTTAATTAAATGCTCCTTTTGTCATTTTATCTAAATAAATAATTTAGATAAATTATTTATTTGCCACTTGTCATTTTCCTCCATTTTGAATAAATAATTTAAAATAAATTATTTATGCACCTCCACCTGGTCAAAGATACCCTATCATTATTTCATGTCATAGTCTGCATGTTCCTGTCATAGCCTGCATGTCCCTGCATGCATGTCTATCATGATTCCTCCAAGAATAGCATATTCTTGGTGCATCAATTTTGGACCATTGATCTTGGAATCCTTTTAGAGGATTAATCTCAGCCATCCATTCAAAACGTTGTCTATAAAAGCAACCATCCTTCTCCATTTTTAGCTCAACAGCTAATTGTCTCCAACTTTCTTGCTACCATTTGCAGGTTTTGCATAAGTGTTTCAACAAATCTGATGGCAAAGTTGCATAACAAGAAAAAATGAGAGTAAGAGAAGTGATTCAAGTTCAATGGGGAGTGCTTTTTTTCATTGTTTTCATTTTGCTCCTTTCATATGATTGTATTCTCTTGTTTGGATGAGGTTAATAGTTTAGAAATGTTGGTTGTCACTTTGTCTATTCTATTTTATTTCTAACCCCATCTCACATTTGGTGAATCCGACGTGAATGTAGAGAAATTTGTGTGTTTTCTTGTTTATTTTCATTGTTTTACAGGTTACAACAAATAATTCATATGAAATTTCATCATATTCTTTTGAGCACAGAAAAATAGGCGTATGAAATCTTTTAAAACCATTATCTAGGTTTTGTAGGCCTTGTTCTTAGCTTTTCGGAACATCAAACGGTTTAAAATTTTGTTAATATTTGAGAAAGTTATGGCTGTTTTAGTGATCACAGTTTTTGAAGATTTAGCTGTTAAGACTCAAAATTTTCTTTTGTTTATAACACTTTTGTCTTGCATGATTTTTCAAAACATTTTATGGGTTTTGAAGGTCTATGTCTTAGCTTTCCATAGATATTTACAGTTTAAAATTTTGTTTAGTTTTGAGAAATTTATCACTATTTTAGTTTGTTGTTTTCATTTAAGTTTTTTTACTAATCTTATGTTTGTAGCGTGTGGCTTTGGAGTGGGGCTCCCAAAAAATGCTTCTTTTGGAGCAACAAAAAAATTGAGCTCTTATTTTTTAGTTTTCTTTAATTTATTTTTCTTAGTTTAGTTTAGTCTCTTCATTTTCTAGTTTAGTTATTTACGGACTTTTAGTTTGGTTTTTAATCTCTTGTCCTAACTTAGTTTTTTTTGCAACTTTCTCGTTGGTCCAAGACATTTATGAAACTACTAACTTGTGGTTTTGCAACTCCGTTAGTCAAAGACTCATTTCTCAAACAATGTGTTTGCAATTTCTAGTTTAGAAAACACTTCTTTTGGTGCACTAAAATGAACTTTTGTTTGTAGGTGTTTGACTGTGCTTGATGTGGTAGGTGATTATGCTCTCACCCTGTGAAAACTTGATGATCAAAAAACTAGACCCACTTTATTTTGTGTAACCTTTAAGACTTAGTAATCGAAGTATCCTCTCCCCTTGCGCTTTCAGGCGATCCTGGGTGTAAGAGAAATGGTTACTGACTCTAGAACTTGGGCCTGTTCTGGTGGAAAAAAATACTCACCCCAGGACGACTCAGACCGGTAGCACCCTAAACCCGAGGGAACTCCAGCCAATATATAAAAGTGGATTCTTGGGGAAAGCCCAAGAATCACACGTATAGTTCTAACGAGATGGATCCAAAAGGGGACTCTCACCACATGGATCATGCCCTATGAACGAAATGCCCTTACTAAACACCTATTGTTTTAGAAGCCAACCATTTTTCAGTCGTTGCTTGGTATAGTGCAGGGTACAGTATCATGCCTGAAGACACTCACTGTTGATCCCCTTGAGTAGAGATAGCAATTCTTGGGAAGGGACTACCCAAGAATCTGAAGATGGTGTGCCCGAATGATGTTAATGAACCGTGGAGGGGAACCAGTGCCACCAAACTTCTAATTTATCCGCTCTCGAGAAAGAAAGGTGTTTAGCACCAATCTGGGGTATATCGGTGGGCTATATCAAGTATACAAACCCTTGGCCAATTGGCCTATTAGGATTGTGCTTGTCTTATGTGTGTTTGCATACACCAAAACATCATGCTTGTCAAATTTTCAAACAGTATTTACCACATTCACAAATTTGAACACAAACAATTGACCTCAAACAAACATCACACCTAGTAACTTGCAACACCTCAAAACATTTCCAAAACCATCAACCAAACATGTCTAACTACTATCCTCCATATTCACCCTATGAACGAAACCAAAGGATTGAATATCTTGACCATCGTTTGAAAGAGCTTGACAAACAACTTGAATCCCAACATTTGAATGAAGTGATGCAATCATCTCATAAGCCTTTATTCTTACCCAAAACTACATCATCCAAGTTCAATATTCATGATTTTCTACAAAGGCTAAATGAGAAACCTAAATCTATGTCCTCAAACACAAATAATCTTGAGCAATACTACCATGTCATGCATCTATCTTCATCTCCCATAATTTAAAATAAACCTCATGAGTCTTCCACCCAAGTTAACGATTTCATCCAGCCATCCTCTCTCATCATACCATCTCCATCCAATGAGTCGTGTCAATCTATTAGTCCAAATCATGCTAGCATAGACTCCCCTACAAATCAAGATCAAAGTATTCTTGCTAGCATAGACTTCCCTACAAATCAAGATCAAAGTATTCTTTCCATTCCATCCAATGATACCAAAAATTTTCAATGCTCTTCAATCTTTGACCAAGATCCCATCTCTCAAGAACCTCACGATGATCCCTTATCTCTTTTTGTTTCATTCAAGATGATTCCCTTCCATCTCAAGAGAAAAGTATCCTTCCAAGTCCTCCTTCCACCTCATCTAGTGAATCCATACCATCTCATGATTCCATAATATCCAATGATCAAGATATGCTTTCCACAAAATATCAGGATTCCCTTCCTCATCAAGATCAAGGTATACCTCCATTCAAGGATACCCTTTCATTCCATGATGATGTTCATCCTTCTCATGATCAAGACATTCCTTTCATACCACTTCGTGATGATTCCATACCTAATAAAGAGCAATCTACTCCATCTCCTACACCTCTTGATCCTTTTCCACGTCAAGAACAAAGTACCCCCTTATCCCCATGTCAAGATCCTATCACACATCCTAATTCCCCTCATGACCACAATCCTCCACAAGAGTCTATCACCCCTATTCAAACTATCCATGAACCTCTTACCTATCAAATGGGTTCTCTCACTTTTATCCAAGGTGGTTTACTCAAAGATCTCGTTATTCCTTCCATATCACAACCACCTCACGATGGACTTGCATCTTGTTTCATAAACAATATATATATATATAAATCCCGTTGGCAAACAAATGTGTCAAAGTATGAACTACAAAGGAAAAGGATTAGGCCTTCATGAACAAGGTATCCTAGAACCCCTTTATATCCAAGAAAACACATACTATCATGGCCTTGGTTATACACCTCACGCTCAAGAAATTCATACCCATCATAAGCCTAGATTCCATCAAAATAAACCTACTTATCCTAGTCCATCAAACATTCCATCTATCCTAGGTCCTTATCCTAGTCCATCAAATCTTCCATTTATCCTTGGCCCTTATCATCCAAACCCTAGTTCATCAACCCTTCCATCCATATTGGGGCCCTACATCCCTCCATCTCCTATTCATGAAGAACAAAAAAGGAACACACCCTTGATGCCCTCTCAAAATTCTACCTACATTAATCCATCCATAAGACCTCCATATCATTCATCTCCATCCACCCATCCCATTGCTCATGGAAGCAATTTGGGTGCCAAATGTCAAAAGCTTCCATATCAAAATCCACATGTATCAAAGGATCAACATGTCTCCTTGAAGAGCCATGCAAAAATAAAAGAAAATTTGATCCCAAGTCAAAAAAAAATCCAAAAGGCCACAAAGGCCCATCAAGTCAAAAGAAAAAAATTCAAAGGCCACAAAGGCCCATAAATCAAGAAGAAAAATTTCAAAGGCCACAAAGGCCCATAAAGAAAAAAGAAGAATCTCAAAGGCCACAAAGGCCCATGAATCAAAAATCAAAGTCAAAATTTATGTGGATTCCTAAAGTCTCATAGAAGCAATAAAATCTAAATTGGCATCCAAATTTGCTAATCCAAAAGCTTCCTCCTATCGTCCATCTAAAAACCTATCACCTTCCAAATTCATTTTTCCTCCATCACTCCACCACCCTTCAAGGTGTGTGCCGATGTTGATCTTTCCATACTTTCCATCATTTTCATCTATCCATCAACAAGCCTTCCAACCTCCAATCCATTATCCAATATCCATCCCCCATTATCCTCCTTTAATCCAAATCTTTGCATAAGTCCTTAGCTTCTTCCGTCACACCATTAATCTACCAACGTTTATGAGTCTAATCCTTCTTTCCATGGTTTATTAGAGCACATATTAAAGGGATATTAGCTGTGAAACTTGATGCTTGATTCCTCCCTCCATCTCCCTATCATGCATATATTACCTTCCATATCCATATCCTATCTTCCATATTCCTCTTGTACTCTACACTTGGGGGGAAGTTTCATCCATCCTTTCATTCATATCCATTATCCTCTTTACGTTCATCCTTTACCTTTCCACCTTTGATCTTGACCAGGTTAAGGATCTTCTTGAACATCGTATATCTTGTCCTATACACTTTATCCATATCTTTCATACCATATCCTTCACCGTATCCATATTCCACCATCCTATCTTAATGCATCCTTTCTTCCCTTCCTTGGTCTTGATGAGGAATAGGAGCAAAGTACTTAGGCATTGTGTCCATATATTATCGATCTTGATCATCCTATTCATTATCCTTATCTTTGCATTCTTCCATTCCATATCTCCTAGCTTATCAAAATCCATGTCCCATTTCCTTCCTTTGCTCTTGATGAGATTAGGGGAAAAATTACAAACGCATGCTTTGGATTCCCTTTCATATCCTTATGTGTTACCATTCCATCATAGTTCACATCCTTATCATTTATCCATGATTAAATTACCTTTGATGTTCGTCATCATGTCCCTTTGCAACCTTGAATCTCATCATGTGAATCATATTTGAGCCTAGTTGTAAAACATTATCCAATCCTCATATTTTTTGTCAATCAATCATAAACAATCATCAATCTTATCGTACTTAGAGGAATCAGTGATCCTAAGTACTTATCATCATCATGCCTCATGGAATCGATCAATCCTAGCATCTAATCAACAAACCATTATCATATTTTGACAAAAAGATATGTTGCTTGGGTGACATGTTTTGTAATGAATCTTTCATTTTGATCTATCATTTATCCATGGTTTCATTACCTCTACTATGGAAGATCTTATTCCTTCAATCAGTCATATCACATTTCATCTCACTCCATCTTTAAAAAAAAAAAAAAAATCATAAAATGTCCTAAAATAATCCAAAAAAATCATAAAATGTCCTGAAATAATTTTTAAAAAATCATAAATAATCCAAAAAACCATAAAATGTCCTAAAAATTTCAAAAACAATCATAAAATGTCCTGAAAAAATCCCAAAAAATCATAAAATGTCCTGAAGAAATCCAAAAAAAATAAAAAAATAAAAAATAAAAAATCCCAAAAAATGGTGACACTTTCAGATCACCACATGGCTTTGAACTTCAACAAAATCAAAGCACGCAAGTGTTGACAACCAAGCAAACATTATAACATATATATCAACCCATCTTACAAATCCAACCAAACACATAAACTGTAAGAGAATCAGTTTTACATTGAAGCAGGACTCCTGTTTGTTTGTTGATCTTTTCTTATTTTATGGTTTTATCTTTGGTGACATGTCTTTTAGCTTCTTCAGGATTTCTTTGACTAGAGAGGCAAGGATGGGGCATGTTCATTTGTTTGTTGTTTTCGGATTGTTTCTTATTCATGGGATGACTCGTCGTAGGACATGGTTGTCTAAAACCATCGAGGACCTATGAGTCTAATGTGGATGAGAGCATTCCTTGTCTGATAGTGTCTTCCATGCAATAAGTATTCAGTTCATCTAAGGTTCTTATACCTAGATGCTTATACTTCATTACTAAATAAAAACACAAACAATATTCAAATTGTCTAGATGTTCATGTTATCTAGACACTTATACTAATTTGCGACATAATAAACCCCATGATGATAAAAGCACTTAAAGGTACAAGAGGCTTCATCACCTTCATTCTCTTCTGTCTTGCATTTCATTTTTCATCTTTCTTGTCACAGTGAAATCAATCAATTGCTTAACTCACTGATATATGTCTCTTGAATCAAATCTCAAATCAATCAACCTGCTTCTTGAAATTTCATGTCCCCTTAATCAATTAGTCAATCCATCATTGCAACACCTTGTCTTGCGTAAGCATAATTCTCAATCAGCTTAATTAGCTCAATCAGCTTCATCAGCTCATCAACCTGGCTATACTGATCATTTCCATCAATTGTTCAGTTACGCCCATCAACTTTGCATTTTCATCAAAATGTACATCACCGCTTTATCACTTGTGCAATATCAGGTATCTAATCACTTTCTAGACATCTATCGAGAGATTAATCTTCTTACAATCTGTTTGATCAATCTCTCGAGGGGGCATATCATTCTTATCATAATCCTTACCAAGATATATTTGGGCATGTATTAGTTGATCAATCTTTTTTCTTTGAAACAATGCAACAAGCTGCATTGTCTCAAAGAGGGGCAAAATGTAGACATTGAAAAATGTCCTAAGTCCACGAGCGTCATTTTTCTTGGTTGTTGTCCTTTGATAATTGAATAACTTTAATTATTCAATTAGGTTTGACCGCATTCCTCTATTAATTAAATAATTTTTAATTATTTAATTAATTCACCTTCCCATCTTTATTCTATCCTGATCAATTAAAATTATTTAATTGTGTCACTAATATATCCCTTTCTTCAATAATTAAATAAATCATTTTTTATTTTATTTTATTTAATTATTTATCTTTCATCTATAGTTAGATAATAATAATTATTATTATTTGACCTTTTGTTCTTCTATAATTAAATAATTGTCAAAATTATTTAATTGTGTTTCATTCCTCTCTTTTGGATAAATAATTCAAATTAATTATCCATGCCTAATTTCCACCTCCCCATTTAATTAAATGCTCCTTTTGTCATTTTCTCTAAATAAATAATTTGGATAAATTATTTATTTGCCACTTGTCATTTTCCTCCATTTTGAATAAATAATTTAAAATAAATTATTTATGCACCTCCACCTGGTCAAAGATACCCTGTCATTATTTCATGTCATAGTCTGCATGTTCCTGTCATAGCCTGCATGTCCCTGCATGCATGTCTGTCATGGTTCCTCCAAGAATAGCATATTCTTGGTGCATCAATTTTGGACCATTGATCTTGGAATCCTTCTAGAGGATTAATCTCAGCCATCCATTCGAAACGTTGTCTATAAAAGCAACCTTCCTTCTCCATTTTCAGCTTAACAACTAATTGTCTCCAACTTTCTTGCTACCATTTGCAGGTTTTGCACAAGTGTTTCAACAAATCTGAGGGAAAAGTTGCATAACAAGAAGAAGGAGAGCAAGAGAAGTGATTCAAGTTCAATGGGGAGTGCTTTTTTTCATTGTTTTCATTTTGCTCCTTTCATATGATTGTATTCTCTTGTTTGGATGAGGTTAATAGTTTAAAAGTGTTGGTTGTCACTTTGTCTAATCAATTTGATTTCTAACCCCATCTTACACTAGCATATTTGACTTTCACTTGTTTTAGTTATATATGATGACGATCTTATCAGTATTGACTTGTCAATTTATATATATTAAAAGTGGTCAATGATTTTTGGATGAATATTTATTAGTATGATTATTTTAATTTATTGCTCAGGATGGATGTGTCAAATTCAATTAAATTATAGATATTTGACTCACTTGTTTTAATTATAGATGATGATCATGTTACAATAATTATATTGTTACTTAATCATATGAGTTAAATAATTAAATTACTTACTATATAATCAAATGAGTTATTTAAGAGGCACGATATATTTAACTAATTAAATTGAAATAAAACATATTAAATTAATAAATGGAAGCAAAACAAGAAGAATTTCTAGAAGCAAAAAAGGAAGCAATAATGGAAGCCAAACTAGAAGCAAACCCGAAGTAATCTTGGAAGCAAAAGCAAAATTGGAAGCAAACTACGAAGCAAACTTGGAAGCAAAATTGGAAGCAAAACTACAAGCAACACTAGAAGCAAAACCGAAAGAAAAACAGAAAGAAAAATTGGAAGCAAAACCGAAGGCAAAACCGGAAGCAAACCTGGAAGCAAAATTGGAAGCAAAACTGGAAGCAAAACCAAAAGTAAACTTGAAAGAAAAACTAGAAGCAAAATTGGAAGCAAAATCGGAAGCAAAATTGGAAGCAAAACTGGAAGCAAAACTGGAAGGAAAATTGGAAGCAAAACTGGAAGCAAAACCAGAAGCAAAAGTGAAGCAAAACCCGAAGCAAACCTGGAAGCAAAATTGGAAGCAAACCTGGAGGAAAAACTGGAAGCAAAACTGGACATAAAATTGGAAGCAAAAATAGAAGCAAAAAAGGGAGTAGACATGGAAGCAAAACCGGAAGCCAAATTGGGCGCCAATTTCGACGCAATTTTCGTCATTACTTCCTAGCGCTATTTTGGGTGCTAACAATGGCACTCTGATTTTTTGGTGCTAAATCAAGCGCCAATTCCAACACAAACGTTAATGCAAAATACGGCACCAAACTGACCATGCCTGTTTGCGCCAAGTTTAGCGCCAACCAAATTGCTCAATTCATGTACTCAAAATACACTAAAATCCTCCACTAAATCCGACGCTAATTTCCTATTATGTTGTTGTGGATGGGTATATGCAGGAAGGAATCCATCTCTTATGTACACTAGGCAGGAATTTCGTAGAAGCCCCCAAGGGTTTCACAGTTAGATATAACCTACTCAAAGTTTCATCTCACAATGCTTAGGGATCCTTCTAGATACACCACTAGGGGTCATAGGTTGGGTTCCAAGGCTAGGTGCCCTGTAAGACACACACCCACAACACTCCTAGAACATGAGGGAAGAGTCTTTTAGCACTACTAAATAGAACCAGAATAGTTCACATCAGGTTCACCAAAATGTAGAGGGGACCAACCACTTAGGACCCTAGGTCACATCAGGGTCTAGAATGATCAGTTTCCTTGATCTACCTCATGCTAAGGATTATTTAAGGTAAGTTTAATGTTTTAGAAGGGTGAAAAGTAAGGGAAACTGGCCTACCACTATCCTTCTGTCAACCCAAGAGGTTTAGGGAATCAAGTGAGTGAATTCTTGAGTCTGGACTGTAGCCTAGGTAGCTCTCTGCCAGGGGACTCCAACGTAGAAGATGGATGACAGGGTGGTGCATTGGCATCCCAATTGAGCACTGGTGTTTGTACAAACATAAGGTATAAAGGAGAGTCAAGACTAGCAAAAAATTCACTAAACTACTTGATAAATGGAGTTTTATATAGTGACAAAAAATATAAAAGAGCTAAATTGTTGAAATGACAAGAATAACACTTTAACTTAAGAAGATAGAAGCTGATGAGAATAAAGGTGGTAGAAACTAAACTTACGGTCAGTCCAGCCTCCCACAAGCTCCACATAATCAAGAGTACCTACACACAGCAGAATGGGGAAAAATGTTGGGGTTGCTTCAGAGCTTGCTACAATCAAACCCTCGTTTCGATGTTCCCACCTCCATGGATAGCCAAGATAGCCACAAAAGAGAAATAATGTGATGAAGAAAGTATGGAAATAAAGCAGCACCAAGAAATGGTAACAACATTATGCTAAAAAATCAAATAATGATGTTAGATGGAATGGATATCACCTCCCAAACAATATGTCCTCAAGCATGTGAAGGGAGATGTGATCTCGCAAGCTGGTGAGTGCCATCATTGTCACAATAAGGTGAGAAGAAAAACCAACAGAGTGTCATCGTGGAGCTTCAATAATGGATAATGCTATGAAAAATGAAGTGTGTAGAGGAAAGTTAAGTTCAAGAAACGTGTAGAAGATTGAATGAATGGAGAAGATAGTCTTTTTAGGATGAATAGAAGCCCAAAAGAGATGTTTGAGGTTGGTCAAGGGCATAGGGGTGTTACGCTTCATCGTCGATGGAGAAGTGTAACACCTTTGTATATTCTAGAGGTGGGAATCCTATCAGGATGACAACACACCGCACAGACGTCTGTGTGTCATGTTAAAGTCCTCGATGAAAATTCCCCCACCAACACTACAGATAGTCGCCAAGTGGGTGGAAAGCAAATGGATGAGGTGGAATAGCATCTTCAGGTTTGACTTTTTTAAGGTAAGGGGTGTAAATGGGGAATTTTCAAGGGGTGCAAATTCACTCCATTACAACAACATGCCTTAGGTGCCCTTTTAGCTCAACATAATAATCAAGGCAAATAAAATATTGTCTATTACCTTAGTTGAACATTAGTTGGATGTGAACTCAATTATTTATCCATGGAGAAAGCTTTCCTTTCCGTAGTGTTGTCCACACAAAAACATTGAAATTATATGATTAATGTTATGAATCATTTGATTGCCAAAATTGACCCATTAAAATATTTTTTATCCAAAGCATCCCTTACTAGTCGAATGGAAAAGTGGGTCATGTTCCTTAGGGATTTTGATATTGACTATGTCAACAAAAAGGAGATCATAGGTCAAGTTATAGTAGATCAATTAACAAAGGCTCCCATTTAGGGCTTTTGGCCTTTAAACATATAATTTCTAGATGAATACATACTTCACATTGGAGAATCCAAACCATAGATATTATACTTTTATGGATCATTCACATCACATGGATCATGTGCTAGAATCCTTTTTATCAAATCCAAGGTGATTTCATTCCTCAAATAATTTCATATTACTTTTCCTTGTACAAATAACATAGAAAAATATGAGGCATTAATATTTGGTCTAAAACTAGTGGTATAATGACATCAATATTTATGAGTGTTTGGAGATTCATAACTAGTAGTTAAATAGGTAAATGATTAGTTCCTTACTAAGGATGAAAAACTTGTTCCCTATAAACACATGGTTGACAATTTCAACAAGTATTTTTTGGATATATCTTTTGAGCAAGTTCCTCATATCAATAACAAAGCATTTGATGCAATGGCCACCATTGGGTCTCTTCTAGATATGTCGGATGAAGCTCATGAGTATCATTTCCTTGTAGAGAAACTCCTTATACTTTCTTATGATATTCCAGATTATGATATGATATGTGACATCATTGGTCCCAAAAAACATGGTACAATGATATCTTTTCCTATCTCCACAACTAAACCATATCTCTTGAAATATCATCCACCAAAATGTAAATCCCTTACCTAACACACATCTTGTTATACCATCCTTGGTGGCACACTCTATTGTAGGGATTATGATGGAACTTTTCTTAGATGTACCAACTCAAATGAGGCTAACCTCATACTTCAAGAAGTTTATAGAGATATTTGTGGTGCTTATACAAACATCATGGTCCTACCCAAGAATCTCCTTCACACATGATACTATTGGCCTGCCATGGAATTTGATGCCTATCAATATGTAAAGAAATGCCTTAATTTTCAAAAACATGGAGACCTTATTCATGCACCATTGCAAGCCCTCCAACCCATTACCATTCCATGACCCTTCTCTATATGGGACCTCAATCTCATTGGTAATATTAATCCCAACTCCTCCAATGGTCAAAAGTTCATTATTATCACTATTGAATATTTTGCTAAGTGGGTCGAAGAAATTCCACTCACTTTCACTATTGAAATACAAACTTTTGAATTCATCCTTAGCCATCTCATTTGTTATTTTGGCATACCATCCACCATCATAATAGAAAATGATAAATACTTTAGAAACCCTAAAGTGCATTCCTTATGTGATAAATTCCATATTAAGCACAAATGGTCCACCCCTATTTCCCATAGGCCAATGGTCAATTCAACATATCTAAAAAAACAATTATCAAAATCCTTAAGAAAATCATCGATTACGATGGCCATGATTAGCACCTTCAACTTAACCCAACCCTTTGGGCCTACCACACCTCCATTCACACTCCCACTAATGTCACTACATATTCACTTGTCTATGGTACCAAAGCAATCTTTCCAATAGAGGTTGAGCTTCCCTCTTTGCAAGTTTCTTTATATAACCTCATCTTAGAAGAGGATTATAAAGCATCATGTTTACATGAGCTAGAACTACTTGATGAACATCGTCTAACTGCTCTCAATCACCTTAAATAATACCAACATAGGTTTCATTGTGGCTATAAAAAAATCCTTCACACTAGAGATTTTTAGAATGGAGAACTTGTCCTTAAGGAAAACCAAAAGAACACCACCCAAGATAGAGAGAAGAAAGGGAAATTTGAGCCAAACTAGTTGGTTCCATATGCCATTACTACCAAGTTCAGATTTAGAGCATACAAGTTAGCCACTCTTGCAGGCCATGAGATAAATGAGCCTATGAATATTATGTTGGAACATATTTTCTGTTGTGCCAAAAGTTTGACCTGTTAATGCCTGATACAAACATCAAAGATAAGAGGATCCATGGGAGGTAGTTAGTCCATGTCCTGAATCCAAAGGGAGATGCTAGTAATTAGTCCAACAATCCCCCCTTAATGTTAGCCGAGGGGATTTGAACCCATGACTTGGATCCGATACCATTTGTTGAAACACATTTACCATTGTGCCAAAAGATTGACCTATTAACACCTTATTCAAACACCAAAGGTAAGAAAATCCATGGGAGGCAGTTAGTCCATGTCCTAAATCCAAAGGGAGATGGTGGTGATTATTCCAGCACATTATCCATCTCAAGTGCTTCTAAGATTAATCCATTTAACACCAATCTTCCTAAAATACAAAAAAAAAATCCATAAAATAGTAAAGAGATAAATTTTCCCATTGGTGAAAACCACTCCTTGTGGCATCTTGGACAAGTATCATAAAAAAAAATTGGTAAATAGATAACTTGTAGCAAGCAAAAAATCTAGTATATAAGCATGCATCCTTCCATATTATTTCCCACCAACATAATTTATTCATCCCATTATATCTATTACCTCGAATTGTTTTCTCAATTTGCTTACCCATCCATCATAATTCACGCATTTCCTATATAACCTTTGTATACATTACCTACTCATGTTATCGTCCTTCATTAGATTGCTCAAATACCAAAACTTCCCCTCATTTTCATCTCCCTACCCTCTCCCATCCATCCCTTCTCCTTCCCTACATCCTTTCATTTCACTTTACTCCATATCCATTCCATAACCTTTCCTTGATTTTATGCTTAATTGGTAGCATCCCCTTGCTAAAATTTCCTAAGGAATGGCTACAAGGTATATATCCACTAGGGAATGACCTTTTCAACACCATCTATCATCACATTTCTCCATGATTTAGTCCTTTTTTGGAATCTACCCATTGAACCTCCATCCCCCATCCATCCATCCCATCTATCGATGACTTCAAAATCTCATTAGATACCAACTCATGTTTTTGCATGCTTTTGATTAATTTATTTCTTAAATTTTTTGTCTTTGTCTAAATTATTTGCATCATTCTATGTCTATTGCTTCTTTGTTTTCATCTTTATTTTTTATTTTTTTATTGTTTGTAGCATCTAATCTTAGTGTTCCATATATCACATCATCATGGTCACCCTCATCATTTGTATGTAGGTGTTCCTATGATACTGTGTTTCTTGGATCACTCTACTATTGGTGTAGGAGAACCTAGATGGATTGATGATCAACACCAACCAAAAATATTGTTGGTTTATTTTATTTTTAGTTTTTTTTTAGCTCCAAGTTCATCATCGAGGGTCTGCAAGTTTGAATACATATTACTTCACCAAAATTAAAATATTCAAAATGCCAATATTTGTGTAATTTTTAGTTCATAAAATTACAATAAAGTGATAAATAAATTTGAAAAGTTATTTGAGATGTTAAATTAATGGTAATATTCATATAGTTCACACATGACTTAATTCCTCTCCTTGGGACCGATTCATTTTCTTCCTTTTTAATTTCCATCATTCTTTAGGAATTTGAAAGGGTAAGATGGTTCCTAGAAGGGGGAATTATGAAGAGATGTATATATGAAAATAGTTAATCTACTTGCAACAAGTCGGGAGGGATAGAATGTTGTGCACGGGATAGTAGTTGGGGTTGCAAATGAAGAAGATACTCACACATGGGTCACTCTATGTAATAGGGCCATATACATAAAAAATGAAATGCAATCAAGGTTCCTGAAGTAGGAAGGCTGCAAGTGGGTTGAACAAAGAGAAACAAATAAAAGTTGTATGTGTCATCAACCAAGAGAAAATAAGCCACGTAGGGTAGGGGAGAAAACCATAAAGGGGTGCACAAATTACATAATAGGAGTTGTGCAAGAAGAAAATACAGTTTAAATTAAATTTAAAATGTGAAGCTAAGAGACAAAAAGGTTGCGCCTAGGAAAACTAGAGGAGATGGTGCTTGAAGGGAAGTGGAATACAAAATTTAAATTGAATAAAGATTGCAGGAAGAATAATAGGTCGTGTAGGAAGGAATTAATAGCTTATGTGAATGAAATGATAAATGTAGGTAAAGTGGATGGTGTGCAGGATATAAGTCATGGAATGGAAATAAGTGGATTTTGTGGAGTGCAGAGATCAAAGGAAAAGATCATTGAAGGCTCTTTGGATCAAGAACTTTATATTGAAATGTAATTGTGTGATTGATTAATAAAAGAAATATTTTTTATTGTAGAAATTATGGAGTATTGAAATTTGAATTTAAATTGGTTGGCTTGAAAAATAAGTTTTTTTAAGGCAAATCAAATTTTGAATTGAAATGGGTGTGAGTTTATTTGGTCATAGTTAGTCACTCTGCATCAAATGGTATCAGAGTAGGTGGTCTTGAGCGTGTGGACAGAGCACCAGATATGAGGTAGTCTACGCCAAGACTTGTGGGTGAGGGATTTGAGAGGATTGTTGTGGAGAGTAAAGAAAATTGTGAGGTTTGTTGAAGAAACTTCCAATATGCCACCTACAAGAGTAATACCCAGGATAGAAGTATTGGAGTGATTTTGTGAGATGATAAGAGAGGATATCAAAAATGATATAAGAAATGAAGTTAGAATAGCTATTGGAAACACAAGAGACACCATGAGTGAAGAAGAAAGCAAATTGGAAAAGCAAGGAAGAGAGGATGAACAAAAAGAAGATGCTGGAAAGGAAATATTTTTGAGAGCTCTTTCGAGAATTATGAACAACAAGATGGATGTAAAAAAAAAAATTGGAACATTAGATCCGAAAGAGCTAATCAATTGGATAGGAGAGTTGGAAGAGTACTTTGAATTGGGAGAAATTATAGTTCTACAAAGGGTAAAATTAGCTCAAACAAAATTAAAAGGGAATGTTGTGTTATGGTGGAGAGAATTGCAAAGAGAATGGGTAATGAATGGATACCCCAAAATAACAAGGCGGAATCAAATGGTGACCCAATTGAAGAACAAATTCATTCCTAGGGAATACGAAATGGAGTTATTCAAAAGGTTGTAGAATTTGAAGTAGAGAGACATGAGTGTAAAGGATTACATAGAACAGTTCTACAAGCTAAACATACAATTGGGAAGACATGAAATCGATAGGGAGAAGATAGCCTGGTATATGAATAGTTTATAGTTTAATATTCAAGATGAAATGAGTATGTTGAAGATCACGCCGGTGGGAGAAGCGTACCAATATACATTGAAGGCCAAGGAAAAGCTAATGAGAAGGCAATTGAATAATTCTAGAAATAGTGGAAGGATTGTAGCAGAGAAAGGACAAGCAAGCAACAAAAAAGGCAAGAAGATTGGAGAGGAGTCAAATCCCAAATGGAGTAAGGAAGTGGGACAAAGCACAAAAGAAAAGGAATTTATAGCAAAAGGATGTGGTGGCAGAAACGGACAATTCCTCGGCAAATGTTTCCAATGTGAAGAAGTTGGTCATTGTGCTTATGAGTGTCCACAAATACAAGAAGGTAATAAGAGTGCAGTGAGAAATCACTTGACACAAGAGGATGAGGAAAGTGATGCATCCTCGAAAGGCCCCAAAGAAGGCGAATCTCTCATGATGAGGAGAGTGTTGGTAAATTTGGAGGTTGAGGAGGAATCATCCCAAAGAAGGTGTCTCTTTCGAACTGTGTGCAAAATTGGAGGTAAGTGTTGGAAATTTATAGTAGATATTGGTATTATGGATAACCTAGTTTTAGAGGAGATGGTAGAAAAGATAGGTTTGAAAAAGTGTAAGCACCTGAATTTGTATAAAGTTTCTTTTCTACAAAAGGAATATGAGATGACTGTGAGTGAACAGTGTTTGATTAATTTTTAGATTGTGTCTTTTAGGGATGAAGTGTTGTGTGATGTGATGCCAATGAGTGCTTGTCATGTGTTGTTGGGAAGACCATGGAAATTTGACAAGGAGTCTATTTATGATGGAAAAAATAATGTTTACACCATCTAGAAAGATGGATTAAAGTATGTGTTGAATTCTCTGAAGGAGAAGGAGAAGCAAGCAAAATGATCAAACTCCATTGTTGGTTGTAGTGTTGGGAAGTAGTGTATACTGCAAAAGGAACAGGCCAATCATAGTGATTTGAAAGCATTCAAAGAGAAAATTTCAAGAGGTAAAGGAAAAATGGATTCAAAATTATTATAGCAGTTCAATAGCAGCCCAAAAGAATGTGGTAGTCAAAGAGGTGGCCTATGTGAAGAACATAAGAGTGGAAGAGGAAAATCTCCCATGGACAAGGAGAAAAAATGGAGAAGAAACAAACATAGAATTATCATTCCATGCATCTCCAAATGTTCCTGAGTTTACCAACTCATGGAATATTTCACTTACCCGACATGTCTAGTGCAAAAGCACCCAAATAGACTGATGATTAGCACCAACCAAAAATATTGTTAGTTTGTTTTCCTCAATTTTGGTTTGTTTTGGTTTTGGTTTTTTTAGCTCCAAGTTCATCATCAAGGGTCTGCAAGTTTGAATACATATTACTTTTTCGAAATGTAACATCATAATTCAAAGATTCAAAATTTTGATATTTGTGTATTTGTTAGTTCATAAAATTATAAGGAAGTGATAAATAAATTTTAAAAGTTATTTGAGATGTTACATTACTGATAACTATTCATATAGTTTGCACATGAATTAATTCCTCTCCTTGGGACCAACTCATTTTTTTCCTTTTCAATTTCCCTCATTCTTTAGGAATTTGAAAGGGTGAAATGGTGCCTAGAAGGGGGAATTATGAAGGGATGCATATATGAAAATAGTTAATTTACTTGCAATAGGTCGAGAGGGACAAAAGGCTGTGTGTAGGATAGTGGTTGGGGTTGCAAATGAAGAAGAGACTCACACATGGGTCACGCCATGTAATAGGGCCATATACATAAAAATTAAAATGCAATCAAGTTTCCTGAATAAGTAGGAAGGCCACATGTGGGTTGAACAAAGAGTAACAAATAGTTTGTATGTGCCATCAACCAAGAGAAAAGAAGTCATGTAGGGGACAAAACCATAAAGGGGTGCACAGATTACAGAACAAGGGTTGTGCAAGAAGCAAATACAATTTAAATTAAATTTAAAAATGCCAAGCTAAGAGACAAAAAGGTCATGTCAAGAAAAACTAGAGGAGATAGCGCTTGATGGGAAGTGGAATACATACTTTAAATTGAATAAATATTGCAAGAAGAATAACAGATCGGATAGCAAAGAAGGGGTAGCTTATGTGAATGAAATGATAAATGCAGGTAAAGTGGATGGTGTGTAGGATAGAAGTCATGGAATGAAAATAAGTGGACTGTGTGGAGTGCAAAGATAAAAGGAAAATATCATTGAAGGCTCTTTGGATCAAGAAATTTATATTGAAATGTAATCGTGTGACTAATTAATAAAAAAATATTTTATCATAGAAATTCTGGAGTATTGAAATTTGAATTTAAATTGGTTGGCTTGAAAAATTAAATTGTCAAGGAAAATCGAGTTTTTATTTGAAATGGGTTTGAGTTTATTTGGTTAGAGTTAGTCTCTTTGCATCAACTATTTACACTTTCTTTGATTTTCTTTGTCTTTTGCTTAATTTTTTTACTTCTTTTAGTCTTTGAGATCCATATATCACACCATCCTAGTCATCATCATCCTTCATATGATGTTGCGCATACAACATGTCTATTGGATCACTATTCTATTTGTAA
This sequence comes from Sequoia sempervirens, assembly GCA_007258455.2. NCBI lineage: Eukaryota > Viridiplantae > Streptophyta > Pinopsida > Cupressales > Cupressaceae > Sequoia > Sequoia sempervirens. The sequence continues at coordinate 435,037,074 of VDFB02058242.1, read as the reverse complement.
CTTCTTTGTTTATGTGTTAGTCCATATGTACATGGTGCATTGTCATCATGATCCCTTATATCATGGTGTATGGCACTAAGTGCTACATAAAAAAGAAAAGGTTACTCCTTGCACATGAAGTTATAAGAAATATGGGCAGAGATTTGAGGAGAGTTTATAGAGGTTGTACATAAAAAATTTCATACACATAATAGTACACTTCTATTCTTCCTTATTTTTTTCCATAAGATATTACAAATTTATAGGATTCTCATATCCTGTTTTATAGGAAACCACCAATAACAACTCCCTAGCATATTGAATTGTTTTAACAACTCAACACATTCGTGCCACTAATAAAATAACCTATATAACAAACTAAAACAAACATAATTATTTTATGCATCCTTTGATGCAATTTCCTAACAACCCCCAATATTGCATCATTCTCCAAATGGGGATAGTGAACCAACAATACTTGATGACCAAATTGAGTAGTTCATCATAAGGTGTGAGTAGGGACATACACATCTACTCATGACAAGCAATAGTGAAACAAGCCTCACTACACTTATTGCGCTTTCATCCAAGGATAGGGACAAACACATCTACCCATGGAACCAAAGATAGGGACTAACACATCTATCCAAGGTCTTACAAGTTTGCATAGGGACAAACACATCTATCGAACATCAAAGTTATGAACGGGGACACACACATCTTCTCACAACAATTATGATTGGGGACACACACATCCATTCATAATCACCAACTCATGTGACTAGGGAAAAACACTTCCAATCACTTATACCATATTGTGAATTGTGACAAACACATCCACTCACAACATAAAAAACTTGAGAAATAAGTCCTCATTTGAGACGGTTGTCACTGCCACTTGGAAACCAATCTTGACGTTAGTCATTTTAGCACAACTTGTTTGGTCACTAATGAAATTTCATGGCCCCATTGTTAGTGACTGACAAGAGGTCGTTGAATGTCATCCTTCCTCCTTTACCTCCTTCCTCCAAGTGGTTTGCTAGTTTCTTAGCAAATTTACCTTTGAAGATCAATTACATAATGCCCCCTCAATATGAATGTCGTGTACAAGCAATAATACATTCATTTACAAATGAGGCAATTTTAATTTATTTGACGCTTTGAGATTTTGAGAAACTACTTATGATATCGTTAAACTCACAATTAATGACTCATTAGTAAATAGAACCTATTCTAAAATAATACTACTTGACTTTGAATTTTGGACTAACATAAACTCAAACCTAATTTTTTGATTCTTTCTTAATGCTTGTTGGATTATAAATGAATAGACTATTACAATAAAGTCCTCTACATGTAGAATAAACACAACCATGAAGAAGTGCAGGTGGGGGAAAGGGATTAGATTCACGACCAACTTTCTCAAATCTGAGTTCAACTGATCGGGGAACCAGAGGCAATAGGTCACTTCTCTCATCATGGCTGAGATTAAGTGGTTCAAATCTCCAAATATTAGTGTAGTGAGCTTAAGCATCCTAAAGAAAATGTCATAAAGCGCCTCATTGTCTAGGACCATGCACTCATCAACATTCTCTACAAACTGGTGCACCGATAATGTAGCATTGTAGGGCTCCACAACTGTGTCCAACACTTTTAGAGAGGGAAACCAAAAAAAAGTTAGCATCATGCAATCTAGATACTCCTCTGTAATCTTTGATATTAGTAACATCCCCATTTTGGATCCCGTACCTATTGAGATCACAAATGCAAGCCAACTTGCACCAGATTTATTGGTGCACTACAAATAGTTAGTAGATTGAAATAATCTTCATGCCAAAGGTGAATACAATTGCTAAATCTCTAGCTCTTCCAAGCCTGAATAACTCATCATGATAGAGAAATGAATATCAATGGATCACGAGTTCAAGAAAGAGTGTAGATGAGTCATTAAACTCAACAAAATGCTAGAGTTGCATAATATGGGGGATATGGATATTTTCTCTAATACCATATAAGAAATACATGCAGGGATTTGAGGAGAGTTTATAGAGGTTGTACATAAAAATTTTCACACACATAATAATACGCTTCTATTCTTCCTTATTTTGTTCCATAAGCTATTACAAATTTATGGTATTCTCATATCCTATTTTATAGGAAACCACCAATAACAGCTCCCTAATATATTGAGTTGTTTTAACAACTCAACACATTCGTACCACTAATAAAATAACCTATATAACAAACTAAAACAAACATAATTATTTTATGCATCCTATGATGCAATATTCCTAACAGGAGTTTATGTGCCAACATGTATTCCTCATCCATTACATCCTTCATCATTATACCATCAGTTATCATTACCTCACATCATCTATCATTTTGTCGTGTTACATCCTTGTGAGATTTTAGCATCCAACATGTACATCCATGCAATCCAATCTAATCATCCTAGAAACATCAATCCTATATTCATGTCATCTACATCGTCCCAACATGATTTCTCCCAAGTTATCTTTTGTCCTTTATGACATATATTTTATAATCCTTTGTCTTTTCAAGATATGTATTGGGTTATATTTCTCAACAACTATCTTGAGGGGGAATCACTTCTACCATCATCCCTAAGTGATTAGGGAAACTTTCCACTAAACCTTCATTCCATCTCATCTTACCCTTTATTCTTCTTTGACATAATGCCACTTAGTTGCATTGTATCAAAGAGGGAAAAAATATAGACACCTAAATATTCCTCAGTCTTCCATCACTTAACCCTAATTGTTCACTCCATCACCTAGGCCTATTAACCTTCACCAAATCCTAATTAACCAAGTCTCCTTTACCTAAATTACATCACTTAATTAAATAATAATAGTATTTAATTAATCACCTTTTACATCTCCTTGCAATAAATAAATCAATAACTACATATTTCCACCTATTATTATTTAATTAAGCACATATTCCCTCAACACATTCTAATAATAAAGGGCACCTAAGAACAATTTTACTTATATGGTTCCATTATTCTCTCAACACATTCCAAGAATAAAGGGCACCTAAAAACACTTGTCCTTATGGTTCACTTATTCTCTCAACATAACCCAAAAATATAACCTTCTTAGGTGCACATATCTCTTATTTCTCTCACCCTCATAATTACTAACTAAATTTAGTAAGTTCATCTTAGCCATTCACAATCTAACAATCTCCATCTCCACCTTCATCATATCCTTTCAACGAGGGAAATCCTCTCAACCATCCTCCATTGTTGATCATATCATTAGATCTTGACCATCCATTCCTCCTTCCAAAAGTCTATAAATTCAAGCACTCAATCCTTCATTAGATATCAATCATCGCTTATGATAGGTATGCTATAAAAATAGGTATATTCAAGAAAAGGAGCATCCACATATCACTATTCAAGGAGAAAATATAATCATAATGGATACTTTCTTAACATGAATTTGGTTTTTGATGTTTTTACTTTGTTTGCATTCTCATTGTGAGCTCTATCTAGAGGTTTTGTTTGGTTTGAATAGGAACTTGCATACTTGTTTGTTTCTATTTTACATTTCAAATATTTAGCATTACACTCCTTTATCTATCCTCTTTCTCAATGAACTGATATCTCCATGACTTCTTTTCATGGATCACTCCTTTATCCCCAATAGGAAGGTTTAATGCCTCCTCCATATACTTCTTCTAAACCCATTCAAAATATTCAACCTTATTTTATTCCATCCAAACAAGATACATCTCCTACACACAATTCATTCATCCTCCTAAATATATCCTATATGTTCTCCAAAAATCCCACTTGATCACTCTCCCTCCTCCCACATGTAATAAATTTCCTAAACACATTGAATCAACACTTTCCTTATATTTCATCAAGTGCTAAGCCATGTCATTAACCAATATTGAGGATTGCAAGATAAAATCTAAAATATTATTGATATAGGTTCCATCATTGTTGCTTCTATTGGTGCACCCTTCTCTTCTTCACATGGTATGAGACATTGAGGTTTACCTTTTTCTAGTTCATTTAAAATTCTAAATAGTCTTATTCATTTTTATACCATCCCTATTATGACATAAGAGATTTCCTCTACTGTAATATTGAGACCCCCTCTATTACAACAGTGATCTTACTTATGTCATCACATTGAGATTAACTTTAACATTTTGATTACTAATGCATGATATTAAAATAACCCCAATATTCCTCTCTTATAGTTTTTAGTGTTTTCTAATGTGGGATTTAGCTCATTTTTCATCTATTGTGTTATTACCCACTATATAACATGTGTATTTTATTAAATTATGGTAGACACAATTTCAAGTGCTATCATTATCTATCTTCTTTAGTAACAACACAACCATCTCCATATTTATTGTCCTCACCTACATTATAGGTGGAATGGAAAAATTATCCAAGGGTCACACATCCTCCCTAAGGATCTCTTTATTCTTTCTCCCCCCTACACATTACCTCAAAACCAATTGCATACACTTCTTTATGTGATTATTTTAATGGGAGGCATATATTCTAATTACATTTGTAAAAACACATATACATATACCCATACATAAACATGCATGTTGTTAATGTTTTTTCCAAATTAAAGAACACACATGGAAATTGATCAACAAGGTGTGTTTAATTCACCACTATATATACTAGATGAACTAACAATAAATAACACTAGTCCAAGTGATCTAACATTTTAACAAACATTTGAATCTCACATTTAATAAAACATCTAAATCACCTAGCAAAAGAGCACAAATTCGTATAAGTGATTCATTGATTCTCATGATTTTTAGTGACAAAGTTAGATAGACCTTGAATTGTGTATTCTCTTCTCATGATTCATGGTGATAGAACAAACTAGACCTTGACTTATCCATTTTCTTTTATAACAATTATCTTTCTTACCATTTGTATTCTTGTGTTTGATTGTAGGTATATGTATACATGAGGAACACAAAATTATGTTATTATTTTGTTTGTATCTATCCTCCTTATATATGTCATCTCTTCTATTTTAATTGCATTTTAGAGATGAAAATTATTGAGACAACTCTCACATCTAGGTATCTTTCATGTTGACCCATTTTTTGTTGTTTTTTATTTACCATGTTTTTTCTTTCTTTGTGCGTGTGTTTATGTATTATATGATGTAATTTTATGTATTTTTAATGTGTTTGCTTTGTAGATTTCATGTTTTCTTAACATCTTTATGTTTCAGGTTTTCTTTTTCTAATATGTGGTTTTGTAGATTCTTAGCTTGGGAGCATGGGTCCTTCACTTTAAGAGCTATTGCACATCCTTTTATTATGTTATTTCCTTTAAAAATTTATTTTTATACTTTAGTGTAGCTTATCACCTAGTGCTATAAGCTTGGTAATGTGGGGGAAAAATGTAATATAAAAATCATATGCCCTGGAATTATCATGGTATGTTTTGGGCTTATTTTTGTGTCAGTATCCTAATATTTTCCTTTTACCCACTCTTGGTGCTGACATAATGTTTTTTTAATATGCTCAACCCTATTTCATATGTTACCATGTGGCTCCTATGTTTTTGTTATCCAATCTTATGGAGTTTCTAAGTTTATTGTACTTGGACACTAGCATGATATGGCAACATCCTTTGACTTTAAAATTGTACATCCATTTTTGACATGTCAATGCCCCTTTAACTTCTTCTTTTTTTTGTAATTGTTGGATGCCAAATTTTTGGGAGTCCAATAGTCTCCTTTGAATATTTGAAGGTATATTTTGGCTTCCCTCTCATTCTTCCAAGATTGGATCTTCATGCTTTAGGCATGTTTTGAGATCTCCAAGATAATTTATAACATTCTCTTTGACCCTACAACATGTTGCAACATTCCACCACTTTATTGTACCTCCTTGGCCTCATGAGCATCTTCCGTTATCTTTGTGAAGATAAGTTTTTTTTGTTCTTGTTCTTCTCTTTTGTTTTCTATTTAATATTTCATTGTTTCTTCTTGACACTATTGGAGTTATAATCTCCCATTTCTTTCCATGCACACTAGTGTATTCCTCCCATAGAACATGGATTAATAATTATATATTTTCTCTATTGTTCTTGTTCTTAGTCCTACACATATGTAGGCTAAGTGCACTCTCTCTCCAATCTCCATTTTCTTTCTTGAATACCCTAAGAAACCAAAAGGATAAATATGTTTTGACTATTCTTGGCAAGCTCCCAAGAAATCCCATTTTTTCTTGTCCTAGCTATAGGCTTCTTGAGGATCGTCTCACATGGAAGCTTTCTATTGTCTTTCCCTTCTCTTTTTTATTTCAATATTTCCTTAAATTTAATTAGTTTAATTTAGTTTCCAATGTTTTGATGGATTAGATAACATTTCCTTTGTTAATATTATTGTCCTTATCTTATGGTGTATATAGAATTTAGAAGTTGGAAGAATATCTTAATTTTATATCTTTTAGGGTTGAGAGCACATAAAAAAAATACCAACATGTGTCTAAGATAACAACACATAAGTAGGATGACAATGCATCACACTAGCATCTAAGATAGGGGAATACTCAACTTGTTTACCAAATAGATTTTGAATTCCTCTTCCTTGTGATGAGTTTTGTTTTTCAATTTTATTTATTAGATTCCAATAAGTTGCATTTTTACAATTGAGTTCACATAAATTATTAATAGAAAAGTGTAACAATTGTTTAAATTTTATTTTATAGCTATTTTTTTTTATCATTGGAATATCAGTTCACCCTCTTTATGTACCTATTCATGCAAGTGTTAATGTAATTTACAAAAATAAAAGGTTCTTTTAAAAAGTGAAGGTAAATTTTTACCAAGAAAACATAATTGGCATGTTGAAAACTAAAATTTATAGCATTTAGAAACATCTTGTTTGGCTATGGAAGACAAGGGCATTAACATAGAGCATGGTAATCTATCAAAAATCAATAAGAAAAAAGGATTAACACCTACCAATTGTATTTTACTAAAAAAAATTAGAACCCTTTCAACAAGATCATTGACAAGCAACAAAAGGGAAATGTTCACCTGCCCATTTGCAATAAGTTGCATAGTAGATTTTTTTTTGGATTCTCTTTAGGTAGATGTGTTTCTTGTATAATGTAGTGATATACATAGCTAGTATTTAAGTTCTGTGTGGGGTAGATGTTCCTCCTTGTTGCATTGTGCAGCTACTAAGACATAGTAATATATATAAATAATTAATTTAGTGAAATAACATGTTTTTCTTTGTAAGTTTTATGCAACCATAAAAAAAATGATCTATGACATTTACCAACAACCTCTCTTCCTTTGCCACAATGGGAAACTTGGAAAAGGATATTTTTGTCAATTAAGCAATTTCTCTTCCTTAGACATGGACATCTATCAAAGAATAGTGGAAGAGAATTTTTTTATTAATTATCAAGAATGATATGGCCTATAAGTTGTGCCTAAAAAATTATGATATGAGAAAATTTTCTCTCTTCCAACATTTAGATTTTTATCTATTTTTTATTTTGTTTTAAAAAGTAGTAGACAATTCTTTAATTGGTTTTTCATTTTTGAAAAATAAGAAAAAATATGCCACTAAGAAAGTAGGGTGCAACTTAGATTAATTTTGTCTTCTAAAATTTGAGCTTTAGTTTTGTTGGTTTGTATTTGGGTTTTTGGACAAGTGTTGTTTTGATAACAAGGAACATATGGATGCACATGGTTGTCATTTGAGTTGTATGTGAGGTATGTGTTCCTTAGAGTTAGGTTGTTTTTTTTGTTTAAAATATTGTATGCCTGTCTACATGTATACTTGTCTTTCTTTAAGTTATTAAAACTAATCTTCCACAACTTTCTTCACTAGCTATATGTGTTTTTTCTTTTACTAGCATCATTTTCAATATATGACAAAAGAACCTCTTCCATTATGCTTTGATAGATGCCCATGTCCTATTCCAAGGGTCATGTTTTGATATAAGCAAAGGGGTTGCTAACAAATGTCATGGATTATCTTTTCTTTTTTCTTTTTTCTTTTTTTTAAACATGATTACAAGATATGTACAAATGCATTTTTAAAAGGATTTACCCAATTTGAAATAGGGGTCTTATTGTTAATTCTATTCCAATGATAAAATAAAAAAGGGTTGCAACAAAAAATAGATTACAAAAAGTTGTTAAAAGTGAAACTAATAGCATGTCATCTTGCCTAGTACTACCAAAATAGGGGCTTTAGTATAGAGTATGGACATTAATCAAAAGGCAATGAGAATAGTTGTTGGTGAGATGTTATAGTTGCAATTGTGCTAGTAGGTATGCATGCACATCATAGAAGCATGGACACACACTATTTCACATAATGTCTCAAATAATTTTGTCCTTTACATTGTGCAAGATATACACAAATGAAATTATTGAGCTATAAACATGTGAAAGCAACATGCTTCATATAAAAAATTGACAAAAAATAACGGTACAATAACTACCCTATAGTAGGTTGGGGAAAATGCTTGTTTGATTGTGTTTATCTAGAGTATGAAGTTGACTTCAAATGACAATATAGTCTACATCAACAAGTATAGATAGAGAGTGAATTTATTTTTTAAGGACCAACAAAAAACAACATTAAATTTACCATATAAAGGACAAGTACATACATATGCAATAATAATATAATAGCACACACAACTAATAAAGTTTTTTATGAAAGAACAAGTTTAATAAATTTAAGAAACATAAGAAATATATGCACAAAGAAACATAAAATATTTTAAATAATAAAACACAACCCACAAAATAATAGAACAATAATATAAATAAACAATTAACACATTTATCTAGAAAATAAAAATCTTGGAGAAAAAAAAAAATACACTAGGTAGCAAACCTATGCACCAAATGAACCCTATTTACATAGAACCTATAAAACAAAACAAGTATCATTGAAATCTATTATATATAATCATTATTATACCTTGCGAGATTAACAGCATAATGAGGAAGAGCACATACCCCACATAATATTCTAAAATAGCAGCCACTTGTATTCATACGTGTCCTATGATCAAAGAAAAAAACTAATATTTGTCTAAAAATCTAAATCCTAACCAAAAAAAAAATTAAAAATTAAAACTTCGTAACTTTGAGAGAAAAATAATAATCTATGATGAAGCTTGGTGTATTTTTTCTTAAAGAAAAGGAAATTCTAGATTTTCACTATGAAAATAGTCAAAAGTCAGTGAGATAATTATATGATACTTTTAAAAATCAAACAAAAAGCAGAAAAGATTTACTTTAGAAGGGTAAGAAAATCTTCTCAGGACACACTTTTCTAGGCACAATTAATAGTCAAATTGACAGGTTGAAAACATTAGACCCCCCCAGAGGTGGGGACACAGGAAGAAGAAAAAGTGATGGATATGACAGTATATATTTAGGGATGATGGAGACAGGGAACATGCAAGAGTGGTGTGTAGCATGCTTGCCTGCCCCACGAGCATCACGTTTGCACTCTACCCTCCCAAGCAGAACAAAATACCCCAGTTGGGTTTATAAATAAAATGTATGCAGCAGTCAACTTTCTAAAATTTAGTCATGCCAAACCCCTTGTAAGGAGAATCCTCAAGTTTCAGGCCCTTAAAGTTTCAATTCACTCATTACATTCCAAGCATATTGACATTGTCTCTGTTGTGCAATGGCAGTCAGCACCCAATTGCCTCTTTCAGATCCTGATACTAGCTGTAATGATTCCTCTGCCAATGAAGAATGTGACTCTAAACAGGTGGCTCGAGCAGAGTACAGGGACAGGTTGCTCACAACATTGCGTTGTCTGCGTGCTTTGGTGCCAAGAGTAAGTTAACCAAGTTTCAATTTGTGCCTCTGTTTTTCAGATTATGTATAGGCATTGCTTTCCTTAATGATGATTTTGAGTTTTGTGCTAGGGAAGAGGATCGCTTGCAGAAGACACAGTAGCGTATGTTCGGCAGCTCAAAGATGGAATTGAGAGCATACAGTCTGAGATCCATGACAGGATTCTTTCTTCCCAGAGAGCCTTGTTTGCTACCATTGCTAATAGGGCTCCTCAAGAGAAGGTAGGTTTGTTTGTTCTCAGTGGGTATGGTTGTGAGTGGTTTAAGTTTTGATTATGTGCTTTTGCATGATTGAGAGAATTTGTCTTTGGTTTGGATAGGTGGTTGTGGAGTGCGAGTGGATTGTGTATAAATAAGTTTTGATTATGTGTTTTTCAATGATTGAGAGAATTTGTCTTTGGTTTGGATAGGTGGTGGTGGAGATGAAGGATTCAGGTCTGGAAATACAAGTGGAATGTGAGAAAAAGCCGGGTCTTGCATTGGCTCTGTCAAGGGCTATTGATGGCTTTAACCTCACTATCATACAAGCGAGAATGACCTGCCAACAGGGGATCAGTTTCTTTGTTCTCAGTGAAAAGGTTAGATCATGAGCTCCATTGCAATCCCCATCTACCCCACACACACAGAATGGATCTCATGCATAATCAGGGCCCTGCTCCGTTTGGTACATAAATAAAACCAAAAAGTGACTTTTTAGGGGAAAAGGCTTAAAAAATCTTTAAAAAGCTTAAAGGGAATGAATAGAATAGAACAGAAGAAAGATAGTTTATGGGATAGCAGACCCTGTCTTTCTAGCTTTCAGATTTGCAAATTACTGTTAAAAAATTTGATAATGAACTCCCAATTTACCCAACCTTTTCATTGTCATTGTAAATTCAATGTATTATGTTTTTAAATTTCTTTTCTCTTTTAATTTGTTTAAATTATTTTAATAGCTGTTTTCTGTCCCCTTGCCCTCCCAAAATTTAGATTTTTTTTTTAAAATTTGGAGAAACACTGTGCTTAATGGTGCACAAAACCAGCTATTAAGAAGCCTTGTTGTGCACATTTTTGTGATCCAATCTTAGTGAGCTGGAAAAGAAATGCTCTTTGCATTATATTATCTGAAACTGTCTCTTGTTTGGTTGTTTTGAAGACTATCGAAGGTGCAATTGTAGACCCAGAGCAACTGAAGACAATCCTGCAACAAACTATAAGCTCATACACTGGCTGCTCCAATATGGGCACTGGGAACTGAATATGCAGCATTGGACCAATTCAAGAAAAGCAAGTGATGTGTTTTCCCAACACACTGCACTATTACAGAGAATGAATGCAGTTTACAGCTCTACTGTAGTCAGGGGAGAGCAGCACTTTTCATAATGTTGTGTGTTTCTTGTTTGATTAGAAAATATAATAATGAGATTCTGATTTTCCTTAAAATATGCTTATTTACTTGCCACTACCTCAGTTTCAGAGATTGTGGCTTATTTGTGTTATTCTGATAAATAATATGTACATAACTTGCCCCGGTTGAGGTTCAGTTGCAAGCTATACATTCTTGTTGTTAAAGACACTGTCCATGATAATAGCTTGAAATGTTAAGCTAAGCTTACCAATATCTTTGGTTGATGACCATTTTAAATTAGTCTGTAATGTCACATTTTCAGTGTCAATAGTCCAATTTACTGAAAGGCTAGAAGCCTACACAGTGAAAGATAAGTTCTGCTATCAAATAATTGAACAGGATACAGGGAAATGCTTTTGGGATTGATGAGTACAGTTCAGAATAATGAGATGAGCAGTATTTAGGCATCTGTAATAGCTTTCAAACAGTCACAAGAAAGCCATGAAAACATTTCACCTAATGTACTTCCTGCATTAAGGGCAGTCAAAAGCTCAACCTCTGTTCAATATGAAGAAAAGAACAAAAATAGAAATTTCCCGAAATACTTTTATCCTTCAATCAAAATTTGCAGAAATTGAATTGTACATAAAGCAGTTTAGAGGCACGGTCTGCCTGTACAATCTGCAATCTCCTCCTGTCGTCATGCCCCGATTTTGCGGACAAAGTATAAATTTATTATTGAGGCATGTATAAATAGCATGTGCAGTTAGTTATTACAAGTCTCTATAGTTTAATTTGACCATCAACCAAGTTAAGGCTTACTTTTATCTTTTCCTTAATATCAACTATTATGTTATTTTTCATTTTCATCAAATTAAAGCTTGTTAAAATTTGATATTTAAATTTTATAAAAGAAATTTATATCAAATATAAAGGATACTTTTGAATCATTTAGATTTATAATTAGTCTAAATTTTAAAGTTTAATTAAAAGAATAAATTAGATTTAATTCTAAATAGAGTAGATTTCATTCAAATAATTTAGATTTTGTTTAAGTGGTTGAGTTTAATTGATTAAAAGAATTGGGTTTAGTAAGTACCTAAATTTGAATGGGTTAATATACACATCTAATGATGATCTGATAGTCTAGTGCATAACACACATGAGGTGCTCATTTCTCTTCGCAACCTCTTCTGCCTTGATAGAAGCCCTCCTAGTGCTCCATACCCTTCTTTAGGTGTTATTCCTCTCTATTTTTCATCCTTTAGTCTCTACTAGACCTTTTCACTATTTGAAAGTCTTCACACCTACTTTAAGTTACAAGGGCACCTAGGAGACCTTAGGATTCCTTGGACAACCCATGTTAGGTTGTAGAATCACTTGGGTGACTAGCACTAGTAAGAGGATTGACCCATATGCTAACATGGGCAATCTATTTTGTTTTGGCACTGCAAGAGAGGGGGACCACCACGTGCAAGGCCCTAGGTCACGGAAGGCCAAGATGTGGAAGACTGCCCTAACTTACCTCAGCTTAACAGAGTGTTAAGATATGCGAGATGAGAATGATGAGGACTATAAGGTCCTTCAGTCACTCTACGAACCTAAAATACAAAACAAGGCTAAGCGAAGTTCAACACTACGCCTTAGGAAGCTCTTTGCCTGAGGATGAAAGCACGGTTTTGGGACGACAGCGTAGTACGTTGGCGTCTAAAGTGCGTTGGTGTTCGCATGGCCAGACAACTACAGAGAAAAGGTCAAACCTAAGAAAACAAGCTAACAACCCAACTAACTATTACTAAAGGGCCAAAATAATGTGATTAAGTAAACAAATACTCTCTAATGTGATAAAGCAAAAATGCAAGAGTTAAGGTAGCAAGAAGGATCTTGTAAAGAAACTCGTTTGCTAGCTAGCTCCTTGAGACCACGTTCACCTGCACACAAAGAGGAGAAGAATGTTGGGTGGCTGTATAGGGTTCTACCTCAATCAGACCCCACTTTGGTATTTCCACCTCCATGGACAACCAAGAAAGCGAGTATGATAAAGAAAGTACTATAATAGAGAACACAAAAAACACTACAAAACAATAAGTGTGCTTACTCAACCAAGTGATAGAGGAGAGGAAAGGGAATCTTACCACCTCCACCAAGAGCACTCAAGGCTGCTTGAGGGAGAAAATGAGAGTACTCAAGCCTTTGTTGTAATGGTGTTGTCCCCAACTTGCTCTATCGAAGTGATGGAGTGAAGTTGTTGCTACAATGGAGTGCTTGAAATGCTTGGAGTGAGTGCAAGAGTGTGAAAAAGATTGCTTGAAGGTGTGCAAAAGAAGTTGTGAAGCATGTAGGAGGAAGGAATTTGAAGAGGAGATAAAAAAAGGCCATATTCGAGTCGGTCAACTGAAGAGGGCATTACAACTTGACTCCCAATGAGAAGTGTAACGCCTTTGTAGGTTCAACCGCATGAATCTGCAAGGATTTAAGCGCGTCGCGCAGATGTCTACGCACCGCGTGGGTGTTCCCAACAAAAATTCCCCCACCGATGCTCAAAACAGGTGCCAAGTGTGATGAAAGCAGCGGACTTAGGTGTAATTAAGCCTCTGAACTTGGTTTTCTAAAGTGGAAAAGAGAAAAAGGGGAATTTGCATCAGGGGCGCAAATTCACTCTTATATAGGCACAACCATAAGTCCTTCAATTTTTTGTGGTTCATTTCTTGCTTTTAAGTTGATCTTTCTTCCTCTTTTTGACTTAATCTTCCCTCTCTTATTTTCATATATAAACCCCCCATCTCTCATTCATAAGGGAGGACCATTTTTGCATATACAAGTTTTGAGCCATTTCAAATAATTCTTTTATCCCTACACAATAGAAAGACTAATAGGTCATCTCTTTAATTCTTCATGGAAAAATTTGTAGCCCTTCCCCAAGAATTAGATCACCTTGGAAGATTGCAAGCCTCACTACAAAACCTAATTCTAAATCCTTATCTCTAGGAAGCTAATGTTATCTTCCTCGCCATTCCTATCTCCCCTTTCTATTAAGTGAAGTACCCCAAGGATGGAAGAAGAGAAAACATTGTTGATACTATTAGCATATGGCTTTGGGAGATTGTTTTTGGTTGCTAGTGTTTTCATTGATGGCAACTGGAGTCATTAGTGTGGTCCGCAGTTTAAAAGTAGCTCATACTGGCAGGAAAAGTAGAAGACAATATACTACCAATAGAAAGCATGAGGAACAGAGTATCTGGTTAGTAAGGTGGTCTGAATACTTCACCGGATCATTATTTTGTTGTGTGGATCCCCAGAGAAGCTTGTCAAGCATGTATGTTACCTGATTGGTAAGTTTTGTAATGTTGCATTGATCAGTGTACGAGTTTGGAGATTCAGTAGAATGACTTATTGTTTATTTTCTCATTATGGCTGACCTGGTGTATATAGTGTGTCACAGATGTATAAGGAGTAATTGTTTTAATATTTCTTGTGTTGGGAATTTTGATTTGGGTCCCTACTATAGTCTAGCCGACTTGTGTGGGTACACATTAATTCTAATTGGTGATTTGAGCCAACATGTGGAAGAATATTATATTTTGTTTAAAGCCGACATATAGTAATGAAATTCTGTTAGCGGATATATGTATGAGATCGGTTGATTCATTTTGATGAAAGAAAAGAGAAAAAAGTGGGTGTGAGTGTGTGAAGAAGTGTGAAATTATACGAATGTGTGTAAAGCAGAGTAGATGTGTGTGCGAGTATTAGAAGGATTTCATAAGGGCAAAAAAAAAGTAGAGCAGAGCAGAAAAACAGAGTCAGTCAGAAGGGTTGAAGATCATTTTAACTAAGCTTCATTGAAATTGAATCTAGGCATTTCGAGATGCTATTTTCTCAGTTCAACCTTTTTGTTGTATTCCCAAACATTTTGTATGGTAGTGAGCCTTTCTTATTTTGAGTAGTGAACTCTAGGCAGTGTGCCTGAATGCAACTGCATTCCCTTTTGTTTATACTTTTAACAGGGTATAATATTGTGGATTAATCTCCATCGTGGTTTTTTCCCTAATAGGGTTTCCACATAAAAATCTTGGTGTTATGGTGTTCTTTAATGTTCTTTAATGTTTCCTTCTATTTATATGTTGTGGATGCCATTAAAATTAAAATATTGTTGTTGATAGTTTAAGATCTGATTTGAAATTCAAATATTGTGGAACATTGATTCACCCCCCCTCTCAGTGTTCCTAGTGTCCAACAATTGGTATCAGAGCAAGTTCCTCTTCTGAAGTTTAACAACTTGAGGTGGATCTTGGATTACAATGGACACCGGTGGTCTTCAACAACAGCTTATGGGGGCACTTGATGATCTTGATCAGTCTAAAGCAAAGGTCATGGAGTTAAAAGAAAATCTTGTGGCTGTCAAAAAATTCATTCAGTCACTAAAGGATAAAATAAATGAGTCAAGGGAAAAGAGGAAGGAACTATGTGGATAGTTGAAACAAAAAGAAAGCAAAGGCCCAGAAGATGTTCATCTAAATCAAACCCTAAAAGAAATAACAAAAGAGTGTGAAAAGCTTGCTAAGGACAATGTTGCTCTAAAGCTTGAGATGGAATATGTGGCAATGAAGCTAACCAAAGAAATTGAAGAAAAAAAGGAGGATAATCTGGCCCAGTCCTTGAAAGAAAAGTCTAAGGAATGCAACAGAGTTAATAGTGGATTCATTTAGTTGGAGATTGAACTACAACAATCCAGAAACAATGAATAGGAGCTTGAGAGACAGATAGTTATTCTCAGAGATGAGCTTGCTACTACAAATGAGTTTAAGGAGAAGTTTAGGACCAGTTCTGCTAAGCTTGATGAGATAACTAAAGGACAAAAGGATGTGAAAGATAAGCAAGGTCTTGGCTATGTGAAGGATGAGAGCTCCGGATCTGAACCAAAGGACCCTGAAAGGAAAACTCAAAAGAACAAAGGCAGAAGATATCCGGTAAGGAAACCCAACGCTCAAAAATTTAATGGATATTGTTTTGTTTGTAATAAATTTGGACATATGGCCTATCAGTGTAGAAGTAAGATAAATTCTAGCACTCCATCATTTTTTGATCAGTGTTTTTAATGCAAGAAGTTTGGTCATAAGTCATTAGAATGCAAAAGTATGTTTGTCAGTATAAGGAACATTAAATGCTACACCTGTGGAAGATTTGGACATGTTGCTAATCAATGCAAAACAGGAGGAAATTAGTGGAATGGATGGTATAGACAGAAAAATCGGTATGCTACAATTGTAACAAATTTGGTCACATTGCAAGATTTTGCAGGAACAAAAACATGGATAGGAGAGGTCCGGTGTATCAAGGAAGAAATTCACATAAAGGTGATAAAGGAAAAGGAAAAGCATATGTGGAAGAGATAAGAGATCAGATGAAGAAGACGTGGGTAAAGAAGAGTGAATTTGGTGAAAGTAATAAGGCTATACTGGAAGCTCCCTCTGGTAATTCATCCGACAATTGATTTCAGGCCATTGGCCTAGGGGGAGTTTTCATGAAAATATTTTGTCCCCTATGTGTAGTTGGTTTCAGATCGCAGGAAGTTGTCTGTAGTTGTGTTAGTCATCTTCAAATGTATTAATGATCATTTGTTGAGTAGGATGAAATCTTGAAGGTCCACAGATGGATTCTACCCTTGCTATCTGAGAGTGCAGATTAACCGAAACTTCTAGGGTAAAGCATTTAATGCGATAAGGAAGTTAGGTGTGGAAAGTTATAAAAGGGAATATGGAACCCTCATTTGTCACCGTGTGTCGAAGGAGAACAATTGGAGAGCCTTTTTCAACAAAATTTTGAAGGAGTGAAAGCCAATTTAGCGGTGAATTCCCAGGTATTTATGTTGATTGTCAATTTTGTACTTATTCGGTGATCGATAGAACCCCGTTTGATACGAAAAATGAAGCAAATCAAAGGAACAATAACTCTGGATGAATATAGTAGTCAAAAGGTCAGGGATGTAAGAAATTTGTTGTCTGTCATCGAATTGAATAATATTGGAGGTGCAAAACACAAGAGTTTGGACATTTGGAATGAGTTTCCTTATTTCGTCAATACGAAAGTTGTTCGGTTTATCTTGAACAAATTGGATGATGATATCCTTACTCTAGATAAACCCTATCAAATTTCTAAAGAAGTAATTAGAAATCCAATAGGATTATGCAATACTGGCCCTAACCGAAGTAACAGGAGATCAAAGGGCACTAGTAATTTCAACAATCAAAGATCCATTGACAAGGTATGTTGCATATGGAATCTCTTACAAAAATTTCTTCAAAAATAGGGAAGGAGCAACCTCTATAGGTGCAGTCTACATTGCACACAAAATGATAATGGAAGACAAAGACTTCGATCTGTGTGGATTGTTGAAGGATCAATTGATGGAGAATGTGCAATTGACAAAGGATATAGATTACTCTTTCAAGTTTGGTACCCTAGTTATATGCATTATAATGTATTTCCTGAAATGCTTGCCTCAGAATGATAATGTAATATGGAAGGAAAATATACTAGTTTGTAAGCAAATTTTTGAGCATTTCAACACTTTTGAAAATGGTGAACAAGTTTATGAAAAACTCTTTAGAAAGTTGTTAGGAAATTTTGGTGTAAGTGATATTCCTCTCCCAGTAAAAGTAGTTGAATTTGGATCATCCTCTGGTAAGGCGGAGAAAAAAGTAGAAAAGAGCAAGAGAGTTGGCTGGTGTCACTCCTCCGACACCTAAGTCAACAAAAGTTGAGGGAAAAGGTAAAGAGAAGATGGTTGTGGATATAGTGGATGTAGATTATGTGGGTACGCATTAATTCTAATTGGTGATTTGAGCCGACATGTGGAAGAATATTATATTTTGTTTAAAGCCGTCATATAGTAATGAAATCTTGTTAGCGGATATATGTATGAGATCGGTTGATTCATTTTGATGAAAAAAAGAGAAAAAAGTGAGTGTGAGGGTGTGAAGAAGTGTGAAATTATGCGAATGTGTGTAAAGTAGAGTAGATGTGTGTGCGAGTATTAGAAGGATTTCAGAAGGGTAGAAAACAGAGTAGAGCAGAATAGAAAAATAGAGTCAGTCAGAAGGGTTGAAGATCATTTCAACTGAGCTTCATTGGAATTGAATCCAGGCATTTGGAGATGTTATTTTCTCAGTTCAACCTTTTTTTTGTATTCCCTAACATTTTGTAAGGCAATGAGCCTTTCTTATTTTGAGCAGTGAGCTCTAGGCAGTGTGCCTGAATGCAAGTGCATTCCCTTTTGTTTATACTTTTAACAGGGTATAATATTGTGGATTAATCTCCACTGTGGTTTTTCCCCTAATAGGGTTTCCACGTAAAAATCTTGGTGTTATGGTGTTCTTTAATGTTTTTTCATGTTTCCTTTTGTTTATATGTTGTGGATTCCATTAAAATTTAAATATTGTTGTTGACAATTTAAGATCTGATTTGAAATTCAAATATTGTGGAACACTGATTCACCCTCCCCCCCCCCCTCTTAGTGTTCCTAGTGTCCAACAGATACAAGCTAGACCTTCTAAGAACACACTTATAATGGTTTCAAAAGAAGCTTCAACAACTTCTTTCATGTTCATTTATTTTGAAAAAATAATTTCTTTATGCAAATTTTTAATTTTTAGTAACAAGACCACATGCTTTTGCCTAAGAATTGTAACACTCTATTATTGTTTCTTAGTTTAACTTAAAATTCAATTTTTATTTCTTATGTAGATTAGATTTATATTATTTTCTTCTTTTTTTGCAAATAAATTAAGTTTATTCAAAATTAAAAACACTAAAATAAAACTATAGTACATATTTCATTTGAAAATCCATAAAAAGTTATTATTTACAAGTGGCTAATTAATTTACAATTCAAATTGGAAAAGCACAAAAAAGGAAGAAGTAGATAAAAGCTCTCTTGCATGCATTTTAGAATAACGTGCTTAGTTAAGATCATTCAAAACATTTAGAAAAACAAAATAGAAAGAGGAAAATCCCTTGATACCATCACAAGGCATCCAACAAACATTCAACTCAAGCAAAGAAAACATTCAAACAAAGCAAACAAGTTCACCAAGAATCGTACTTGTTCAAATTTCCTCTCTCACTTGGCTTTTCATGTTGGTGTCCAAGGACTAAGAAAAATTGGATTGAGTTGATTTTGGATGAGATACAAGAAAATGTGCCCCTTCTTAGGCACATTCAAAAAATATAAATTGTAGATAAGGGACGAGTCTTGCATAAGAGATAACACCTTTTAGATAGAACTCATTGAACTTATCAACATCTTTCTCATAAT
Organism: Sequoia sempervirens; assembly: GCA_007258455.2. Lineage (NCBI taxonomy): Eukaryota > Viridiplantae > Streptophyta > Pinopsida > Cupressales > Cupressaceae > Sequoia > Sequoia sempervirens. The sequence goes on along the minus strand of VDFB02058242.1, from coordinate 435,017,566 downwards.
AATAACACTCCAACTAATTGTAAGACAACATGTAAACATACCAATTATTCAAAATCCAATCACACAAAACAAAACAATAATATTCATTTGACTATCCTTCCTCATGAAGTGAATGAGCCTAGTGGTGAAATTCATATCAATGATAATGTTGTCACTCATTAAGATTCCCCAAGTTCAGGAAGAGGGTGGCCAATTCAACATTTCATTGGTTGATTGGATTTTTCCATGAGAGGAGTAGTTGGAGATTGGCCATTAAGAAAGGAGTAACAACCACCCCTCGGTTGCTACTATTTTTTTTTAAATCAACAAGTACCAACTCAATTCAGAATAATTGCCAACTTTATTGACCGAGCATCTTCCATGTAGCTTAGATGTGCACAAAAATTCTTCTTTACCTTGGTCACATCAACACAACATCACGACTTATATGCTTACACATAGGAGTGGTAAGCTCCCAAGGTTAAGGCCTTTCCTAGACCTAGACCTAAGCCTCAGCGGTTCATTCTTGATGACCTTGCCTACGTATCCCTTCGTAGGAAATCAAAGGCTTCATAGTTCGCCCACCAAGGCCAGAGAGAGTTTATTCTATCATCTTGTATGAGATCTTTGATCTCACCTTTATACCATGACTATTCATTAGGCGTAAGCCCGTAGCATGATATCAACTCACCATCAAGTGTTGGATCCATACCAGACATTACCCATCAATAGTGTGTAAACATACTCCCATACACAAGGGTCATATCATTCCATAATTCCCCAATTCCCATAGGGAGTGACTCAAGCATATATCGCATTTACATAAGGTGACTAGCTCATACACATCACTTACATAGTGATTGGTTTCAACATACATCACATATACATAGCGACTAGCTCCAACATGTCACGTAAACACCGTGACTAGCTCCTATGTACAACACATATACATAGTGGATAGCTCTAGCATACCTCACATATACATAATGACTAGCTCCAACATATGTCATGTAAACACCATCACTAGCTCCTATGTATGTCACATATACATAGTGACTAGCTCTAGCATACATCACATATACATGATAGCTAGCTCAATCATACATCATAAATACCCAATGACTAGTTCCAACATATGTAATATATATACACAATGACTAACTCATACGCACACCACAAGCACATTAGTGACAGGCTCATATGTACATCACATCACAACCGTGACTAGATCATATGTACATCACAAGTGCATTAGTGATATGATCATATGTACATCATATCACAATCGTGACTAGCTCATACATACTTCACAAGTACATTAGTGATGGGTCGTACAATAGTGACTAGCTCATACACATGTCATATATACCACAGTGACTAGAAAACACATTCACATTGGCTATCACATACTTGTCCTTAGTGCATCATGGATAGAAATGGAATGTTGGTGCATTGTGCACTACACCGTGGGTCCCATCCTTTTCTTTGGTCTTCTACACCATTAGAAAACTAGGAAGAGGATTTGCTGCATCTCATACTACATTGGGTGTGCACCCTTAACTCAATAGGGTCAAGTATACCATTTCCACATCACAATATGCCAAAACTATATTATAAGGTTGGTCAAATTGTTACCTACCTATTCTTCATTAGAAAATATCTTCCTTATAGTCCATTGGACGACTAAGCAACCAAGGGTGGCCATCACTATCATAGAATTCTCCTTGACTACTATCCATATCGAGCATAATCTACCCCTAGACACTTGTCAATCTCAAGCATATTAGTATTGCTCCTTGAATATTGTCCATCTTGAGCATAGTACTGCCCCTAGACACCTATCAATCTTGAGCATAATAGTACCGCTCCTTGACTATTGTCCATCTCGAGCATAGGACTGCCCCTAGACACTTGTCAATCTCGAGCATAATAGTACTACTCCTTGACTACTATCCATCTCGGGCATAATACTACCCCTAGACACCTATCAATATCGAGCATAATAATACTGCTCCTTAACTACTATCCATCTCAAGCATAGTACTGCCCCTAGACACCTGTCAATATTGAGCATAATAGTACTACTCCTTGACTACTACCCATCTCAAGCATAGCATTGTCCCTAGACATCTGTCAATCTCGATCATAATATTACCACTCCTTAACCCATGCTTAGCACTAGAAGATAAGCTCTTAGCATAGAATAAGTAGATCACAATCAACTGAATTAGAAGCTTATACAATCATTTAAGTCTGAGGTTAATATTCACAATACATGAAAGAATTAACTTAATACCTACACGAGGTAAGCTCAACTCAACATGTAACCACTACCAAGTAGTCTAGTTCATTCTTTTCCTTTAGCTTACTATTCAAACACATATTATGTATTGAATACAAGTTATCATGTTTTCTTTCATAACCACTTAATACCCATTCGGCCTCATTTGAATCCTACTAAAGAGAGAAGGTCAAACCAATTAGGAACAACCCAAAAATCTAGGAGTTATTCCCCCCTAGACCCTCCCCCTATGGACTTGAGGTCATAGAGGCATCCTTCGCCCAAGGACTGCCTATGTACCCGCTTCCAAATAGATCAAAGTCACACATAGTTCTCCTTACAAGGTCTCTTACAAGACCTACACACAGGTTCCAATAACCCAGGGTTTTGTTTCCCTTCAACTAATAATAGTTGACAGTAGTTAGGAACCATAAGTCAATTCACCATTTGGAAAACCATGCCATAACATTTCCCTTAAAGATATTGATGTCTTTAATCAAAATCTACCCAACATTATTTACAAACCAACTTGAACAACCCAAGGTTTTTCTTAACAACATAGAGGCTAAGACTATTACTCAACATGAAATTACCTTGGTTTATAAACACATAGGAAACTGGTCACTTCCAATCAAACTTCACATAATAGATTTAATGTAGAGGGTGTTATATTCAAGGGGTCAATTCATATCTAGTAGTCATTGAAAGCCTTTTTCCAAATACCCAAAATATCATTCAAGAATTATATAGCATGTCTTATTATTCCATTAAGCAAGGAGGATAAAATGACATGAAAGGAATTTTTTATACCTTTTGCAACTACAATAGAATATCCCAAATGATCACATAATTACATACATGATATCTTCTCAATATTTACAAGTATCAAGGACATCATAGTTATTGACTTTTAAGTCCAATTGATGCCAAGCCTAGGGAAGATGAGTATGAAAATTGGGCATTAATATTATTTCTAGAATAATGACATTAAAACTCCTAAATAATATTTCAATTAATGTCAAGCATGTTAGGAACTTTTCCCAACTCAAATAACAAATATACTCATTTGGTTCAAAACCTACCATGGATAATCAATGCATTAGAATATTAATATCATAAGCTAAGCTTCAAAACACCCTTCATACATAGTAGACATCTTTCTATAAAACCTCCAAGTCGAAAGCAAGTTCTATTTATTTCCATAGTCACATGAGTACCCATATTCGTGAGAGGTTGATAAATAATAGTACATGGATGCTAGATGTATATTGTACCATAAAGATTCAATTTGAGATTCACTCGAATATACTTTAGGTAATTCAATGATATCAATTTTAAATGTATATGACAAGGGCCTTAGCTTTAAAGGTTTACTAATGAATTTACCCACTTGTTCAAATAGTTAATTCACTTCCACCTAATAAAGTATAAATTATCAACTCTCATTCTGTATTATGTAGTTTATATTTTCAGATTTAGGACATCTCGTTTAATGTATAACATGAACAAATGTCAAGATTCAGTATTCAATGCTCACACTACCAAGATGAGATGTACCAAACATTATAACTACTCCCTTAAGAGTGATAATCTATTTATCAATATGTAGTGAACAATTATAACACACAATATCTTACCCTTTCATCATTAAAATATCAAGGAGAATAACCCTTAGCTTTTAGAAGTGCAATCTAGGATATAAATATAGGACTTTTAACACTAATGAGATAATACTATTATTTATTTCTTTATTTTCCTCCAATCTTAAGGAGAACTCTACTTTTTCAAGAAGGCAATTTCAATCTTCTATCTACTAAGTAATGCTTGTGATATAATTACATTAACACAGTACATTGTTGATGTTTGCTTAAGGTGTTAGGCACTAGGATGTCTTTTATTCAATAATGTAACATTATCTTAAATATTATTCAAGTGCCTTGGTTTCTATTTATTTATTTATTTTCTTTATCAACTGTGAATGGCCTTTCCATATATTCAAATTCTAAATTGTGCATAGGAATATGCATGCTCTTCATATAATAGGGTATGCATCCAAATATATAAACATATAAGGTCTACATGTGCAAGGAAATAGCACATACAGATGCACATACAGATCCTGTATATAAATTTTCACAAAGGAATTACAAAGTGTTTCAGATCCCAATTAGTGCTGGAAGGATCATAAGACATTTAAGTTTGTAGCCATTTCATTAAGGATGGGCAGTTATATAAACACATTTATATTATCTGTCCAAACTATAATTATGTATGCCCAAACATAGAAGTAAAGGTATATAAGGTTTGAAAATAATAAAACCACTTACCTATCCATGTATCTACATTCCTCCTTCCTTAGTGCACCATCTTCGCTTGCGTACTGCAGTGGATCTTTGTATCTTTAATATTGTTCTTCCTATATCTAATCTTTCCAACGTTCTTGTAACTTTGGCTCCAGAAATATCCACTCTCAATCCTTCCTTATACTTTTCTGGATGACCATAGCCTATTTAAAATTCTAGTGGCAGCATAGGCAGGGATGATGTGGGCAAGGGCTCTCAAAACGGGTTTCACGCCTATCAATTGCTTTTGCTTGAAAATTTCTAAAACCTTTTCAATGGATCCATTTTGTGCATATCCTGCAATCTTTGCATTCCATGAGAATACTCTTCCTTTAGGGATTTCGTCCAACTTGGACGTGCCTCCTTTTTGCTCTCATTTATGCATGTTTTGTCCTTAGGAAAACTCCATCGCCCTTCTCCCTTTTTAGATGTTTTTTTCTCCCCAATCACTCTCTTATGCACTCTCTTTTCTCTCGCACCCAAACTTGAATGAATAGCCATGGGGAGGTCATGGGGGTTTAAAGACTCCTAGGACCACTTATTTATTTTTTTATTTTTATTTTTTTTCATGTGACTTGAATTTTTTGACGACCAACACATTGGGATGCCATACCACTTTAATGGCTTGATAGAAGCTATTTATTCACAATGCCCAAGTCCTCAGTTTCTACCTACATGCCATACTTGTGATCAAGTGCATTGATATATGGCCATTACGTGCTCCCTTATGTTCATTTATTTTCCACAGTTTGCCCATGCCTCTTAATGGTGGATATGAATCGACCATATTTATGTTGTAGGTTTGTCTCCCATATTTAGGTCCTTTTGTACGTTTTCATGTCAAGTTACTGACAAAAGCCACAACTTTGGCTATGTTTTTATTTGTTTTCATTTCCATTTGTATGGTTTTACTAACCACATGACTTTCACATGAGGATATTTTATTGGGATGTGACATTCTCCCCCCTTAGGATAAGCCGTCTTGAATAAGCCCTAGGTTATATTGAGGAAAGTGAGGGTTTTGTGGATTGGAATGTTGTTGGGCCTGTCTTACCCTAAAGATTGTGTATTTTGTGTTGTCTCATGCAAGTGAGTGCTTCCCCATCAATATTTTGGTTTTGAGAAGTGTTTCAAAGGTGGTTCCTTTGTAAATTTGGCGTAATTGGCCTTGAAAACAGTGTATTTTTCTTGACTTCTAAAATTTGATTCAAAAGACTTGTATGCGAGATTGAGGTATGTTAGATTTGACCCTAATGGGTATCTAGATCAGTCATTTTCTTGTAAATTCATTTGGGGAACTTGTGAGAGAAATTGAGAAAAGTGGGTCTACTATGCTACTAGATTGACAAGGTGCAAGGTAGGAAAACAATCCAGATTGGTTTTGTGAGAAAGGAGTTGATTTGAGACCTTTTGAATTGTCAAAGAGGAGTGATTTGGCCACCTAGGTTGTATCACACTCATACTCTTAACCTAGGATTTGAGCATCCAACATCATAGCATCATTCATCAAACAACATCCAAAATCGGCTCATCTCCTCATCATAGGGTTGAGTAGAAAAATCTTACCATCCAACATCAAACTTGATTGTCCAACTATCCCAACATCAATCCATATCCAAAAATCAACAAACTTTGTCCAAAAGGTTTACAAATGACCCCTTTGTACGTCATTTTACCAAAAAAAAATCAAATCAAACACCATCCCAATTCCATACCTTGTCATCTCAAATTCATCAAGGTCTTTTGAGTTCAGTTATGGCTACAAAAAGATCCCAACATAAAAGAAAAATGGAAGCCAACAAAATTAGCTCTAGTGGACCAAACACCAATACTACCGATGAGGAATTTCAACCATGGGGTTACGATCCTAAGACATACTCAAATCCTGAAGAACAAAAAATGTTCTAAGCTCAACCAAATCCACCACCTAGTGATGTGGAAATACGCCTTAAACATCAAGACATATTTTCTAGGAAACAAAATCAACCTCCTAATCCCATAGATATGATCATAGAGAAGTATGATAGTGATGGGGAAATCAATGATGAAGTACTCTTAGAGCATGCTCAAGATCCCAAAATGAAAAAAATAATGGACAAAATGATTGGGAAATATCCAAACACATATTTCCTCAAACTAGCACAAAGTGGTACCAAGCTACCTATAGACTTTAACGTTGAAATTCTTAAGGATCCTACTCGCATTCCCTTAGAAGACCAATCAGTGGTGAGACAAATAACCAAACCAGTGGTGGATCCCAAGATCCACCTTTGTTCTCAAAATCACCTATCAATGATCAATCTTTCTCACAAAATGTGGATAATCCATTGTATAGACATCCTTCACAAGTTAAACAAGTTGTGGTAGCTCAACATGCTCAAGAAAATTCAAATCTATTGACAAATGAAAACATGCCACCACACAATATGGAAACTAATACAATGGGACCCAACATATATGAGACATCTTGGAACACCCAACAACAAGGTCCTAGTGTTAATATGAAAAACACGAGAAATCATCCACCAAGACCACAACATGTAGTGAACCAACAAGGCAACAACCCTTTGCAACCACAACTACATGCTAACAACCCTCCTCAAGGACAACACATGTATCAACAAAACAATCCACCCATATATCAACAACCACCACAAACCAATAACCCACAAGATCAAAGCATGTACCAAGGAAATATCCAAGATCAAACCCAATACATGCATCAATAGAATACCAATATGGATCATCATCTACCCAAAATCCTCAACATCAAACATACATTCCAACACCATAAAACAGCAATCCTCTATTACACCAAACATATGTTCAACCACAACAAAACACATACCTTCAAAATCAAGCACCCAATCCTCCACAACACAACACTGGTGTACAACAACCTCCATCACAATATCAAACCTACACACCTCAACAACAACACATCACACCTCAACAACAACACATCACACCTCAACAACAACACATCATACCTCAATAATGTGTCACACTACAACAACAACCTCAAACTTACTCATCACAACACACTCACATTGGTCCTCAAGGACATAATCAATCATCCTACACACACAATATGGCCCAAGGACCCTCATATATACAAACCCCGAAGTAGAGTGCAGAAAAAATTGTGGGGCCGAAAGGTTATAACATTCATCCTCATCAAACGAACGCACCAAGTGATGATGTAACCTTACAAATCCAAAATCTAAACCAAAGGATATCAGACATTCAACTTTGAAAACTGAAGAAGAGCTATGCTCTAAAAGACATATGTCCATATCCCTTCAATCATTCCATAACCATGATACCCTTCCCTAAGAACTTTGAAATACCCAAATTTCACAAATACAAGGGAATAGGAGATCCAATAAAAAAATACAGGAATTCTCAGTAGCTTGCATGGATATACAAAATAATGACTCCTACTTAATGAGGCTTTTCCCACAAAGTCTCGACGGTGCATCTATTGAGTGGTTCTCTCATCTACAACCTGGTATCAAAATCTTTGATGAGTTGTTAGACAACTTTGTTAACCACTTCTCCTATAATATAAAGAAAGAAATAGCAGTCCCCAACCTATACAAGATTAAACAAAACCAAGGGGAATCATTTGCTTCATACATATAGAGATGGGGACACAAAACTAGTAAGTGTAAGTAGCTCATTCCTGAAAAACAACTATTGGAAATCTTTATCTCTAACCTTCAAGGGGACATTAGCTACCAACTCACCATGTTATGTCCTAGAAATTTTGAAGAAATCATCAAAAAAGATTTATTCATCGAAAGATCTTTCATAACAAGGGGAGTCATTAAACTCTATAACAACAAGGACCAAGCTTGTAGTTCTAATGACAAACCTAAACTATGGGCAAAGAACAAGAATGTTACAAACAATGGAGTGGTTGATGTCAAATTTGTGCAAAAACATACAAAATCCTAACAATCCACAAAATAATGTCCAAGCAGCTCAAACAAACTATCCTCAAAACAACACACAAAACAACCAACCTATGTATCCTCAAAACAACCAACAAATAACCAACAAACAAATCAAGGTCAAGATAATCAAAGAGGACTGCCAAGGCAAAGTAATCAAACTAGGAGAAAGTTCACTCCATTGGGAGAATATTTTGAGGTGATTATGTGTAAACTCGTTCAAACGAACCTTATTAAGCTTTCAAATAGAATAAACTATGAAGAACCAAACTTTAAACCCCCTTGGTATAATGAGAATGATCAATGCAAATTCCACAAAATCAAGGGTCACACAACAAACAACTACATGAGGCTTAAAAACATCGTACAAGACTTGATAGAAAAAGGAGAGGTCGACATTGAACATTGTCCTGGGCCCTCTGAAAATAGAGACATGGGAATCTAAAAGGATCCAATCCCCAATCATTCCAGAGGAAATGACAAAGGTAAGGGACAAGATTACCGAAAAGCTAACTTCACCTATGACGAAGTCGTAGGAACCATCTGTCAAGATGATCACAATATCAATGTCATAACCATATTGGGAAAAAACCCTAAATGTAATGTCACTACACTAAGAGGGAAAGTCACAATCCAAGGAGCCCCATCTCAAGCAAAAGTTGTCATTAAGCCTTCAAATAACTACAATATTGTTGACCAATTAAATAAAAATCCAGCACTAATCTCTATCCTTGAGCTTCTAAAGTTATCACCCACACATAAAGAGATCCTATAGAAAGCTCTCAATGAATCTTCAGTACCTAACAATATTAACACTGATCAGTTTCAAGTTATGGTTGGTACCATCACTTCCCCCCATCACTTAGTATTTTCTGAAAAAGACCTTTCCCAAAGATACTTTCATAATCAAGCTCTATACCTCAAGGTTTGCATCCATAAACATGATCAAGAGAGTCCTAATAGATGGAGGTGTAGGCTTAAACATTTGTACCTTGAAACTAATAAAGTAGTTGGGATATTCTAATGATATGATTGAAAAAAATAGAAGTATTACCATAAGGGCCTATGATGATATGGAAAGAAATTATAAGGGTACAATCATACTTCAATTCAAGTAGGGCCAATAATAGCAGAAATGAATTTTTAGGTATTGGATCTTGAGTTACCCTATAACCTTCTCTTGGGACACCCTTGGATCCATGCGATGCAAGAGGTCCCTTCAACCTTCTATCAATGCTTAAAATTTCCTTACAATGATAAGGAACTTACAATATTTGTCAATCTTGAACCCTTCCATTACTGCACAAACTTGGAGGAGAAATACAAAACACTTCTTCAAATTCCTAGTAATGACATATCCTTCCACTCATTTTCCTATGTCGATCCAACATCACTTGCTTCATCCTCAAATACATCTACATCAACTGATCCACGAAAATATGACCTTAAGATCCATGTACTTGAGAAGGGTTATGGAGAATACCATTTCAAATAATCCTTATGCATTTGGCAGCTTCCCTCATCACCAAAATCCTATAGGCGACCAAAGGAAATCAAGCATATTCAAGTTGTCACCTATGAAGTCAAACCTACTATTTTCACCAAGTGGGGAGACATGAAGAATGTAGTGGTGTTTGAAGAGGACTTCTCATTGTGGCTCTACAAAGAAGAACAACAAGAGGAACAGAAATAGCTACATCCCATTCCTATGGATCCTAACAATAAAGGTTATCAGTTGACAAGAAATATGAGATACACTGGATAAGGTGGCCTTGGTCTACACGAACAAGGTATGAGAGAACCCATCTTAATAGAAAAGTAAGAAGAACATGAGACTAGGTTATGGTTTGATAGACGTGGTTACCCCAAGCATCAAAACTACCTCTTATCAGGAAATAACTCCTTCTACCATTAGTGAGACATCATATGGCTACCATATTGAAATAGATTCCAATGAATGGGAATGGGAATCTTACACCTCTAGTGACTATGACCTAGATACCCTTTGGGACCTTGATATCTTTTCTATCCTTACCCTTTCCACATCCTCCATAAGCTTTACCGATAGCAATGATAACCTACCCTTACTTCACCCACAATTGATCAACTGGGATCAACAACATCACGTAATTGTTGTGGACCAATTCCAAAACAACAAAGCTATTGTTGAGTTCATGGGATTTCAGAATGGTATACCACAAGGAGACCACGAGGTTGGTTTTTTCATAGAACTTGAGTAAGAATCCTACTTTGGAGGGGATATTGCGTCCTCTAGTCACAAAATTGAAATAAAAAATCTAAAAATCAAAATAAGATCCCCTAGGGAAAACCATAATGTGGCTCTATTGAATCATGAAAAAGGAAAAAAAAAAGGATGTATCTAAGGGTGAAAACCTCTCTGAGGCACCTAAGGATGGAGGATTCAATCTCCCCATCATAGAGTATCAAGAACAATCAGTAGTCTTAGTTGAAGGTTTTGAACCTATCAACGTTGGAACAACAGATGCACCTAAGGTAATGTATCATGCAACTTCCTTAGATCTTGAGGAAAGAGTCAACTTCTCAACATTCATCAAGGAACATAAGATCAACTTTGCTTGGACATATGTAGATATTCCTAGGCTATATCTAGCTTTAGTGGTGCATCATCTAATAGTATTTCCTGCAATGAAACAAGTTATGCAAAAGCTTCACAAGATGCACTCATAAATAGCACTGTTAGTCAAGGTGGAGCTTTAGAAACTACTGGATGTGGGATTCATCATACATATAGATTATCCTGAGTGGGTATCCAACCTCGTACCAGCATCAAAACCCACTGGGGGCATACATATCTATACAAAATTCAGAGATCTTCACAAGGCATGCCATAAGGACGACTTTCCCCTTCCCACCATCAACGTAATAGTGGATCTAATTGTTGGTCATGAAATGCTTTCACTAATAGATGATTTTTTGGTTACAACCAAATAAAGATAGCCCTTGAAGATCAACACAAAATGACTTTTACTTGTGCCTGGGGAATTTTTTTCTGGAATGTAATGCCATTCGGCTTGAAGAACACATGAGCTACATATCAAAGAGCAATGACTACCATATTCCATGACATGTTGCACATCACCATGGAGGAATATGTAGATGATCTATTGGCTAAATCAATCAAAAGACAAGAACACTTGGCTAACCTAGCTAGGATATTTGATAGACTAGAGGAGTATAACTTGTGTCTAAATACAAAGAAATGTGTGTTCAACATAACCTATGGGAAAATTTTGGGCTACATTATATCCAAAAGAGGTATCAAGGTGGATCCCACTAAGGTCAAGGCTATCCTAGAAATGCCTCCCCCAAGAAAATTAAAATAGTTGTACAGTCTACAAGGAGAACTTCAATCTATTAGAAGGTTTATTGCACAACTAGCAGATAAATGTCATCTGTTCACACACCTACTCCATAAATATGTATCATTCAAATGTGATGGAAGGTGTGATCAATCTTTTCAACAGGTAAAAGACTATTTTCTCAATATCCATGTATTGATGCCTCTGATTCAGGGTAAATAAATGATTCTATATGTATCCACAACAATAGTAGCTTTGGGAGCTCTATTGGCACAAATTGATGAGAAAAAAAAAGACAGAGCAATTTACTACATCAGTTGTACCCTAGTCGGCTACGAGTTAAATTATACACCCATTGAACGAGCATGTCTATCAGTTGTCTTCACAACACAAAAGCTTAGGCATTACATGGTAAGCAAAAAAATCAAGTAAATATCTAAAGTAGACCCTTTAAAATATCTCTTGGAAAAAGTAGCTCTTACAAGAAGAATCACTATGTGGGTCATGATACTTAGCGAATTTGACATAAGATATCTTGACAGGAAAGCCATCAAGGGACAGGTGAAAGCAGATCAGTTAGCACAAATGCCTATTAAAGATCATCAACCACTCATAGCAGAGTTTCCAGATGAGAGAATCTTGCTAACAACTCAGTCAACCCATTGGAATTTATACCCATACTTAACACAGCTTAGGGGCTGGTATCCTATTTCTTACACCAAAAGGAGAGAGTATACCCGAAGAATACAAGATTTCCTTCCCTTGTACGAACAATATAGCTGAGTATGAAGTGTTGATCATCAGGTTGAAAATTGTCGTGGAATGGAAGATCAAAGAACTACAAGTCTATGGTGACTCCCAACTAGTCATAAAGCAGGTCAATGGAAAATACTAGACTAAAGACGAAAAGCTCATTCCTACAAGAGAATGGTGGATAGTTTCAAGCAATACTTTTTGGTTTTCATTTTTGAACATATCCCAAGGGTTAACAATAAAGTTGTTGATGCTATGGCCACTATTGGTTCACTCATTGACATACTTGAGAATGTTCCTAGATACGAATTCTAATGGAACAATTGCTTATACCAACATTTGATATCCTAGAATCCAAACTCGTATGTGATGTTGTTGGTCTTGACTCACTTTGGTATAAAGACATATTTTCCTATATCTAGCACAAAATCATACCACCCCACCTATCATCCAATCAAAAGAAAACCCCTTGTCTGTTGAACTTCTTGATTTACCATCCTTGGAGATACCTCATACTTTTGAAGCCTTGATGGTACATTACTCTGATGTCTCAATGTAGAAGAAGTGCAAATTTCCTTGCAAGAGGTACACGAAGTTGTTTGTGGATCCTATGCTAGTGGACCTAACCTAGTCTAGAAGTTGCTATGATATTGGACACCGCTAGAGAAAGAAGCAATTCATTTTTCCAAGAAGTTTCATTAATGCCAATGACATGGATATCTCATACATGCACCTGCACAAGAGTTGTGTCCTATCACCACTCCATGACCGTTCTCTCAGTGGAGACTTCACTTAATAGGAAAGATATCACCAACCTCATCAAATGGACACAAATTCATCATCACTGCCACAAAGTACTTTAGAAAGTGGATAGAGGTTATTTCTTTAACTTATATCACAGGGAAACAAATAGCTAAGTTCATTCTTAACTATTTGATCTATCGATATGGTATCCCACAAACTATCATAATAGATAATGGAAATTCCTTTAAGAACCAAGATGTTCACGAGCTCTACTTGTGATTCTCTATCCAACACTATATTTCAACCCCATATTATCCCCAAGAAAATGGCCAAGTTGAAGCATCTAATAATACCATCCTAAATGTCCTAAAGAAAATTGCTAATGATGTCGGTCGTGACTAGAACCTACAGTTAAACCTAGCTTTATGGGATTATAGAACCAACATCCGCACACCTACAAGTGTGACTCCCTTTTCCTTGGTCAACGGATCTGAAGCAATACTGCCTATAGGGGTTGAAATCCCAACCTTGAGAGTGTCATTGAAGGATCTTGTTAGCAACGAAGAGTATCAGGTATCCAGACTCAATGAGCTTGAACTCCTAGATGAAAGATGCTTGAGTGCATTGAACCATATATAGGCCTATCAAAATCGGCTCAAGTGAAGCTACAATAAGAGAATCAAAATAGGAACTTTCAGGTTGGTGACTTGGTCCTGAAGGAAAATTAGAAGATCTAGCTGAATTAAGATAGGAAAGGTAAGTTTTAATCAAACTGGATAGGTCCCTACATCATTACAACAAGCTATAGCTCTAGAGCATACCATTTGGCTACTCTAGAACGTAGGCAAGGCCATCATCGATGAGCCCCTGAGGCACTAGGTCAATCCCTTTAGGTGTCCCTCTTGGTCTTTAAACTTGGTCAAAAATCAAAAAAACATTCAAATATCTTATCAAAATCCAAAAAAAATCATAAACAAGAGAAAAATCCAAAAAATTGTGTCAATCATGGTCAATCAAACTATGTCGTATTTGTGCATACATAGGCAAGGCCATCATCAATGAGCCCCCGAGGAGTTAGGTTAGTCCCTTTAGGTACCCCTCTTGGTCTGTAAAATCTCCCAAAAACATCAAAACCAACATCAAATAACCTCAAAAACACAAAAACATTCAAAAGATCTCAAAAATCCTATCTCCATTATCACCTATCCATTCATAATAAATAATCATCGCCATCAACCTCTGACAATGAAATCAATAAGCAAAGCAAACATTGAAATCCAAAACTTACAAGCAAAGAAAGGAAATGATTGGATCATCATTATACTAAAACAATACTCAAGTTTTAACTACCCTACCTTTTGAGAATCATCATCAACATCCTAACACATGTCTTAATGGATAAAACATTCCTACAATAGACAAAATTGATGGATAACATCATGAAACATCAAAACATCTATGGTAAGTGATACAACAACATTGTTTATCTTTCGTGATCTTATCTTTTTGGTTTATTTTATTGTCACATTCCCAATATCTCTTGAGGATGTCCATAAGGATTTAGAGAGGAAGGAATGGGGCAATTGATCATTGGTTTTTTGTCTACTTTGTTTGTTGGATTTTTTTGTAATACTACCATGGTGAACACTTACTTTGTTCTAGGTATGAAAGTCATTTTTGGGAAATTTGTGTAGTTGTTGCATGTTGGGTACTACATACATCTTTGTGTAACTACTCTGAAATATTTTGAAACTTCTCACCAATACACTATAATAGGGTTTTTGTATGTCTTGTATGAGAAAGAATAATCTTTGTTTGTGGAGCCAAAGTCCATGCAATAGATGCAAAGCCACGACTAGTCATTAATACCCTGGTGCATCATGTACATTTGCTACATCAATAAGGATTGTTGAAAACTACTTATTCCCCCATGAAAGAAAAAACAAAGTCATCAATAAATATAATCACATATCATCAATGTATAACATTAATTATATCATCAATCATCTCAACAATGCATATCATCATAATCATAATCTATGAATTTTCATAAATTAGATCAATCATCTAACACTTCTATCTATCTCTAATCATACTAACATGTCTTCATACTAACATCTGCATCTTGCATAACAAATTCATTAGTACCACATGCATCCTGCATCCACAAACTCATCAGTGCATATCATGTCCATCATATAATAAAACACCATACATCATAACATTGTCTATTACATATCACCAATCATGCCATTAGTCATCCATACATCCATATCATATAAATGCATAAAAAAAGTACAAAATCATGAGCATATAATCATAAATCATCTATCATAAGCAATATAAACATCCATAAGCACCACATAACACATATATGCCACTACAAAAAATGGTATCTCGTATATCATAAAAAAATGGAATATCAATGTACATCACCAGTATCATGTGTGAAATAACATCTAGAAATATACAAAATATATACGAGGCCTTAGATGGGTTGATGAATGTATATGCAAAACATGTCTACATCAAGTCTCTGGTACAATAAACTAATATCAAATCATGAAACATCAACCCTATTGATCCTACCTAGGAGAGGGCTACTCCCCATCATGATGTGACCTGTGATGGTTGTGTGTGGGGGATGGTTGAGGCTACATGATCGGTTGAGAGGGTTTTCTTGAAAAAAATTTCCACGGACTTCCCACCTGATGACTCTACACCAATAACACTTCTAGGCATCCCAAATCTAGTATGTCTCGTCACTCTTAGAACTGTGACCTCATAGAGAGTCCTATAGTAAGTCCTCTCCTCTATCAAGGCCTCTCTCCCACTACCACTAATCTCGTGATATGCAGGAGGCATATGAAATCTCTAGGGTAGTCTATTATTACCTCTCAATGGCTAGCTCATGTCTCAATGCATACCTCTCCTGGTTGAGAGCATCCCTCTCAGTCCTAACAGTGTCCCTCTCTGCAGTTAGTATAACCACCTACACATCTGCAGCTTGTCATCAAGCAATCTCGACATCTCTCTCAACAACCCTCCAGAATTTCTATCAGCCATGAGTTGAGCAATTTATCATGCCATATCCCCCTATGGGGGAGGTGTCTGTGGTCCTTGCTACTACTGTTGGTCTTGTGGAACCTACCCATCATGTTGTGCTTGATCACCATCACCCTACTAATCTTGTGTTCTCTACAACTTCTCATGTGCAATCTTGATCCTTTGTCTATCTCCCTCATGCCTGCAATCCCTGCCATCCTCCTGACCTAGTCGATAATAGGGCCAACACTAGCATGAGCTATGAATCTCAAGGGCTGATGAAAATCTCACCACTGCACATAATCTTTGGTAGTACTAGGATCTGGGGGACCAACTTCTCATCCCCATCCAACAGGTGTAAGTGCTTTGAACTTTGTAATGACTACCCCTGAATCTGCTCTAGGACCCCACACAATGACCTCTCGACCCTTGCATCCAAAATAGGCATGATAGTAATCAATGAACCTAGCCTAACTCTTTCCAAACTGGTGGAGCACTCTCTCTGGAAAATACCTCTCCAGTATGATATCAACTCGTCCTATCAGCCACCGAGTCTATGTGCAATATGTCAACTGGTCATTGTCATTGGCCCATGTCTCGCATGCCATATAGGGCCTCCAAATGAACTCTGTAAGGTCATCAAAAATGCCTCTCAAGTATGATAGTTGATCTAGTTGTGTGTAATGTACGTAATCAAAATATCTATAAGCATACAAATCCTTAGGATCCCGTCAAACCAAGCCATCTGATCGAGTTACTGCCACATGCTCCCATGCCCACACATGGAGAAGAGTCGCCTCAGCATAAATGTAAATACTACCACAATATACTTCCTCATGCATCTCTTTATACAAATGATCCAACACACATGGGTCCCAAGCATACATCAGATCCCCCAACCAATAAGGAATCCTTATGCTCTCCTATCAAGCATCAAGGGCTTGATAATATGTCTAGCCAATACCATAGACATCAGATCAACACCATCTATAAATGGTGTCAAATTGATCTCTAAATCCATCACCTGCAACTATTGTACACCCAAGAGTCTTTACATGGCATGGGTGCCCCTCCTAACATCATACATAGCTCGCCATGGATCGAGATCCTCAAGATCCTCCATACATCCTCAAGAGTGATGGTACACTCTCTAGTAGGCAGGTGGAACAAAGAGGTCTTAGATTTCCATCTCTCCACTAGAGCAGTCATCGTGGCCCTATGAGCTTGGATCTCTAGCATGTAGCAGATGTATCACAATCCAAAAGCATCCAAGAAGTCCCTCTCGAGCTCTTGGAAGCCAGTAATGAAATCTAGTAGGTGTCACAACCAACGCTCTCTAGAATAAAATGGTTTGAGAACTGCCTGCAAACATTCAACCCACAATGTCAAAATTTTGCTAGAAAATCAAATTGAGAACTTAAAATTGTAAAGAAACTAGCTAAAAAATTCATTTTAAACAATAGTGAGCTTTTCTAGAACATTAGTGGCCCTATTTTACAATATTGGCCCTGTTTTAGGATGATAGCGGTTTAATTTCATGATAGCGAACCTGTTATACTACAATAGCGGTTGGTTTTAACAATAGCGGTCATTTTCATAACTTGTTCAATTGCGCGATCATTTCCAATGGCTGTAGTCGAACAATAACGACTAATTTTTACTATAGCGACCTATTTTTATGATAGCGGTTAGTTTCAATAACTGCGGTCATCTAACCTAGTACTATAGTGGTAATATCGCATCAATAGTGGCATTTTTCCTAGATTATCATTATCATCCTACTTAACATTTGAACATTAATTATGAAAGCATAAAATGATGGAAGCGAAAATAAAAAGCATACATACCACAATCCTTGCGTCAACTGGCCTCTAGAACTAATGGACTGCATCCCCTCTGTGTGGGATACTAGGAATACGAGTCATCGCAAATCGATAATTGCATAAGGAAATCTCTAGAGAGCTAAAATTCAAAAAGGTTGAGAGTGCAAATGAGGCTAAATGAACCCTAATTTCCTATTTTAACCCCCCCAAACCCTAATTTTTAGCCCTATGAACCCTCCTAGGTTAAATTTTATGCACCTTGGATCATCTTGAACCTTCAAACGAGACCCCTAGGACCTAATTTTTTATCCTCTACACATCAAAACTACTCCTAAACCTTGTCGTGAGCCCAACTTGAAAAGTAATTTTTCTGACCAACCTCTTGAGGGGGAAGCCCAACATCTTACCATCCTTCCATTGACTATTAGGGCATAGTGGGGCATCATTAATTTTTTTATGTCTTGATCTGAACATCAAATTCTTTGAAACAATGTAAGTAGTACTTTGTGTCAAAGAGGGGCAAAATGTAGACATGTAAAAATGGCTTAACACATATCATATATCCTGAACTGCATTTTTCCATTATTGACATCACTTTCATTATCATTGTTGCATTTTGCTTCATTAACATCATTAATCCCCTTTTTTAACATCATTTGCATCATTAACCCTATTTTCCTCTATTAATTAAATAATCTTGAATTGTTTAATTAATTCACTATGTCACCACCTAATTTAACTTTATTCCTCCTGATTAATTAAATAAATATTATTTAT
The DNA here is from genome assembly GCA_007258455.2 of Sequoia sempervirens. Lineage (NCBI taxonomy): Eukaryota > Viridiplantae > Streptophyta > Pinopsida > Cupressales > Cupressaceae > Sequoia > Sequoia sempervirens. The sequence continues at coordinate 434,998,525 of VDFB02058242.1, read as the reverse complement.
TTAATTATGTCTCTAACACTGGGGTGGGGGGCCTAGCTCGAACATGAACCATTGATCCTGATATTTCATCCTTGCATCTCGGTCGTTCATCTGAAACTTGTAAATCTATAAAACAACCTTCATCCCTCTCATAATTCATCTATAGAATTTGTGGGAAGGTCATGTTAGATTGATTATTGAAGCAAATTAAGCAAACATATCCTTGCATTTTAGATCACCCTCTTATCAAGCTTTTGCAATCATGGAGGCTTTGTGTTGAATCAAGCAATTCGACATCCATCTTCAACACAAATACATTCAACCATGGGATGGTATGATTGTAGCTTTTGAATTCATTTGTGTTTCATTTGTTTATGCTAACCTTGCTTGTTTGGATTCTTAAGCTTTACAATTACATTTCATGGGTAAGTGGGTCTTATTATCTTGTTTTGAATTGATTTGAATTCATTTATTGGTTCTAATCTATGATCCATTAATTCCCCCTCACACAGGGCTAATAATACCTCTAATTGGAGATAATTAGAAAGGGGTCATTACATTGCATTAATGATCTTATTTTTGTAGCACATTTAGTGCAGGTGTGCAATAGGGTAGGTTTTTTATGTGACCAAACCTATGGTCTTGGACTCTTTTTTGGTCTTTATAATATGAAGGAAGAAATTAATAGAATAGCAAACTTGAATAAAAAAATTTGAGATAGTAGAAGTTCATTGTAAGAGCTTGTCTCCATATGTTCAAAAGTGATATTGTAAGTCTTTTTTAGGGTTAGTAGTTCTAAAGAGAATTCTTGATGCCTAACTCTTATATGCACTATCATTTGTTACCTTATGTAAATTTTTAGTTTTGTTAGTTTTGTAAGTAGCTATTCATAGTGTTTGCTTGATGAACAATTTTTAATATTAGTGATAAGAAATTTTTTCCTATATCTTATGGAAAATATTTGATAAAGCTTATGTTGTTAATAGAAAAGTTTAGTCTCTTAATACGTATTGATATTACAATGTGATTGTTAAAGCCAACAAGTCCAAGTAGAAAGTGAAATATTAGCTATGAGAACAGTATGGTCAATGCACAAGAAATTTGCATGCCTTTTCCTTAGCACTACTACACAAAGATGTGCTAGATTGAAGATATAGCAAGGCATTGTGGTAGTAGTGTAAGCTTGAGGTTCATTTTGATATGCAAAGTTGGTCAATTGCATAGCATAGGAATCTTTCCTTTTCAAAACTTGAATTGATTAAAACATATGAGAAAATGTGAATGAGCATTGTACTATGATTTAACTACTCTTCTTAAGCCTATTAGCAACGGTTTAAGATGGTTTGTTAAGACAATAGGCCTTGTGTTGCAATAATGAAAGCTTATTTCATAGTAGCCTCCATTTGAGGACTATGTGACCACTTTGACATCTAATAAAATATAGAAAGTGATAAGAGAATTTTTAGGTAGTATACCCAAAATATGTGGTTAGTGGGAAGAGAGTTATTGTTGTCATTGATAGTAAGATTATTTGTATTGTCATTTCATTGTCTATTTAGCATCGACTATTGAATGAAATAGATTACGATAAAAACAATTCTTTAAATATGTGAAACTAAAATTGTATTGACTATGTTTCGAACTAATGATTTTTTCTTTGATGGCTTTGATACACTATTAGAAATTTTATTTAAATATTTAAATTATAAATGAATATTGTATACTAAAATGTTGATCATATTTTATTTGATGTTTGAAATGATATATCTCATAAATTTATCTTAAAGATGTGTAAATTAATATTAAAATGAGAAACAAGAGATATGACTACTTCCAAATCTATTAGTAAGGAATAAATCCATTGAATTGGGTATTCTCAAATTCTCAACCTAGAACAAGTAAACAAAGAGGACAAATGATCACAAAAGAAAGTGATCCTTAATGAACTTTTGAAATGTAGTTAGCCTAATTCATTTGAAGCTCATGGCTTCTGCATGGCAGTAGGTGGTCACCACGTGTTAAACTATGACACCCCATGAGCTGTCAAATCCTTCACTTAGATTTTGTTCCCATTTTGGGTAACAAGTTTGATAAGAGGAATCGTGTCTAATCGGAGCATCAGATCCCCCTTCTTCCAGCTTTTATTAATGGACCCGATATCATAATCTAATTCGGTGTAATGTGTGGTCAGGTCCGAAGGCACCCATACTTTATTCCTTTGTCGCCTGTCAATTTATCCGACACCACGTGTCCATGGAAGACTAAATTAATTTGAATGAGGACCACTTGGGGTTACTCTCGAGAATAAGGCAAGTCGGCAGATAAACCACAGTTTTTTGGGTCCCCAAATTATGAGCCACTTAGGGTCCATAGCCGTCCATTCCAATTTCAAGTTCTTCAACTTCTTAAATGGTAATATCAGACTTTTTTTAATTTTTAATTTTTAATTTTTTATTATGTGTTTTTAGAGCATAAATCTATTGTTAAGCTTTTTGGTAGGTATGATGATCATACGACGAGTCATTACATGTACAAAGGTCTAAAAGTGGTTATTTGGAGGTGTCAATCGATAGCTATGCATAGACACCTCAATAACCATGTGCTATAGCCAGAAAAAAAATGCATAACTCTAATACATATTCCTCTAGAGACTCTAATACATATTCCTCTACAAAAGGTTTTAACAAATACCTATGCAAAAATGCATAACTCTAATACATGTTCCTCTACAAAAGGTTTTAACCAATACCTACGCACAAATGCTTCAGTAACCATACATTATGGTCATAAAAAAAATTTGCACAACTCCTCTAATCAATATTCAATGGCTTACACATGCACAAGAGAATTTTTTTTTCAGAGTTTTAATTTTCATGTATTAGTTATTGTAAAGAAATTGATTGGGGGTTAGGTGTATAACAGGGGAGCGGCTATTTGTATGTGAGCAACTATTGGACCCTCTCTCCTAACATATTTAGGTCTTAGCTTAATGCTAGAGCCCATAAAAATTTGTAATCCCAAATCTTAGTATGGTGAGAATCATGTTAATCTAATTATTTAACTATGTTAATACTTAAAAGTTTCTTTTCATTAAAATCAGATTGAATGTTCATAAAGGATGCTATAAGTTTATATTGGCATTTATGGAGTATTAATTTCATCTATTTTGAGACTTCTTTAAAGTGTATTTAATCTTTTGTAGATTTAATTTATTTTGGTATATATTTTAGTTCATATTATTGTCTTACAATTATTAAATATATTTTACATTCAATATATTCTTCTAGAATGATTACCTTATTTTATATACTTTCTTTATGTTTGGTGCAATTTTATTTATTATGTTATTAATAGTATATTATATATTACAATTATTACAATATTGATGGCAACACATAATTAAGAATATTGTTCAACTTGACTAGTTTGACAACACAATGTGGCAATTTTATGTCTAAAGTCTAGAAACCTCTCAAAAAATGAGATCCAAAGATTAGTGTGTCAACATAACCTTATTTAGGTTTGAAACTATAACACTTGAATGCGGAATATAATATCACAGTGAGGTGAGTAGGATGTTGTACTCATAGTTCATCTTATCCCATCAAAAAATGAAGAAGAATGTTGAAAGATAGGTTTTGGCACCCCCTAAGTTGTTTTCGATTATAGGTAAAACATGTTATGAAGGGGCCCCAAAACCCTTTACAAAAAGGACGGTTGCTTTAACAAATAATAAAAAACAAAACAAGCAACCAACCATCAACAAAAAACCAACAAAACACCAACCAAAAAAGGAACAAAAACATCAAAAGATTACAGAGTCTTCAAAATAGCAGTAGCTTCCAAATCATTGTCAATAATCTTTTGGTGCATATTCATAACCTCAGTGGCCTCCTTAACAAGGATCCTGACATTCATCTTAGTTTTGTTACGAGTCCTAGTACAAGGACCCTTCTCACTAACCCCTTTTTTCTGAACACTAGGGTGATCAACCACATCATCCGCAACTTCTTTCACACCAGATGCCTCCCCCATTCACTACCTAGCTTTCTCATTCAGGGAACACAACCCCTTAGCTTCATTACACATAACAGTCTTACTAACGTTAACAACCTTTTCCATTTTTTGATAGGCTCAATCCATTTTATCTTCTAGAACTACAATTCTAAATTCAAAGGCATTTTTCATCTTTAACATCTCATCAGTAACAATTTTCATCACATCAACTAACTGATTAACTTGGGCCTAACAAAAGGCTCCTTGGGAGTAGAGGACTCCCCCACATTATTTACTAGAGATCAAACCTTCACATTGGTGAGGTTCAATTCATTGAAAGCCCACTTAAAAATCCTAAAGAAGATTAAGGATCTATCTTTCGTCATACCAAGCAAATTGGGAAAGTCCTCCCTATTACAATTAAAGACATCCATGTCATTAGCCCAATCCTCTAGAGAATCTG
>VDFB02058242.1:434951277-434993987 GCA_007258455.2 Sequoia sempervirens | reverse complement strand
AATAATTAAACTTAAAATAGTTCACTTACTGGATGTAGCATAGAGGTGGGCCTCACAATAGTTATGTCTAGTACAAATAATTCATAAACTACTTCCTTCTCTCAATGAATGGGTTCATTATATAATATTCAAATGTATTCAACTTTAATTTTTTTGAAAAAAAATAACACCAAACAATAAGCATTTATTCCAATTTATTTTATTTTCAAATATTTAACATCAAACAAGATATTTACATTACATAACCAAAATATATAAAAAAACCAATGCTATTAATCAAACAAAACACAAAATACAAAAGTTAAAACTAATATACAACAATTAAAAAAAAATCGTTTAATTTTATTCACATTAATTAAACTTACATTTATTTTTATTCCAACTCTACAAATCTCTAATTAGAATACTACAAAGGCAAGTACTCGCCACTACGTGACACTTGTTAAATTTTGTGTTGGGAGTCTCTATTCAAGTGGATAAATCTTTTTTCTAGCACATCATTTTTGGTTTTTTTTTCACTTTTTAATTCAAATTAAAAGTAGGTTCTATTAAAATGGAGGAGTTGGTAATTTAATCTTATAGGTCATTTGATATTTTTGGTTTCATTATCTACAAAACTCTCTATTGTTAATATGTCAATATAGTGTCAATATTAAGCAAATATGATACATCAATCGACGTGGTTGCAATATATAAGTACAACAAAACAATAATTCTTGGTTACAGAGACAACCAATCATGAACAAACTAAATCATCAAATGATTGTCAAGTTAACCAAATCTTGAGTTCAACCACTTTGATCTATGTATGATATTTTATGGCAAGTTAAGCCTCATACAACTTGCAAGCATTAAAAATCATTTTCATACAAGATGCTTGGATTTCTTGCTTGCCTTGCAAATATCTAGGGTTTATAATCATATGAGGGAGTCGTTTGGGAAAGCATGGTATATGAAAAGGTAACCTAGTTGTTTGGAAGTGCCAGATGTGTTCATTTCTATGTAGAAGCATAGTAGATGATCACCATGAACCTATGATGTGTATAGAATTGTGATCTTTGTGATGCCTAGGTAGGGGCTAGGTTGGTTTTGGTTAGTCCATAGATGGGGTCCTATCCTATGATGCATTTCAACTTCTACTTGGATTTCATCTTTAATATCTTCGTATGCGAGTTGTAAGAGGTATAATGGTTAGATTGTGGTGATGAATATTAAGCTACATTATAAATGTATTATTACCACGAGTTGTGTATGACTATGTCCCATCTCTTCTTAGTGACATGACTATACATAGAAATATACAAATGGTGGGATCTCTAGGATTAATTCATCCATTATGTATACTAGAAATTATAAAGATATCATTTGATTCCCTACTAGACTAGTACTATTATGAAATTATATAATCAGTTGACATTATATGCATTACCAAAGTCAATACTAATATTTATTTAATTTATATACAAATAGATTCCATTCTAATGATTTATGATTCCTAAGTAATGGTGCATATGAACACACCAAAATGTACCAATAGAATTAAGTAATCAGTTGGACATATTTGTTCTTTGTTACACATGCTTACAACAATATCAATGGATTCTTAAAAGAAGTATTGCATTGAGACTACATTGTAAGTTATCTTTTCTATTAAAATAATGAACATTAATTGATATAGTTTACCATATTTATCATTCATGTTGTTGGTGTTTTTCCAATACACCTAAGGAATCTCTAAAGAGTAGCCACCTCCTATACTCAAGACCCTTAAAATGAATGGCCAACTAACAAGATTCAGTCAAAGACTAAAATCTTCTACACTTTAGGCTCTGTGAGACCTAGGAGAGTGTTCCTAACAACATTTCACTTGACTATCTCAATGAATGACACATCAAGTCACATATAGGTTCCTATGAGGGGTAAATAACATAATTCACTTAAAGGTTGGCTAATCTTTAAGCAAATAACTATCAATTTACCAGGGACAAGGAAGTACATCACACCTATGTCTCATGATAGGTAAATTTTAAGAGATTTGTGTTCTAACCCTGAATCCACAATCTGGTATATTATTATTATCATTCAAATGAAAAATACTATGACAAATGGACTAGTGTCTTCATCCATTGGGCAATAGAGTCACACATCTTACAATCAATGATATAGAAATTCTTTAAATCTGATAATTCTGGACTATTTTCATAAGGCTTTGCATTATGAAAACTCACTGTACGTAAAGCATCACTTCTAACCTAATCCTTATAAATTCTCAAAAATTCATGGCCTTACTTAAGCATTTAATTGATTCCCTAAACCAAAGCAAAAATAAGAGCATGCATTCAAACAAAGTATATGAAGATGAATAGAATATGCTTGATATTTCATTCAAAATTTGCAAGATGATTTACAAAGGAGAGTATATGCCTTATGCATGAAATTTGTTTCGATATTAGTAATTTCTATAAGACTATTTAAGATTTACATACGCATAACTCGAAAGCCAAAAAAAATCTACTATTCTATTTGCTAGTATTCCTTCTAATTTATACCCTTTGCGTATACTGGACCTAAAGATTTAGAAGACTAGAACCCTTTACACTGAGCCATGAAATCCCTTTTATAACATAAGGGAGCAACAAAGTATCCGACTCAAAATGTAATTACATTTAGTGTTAATTTCAAAGTTCATTTCATCGAGGTTTATTTCCTACACTGTTATATCCTTAATCATTCCTATATCATGAGAAAAGCAAAAGGAAAAAAGGAGCGCCAACCATTTGTCGAAGCCGCCACACAAGCCTTCCAAAAGGCATCACCAAAATTGGCACATTTGCAACACCAGAGTAACCACCATCGCAATCATAGGCATGAACCCACGAATTAGTCACTAACAAAATGAACCAACAGAACTTTCCACCTAGAAACCACATCACCACAATACCCAAAACCCAACACCATGAGAAAAGGACACAGGTGCTACCCAACATTGTCAGCCATCGAGTAACCACCCTCACTAGGTCTTATGACAGAGAGTAGAGTTTCCATAACAATCTCATCCTCTGAATCACTATAAGGCACCAAAGAAGTAGGGCATTGACTAGGGCCAGGGCCAACTCCTCCATATTCACTTGAAGAGCTATTAGAAACCAGAATAGGAGCAATGGGTTTCTCCGAACAAACCCCAAGACCCGAACCAAACCTCGTTAATTCTTTCGTAAATAGAGGTCCCTTCTCTTTTTTCTCAACCGTTTTTTGTGACACAATTCTGCTTCTCAAGGAATAGGTGCTCCTAACAACCACCTTCTCATGTTTCTTGCATGCACTTCTCTTCTTCTTTGGAAAAATTGGTACCTCTGCTGGGAGAGGTTTATCCTTAGGCACATATCCAACTAGTTCTTTCATACTCAGCCTTCGGGACCTCTAAACCGATGCAACAGGAGTACTAGGCTCACTCATCTTCTTGGGATACAACAAAAACCAATGCCGATGATGAAGAAGAATAGAAACCACAATTCCCAAAAAATTTCCACGTATACGTAGCGAAAACACCCCAAATCCCAAATTGCAGAGAAAAGCCAAACTGCAATTAGCAATGCAGCAAGTATACACACTTACATACCAAAAGACGCCATACCACCACCTTGGAAATGCTTGCGCTAACAACTCCTACAATTATCTCTCCAACTATCACAACAATTAATTATGTGCTATGGCCAATGCACGAATGATTTAATCAAGCCACAAAAAATCCTCATTAAATAGAGGAATGTAAAGCCAACTGCAATTAATATCCATCTCGGCTCACTCGTGTGAGCAGAAAGCTCAAATACTGCATGTCATATCTTCACCGTTGATCGTCAGAGATTTAAAACTCAATCAACAAGGCACATTAAGAGTCACCAGTTGCTTTATGGATTGTACTGGGAAACAATGAGGAGATGCTTTAAAGCAGCCACGTGTACGTCCACATCCTTACCCAATCATCCTTTCCTTGTCAACCGTCGATCATGTTGAGCATGAGAAAATCCTAACCACATTCCAGAGGCATTGCCCATTGCGAGTTTACAACCCATTTTGAAATCTCATCAAGCGATGGCTCAAAGGCCCGCGATGAGCTACTAACCGTTGATCTGACCACTAGAAGAATTTAACCAAAGATCGTTGTTTTTCATCATCCATCACAAGTTCCTCCTCTGCCAAGCTGCCTTAACTGGCGATAGATCATACCCGCGCGATGGGGGAAGCTCCACCCATCAGTGGTCACAGGTTCTCCTTTGAAAGGAAAGAGACAACCGGTGACAATGCAAGTGACAATGATGGTTAAAAGTTCAACCGCATCATTGGTCACGTGTTACCCTCAAAAAATGAGGGCACAACACGTGATAGGCGATGAAAGCCTACGGATGTTGAAAACCATGCATCGCTCATCGCAGGTAACCTTCTCAAAGTAATAACAAAACATGTGATGGGCAATGAACCAAGGACAGATGGGAAAATATTACAGATCGCTCATCATATGTTTCTTTGAGGTAAGTGAAGCACAACCTGCAATGGGCGATGAATCAGTAGTGATGGACGTAGACGGTGCTATAGAGAAAGTGCATCGCTCATCGCGTGTTTTGTACAACATTTTGAAATAGAACCTGTGATGGGCGATAGACCGTGAGTGACATTTTAAAAAGGTGTGAAAACACATGTGCAAATAAGTTGTTCATAAAGAAGGGGCCTTCCTAGGTGCAGTAGGTGACTTGAAAGATAGGGTTGGTAAAGAACAATAGTAGGGGTCATAAAATGCCACCTAATTTAAATGGTGACCCGACGCAACCGATCAACAAGCAAACATAAGCCAATGAATGGATTGAGGGCATAAAAGAGCTAAGAGATAAAACCCTAAACCCTAGTGATATTGAGGAATAAAATTTCACAGGCTTGGACATAGCACTAATGAAACGATGAAAATTAGGGTTCCACCACATGTGGTTTGGGAAATCATAATGTTATTCAAGTTTTCTTATTAAGTTGTTAGGAAATGTATACTTTGTGCCTTATAAGTGTAAGTCCATATTTAATTAGTTTAATGGAAAGTATAGGAAGATATTAATGAGACTAATGCATGGTAAAGAAACTCAAAACCTTGTGGTAGTTCATTTGATAATGAAAGGGTGAATAAGATTAAATTTAATTTGTAAATGAACCGCATAGGAGATGTTAACTACAAATGACAAGAAAACTCAATCTTATTATTATCTAGAATGATTAATTAAAAAAAAAATAGTATCTACTCACTCAAATATTAGGCTTAGTCTAGATTAAGTGAAAACTAACTCTATCATGCTACTTATACCTTGGTTAAATGGGTCACCTAATCTTGAAATAGTAAGGAGATTGATGAAAGATAGAGGAATTAAAAAGATACATACATGTAGTTGGATTGAAGGGCATAAAATGGTACATGCTTTTTTGTGTAGGAGACAGATCACATCCACAAACATGGGAGATCTATGCAAAAATGGAGAAATTGACTTGGAAAATGAAGACAACAGGGTATTTCCAAATTCAATACTTTTACTCAATGTTGTGGAATAGAATAAAAAAGAATCATTTATTTGCCACCATAGTGAAAAGTTAGCAATTGCATTTGGTTTGTTAAACATGGCCCTTGGTACAACTATTAGAGTTGTTAAGAACCTTCAAGTATCTTTTGATTTTCACACTCCATCTAAATTCATCTCCAAGATTGTTGCAAGAGAAATTATTTTGAGAGATGTGAACCATTTCCATCATTTTAAATAGGGATAATGTTCTTGTGGAGAATATTGGTGATGCTAAATGAAACAATTTGAAAAATAGGCTTACACTATAATAATGTGCACTACATCAAATACCCAGTAATAATGAAGGGACATCCATCAAAGCATAATAGTAGGGATTTTTTTTGTCATATGTTGTAGTTACAAGTGCCTTGCTAGACATACATGAAAATGTAGAGCAATATACACAAGGAAAGCGAATTGTTTCAAAAAAATGCCTCAAAGAAATGTGATATTTATTTTATAGTTTAACCACATACCACACCATTTTGACATGATCATTGCAGTGATGTGGGATGTTACCCACACCACACAGTTATTGTTGGCTTTCATAATAATGTGGGATGTTATTGATACACCACACCATTATTATTTGACTTTTGCAATAATGCAGATCTTACCGCTACGCTGCATTATGTCTTCTTAGCCTTGTGGGGATGCGAGAAGATTTGAGTTACGCCATACAGCACATTTATTGCTCGGCCTTCACGGTAATGCAGATATTATCGCTACACTACACCATGTCTTCTTGGCTTTTGCGATATGGCGGTATTATGAAACTTGTCACAACAGTCTTATGAAGCTTGTTGCAACCATATACTACCTTGACACAACAGTCTTATGAAACTTGTCAATATTTATGGGAACCTTTTAAATTACATTCAGATCTATAAGGAAACTACCCTATAGGGATGACAGTCCCAAGAAACATGGCAATGGTTACACCAATAAATAGTTAACTAGAAACCATGAATTTTCAATGCATAATGGACAATATACAGAGAGTTAAGTCAATGAGAAAACATACTTAGAGAATTTTCATCAAAAGTATGACAATCTAAGAGTTTGTAGTAGAAAATAATATACCCTCAAAGACCTAACAGTCATAATAGACCTAGTGATAGCTTTCAGAGTCATAAGAATAAATTCATAAGTGAATAGATGCAAGAGCATGGAAAGACACTGAGATGGAAGGGCAGTTGGTAGAGTTGAAGAATTAGACCTATAGTGAGAAGGTTATCAAGATTTTCTAAACCTTATGAATGTTACTTAAAAGTGTACAACTTAAACTACAAACCAAGTTTGTTACATACTTAAATGCAATCTTGGGTTACTACAAACTATAATAATGTGATATGCTAATAACTATTATGGAAAGTATTAAAGCAAGACCCATGCTATATAGGATACATTTCCTTGATCGGGTTTACATACCTTAATGATCAAACACAAGCTTCCCACACACTCTAGGATACAATCCAAGATCATACCAAAACCTTGTCAAGATGGCTAATTTTCTGACCCAAGATTTAAGGTTGTTTTTTAATACCAATAGAAGCATTGGTAAGAGCATGACTAGGGTACAAACTCTAGGCCTCCGTAGAAACATAAACAATAACTATAGTGAATTAGTGAGGTTGTAATACCAAAAAGATTGAGACATTGTAGCCAATAAAAAAATATTTCAATCTAAAGATTGTAGCCAACAACAATCACACTATGAAGCTCAATGACATTTATAAATTCAATCTATGGTAAGAAGAATGACAGTCACTTGAGGTGTGACAGTCAAAAATAGGTTGAGCAGTGACAAGATAATAAAGCTCAAACCTTGCATAGTAAAGTGGAGATTTTAACAGGGAGTTTCCTTACCCCCTTGCTGACCTTAAGGGTTTTTCAAATGCTTTTGGCGGTGTTAGACAAGGCAATTGCAATCAGGGAATTATTGTCCAAATGAAGTAATAGTGGTAATCATAGGTTCAATGTTTCTTCTTAGCCATTGTATAATGGAGTTAGTGGATTGCATGTTTGAGTAGTGTTTTGAGACTCATCAAAGATGGGAGAATAGTGAATAATACCTTGTGGATTGTGAAGTAGCGACAATAAGGTTGAAGGATCTTAAGACCCACAATACCATGAAACAATGAGTCCCCTGTAGTAAGTAAGTAGGCAGTCTATAGGGAATAGTTTGATTTATCAGAAGGATGCTCATGAAAGGAATCTTCAAGTGATAGTGAGTGAGTTGTTTGAGATTGCAACTGAGGGTGCAATATCCAATCTTAAAGGTAGTTAGCAAAGCAGTAAATGTGCAAGAAATAAAATTGTACACAACGAACAATTCACAATGTTATCTTGCATTATGCCTTGAGTTTGAAGACAAAAATCTCATTGTATCTTGATGAAAGTAGTGACCTTAATGGTCAATCATTGGCAACCATGATTTTAAAACAAGCTATTGTGCTTATGGAGGTAGCATTTTAAGCAAGGCAATGAGTGGTGATTTGGAACAATGGTAGGTATGAAGGACTTGTTTTATATGCATACCATGCAGTCTAGCTTAAGACAACATTCTTAGAAGAGATTGAAGGTGGATTATGGAACTCAAGGGTTACCATGATAATGATTAAAGCAAAGACCGAGATCTATTTAAAAGCCACTATCATGAAGATATTAAAGATGTCACATGCAAAACCCTAGCAGCTAGAGTAATGAATATAGTGCCAAAGAGGACAGTGTGTTGGGGAAGATTTAGGAGATCACATTATATAATCATAGGAAAATAAATCATTTATTTCTTTTTTAAAATTAAAATAAATCATTCTAAACCCTATATAGGATACATTGATACTTCAAAAACATTTGATTTATTTTTTAAAATTAAAAGAAATCATTCTAAACCCTATATAGGATACATTGATACTTCAAAAGAATCTGAAGGAATTTGAGATTATGCAAATATATGTCAATTAAATACTTGTATTACAAATAGTAGCACGAACAATGTAACCCTTGTTGAGCAGAGCAGGGATGAGATAAGCATCAATGAATTCTATGCCTCCTGTTACACACATCTCCTTACCGTTCTCTATCATTTTTTACCGAAACACTTCTCCATTTTGGCAGGCTACACCTAAAAATAAGGTTTCAACGAAGGGTTTAGAGTATGTTTATTAAAATGAAAACTCCATTTTGGCAGGCTACGCTAGAAAATAATATTTCAATGAAAGTTTTAGATTATGTTTATTAAAGTTTTAGAGTATTTTGGCGGGCTATATTCGTGATTCCTTAAATGATTTATTCAAATGGATTGTGACTAAATAAATGACTAACTATTTAGTCATTTTTATTTGTGTAACTAAATAATTTTTAGTCAACGACCAAATTAGTCATTTATTTACTCATTTCTAGCTGAGTTGCAAAAAATGAGTAGAATTTAGTCATTTTTAGTTGTTGTGACTAAAAGTTTTAGTCACCTAGTCATTTATTTTCCAAATTCTCCTAGTGTATAAAAACTCAATTTTGATGTTTCTTCACAAGGTAATCCAAGAGTTGTGGGAGCACAAGTAGTTCTATGTGTAGAAGATGGTATTTTACTCAATAGTGGACATTTTTATGGGACATAAGATAAACAATGAAGCAAAAAAGGGAGTTGTGGTAGGAATGTGTTATAGGGTTTTAACACACTTCTACACTTAGATGAAATAATAAGTGTGACACCTCTCCCAAAAGGAACATTATGAATGCATAATATAGTTATCCTAAGGTCTCTATAATCTGGTGTTGGCTACACATGATAACTCAATAGTTGATGTATTATCATTTCAATCAAGGGGACTAATTAAATTATTATTAGATACAACTTAATATTAGATTGGTTATCAATAATAATTCACATTCAATACATTTAACCTCAAGGGGAATTTCTCCTATGAATAATCAAAATAGAAACTTAGAAGTGGAAATGCATTTACAACAAAGGATTCATTTTTAATACTTTGTAAGTTTTAGTTCCCAAATTAAAATCCAATCTAACCAATTTATATACAAAATTACAAAAAGTAAGGGGAAGAGTGAGATAGGGACTATAAAAAACCTAATTTTTAGCCTCCATTTCCATACAACATCGAATGAATAAAAATATATATAAAGTAAGCCTATCCTTGATTTTCCAAAAATTTCACATCTCCACATAGGATGGTGCAATCTTTGATGGATTCTAAAAATCATGAATATAATCCTCATCAAACATCCAATTCTTTCCACACATCAATGAAACATTCTCATAGATTATGAAATATGAATGTATAGGTTGACAACACAAATTATTCCACAAGAAAAAAATAACAATGATATAAAACACATCTATTAATCAAATACTTATAAAGTTGCAAGTGTGAAATAATAGAAAACCATTTAGAACTTAAAAAACCCAACAAAATATTACTCCAAATGAAATCAATTGAATAGCTTTGTACTTATATTCATAAAATTCTACAAGTATCTACAATTTTGAATCCCTATTATAAGAAAATGATTTATTATTTATATATTTGGCAACATCCTTAGTACATATTTTAGAAACATATAAGTGGTCACAATTGTAGAGAATTTAATTTTTGTGGCAACTAATGAAAGAAAGATCTCTAGCATCCAATTTTGACTATCTCTAAATCCAACATGCAATTCAGGTGGCACAAGTTTCGAGACATTTTATCTTTTTTTGGAACACTTTTATAAAAAGATTTACAATATATTAAAAATAAAAATAATTAATCCCCTAGGGAAACTATCATTTAACCTATGGAATATAGGCCCTTTTCCAAATTTAAGAGATAACAACATTGGAAAAAGTGCATTCCTCAAATGTCAAATCTAGCTTCACTTGAGATTTTCATCAATGATATCTTCAAAAATAATCTCATGTTTCATGACCTCTCTTCTCATATAGCCCATGAATTTGGTGAGGGCTTGTTTTATTGTCTTCATGTAAGGTTCATCCTAAATACAAAATGGAGGGTGTCATAGGTGGAAGAGACTTTGTAGAGTAGGGAGTGCCAATTGGACTCACTTTTCTCAATTTATTTGAAGAAGATTTCATTGACATGAACTTGCCAAAAGAAGCAGGATTGAAGGTAATAATTGTCACAAGAATTGAAATATAACATCCCTTAACATCTTTTTCAAGATGATAGGATTACTAATTTCATCTCTTTCACTATAGTAGTGGCTAAAAGTATTGTCAACTAGTACTTGTATACTAATAAGAGTGTCCACAACATAGTTGTTGGCCTCACTCAATTCACCACTTCTCTCTAGTATCTCTAACCTCAAATCAATAATCTTGGTCTATACATCCAAGTATATGGTGTCTGCTACACCCCGTTGTGTTATTACTTATTTACTTTTACCTAGTTATGTGAAAATGCTTTAAATGTATGTGTTTATGCTTTATATTTCCAAGAAATATAATAAATGAATGTTTGATTCAATTTGATGTTATATAATGATTATGTCTATGAAATATATGATGAAAATGGTTATAATTGATTCAACTAACTACTATTGTAATGCACTAAGTTGGATGCAGGGACAGATTCAATCCCCTGGAAGAGAGGGGAAATATCACTCAAGAGAAGAACTTGGTTTGGTAACCCTTAATGAGCCTAACTGAGCTTTCACACACTCACCTCTAGTTTAGTGATGTCGAGTCAATAGTTTGGGAAATGGTAAGTTATCCTTAGCCTTGTTTGAGTATGGTTTAGAAGACGTTTTAACCTTATCTATGAATGTTTTGATTATGTGATTGAGTCTCTTGTCTTGTGTGAGTTTTCCTTATGTGTTTATATTTAAATCAATGAGATATATACATAAAATGTATATATATGTATATATGTGTGTGTCTATTATAAACTCATACACATGAGTAAATACGTGCATGAGTATACATAGATAGACGTATCTACACATGCTCATGTATGAATTACCCATATGCATGGGAATATTGATCAGATGAATGAGACATATATACACTTCATGTATATATGTAAGTCAATGGGAATTGTGAATATATGTGTTCAAATATCAAAGCATGATATATATAAAGTATATGAATATATATATTAATATACACATATGTATTGATGATAAGGAAAAGTCCATATGAGTATATATATATATATACTTATGTATATATATATATATGTGTGTATATATGCATGTGTTATTATGCAAAATATGTGAATATGTATATGTGTATTTGAATATTGAATAATGTAAACTTATAAGTTGAGATATATATATATATACACACACACATATAAAACATATCATATACTATGGATAAAGTGCAACTTATACATATAGTGTAAAGTGCTGAAATAAAGGGAATTGCATATTATTCCATGACATCGCATAAATAATAACATTGCATGAAGTATTTAAAGTGATGAGTAATGTAAACCATGGGCAATGCTAGAATATGGCACATGGAAAATAAAGCAAACCATAGTATGAATAGAACAAGGAAAGACTTGGTCAAATAATGTGAAGGAAGAGTGAATAGCAACATATAAAGAGCTTTGACTTGGTCTTTTCCAAACAACAACCAAATTAATAGGACACATGTTATAATGTGTGGCGCCAAAGTATGAATTGTGCACATCTTTTAGAAGTATTTTTTGCATTTTATTTTTAGTGTATGAGGCAAGTGGAATAAGAGAAATATTCAAGTATGAAGCTGGTTGGGAAAGGTTGACCTATAGAAACATTATCCTTGTTTTTCTGAGTTAATCACCTTGATGTCATAAGGATACAGTGACTAGCTTAGCATATGCATTTAGTCACCATTTTTAATCTGCCACCTTGAACCTTTCTAGCTAAGTTGAACCTTTGAGTGAGAAGTGACAAGATTGAGAGTTTGTTTGTAGCCTTGGAGTGCTTAGGTTTTTGTATAAATAGGAGAGCATTCTTCATCTTTTGGGGATGCATAATTGCATTCTTTTCTTTTTCTTTTTTTTTGAGAGTTACTCTGTTGCATTTCTGAGTTGTGAGTTTAGTGAGGATAGATTGAGTTGCATTGGGAGAATTTGTCAAGAGAAGATAGAAGATTAGTGAGAAGCTAAGTTTAGAAGGAATTGTAAACTATTTTTGGAGAAGGTTGTGCTAGGAAACCCGATCTATCAATTGTAGCTATCTATTTACAGGCATGCTAGTTTTCTACTCTATTTTATATTTATTTTAGTTGGAAAGATTGCATGATTATTTTATGATGTTTGAATTGAATGGAAAGAGGAAATTTGGATTCTTTATAAGTACGTAAAATGCTTGAAGATCCTAGTTGATTGTTAAACCCGTAAATGGGATTATATTAGCATATTATATATGTAGGAATGAGTGTTTGAGTGTTTACTATAAACTATGCTAAGTAAAAGCTTATATAGTTATAGTCTGATTTATGAAAGAGTTTGTGAAAGTCTAATTTATGAATTAGTTTGAATTACTATAGTTGAAATGTGTTAGTAAGATAATATAGGTTATTCCTAGGGTTAGGATAATCCAGTGTATGGGATAGCCTATGCATAGAATATGTGTGGTCATTACAAATAGAGCTAGGAAGGTGTGTGAATAGGATGACTCTCACTCAAAATAACTGAGTGTTGAATTCTTTGGCCAAATTAGTGTAAGTTTTCATTGTTTACACTGTCAATTCACTGTGATCCAGTTATGCATGCTAGTCTAGTATTGTCATACACGTAGGTTGTAGCCACTATATGGGAAAGTTGTAGTTTGTAGGACACAACACCAAGCTTAGGAAAGGATAGTATTATGGGGTTACCAATCCAATCTCTTCGTCAAAGAGTAGGTCCACCTTACCGTTAGGTAGATGTGTGGGGGACCGCATTAAGTTTGTGATTGGCAGAAAAGCGCTTAAGTGATGCTTCTCGTCATCAATTGATGACCAAGATTTGAATGAGGTTACTTGGACCATATGTATTTCTACTTCCAGAATCTCAAAAGAGATATGTATGTATTCTTATATCCATTTATATGGAATATTTTAAACATGAAAGTTAAACTTGAGATTATTCAATATGAAATCAATACTTTGGAAAGATTGTGATATTACAATGTGATGCAATGGAAGTTTGGAATAGTGTTTATTTCAAATGTGCATTTTATCTTTTTCTTTGAAAATAAAATTTATTGCTATGTAATGGTATCATGAAATATTCACTTGTGGTTAAAGCATAGGAATTTTTTTGAGTAGAACAATGGGAATGTTACACGTGGTATCAGAGCTACCAGGTTTAACTCTAGAACCTATGTGCTCGCTATGTTTTTCCTCCAACATTAAACAAGTCTAAAGTTTGGAATTCTTGTGCTAGGATGGTGTGTCCCAGGATGATTGAAAGAAATTCGGTGATCATAAATGAGTTCTACCTACGAGCCAAGAAGGAAAGAAAATCCCTTGTTTGTACCATTGAGGGAACTAATTATGACACCATTTGGCTAAGCAATACTAAGACATTAAATCATGCCCTTTTGCAAATTATTCAAAAGAAGAGAAGGATGAGAGATGATGCCAACTTCAACTACTTACCTCCTATCTCTCTGGAAAAGTCAGACTCATTATCACTTTCTAGGGATATGCCCTCAGAATATAGTGTCAATCTAGTAATGTTGTTTAGGGACCCTCGTATAATACCTATGGCTGAAATAATTGTAATAGCCACAAGTGGCAAGTCAAAGGGTTATGTACCTCGAAACTATGTATTTGAGGATAAATCAGAGGGATATTAGCCTTTTGATGATAAACTTGAACAAGAATCTAAGGGGTACACCCCACATAGTAATGTATCTGAGAGTGAATCTAATGGATACTCTCCTATTGAATATCTGAATAGTCACTCAATGTAAAAATAAAGATATTGAAATCCTTTTGAATAAATAAGAATCATATTCTTATCAAAACTTGTGTATAAGTTTTTCAATTAATTTCTTATGTGTGAAATTATGCTCTTTTATAATGTTTTGGAAACAATAAGTAAAATTTCTTAGATCTAATTCCATGAAACCCTCAAGGTGTATTTTGACTTTGGAAAATGGTTAGAACACACACTAACCTTGGGGAAAGTCGGGAAGTAGGCCAGGGGGCTGAGAATGCTAAAGCCAAGTTGGATTGCATTCTAGTAATGATGGATGAAACCAGGGAATGAATAAGAAACCTTGAATAGGAAGTAAGGGGAAAAGAAAGAGAGGAACAAGAAATGCCAAAGGATGATGATGAAGTTCCTAACAATGAAGAAAAAGGAGAGAAATCTCGTGACCACACCCATGCTAGTGAACATGAGATTGATAAAACACAATCTCAGTCCACGTTTGAAAGTAGTAAGAGATGTGTGGCAACTAAATTATCTAGGGATATGAGAAAAATTACCCCTCCTAAATTTGAAGGAAGTACCAGCAAAGATGAGGCTGAGGCTTGGTTGATAGAAATGGGAAAGTAATTTGAGATCAGAAACTATTTTGAGGTCACAAAAGTTGTTTGGGGAGCCTTCCAGTTGGCGGGAGAAGCTTCTAACTAGTGGATGAACAAGAAGGTGGAACTTGGACTCAATTCCTTAAGGCTAACCTAGAGTGAGTTTGTTGAGATTTTCCAGAAAAGGTGGTTGCCCCAACTTTTCTATGACCAAAAGCTCACTGATTTCCAAAATCTGAAGAAAGGAGACTCATCAGTGAATGAGTACTAGGATAAATTCACTCTTCTTCTAAGGTATGTACCTATATATCAAAAAGACGAGCGATTTCAAATCAAGAAGTTCATAATGGGATTGAATAACCAAATAGGAGGCGAGTTTGATGTTCACAATCCAACAACCATGGACTTAGTTTATGAGAAGGCAGTTAAGCAGGAGCAAAACCTTAAAGTTATCTTGAAAAATTGAGTTAGGAATCGAAAGAAGTTTTGTGGGCCTCCAGTTAATCAAACTCCAAAGAAGCCTAGTGGAGGGTCAGATTCTCAAAGGAAAGGGGAAAGAGGACCCCGTAAGAATTGGAGTGAACCAATAAGGGATTGCAAAGGGAATAACTTCAACAACACTAACAACAACAACGTTGAAGGGAATGGCAATAATACTAAAAGGCCTATAAGAAGGAAGGGACCGATGAAAGGATGTTTCACATGTGGTGGGGTTCATTTTGTCATCAATTGTACCAACAAATCATCAGGATCACAACCTCAAGTAAATTATCTTCCTCCACAATGTGTTGCATTCCAACAGAAGATCCATGCAGCTTTGGACAATCGACAAGCTGAGTTCTAGATCACACTAATAGAAACTCCGAGTACTTTGTTTGGTATACCTATTTCCATTCTTATTGATACTGGAGCCACAGAAAATTTTGTTTCACCTAAAGTAGCTAGTCAAATTTCTATAAAGGCTAGTTTTATGGAAAATTCATTGGTCAAGTTGAGTATGCAAACTAGACAAGAGCTAAAGTGAGACAATGTCTTTTTGAAGCAAGGGTAGAACTTCTAAGTTTCTCCACAAAGGTAAATTTGTACATAGCTCCCTTAGGATCTTATGATGCCATCTTAGGGATGAATTGGCTATGGAAAAATAGGGCTAAAGTGGATTGTCATGCTAAAACTGTAGAATACTTTAATGACCTAGTTAATCAAGTGTCATTGAAAGGAACACCTAGGGAAATGAAATTGTGTTAGATATCAACTATGCAAATGCATATGGAAAAGAAGAAATGATGTCAACTCTTCATAGTTAAAATGGAAAAAATTGAGGAATGCAAGGAATTCATTTCTCAAGATGATGTTGTTTATTATGGACCATGAGACCCCCTTGATGTCAAAGAAGGAGAAGTGGTGGAATATGAAGAAATAGATATGGAGAAATATCCTATCCTTCAAAAATTTGCGAATGTCTTTCCAGAAGAACTACCTAGAATGCCTCCCAAAAGAGTGTTCGATTTCACCATCGACCTTGTAATAGCCTGATGGAACCTATATCCAAAGCACTTTATAAGATGACCACAATGAAACTAATGGAGCTTACAACACAGTTGGAGGAGTTGTTTTCCAAAGGGCTAATAAAACTTAGTGTTTCACCCTATGGATCACTAGTGATCTTTGTGAAGAAGAAAGATGGTACATTGTGCTTGTGTATTGATTATCAGATGTTTAACAAATCTACGATAAATAATAAGTACCTGTTTCCACGCATTGATGATCTTTTTGATCAAATGTGAGGAACGACAGTGTTTCCGAAGATTGATCTGCGACAAGTTACCATCAACTAAGGATCAAGGATGAAGATAGTTTCAAAATTGCTTTCATGACTAGATACGATTATTATGAGTTCACAGTCCTACCTTTTGGACTTACGAATGCACCTACAACATTCATGAACCTGATGAAGAATGTATTTAGGGACTTCTTGGATAGGTTTGTATTGGTTTTCCTAGATGATATCTTAATCTATTCCAAGAATGAAGAAGAGCATTGTAGACGTTTAGAGATTGTTCTTCAATGATTAAGAGAACATAAGCTATACGAGAAACTCTCTAAGTGTACTTTCCTCTAGAAGGAAGTTCAATATCTGGGTCATGTGATTACAACTAATGGAATTGTAGTGGATCCAACCACAATCAAAGTGGTACTTGAGTCGCCAGAGCCAAAGAATGTACCTGAGGTTAGAATTCTTATGAGTTTGGCAGGTTACTATTGGAAGTTTGTTGTAAACTTTTCCAAGATAGCTTTTCATATTACTTCATTATAGAGGAAAGGGAAGAAGTTTGAGTGGTCTAAGAAATATCAAGCAACATTTGACCTACTCAAAGAGAAGTTGACTACAACATCGATCTTGAAGGTACCTAATCCAGATGGTGACTTTATTGTCATCACAGATGCATCAGGTGAAGGTTTAGGTGGAGTCTTAATGCAATATGGGCAAGTCATAGATTATGAATCAAGGAAGCTAAAGTCCTATGAGAAGAATTATGCATCACATGATTTGGAGTTAGCAACAGTAGTCCACACATTGAAAATGTGGAGATATTATCTAATGGGTAAACCTTTTGAACTAAAGACTGATAATTATGGTCCAATTATTTCTTCACCCAACCCAATCTCAATGCATGACAAAGGAGATGGTTGGAGTTAATAACTGATTATGACTACAACATTAACTACATCGTGGGAAAAGAGAATTGGGTTGTCGATGCCCTAAGTCGTAGGAGGCATATCACTTCAATAGTATCAATTCAAACTGACTTCAAGGGCCAAGTGTTGTAGAAATCCAAGGGTGATGAATATTATGAGCAAGTCAAGGAAGCACTCTCAAATAATCTGCAAGACACAAGGTCCGAAGGATTCTATTTTGAACCTAATGGATTATTAAGGTTTAAAGGAAGAATATATGTGCCTAATTTTGAAGAATTAAGGAACCTAGTGTGGAAAGAAGTTCACAATGCACCATACTCTAGAAATCCTAGTGTAACTAAGATGTTGGTTGATGTGAAGCCATTATATTTTTGGAAGGGAATAAAAGGGGATGTTGCTAGGTTTGTAGCAAAATGTTTAGAGTGTCAAAGGGTGAAGGAAAAACATCATCACCTTGAAAGAATTTTGCATCCTCACAATGTTCCCAAGAGTAAGTGGCAAGTCATAAGCATGGACTTTGTGCAAGGTCTACCTATTTCTAGGAACAAGCATAATGCCATTCTTGTGGTAGTGGATAAGCTTACCAAGGTAGCACATTTTATTCCTGGGAATCTAATCGATGGATCTTCTCTCATAGCGCAAAATTTTATTCGAGAGGTGTTTAGGTTGCATGGGATTCCTAAGAAGCTTATCTCAAATAGGGATGCTCATGTGACATCTAGGTTTTGGAAAACCTTGTTTTCTTCACTTGGTATCCAGTTGAATATAAGTTTAGCATATCATCCAAAAACGGATGGTCAAAATGAAAGAGTTAACCAGGTACTTGAAGATCTATTAAGGATGTATTGCATGGATCAACAATACAAGTGGGAAGATTACCTACTATTGGTTGAGTTTTCATATAACAACTCTTATCATTCTGCAATCAAGATGGCTCCATTCAAAGCATTGTATGGTTAGAAATGTCGAACTCCTATAAGTTGGGATAAGCTAGAAGATAGGATAAGCCTAGGGCTAGAGATGTTATAAAAAATGGAGGAGCAATTTGGAATTATTAAGCAAAGATTAGCAGAAGATAATGATAGGAAGAAAATTTATGCAGATTCCAAGCGAGTACCCAAAAATTTCTTGGTAGGAGAAAAGGTTTGTTAAGGTTCAAGCCTCATAAGAGTTCTATCAAGTTTGGAAATTCATCCAAACTAGCTCCACATTACATAGGTCATTTTTATGTTCTTGAAGTGATCAACCTTGTTGCATACCGAATTTCCTTGCCACCAGCTTTTTCCTCGATGCATAATGTCTGTCATGTATCTTACCTTAAGAAGTATATACCAGGTGATAACCATGTCATTGATTGGAATTATTTATAGGTACAAGGCCCAGGGGTGGTAAAAATCGAGCCTTTGAAAGTGCTTGAAACATGTAAGATTCGCTTACATAATAGAGAGGTTCTGTAATGCAAGGTCCAATGGGATCAATATGTAGAAGATTCAACCACCTGGGAAGACTATACAGAGATCAAACAAAAGTTTCCTCATGTTTGCATTCTTTTGAGAGTTATTGAAAAACTATATTGTTTTGTTTATGTTTTATTGATTATGTCTATGTCTGATGCTTAAGATTATCAAGGACGATGATTCACAAGGGGGGGATATGTTACACCCTGTTGTGTTATTACTTATTTACTTTTACCTAGTTATGTGAAAATTCTTTAAATGTATGTGTTTATGCTTTATGTATATTGGAAACATAATAAATGAATGTTTGATTCAATTTGATGTTATATAATGATTCTATCTATAAAATATATGATGCAAATGGTTGTAATTGATTCAACTAACTACTATTGCAATGTACTAAGTTGGATGTAAGGACAAATTCAATCCTTTGAAAGAGGGGGGAAGTATCACTCAGGAGAAGAACTTGGTTTGGTAACCCTTAATGAGCCTATCTGAGCTTTCACACTCTCACCTCTAGTTCAATAATGTCGAGTCAATAGTTTGGTAAATGGTAAGTTATCCTTAGCCTTGTTTGAGTATGGTTTAGAAGACATTTTTGATCTTATCTATGAATTTTTTAATTATGTGATTGAGTTTCGTCTTGTGTGAGTTTTTCTTTATGTGTTTATATTTAAATCGATGAGATATATACATAATATATATATGCACCTGTCTACGATAAACTCATACACATGAGTAAATATGTGCACGAGTATATATAGATAGACATATCTACACATGCCCATGGGAATATTGATCATACGAATGAGACATATATATATATACACTCCGTGTATATATGTCAATCAATGGGAATTGTGAATATATGTGTTTAAATATCAAAGCATTATATATATATACACGTATGTATTGACGATAAGGAAACATCCATACAAGTATATTGATATATATATATATATATATATAGATACATACATAAATATATATATATATATATATATATGTGTGTGTGTGTGTGTGTGTGAATATGTATATGTGTATTTGAATATTGAATAATACAAAATTATAAGTTGAGATACATATATACATATTATGTTATGTATATATAATATATATATTAAATATATGTTAATGATTTCAAATAGCGCAAAAATGTTTATTGTGCGTATATCATATAAAACACAACATATACTGTGGATAAAGCACAACTTATACATATAGTGTAAAGCATTAAAATAAAGGAAATTGTGTATTATTTGATGGTAGCACATAAACAATAACATTGCATGAATTATTTAAAGTGTTGAGTAATGTAAACTATGGGCAACACTAGAATATGGCATGTGGAAAATAAAGAAAGCCATAGTATGAATATAACAAGGAAATACTTAGTCAAATAATGTGAAGAGTGAATAACAACGTATAAAGAGCTTTGACCTGGTCTTTTCCAAACAACAACCAAATTAATAGGGCACATGATATAATGTGTGGTGCCAAAGTATGAATTGTGCACATCTTTTAGAAGTTTTTTTTGCATTTCATTTCCAGTGTATGAGCAAGTGGAATAAGAGAAATAGTCAAGTATGAAGCTGGTAGGGAAAGGTCGACTTGTAGAAACATTATCCTTCATTTTTGAGTTAATCACCTTACTATCATAAGGATACAACGACTAGTTGAGCATATGCATTTAGTCACCATTTTTAATCTACCACCTTGAACCTTGCTAGCTGAGTTGAACCTTTGAGTGTGAGAAGTGGCAAGATTGAGAGCTTGTTTGTAGCCTTGGAGTGCTCAAGTTTTTGTATAAATAGGAGAGAATTCTTCATCTTTTGGGATGCATAATTGCATTCTTATTTTTTGATTTTTCTGAGAGTTACTCTACTGCATTTATGAGTTGTGAGTTTCGTGAGGATAGAGTGAATTGCATTGAGAGAATTTGTTAAGGGAAGAGTGAAGATTAGTGAGAAGCTAAGTTTAGAAGGAACTGCAAACTATTTTTGGAGAAGGTTATGCTAGGAAACCAGATTTATCAATTGGAGCTATCTGTTTACAAGCATGCTAGTTTTCTACTCCGTTTTATATTTATTTTAGTTGGAAAGATTGCATGATTGTTTTATGATGCTTGAGTTGAATGGAAAGAGGAAATTTGGATGCTTTATAAGTACACAAAATGCTTGAAGATCTTAGTTGATTGTTAAACCCATAAATGGGATTATAGTAGCATATTATATATGTAGGAATGAGTGTTTGAGTGTTTACTATAAGTGTGCATAAGTAAATAAGTAAAACAACTCAAACACTTCTTAATGAAACATTATATCAAGATTTAACATGAGTTAAACTAATTTAAAAGCACAAAAACCTTGAAAGTGTCTCATTGTCTCCTATCTCCAAAGATTTATCAAGTTACAGAGGGCTCTCAGATTTGTAAGCACCGTAACTATTTAAAATGCCTATCTAGAGAACAAAATTGATGCTAAATGCAATGATGTGATGATTGATAATGAATTTAAAAAGCTATGATGCTACTGTAAATGAAGCTTGATGGATGAAAGCTACAGTAAAACTATGATGCTGTCGTGATGTGAATTCTACTGATGTTGTGATGCTATGATGATAAAAGTTGTTGCTATTGCTTATGATTGCTTGATTGCTTGGTTGTATTCCTACAGAGTAAGTTTGCATAAATTGGGATTTTCTCGGATCATTTCCTATGAAAAGAAGTTGTATTTATAGATTTACTGCAGTACATTTGCACAGAGGCAGCACAACAAAGGCTGAGATTCAATCTGGAGATTTGAATGGTAAGAGATTAAGAAGCTGGAGCTAATCATGGGGATTGTTCCTCCCAATGAAAACACCAGGCAAGATGATAGGAAAGATCAGAGGAAGAAGATTGAGAGGATTTCCTGCAGGTTTGTCCCAGAGGCTTTTCCGTGAATGCCAGTTGCATTAATTAGATTTAAAAAATCTAATTTTATTGGTGAGTGAATAGAGGAATATTGATTTATGCCTTTATTTGAATTTTATTTATTTATTCAATTTTAGCAAAATAGGAAGATTTAATTAAATAAAACAAATATTTGATATTTGCTTATTTAATATAGAGGAATATGGTTAATTAAATAAACTTTAGGATATCTTTATTTAATTAAGAGGAAATATGATAAGATAATTAAATAACACAAACTATTGAAGTTGTATATTTAATTTAAGATATAATTAATGGATAAAGTATAGAAGAAATAATAATAATAATAATTAAATAAAAAAAGTATTTAAATTTTTTTATTTAATTAAGAGGAAAATAATATGATAAAATAGAAGAATTAATAGCGAACTTAATATAAATAAATATTTCTATTTATTTACTAAGTAGATGAATTTAGGATTAATTAATTAAATAAATCATATTTAACTAATTATATTCTCCAGACCATTTTTAGGTGTATACATTTTGCCCCTCTTTGAAGTGATGTGTTTATGCATTACTTCAAAGAAAATTTTGTACTGCTGCTGCTAGTATCGACGAGAAATTTTTCAGAATGCCCCAGACATGATTTTCAAGTGATTGATGGATATATGCCCCCTTGGGAGATAAATTAATGATTTTTTAAATTTTTGAATTTTTATTATTTTTTAATGATTTTGATGTAGGGTCAATGAATATCATTAATGAAATAATTTATCTCCCAATATTTGATGTTGTAAGTACCCTTGGATGTTTTTGAATTAATCTTCTTTAACAAAATTAAAATAACCTCACAAAATTCCCATCTTTAATAACCTATTAAAAGGTCAAAAGGTCCCTTTCACACTCATTTGTGCATTGACTTTCGTAAACTTTGTGAGACCTTTTTGTACCACTTGGAGTGAGATGTCGATTCCATATCACACCCATCGGTTCGAGCGTGTATGACATCACTAGCGGACGACTGCCTACGAACCTGATGTACGTACCCTTTTTCCCTCATTTTTTGTGCCTTGTCTTATTTTTAGCAGATTTTTTGGTTTTGAAATATTTTGAATTATTTTAGCGCTTTCAATATCCGTTGTAGTGCTTTCATTAGGTCTTTTAGCACTTTGAAATTTTTAGTGCGTCAGGCTTTTGTTTTAGCGCTTCGCTAGCGCTTTGATTATATTAGTGCTTCGGATAACTGTTTTAGCACTTCACTAGGATAGATTAGCGCTTCGGATAACTATTTTAGTGCTTCACTAGGATAGATTAACACTTTGATTAGATTAGTGCTTAGGTCAGATTGTTTAGCGCTTAAGCCTCCTCTTTTAGCACTTTGATATTTTTAGCACTTTGACCCAAGGTTTTAGCACGTTGACCAAATAGAATAGTGCTTTTGTAGTTTTGGCACTTTGACCGTCTGTAATAGTGCTTTTAACTGATGAGATGGCACATATCATGATTTGGTGCTTCGAATGCCTGATTTATTATATTCAAATCAAACTGATATAGTTTGTCAAAATTTGTCCTTGATTTTGTCAAATTTTTATCTTGTCAGTGTTGGTTTGATATGATCGATTATCCTGATCAAATAGATAATGTTCGACCTCATGATAGGTGAGGTCTGATGTTTGATTTGATGATAATTATCCTCATGATAGGTGAGGAATAATTATAGTTTTATTGATGTACCTCATGATAAGCAAGGTTGATTTGATGCATTGATGATTGACCTCATGATAGGTGAGGTTCAATGATACTTGATGATTTGACCTCATGATAGGTGAGGTTCAATGATGTTCGCTCATGAGATTTGATCAAAATTCTCACCAAGAGCTGATTAGTTTTGATAGGATAATTGATGTTTGATGATTCGACATAAAGTTATGATTTTCAAAAAAATTCTAATGATAGGAGCCATTGGAGAACCTTCAGGTTCGAGAGCGATTTTCGTGGACATTTGATTTGATACCTCAGTTGGCGCAGCCTGATACAGCTATTATTACACGTTGCGGACTATCTCCTCTTTTATAATGCCCCAGATTAGGATTAATCGGGGTCTATTGAAAACACTAGCCGAGAGGTGGCATAGCAAGCACAACACCTTCCACCTTCCTACCAGTGAGATGACAGTCACTCCAGAGGACATTTGGAGGATCCTGCATATTTCAATTGTTGGTGACATTGTCATATATGATTCTACAAAGCAGGGTGGGACTGATGCCCTTCGTAGAGTGTTTCAGGATTATCGGATTGCTGGGGAGTGGATTCCATGGCGAGAGATGGTAGCCGATTATGCCACTTTGCCTACATTGCTTGCTGGTTTTATCGGAGGATTCCTTAGTCTTGATTGCAGGTCTAAGGGATTCTCTATTGCTTGGGGCCGAGTTCTAGAGAGTATGGTTGTTCATGGCACCAGATTTTCTTGGGGCATGTGTATGCTTGCCCACTTATATCATGATTTACATTCAGTTGTGTATCTTCGAGGTTAGATTTTATCTGCCGGTGTCACATTGCTTTAGGTATGGGCGTGGGAGCACATAGCTGTCACACGTCCAATTCTAGTTAGACAGAGGCCACTTATGTGTTTACATATGCCGACCGACTTACTCAGTCTAGACTGGGTAAGTTAGAGTATTGGAGGAGAGTGAATGATGATATAGAAGCTGTGACTTGGCATCTGTACCTAGATTGTGATCATTGGGATGATGATGATGTGCAGTTACCATTTCTATGTTAGTCCATGCTACTGATTGGTCATTCCTGTCGGGTATTTGAGAGATTTTTTATCAGATGGGTGTATAGACAGTATGGGATGGTTTAGGGTATGCCCCAGGGTGTTTCCCATTATTCTTGTCATCAGTCAGATGCAGCAGATTGGGGGCCTGGTTTATCATACGATGTTGTCGTTCAAGAGTATTAGGCTTTACAACCATTTGAGTGGGACATTCGGCCAGACATTGTTGACCCTCCAATTACAACATACTATGCTGATTTTTTGGCTTTCCATCCGTTTCCACGTCTTACCATTCTAGATGAGCCTGCCCCATTACCAACAGAGGAGGATGTTGTCATTGCCCATGGTCATAGGTAGAGGAGAGAGGAGGTTGAGGTGGAGGTTGGTGAGGAGGAGGATGTTGATGAGGAGGAGGATAGTGGAGAGGAGAGCAGTGGGGATGATAGCAGTGAGGATGATTATAGATTTGATAGTGGAGAGGTTGCAGGCCGGTTAGGCCCTATTTTTTATTTGACAGAGGAGACAGTGCCTTGTAAGAGGTAGGCAGTGAGTGATGTGTTTGATCAGTTGTTGATAGCTGACCTTCAGGTATAGTTAGAGACTATTCAAGAGCAACTTGTTCAGGCGGAGGGTTTACTAGACTAGACTTAGGTGTAGATGCAGGAACAAGCTCAGTCACATGCAGAGGCTCTAGCATCAGTGCAGGCTCAATTAGCCACGACACGTGCACAAATTGCAACATTGACAATCGAGAGGGATGCTGCTAGGAAGACTATTGGGGCAGCCCAAGCTCAAATTACCTCCCAAACAGCTGAGAGGGATGCCACCAGGTTTACAACAGAGGGTGTGCAGGTCACAACCAAGAGATTACAGAAACTGGCAGATGGTACCTCCCTAGTGGATTTGGTGCAGGAGCACCTTGGGATCCTCATGCCTCTTGGAGGTATTGCTTGTTTTCTTTGTTTTTTGTCAAGAATTTTGAGATGTAATAAGGTTCCAAGAACCATATTTCATGTCTTGTAACAAGTTTTAGATTTGGTGTCAAGTCTTGTTGTAAGAACAAGGTCTCCTTCCTCACCATGTAAGCTTGGTTCATCTAGGAAAACTAAAGAATTAAAGTTCCTTGATGTATCCAAGTCCTTGAGGGGAGTTTCCTTGACATGAGTAGTGTTGGTGGTGTCTTTTATACATCTGAATACACCTTTGAATCCTCATTTCATTCAGGCTTTTGTGAAGCTGTAGTCAATTACCTTAACTAGGCAATTAGGGGTCTAATTGGAAAAAAATTTAGTTTCCAACCTCCACCTAATTCAAATGTCATTTGGGGGAAATTGGGAAGGGTTTTTGGAAGTTAAATAAGCCTCTCATGGTTGAGGCATGGCTGTTGAATCATTTTCTTTGAAGTTCTAATGAAAGAAGTGGTTGTTTTCTAGAAATTTTTGTGTGTAATTTGTTGCTAAAACACGTGGTATGACCTCTGTACGATCTGTACGGGCTCAACCCTATTATGGTTGGAAAGAGGAGAGTGTCAAATTTAATTTGAAGGTGGTTTTGTGAATTTTCATCAAGTATAAGTGGATATATCTTCGTTTTAGCAACAGCAGGTCAAGAAACCCTCAAAACTAGGGTTTGGCCAAAAAATGCTTCTATCTTCCACTCCCACGGTGTATAGTTGCTAATTTCTTGTGGGATGGAAGTTATTTATGTATATTTTCATCTTTTCAAGGTTTTGGAGAATGGCCAAATGTGTGGGGAAAGTTACAAACTGATCTAGGCCTGGCATCTTCATGTGACAGGCCTAGCTTGTAAAGCAAAAATCATAGTTTTTCTTGTTTTGAGAGATTTTTGTTCAAGGGGGCACTTAGGAATGATTGAAATGGTTGTAAGTAGTCTGTAGGAGTTTGGAACAAGGATTTGGGGAGAAGGGGTGAGCCTAGATAACTAAAAACCAATCAAGTGCACTCAATTAGGCCTCTTAAGGACAACGTTAGTTTGGTCCATGGTTGCTTTTCCAACCACTGTCAAAAAGTAAGATTTTGTGGCCTTGTAGAGGCATAATATACTTGCCTAAAAACAATAGTTTACATCAGATACAGGTTTGTGGGTGAGAATTAATTGGACTATCCTACCGGGCAGTGCTACAAGAAATTGGGGGTAAAGGGGCCTACTAGTTGAGGAATGAATTCATGGGGTTCCTAAGTGCTGATCATGGCTATGGTGTTTTGATTGTGGTATGTTAGAACATGTTTCAAGTGATTATAAGTCCTTCAAAATTATGAGATTCAAAGACCCTTGGTGAGTTGAGTTTTCTTTATAGAAGGACAGTGATTTGATGGTGTGTTGATAAGAGTATTTGAGAGAAGCACTCATAAAAGAACTTCTGCCATCTGAGATTGGTGTACTTCCCTGCTCACTCTGCATCCAAATTATATGCGAGAGGTTTCCTGTATTAGTAGGGAGGTAGATTATTATAGAGGTAAATATTATGATGTCGTCCCTGCCGAACAGCGAGTGAGCTACAGGCAATCTCGATCTAGTAGGACCCACTCTAGGACCGTCAATGTAGGAGTCACACAACCTCTCCGGAGAGATCCTAGAGATCCTAGTATAGGTGGTGGTGGTGGGACCCATACTGTGATGCCTGCATCATCTGGAGCTAGCAGTACTTAGCTTCAAATGTGATTTCTCTTTTATATTTGAGATGATGATGTACATTCCGATTACAACCATTTTTTTGATGATATATCTCTCTTCATTTTAGACATCATTGTATACTTGACATTATTATTTTGATTTATATGATATGCAGTGGACTATTCGATCCATATGTGTTCTACATGATTATCTGATGGATGCATTTTCTTTTATGTTCTATATGCTATGTGGTGGTTTCATTGTTATGATGGTATGGATGTAGTTTATATCATGATGATATGCTATTATGTATGATGTTCTATTATGATGATGTCTAATGATGTAATGGATGATGTGTGGATGATGTATGGATGCATGATGTATATGTATGATGTAATTACACATATGGTTATGGATATGGTGTGTTGAAATGATATATGATATGTGATGTAAATGGGATGCATGTTCTTTTATTTTGATGTAAATGTAAATATATGATGTAATAAATGGATGAAAATGATGTATGTTATATGATATAATAAATGGATGGATTTTTGATATATAATATGATAGAGATTATTATGTAGATGAAGATGACGTATGATATATGAATGTTTGATGGATGTTTTGAAAATGCAATGATAGAGATTTATGTTTTTGAGATTTTCTTTATGCAAGTTTATGTGATATGGAAAATGTGATATAATAAATGCAAAGTTATTTGATTCAAATGTGTGAATGATGAAATGATGATTAACTACTTTCTAATGTATGCAAATGGATTTGATGATGCAATTATATGATATGATGATATTTTTGGTAATGTCAAGTATACTCAATCTATTTATGAGAAAATATAGTCGTTAATTTGAATCCTTCACGAGCTTTAGTAACAAACACTCTTCAGATGCAAAAACTATTATGAATGTAATCTAATTTATGGTGCAAATCTACATGTAAAATAAAATTGGCATTTTAACAGTAATTTTGTGCTTTGTATCATCATTGAGCTTTTAAAATTTTGAAAGTGAGTACAAGCATTGATGGTATAATGTAAACCAATGATGACCTGAGTACTACTTCCATGATTTTTGATATTGCAAGCTAATACAAGCATCGAGGTATAATTAAACCGAGATGACTTGAGCATTTCTTGCATAAAACAGACAAGAATTAACCACTTTCATATGTGAATTGGAATGTCATCCATGATACTTTGTAGAGCACTTCCTGAGACAATTCACATAGTAATTATGATTAATTCACAAACAACAGGTAAAGAAAAATATCATTCTTCTTCCTTGCTTCTCTAGTTCAAATACATCATCGAGTTGCTCCAAAGAAATGATAATAATGATCAAAAGTACAACATATCTCACATTTGCTTATAGTATTTCAATCATTATTCAGATTAGATCATCCATCCTGATTTTGTGATGTTTTGTGATTTTCATGATTTTGAGAAAAGATCTAACCTAAAGACCTATACTAGGGGCTTCAGGGGCTAATAAAAAATTAGCCTTGCCTACGTTATACACGCAAAGACCACGTAGTTCGACTGACACAGACTCTATTTTCAACTTTTTGAGACCAAATTTTTGACTTGTTTTTGGATTTTCTGTTGTGATATGGACGTTTGATGTTTTTCCAATGGTGATTGATGTTCCATGTTGGGTTGTGTTTCGATCATTTTTTATTTTTTTTGTGTTTGTCTTCTTGCTGTTGTTTGTCTATTTGATTAAGTTCAATGTTGCCCCCAAGCTAGGGTGAGACAATGCCACGTGATATGATATGATAATGGATGTAAAATGATGGTGGAAGTAACGACCATGACATGTGTCCAAATAGATGGGGGAGCCGATTTGAATCACAAATAGCGCCTGTTTCTAGGTTTTCACTATATGTTTTTATTGCACTTTTTAGTCTTTTTGATTTTTTTTTATTTTTATTTTTTTGTATTTTTCTGTCACTAGGACGCCTGTTTTCCAGGTTTTCATCAAGGTAACCATTTTCAAAAGCTAATTCATGCACTGTATAATTCAGGTGTAGAAATTTCTAAGATGGATATTGTTGATAGGTTCATCAAACAGATCCCCTTCTAGTGCAAACAATTGATATGCTCCTCATCCATACACTAATATGATTACAAAAGGACCTAACCAGTTAGGTTCAAAATTCCCTTTCTTTTCTCTATCCTACTAATTTCTAGGGTTTTCTTTTAGGACCAAGTCTCCAACTTGAAAGACTCTAGGTTTTACCCTGTGATTGTAACTCCTTGAAATTCTTTGCTGGTAGGCCTTCAAATGATTGACAACTTGCTAACGACGTTCATCCAGTAATTCCAGTTCCTGTAGTCGAGAGACTCTGTAATCCTCATCTATAATGATACCCTTCAGTGAGACACAGAGTGATGGTATTTCTACCTCAAGGGGTAGGATGGCCATTGATCCATATACCAAGGCATATGGTGTAGCCCCAGTTGGTGTTCTAATGCTGATTCTGTAGGCCCATATGCAGGATTTAGCTGAACATGCCAATCATGTCCAACATCATTTACCATTTTCTTTAGTATTTACAAAATTGTCTTGTTCGAGGCCTCTGCTTGGCCATTTCCCTGTGGATAGTACGGTGTTGAGAAACGATGTTGGATATGGAATTGTTCACATAATTCCTGGATGTCCTAATTTTTAAAAGGTCTACCATTGTCTGTGACAATGGACTGGGGTATCTCGTACTGACAGATGAGATAGTTGAGTATGAAAGATGAGATCTGCTTTCTAGTGACAGTTGTTAAAGGAATTGTTGCTATCCATTTTGTAAAATACTCTATTGCTGTGATGATGAACTTTTGTCTATTGGATGAATAAGGATTTATTTTTCCTACTAGGTCCAATCCCCACTGACAAAAGGCCATGTTGATGTGAAAGGCTGTAACTCTTGTACCAACACATGAATTAGATTACCATGAATCTGACATTTTTTACACTTTTTAATATATTGATAACACTCTTTCTCCATGTTTGGCCAGTAATACCCCAAATGGAGGAATTTCTTAGCTAAGGTTAGCCCACTTGAATGGGTTCCCCAAATACCTTCATGGACCTCTCGTAAGGATATTTCAAATTCATGATGTTCCAGACACCAAAGAAGAGTACCATTTAGACCTTGACAGTATAGGGTTTCAGCAATTAATGTATGTCGGGCGGATTGACGGATAAAGTTACGCTTTTGGTTTCTAGAGAGATCAGGAGGAAGGATATTATCTTTGAGGTAAGTATAGATCTCTCCATATAGTGAGGTTTGAGTGTCGGTTATTTGGAATATGGTTTGTGAATTAGGATTATTGTATGCAAGGTTAGATAGTTGTTCCACCATAAACTCATAACGACCTTGTTTTTCTAGTAATTACAAAAGGGAAGCAATTTTCGCCATGGCATCTACAGCCTTGTTCTTTTCCCTTGGTATTTGTTCAAACTTGATATCCATGAAGTACTTTTTAAGATCATCTATCATTTTCTTGTAAGGCATGAGCTTTTCATCCTTTGTCTGATATTCATCATTTACCTGATAGATAACAAGCTGTGAGTCCCCATACACTTGCATTTCTGTGATTTTCCATTCAATAGCTACTTTGATGCTGATAATTAATGCTTCATACTTAGTGACATTGTTGGTACATAGAAAAATCAACCTATATGATCTTGCGATGGTGTGCCCTTGAGGTGTGACAAATAGGATTCCCGCACCAGACCCTCTTTGTGTGTATGATCCATCAAAATAGAGCCTCCATTGTTGTGTTGTAATATTTAGGATGTCCGCATCTGGAAATTCAATGTTCATTGGATGATGATCCTATAATGGAGCTTCAACTAGTTGATCTACTATTACCTGTCCTTTGATGGCCCTCCTGTTGACATATTGGATGTCAAACTCGCTCAAGATCATGAACCATTTTTCCAATCTTCCTATTAGAGAAACTTTACTAAGTAGATATTTCAATGGGTCTATTTTCGCTATGAGCTTAACTGTATGAGTCAACATATAGTGTCACAACTGCTAGGTTGCAAAGACCACTTCTAAACAATCCTTCTCTATGAATGTGTAGTTTATTTCATATCCGTTGAGTGTCCTATTGATGTAGTAAATAACTTGTTCTTTTCCTTCAGAATCCTCTTGTGCCAATAAAGCTCCTAAGGATATGTTAGTTGTTGCAATATATAGTATCAATGGTCTCTCTGTCGTAGGTGGCATGAGTATTGGAGGTGACATCAAGTATTGCTTTATCTGGTTTAAAGTTTTTTCACAGTCATGATACCACTTGAATAAAACATTTTTATGAAGTAGATGATTAAATGGGTGACTCTTGTCTGCCAGCTGGGAGATAAATCTCCTGATGGATTGCAACCTATCTTGTAGGGATCATAATTGACTGATGTTTTTCGGTGGAGGCATCTCCATTATTGCTTTAACCTTAGCTGGATCCACTTCAATACCTTTTTTTGATACTATGTAACCAAGGAGTTTTGTTGATGTTACCCTGAAAACACATTTCTTTGGGTTCAACCTGACATTGAACTTTTCCAGCCTAGTAAATATTTTATCTAGAATTTTCAAATGTCCTTCCCTTGTGTATGATTTTTCTAAGATGTCATCCACATAATCTTCCATGAAAGTATGCATCATGTCATGGAAAATAGTGGTCATCGCCCACTGATATGTCACAATTGGATTTTTCAACCCGAAGGGCATGACATTCCAACATCATGTACCCCAAGGACAAGTGAATGTTTCCTTTTCCTGATCTTCAGGTGCTATTTTTATTTGATTATATCTTGAGAATCCATCCATTAAAGATAACATGGCATGTCCCGCTATTAGATCAACAATTATGTCAATGTTGGGTAAAGGAAAATCATCCTTTGGGCACGCCTTGTTTAAATCTCTGAAATCCATGCATATTTTGATGCTATTATTAGGTTTTGATACTGGCACAATATTTGAGATCCATTATGCACAATCTATGGACCTAATAAATCCTACATCCAATAATTTCTTCATCTCAACTTTTACCATCAAGGCGATGTGGGGATGCATCTTTCTCAATTTTTGTTTGACTGGTTTGATTCCTTTTGGTAGCGACAAATGATGCATGAGGAGATCTGGATCTAATCCTAGCATGTCAAAATAAGACCATGCAAAATTGATGTGTCGTTCCTCAAATAATTTGGTGAATGCAGGTTTTTCTTGTTCTGTCATGGATGCTGCTAGATGTAGGATCTTTTCCTTTTTAGTTGTTCCTAGATTTATAGATTATGTCAGTTCTACCAGTATTGATGATCTGTCATGGTAATTCTCTGGGAGAGTGTCAAATCTTCCATCCTTCAGTGCCTCAGAAAGGTTTTCACTGTTGGATACGTTCTTTATTTTTCTTTTTCAAAATCTAATACTACCTCAGAAAGGTTTTCACCATTAGATTTATTTTTCTTGTTGTCATTTTTGCAACTGGAAGATTTGGCACCCTCCTATTGTGAAGCATCATTATGAGTGTTATGGATAGAACTAGTATCAAGTTCGTCACTGCAAAGATAGTTTATGATGGCATCATCATTTGAAAAGACTGGTAAATGAATAGGTTCAGTGGGTTCCCAGTCAATAAGTTCGAGATGTCTCAAGGGTAATAAGTCATCAGTTTGAGTAAGGTTGACAACTGTAAGTGTTTCAATAGCTAGGTGGTCAAAGTTGTCAATAGGAAGGTCAATTTCTATGATAGTAATCACCTCCAAGTCATCTGTCTCACTCAATGTCTAGTTGTCCTCGCTTGAGTCATTGATATTTGTTGATCCCATTACAAATGGTCTATTTCCTGAACTTTGTCCCTCCTCTCGTAAGGGTGTATATGCTTGGATAACATCAATTTGTTTGTCAGTATAGGATGTAGCATATAAATGACCCCATTCATATTCGTTGGAATCTGTGTTGAAACCATCTCTCATTTTTAGAATTCTTTCTACCACTTTCTGAGTTTCTTCCTCTTTTGCTTCACCTGTGTAGCCTAATCCTGTTTTATCTTTAGGCTGCAGTGTTAGAGGTTGAATAGGTTCAATAATACCGTCCTTTCTCTTGTCGATTGGTCCTTGACCTTCATAGCCCATTTTCTCTAAGATAGCCTTCCCTTTTCCATACTGATATGTTTTGATGCTGATATTCGCTGATGTTGAGGCTTCTTCATCCTTATCTATCCAATTTAGAATGGCTTTATCCTTTGACTCATCTTCAAGGGTACTTGCTTTTATAAACCTTTCATTAAGAGTGGTGATTGGTTGTGATGAACTTAGTGTGTTTGATATGGGTTGTCCATATGATTTTGGTGACGGTAGTAATTGTGATAGACACAAAGATTGCTCAAGGGAATATTCTCCTAAGCCTTTGTCTTTTAACTGAACCTTGTATGAAAATTGTTGTGATAAATCATTCATGGGACCTTCAGTGTTTGATATAGTCGTGTCTACAATAGTTTTTTCATGTACCTGATCTTTCTTATCAACCCATTTAGATATGAAATTGGGTTGTCTTTCACCACTAGATGAAGTGGAAGTGTTGACTTCTCTGTTGTGAGGTACCAGAGTGTCTTGATTTTCTTTTAACATGTTACAAGTCTGTGGATTATTGTTGTCAGCTAATATGGTGACCTCTTGTCCGTTTACTAGAAATTTCAGACATTAATGGTATGTCGAAGGTACCGCTTGCATTTCATGGATCCATGGACGACCCAATAGTATGTTATATGTTAGATCCTTGTCTAATACTTGACAAACAATGTTTTTGACAGTCGGCCCTGCTTGAATTGGAAGCACAATAAGCCCTTTGGAAGACCTTTCCTCTTCATCATATGCCTTTATTGTTATCTTTCTTCTAGAATCAATGGCGTTATCGGAATAGCCTAGTGCATGAATCAGTTTCAAAGTACAAATATTTAACCTAGCTCCTCCATCTATTAAGATACGCTTAACGCGGTGTTTATGGATTAGAACCTCTATATGCAAGGCTGCATTGTGTGGGTGATTTAAAGATACATCATCTTGTTCAGAGAACGATAGACAATGAGGTGTGGTAAGATGTCCCACCATGGCTTGGAATTGAAAAACATCCAAATTATTGGGGACTGTTGTAGCTACTAAAGCCTGTTCCAGAACTTCTTTATGTGATGGTGAAATTTTGAGAAGTTCTAGAATGGATATTTGTGCGGGTATCTTTTGTAATTGGTCCACGATGTTGTATTGATGTGATGTGGGAGTAGTGTTTTTGGATGAAACTCCTTTTAATATCACCTTGGACTGCCCCCTTGTCATTATATTGATTTGTTGATGGTCTTGTGTTTCCCTGATCTTTAGGACATTGATTTGATTGTCCAATGTGTTTGTGCTTGGTATCATGTTGAGGGATCCAATGTCATTGATGTTCATGTCATCTGTCTAATTACCAATGTCATTTTTTTCAACCTCAGAAAGGCAAAGAATAGTGGTGTCATAGACATAGTTTATACTTTTTCCTTTACTACTTGAAGAAGATTCTCCTTTTTTGTAGTTGGGTAATGGATTGGTAAATGCACTGTGATCATTGTTTGTCTGATGCCCTTTGACAAACACCTTCTTTGCTTTGATCAAGTCTTGCATCAAATTTTTTAGTTGCATACAATCATTTGTTTTATGTCCCTTATTCTTATGAAAGTTGCAATAATCAGCATCATTCCACCAGGATGGTTTTACCTTTGGCTCCCAATTTCAGGCTTCTGGTAGAGTGATAAGTTTGTTTGCAATGAGCTCTCTCATTGCTTATTCCAAAGTTTGTCCTAATGGGGTAAATCTTCGTCGATTGGATTGTCTTTGATATGATGGTCGAGATTCCCCATTGTTGGTGTTATTGTTTTGAGTAGTGCTTTGATTGTTGTTTTGGTTTTCATTTTGATTTGTTTTGATAGTTGTTGTTGTCAAATTGAATACTAGTTTTGTATTGTCAGTTGTAGCATCAGTGCTTCCAGTATTTTTGTTCTTCTGCCAAAATTTTGGCTTTTCATTGTTTCCATAGTGATTTGTGTTGTTTGGTGTATCATTGTAGTGTTTAATCACTCCTTGTTTGATTAGGGCTTCTTTGATTTTAAGCCCATTCTTGATTACTTTTTTGAATGTTGGGGGACATTGCAGTTCGAGTCTGTAACTCATCCGATCATTTAAATTGTCGATAAATAATTCAATCTTTTCCTCTTCAGGTATAGATTGAGGATATCTAGCAAACAAATTTCTCCAACATTGTAAGAATGATAGGAATGTCTCGCCATTTTTCTGTTTCAGGTTATACAAATATTTTATGGTTATGTCATGTGTTATGTTGAAGGAGAATTGAGAAATGAATTTGTTGACCAATTCTTCGAAGGATTGAATCCCTGGTTGTAATTTTGAGAACCATTCCATACAATGGGCTCCCAAACTCCTAGGAAACAACCTCATGAGGTATGTATCTTCTTGTGCAAACTCGAGGCTCATTGTTCTGAATTCCTGTACATGGTCTATCGGGTCCGATTTTCCATTGTATTTGTCATATTTAGGAAACTCACAATGCCTTGGGAAAGGTATCATATCCACACACGGATGAAAAGGGTAAGCACAAATGTCTTTTAATAAGTATTTCTTTGTGGTTCCTGTTTGCATATTTTGAATTTTTTTTTGCAAACTCTACATTTGTGTTGTTAAAGCAACCACTTGATTTGTATCATGTGTGTTGGGTGGTTCTGTTTCATTTGTTCTTGGTGTTTCTTTCAATCGATTCATGTCAAAATCCTTTGGCAATTTTGCGCCTAACTCCGCTAACATCAAGAGATACTTCATAAATTTATGAAAACTTGGATCCTGTTGGGCGTGTTGTATATTTTCTTTTGTTATTTCATTCGTATCTTGTTGTCAAAATTAGAGAAAAGGGTTTTCTTCAGTCATGTTTGGATTTTCAATTTCCTTTTCTCTGAGTTATTGTCTTTTCAACCTTGTCAAGATTGGCATACAAGTTTTGGTTGTTTTCACTAAACTTAGATCTTTTGGGTTGTGATTAGTGTCAATTTGATTTTAATGAAACCAAATAGAATAATGTATTCTATTGATGAGGCTAAGTTTGAAAATTTGATTACTTGAGTTTTTGTTTCGTGATTGTAGGATGTTAAAATCCTGATGAGGAAACTTTGACTCAATAATTCGGATTTGTGTTGGTAAAGGACACTTTGTGTTTTGCAAGATCTAGGTTTTTATGTTTGAAAGCAATTGACTTGTAAAAACTTACACTATTTTAGGTTTTTAAGACTCTATTTGAATTGTTAAATGTTTTTGACTGGTAAAAACCTGTGTTTCTGATGGCAACAAATCTGATAGATGTGTACAAAAGGTCCCTATTTTTTTTAGTTTTGTTGAAGTGCTAATACAGAGGGTACACGCACCGAAACATAATATAGAAGTGCTAAAAGGTTTGGTAAAAGCACTATCAAAAAGAGCAGAAGTGCTAAAATAGACCACTGATGCGCTGAAAGACTGGTAATTGTGACACTGGTAATGTTTGACAGAAGTGCTATGAGTTTGATCAAAATCTTTGAAATAGTTGGCAGAAGCGCTTTTGTTGATTGCAGAAGTGCTAAAAGATAACTGAGAAGTGTTAGAACAGACTGTAAAAGCGCTATGACACTAATTTTCTGACTGAAAAAGTTTGTTTACTATTTGACAAAAGCACTATAATGTGTGAAAGACGTGTTGAAACAGGTGGCAGAAGCGTTGTTTTTAACTGTAGAAGTGCTAGAATAATGTGTAGAAGCACTATAATAGATGGTAGAAGCATTGTTTTATTGCCAAGCGGGGGGTGGTAATACGGGTCTTGCAGCTGCTATGTCTGCTTTCTCTTCTTCTTCATCTAAGATTATGGATGTTGTGAGAAATTGATGGGGTGTCTCATTTTTCTCAAAAATGAATGTTCTCAAATTGCTTATGATGTCAGTTTGGGTACCTTCAATGTGTATGTTACCTGGTTGAAAGATTGGTGTGGTTAGCCCTGATTGTTGAACGAGAGTTGTAGGTCGCCAAATGGTCATAAGGTATGTTGTATGATGGTTTTCAATTTTTTTATTGCAATGTCATTCACTACCTATTTCCAAGCAGGAGGTAGTAACATGGGTCTTCGTACTACTATGTTTTCCTTTTCTTCTTCTTCGTTCAGGATGATGGACGTTGTGAGAAATTGATGGGGTGTTTTGTTTTCTTCGTAGATGATTGTTCTCAAACTGTTGATAATGCCAGTTTGAGCATTTTCAATGTGTGTAAGGCTAGGTTGTATGATAGGTGTTGTAAGGCAGGGTTGATGAATGAGAGCTATAGGTCGCCAAATGGTCATAAGGTGTGGTGGTAACTCCTGGTTTTGGAGGACAAACCTAATGTTTCCAAGATTTTTTTACTGCAAGAACTGATCAGGTATTGTGGAGTATTCTATGGCAGGTTGTGGGATGGAGGATTGACGAATACATTGACTACGGTTAGGTTCCTGTGAAAGAGCTCTTCTCTGAATATAGGCTTGTGAATTCAAGGGCTCTACAACATAATCATCAGTGTAACCTCTAGCAAAATCATGAAACCTATGGAGGAATGTTCTATGATGTAGAAAAATCTTCCTATTCTGATACAAGAAATGTCTTTTTTGCAAAAGGTGTTTGTAACTAAATGGTGTCTTGGGTTTTCTAATTCTCTTGGCAAGAGATTTTCTGCAAAACTTAGTGGTTTTCCAATCTCTAATCATATATTCTCAGTTTGATTTTGTCCAAGTTTGTTTGTATTTTTCAGGATGATCTTTTATCTGAATTTTAAAGATTTTAAAATACACAACAATCAAATGTAGACAGTTTTTTTTAAGAGTTGTAATCTAAACAAATAGTGTATGTTCAAAAGAACCACACATGGTCCTATTTTCACTGGTTTGATAACAATAAAACACTTCAGACAGAATCACTCTTAATAGTCAAAAGGGTCATCATTATACTCAACAACCCACAACTTAAAATTACGTCGACTCACATAGCCGTGTCACCCCTAGAGGGCACCCGTGTTTTTGTCTTTTCCAGGTACGTACTGAAGGTT
The DNA here is from genome assembly GCA_007258455.2 of Sequoia sempervirens. Lineage (NCBI taxonomy): Eukaryota > Viridiplantae > Streptophyta > Pinopsida > Cupressales > Cupressaceae > Sequoia > Sequoia sempervirens. The sequence goes on along the minus strand of VDFB02058242.1, from coordinate 434,955,278 downwards.
AGATTTCTCGATCCCCTGAGAAAACAATCCATGGAAATTATATGGTGAGTGTCTTGGGGGCAGATTCTTCCCTCCCCTTACACTGCGAGTATTACAATGTTTGGTTACTGACTCAGCTGGATACTACACTAGGTTCTTAGAAAGGGTTTCCGTTTGGAGCGACAAGTGATAAAATCCCTCAGGAGACCTCCCAACCTTTAGAACAAAGGTTTTGGGGATGGTTATCATGCACACTTCTGGAAAAATGTGGGTTTCCCCATATTCGCTTTAAATCTTAGAGTGGGGTGGAAAACCTGGCTTTGGTTGTTACCCACTTAGGTTGTTCCCGTAGGGTGAGTACTTTTTCCCACTACGACAGGCCTTCTAAAGGGTGTAATAAAGCTTTGAAAATGCATAAAATAAAGGATGAGTCTGGATATTTGGATCACCCAGTTAAGGGGAGAGCATATGCCTATCAACCATAAAAACACAAAAATCAACTTTGTTCAATTTTTAGAGCCCAAACAATAATTTTCTATCTACATGAAGATGTTGCTTCACAGTGAAGATGTTGCTCCACAAAAAGGCATGGTGTTCATTTTTAATCCCAAATTGAAATGTTTGGTGACTACCCTAGATTGATAAATTTTAAACCAAATTGAAAAAGTGGCTATCCTAGGATTGGTAAATTTTAAACCAACTGAAGAAATGAAGTTACTGGTCGCGGTTGCGTCAGATCCAGATAACAATTTACAAAAATGCTATAACAGAGATTGAAAGCGCTATAGCAATGCTCAAAAGCGCTATAAAAAGTGGCAGAAGCACTATAAAATCCTTCAGAAGTGCTCTAGAAATCATCGAATGCGCTAAAACAACCTTGAAATTTGATAGTCGAGCTGTGTTGAAAGCTTTTTGGTCGAAGTGCTAAAATAATCCTCCAAAGCGCTATAGTTTTCGTTAGAAGCGCTATAGTTTGGCTCAGAAGCGCTACAGAATCTTTCGATAGCGCTAAAAAAGTTACGCCAGATTCTTGTACAAAAACTTTTCAAAAAAACTTGTTAAAAACATGGGGTTGGAGCCCCACGGTGGGCCCCAAAATGTAATTGTGAATAAGTAAATAAGTAAAACAACTAAAACACTTCTTAATGAAACATTATATCAAGATTTAACATGAATTAAACTAATTTAAAAGCACAAAAACCTTGAAAGCATCTCATTGTCTCCTATCTCCAAAGATTTATCAAGTTACAGAGGGCTCTCAGATTTGTAAGCACCGTAACTATTTAAAATGCCTATCTAGAGAACAAAATTGATGCTAAATGCAATGATGTGATGATTGATAATGAAACTAAAAAGTTATTGTGCTACTGTAAATGAAGCTTGATGGATGAAAGCTACAGTAAAACTATGATGATGTCATGATGTGAATTCTACTGATGTTGTGATGCTATGATGATAAATGTTGTTGCTATTGCTTATGATTGCTTGATTGCTTGGTTGTATTCCTACAGAGTAAGTTTGCATAAATTGGGATTTTCTCGGATCATTTCCTGTGAAAAGAAGTTGTATTTATAGATTTATTGCAGTACATTTGCACAAAGGCAGCACAACAAAGGCTGAGATTCAATCTAGAGATTTGAATGGTAAGAGATTAAGAAGCTGGAGCTAATCATGGGGATTGTTCCTCCCAATGAAAACACCAGGCAAGATGATAGGAAAGATCAGAGGAAGAAGATTGAGAGGATTTCCTGCAGGTTTGTCCCAGAGGCTTTTCTGTGAATGCTAGTTGCATTAATTAGATTTAAAAAATCTAATTTTATTGGTGAGTGAATAGAGGAATATTGATTTATTCTTTTATTTGAATATTTTTTATTTATTCAATTTTAGCAAAATAGGAAGATTTAATTAAATAAAAAAAATATTTGATATTTGCTTATTTAATAAAGAGGAATATGGTTAATTAAATAAACTTTAGGATATCTTTATTTAATTAAGAGGAAATATGATAAGATAATTAAATAACACAAACTATTGAAGTTGTATATTTAATTTAAGATATAATTAATGGATAAAGTATAGAAAAAATAATAATAATAATAATAATTAAATAAAACAAAGTATTTAATTTTTTTATTTAATTAAGAGGAAAATAATATTATAAAATAGAAGAATTAATAGAGAACTTAATATAAATAAATATTTCTATTTATTTACTAAGTAGATGAATTTAGGATTAATTAATTAAATAAATCATATTTAACTAATTATATTCTCTAGACCATTTTTAGGTGTAGACATTTACTATAAACTATGTTAAGTAAAAGCTTATATAGTTATAGTTTGATTTATGAAGGAGTTTGTGAAATTCTAATTTATGAATTAGTTTGAATTACTATAGTTGAAATGTCTTAATAAGAAAATATAGGTTATTCTTGGGGTTAGGATAATCCAGTGAATGGGATAACCTATGCACAAAATATGTGTGGTCATTACAAATCAAGCTAGGAAGGTGTGTGAATAGGATGACTCTCACTCGAAATAACTGAGTGTTGAATTCTTTGGCCAAAGTAGTGTAAGTTGCCACTATTTACACTGTCAATTCACTGTGATCCATTTATGCATGCTAACTTATGGGATTTTCATACACGTAGGTTGTAGCCACTATATGGAAAATTTCTAGTTTGTAGGACGCAACACCAAGCTCAGGAAAGGCTAGTATTATGGGGTTACCAATCCAATCCAATCTCTTCATCGAAGGGTAGGGCCATCTTATCGTTAGGTAGATGTGCGGGGGACTGCAGTAAGTCTGTGGTTGGTGGCAAAGTGCTTGAGTGATGCTTCTCCTCATCAGTTGGCGGCCAAGATTTGAAGGGGGATTACTTGGACCATATGTATTTCTACTGCTAGAAGCTCAAAAGAGCTATGTATGTATTCTTATATCCAATTATATGAAAGATTATAAACATGAAAGTTAAACTTGAGATTATTCAATATGAAATCAATACTTTGGAAAGATTGTGATATTACAATGTGATGCAATGGAAGTTTGGAATAGTGTTCATTTCAAATGTCCATTTTATCTTTGTTTTTGAAAGAAAATTTATTGCTATGTGATGGCATCATGAAATATTCACATGTGGTTAAAACATAGAAAAAAAATTAGTAGAACAATGGGCATGTTACAGTGTCTTCTTCAATTTTCCGTCATTCACAATTTTTTTAAAATTTTGTCTTTGACATCATGTCGATCCAAGGGAGATTATGGGAATTTGTGACCATCTCTTCTTAGCAATCCTCTATCAATCCATTTATTTATTTTTTAGCCAATTTGAATTTTTCATGAGTACCCATGGCTTCATAAATAACCTTACATATATAATTATATAAGTCTTCCATTAATTACTTGGTTGATGAGTAGATGTACTTTATTTTATCTAGGGTAGCAACCTCTTGATAGGATATGACTACTAGAGGTGTATAGGATCCATCCACAACTTGAAATGGATAGACTAGTTATCTTATGTATAAAGTAAGTTCTACAAAATTCTCTTCATTTTATGTAGTTAGATTATAATATCCTTATCTTCCTCTTGGTCAAGGATTGTCCCACATACCCATTATCTAGGAGAAGTATTTGGTCACTAACTTTATGATCATCTTCTTTTGGATATTAATATCTATCCAAGTAGGTACCAAAAAGATAGTAGAATCACCTTGAGGAGGTTCCTAGAGCTAGATAGATGCAATATATTGAGGTTAGATAGACTATATTAGATATGTTTACAATGATTCTTTATCTTTGACCTAGTCCAACTTATTTCATTGTAGTAGCTCTTCTTGTACTTTTTGCTCCTATAGCTAGTCATTGAGATCACTAATAAGTTTGTCCACTTTAGCTATGGAGATGGTATGAAATTCATCTTAGACTTCCTCATTTCTCTTTCATTTATATTTCTCTTTCTCATCTTTTTCCCCATCCTCCTCCTTGACTTTAACCTAACTTATGAATCCATCTTGCTTGG